>CM037158.1:36720768-37358268 GCA_020921065.1 Vaccinium darrowii
ATGACACATGAGCCTAATGAAAGAATGGCAGCAGAGCCATTGTTGGTAGAGGTGGAATGATGCCAAAGGAGGTCGTAAACCACAATGGCAGCCATTTTGTTAAAGATGGAATCAACAAACAGTACAAACAGAACCAAAGTGTCCCAAACCTCTTTCACTAGTATTCTTACAGAAAACAACATGCTGATAGGCGAGTCAGATTTGATCATTCTGGAAACTATATGTTTCTTTCCAGAATTTGGTAACCATAGCTATACATTTGCCGCCCGCTAAAACTATCCTTTGACATCTCAGCAAAACAATAAAAGATAAATAATCCAACAGCTCACCCAACAGCAAAGATGTCCATAGATGGCTTTAGTGGTGCATCTTGTGCAACTTCCATCCCATCTCCGTGCTCATAAAATCTCTGGCAGTTAAAAAGTAAATCATTTTTTAACTTCTATGCAATCATGATATACACCTAGAATGAAAAACAATGATTTTTAATTAAGCATGTGCACGTTAGTAGAAGAAATACTTTCTAACAGGAAGCACTTAGCAATAATCTATGATTACAGCAGCTTTACTCATCTAAAGGTCAGCTCTACTGAATAAGTTGATCAATCACATATAATTATGTTTCAATGAGTCACATCTAGTTATCACCAAACTCTTAACTGAAATCTACTCCATTTTACCACATTCCAATGACTATGATAAAAAATGTGAACTTTGTGACAGAAGTCTGGTATAAATATCCACTATCCCGACTACGGCAAATAGAAGGAAATCCGATCACCCCATAGGTACGGCAGAATTACCAGAAAACGTGATAAACTAAACTACAAAACTAAAATCCAAAAAATTAATGAACTGATTGGATGACGAAACAGCAGTAAACCAAACCAAACCAAACCAAACCAAGCCTTATGTCCCAATCAATTGGGGTCGGCTACATGAATCCTTTTTCTCCATTGAGCTCTGTCCAGTGCTGCTTCATCATTTAAACCTAGTATACTCAGATCTTTGCGTACTACCGCATCTAATGTCAATTTGGGTATGAGAAATTTCTTTCTGACATAGACAACCTTAAGAGTGACTACACACACAAATGGATAATAAGTGAAATTTGAGATAATTGACTCTATGCAACTGGAGCGAGAGTAGCATCTGATGGGGGCAGTGCTAAACAAGGAGGTGCCAGAGCCCAAAACGCTTATCTCAAGAATATAAATCAAGGTGGCAGGGGAAGATGACAGCGATTGCCATATAAATAACACAGTGATCATTGTAGTGGTTATGATTGAAGCCTGGCCCGGGGCACTGGTGTCGGCCCACTTGTGAAATTTCATAGAAGCTGCCAAGGGAAAAGGGGGGTATTTCATCACTATAGATCATCCTTGACGATGTATGGGGTCCACCGGGCTTCTTCTCTAAATTTCTATATGAAATCCATAGATAGCAACGACTGCACTTGTTAAGAAATGGCAGCAAGGGAAAAGAAGGCAATATGGTGATGAAAATGACAGCAGTTGCGTCGGTTCTGCTGGTGGCTGGCAGTTACAGAGGTAATGACAATAACTTTAGATGCACAAAATAGGAGTGGTATCGTACAAGGACTTTCCTTATGAAATTTGTATATCTGGGTTCAAATGACAAAAGTTACGTAAGAATTGGACAAATGAGGATGCACCAAACATAAAACACAAAGAGCACCCGGTTTTGGAAGACTTATACTTAACTCATTAACTGAAGAACAATATCCAAGAATATCGAAGGGCACGGTGGGAGATAATAATCAGTTCACCTTTAAAATCATCCTTATGGCAAATAGTCAACAGATTCCGCAATCATCATCAACAGGCCAAAAGGATTCCATTGATAGTCATGAATCATGATGTTTCTTAAAAACTGTCACTGGGTCTCGCGTTTGGAAAACTCATGACAACTGACAAGTTGAACCTTTCAGTAAGGGATGAAGGAGGCAAAGATGCGACAAGTACGGATAAACCAATAAATGACTCCTGATGCCTGTGCAGTGGTGCGTGGTTTCATAGTACCAACTTGCAATAGGTAAAATGAAACCACCCTTTTGCCATTAACACCATAAAACTTGCAGCAATTCACTTAACGATCAAACAAGCCATTGTAACTCCTTGCACTAGTAAAGTTCAAGTATCTTATAGCTATTTTGTTACATTTTATTATCTGATTTCCTAATTAAGACACAGCATTTAGCTTAGAAAGTCACCACAATTTACCTTTTGTCCCTTGGTGTAAAATGCTTTGAAGAAAGGTAGGTCCTTAACGAAGGTCATCAAATTAGCTCAATTTTTTCTACCTTTGTCACTGGAAGTTACAAATATTGACACATCCATATAAAGGATCCAAAATACAAAATACCACAAGTAAAGAGAGACCAACCTCGGGAGCAAGATAACACCGTCTTCTTCCTCCAGCGTCAAAGAAAAATGAGAAATCGGAGGGATCATCATGGGGAATATATGTGGGTTTGAAGGATGCAAAGTCAGCAAGGTAAAGCCAATTCCATGAAGTAACAAGCACATTCTCGCACTTAATGTCACCTGGAGCATGAAAGATCACAACTCAAACTACTGAATAATGATGGTAGAATTGGACTGAATAAGTGAGCTCACCGTGACAAACTCCATGCTCATGACACTGTTTAACTGCATATAGTAACTGTGAACCAGAAGAATATAAAATGGTAAGTCAAATAAGCCAACTAAAGTTTGAAGAGAGAGAGAGAGAGAGGGAGCGAGCGAGCGAGCGCACGAGAGAGAGAGAGAGAGAGAGAGAGAGAGAGAGAGAGAGAGAGAGAGAGAGAGAGAGACCTGAAAAGCCAGCCATTTCTTTTCAACAATACTAAGAAAAGGTCGTGTACTCAATCTATCATGAAGATTGTTCAAGAAGTATTGCCTCAATAGATAAGCAGCTTTATCCGTTTCAAGCCAGAACTGCGATATTCATATTCACCATGTTAGAACGTTGAATAATAAACTTTCCATAACAACAAAGATAAAGTGAATGATTGTAAAAAGAGTTGACACCATGAAAAATGAACTTGCACCAAATTATATGCAAGCACTAAAATAAAATTGAAACTATTGATCATAATTTTGGTCCATGATTCAAAATAGTCACTTTCAAGATGATCAGACTCAAAATTGAAAGATTACAACTCAAATAATGAAAACAAAGGAAAGACAAACCACATACATTGACTTCACTATGTCATGTAAAACCACGAAACAACCAAAAAAATACGCGATTCCCTCATTTTCTCAAGTTTCCCAGAAAACGATTCCCTCCTTTTCCCAAGTTTCCCAGCAAACAAACGCCATTTCTATGCCTTTAATTTTCATACACTTACTTTGTACAAAACAGACATTATTCTTGTCAATCATTCAGTGGTATTCTGAGAGAAGCCACTTTGTGCATATATTGCCAAAGGTTAGGTCTCTCTCCAATCATCCCCGCCCATACCCCAATGATTGGGGACTTGATGGGTTTTGTTACTATTGCTGTTGTATTCTTTTCAATCATTCTAAACAGAAGTTTTAAGCTGATCAAACTCAAAAGTCAATTTCACCATAAAAACATTTACAAAACCTTCAATGCCTTCCTTTTTTCCAAGTTTTTATTAGCAACCAAACAAAAAGCTATCTTAAAAGGGATTCGAGTGAGATGAATTCGTGGAATTTTTTATTTTCCTAGACTCTCTTTGCAAGAAGACAGTCGTAATCCTTGTTTGATCATTCAAGACAGTACTTTTAAGCTGATCAATCTAAAAAAAAACATGTAATTTGACTACCAAAGCTGCTTAAACCCACAATTACCTCCTTTTCTCAAATTGTTCTTAGCAGCCAAACAAAAAGCCAGCTCACAAGGGATTTGAGTGAGACACATTAGTGGAATATCTGATTTTTCTATTGCTAGAAGACTTACATTATTCTCGTCATTAAAAACAGTACTTTTGCACTGGTCAAACTTGAAATTTCAATTTTACTTGCCAAATACTTAAAAATTGCAATTCCCTCCTTTTCTCAAGTTTCTAAAAAAGGGCTAGCCTAGAATGGATTTGAATGAGACGAACTTGTGGAGATGTGAATTCTTATACTTTCTTGCTAGAAGACATACATTGTTGTTGTTTGATCATTCAAAACAACAGTTTTAACCTGATCAATCTCAAAAGTTTCAACTTTACTTCCCAAACTACTCAAACCTCGCAATTCCCTCCCTTTCCCAAGTTCTTCTCAGCAATCAAACAAAAAGCTAGCTTAAAAGGTATGAATTAGATTATTTGTTATACAAGATTTTCTTTGCTATAAAAAATACATAATTCTTGTTTGAGTATTCTAAACAGCAGTTTCAACCCAATCAAACTCAAAAATTCCAATTTTACCAGCAGAACTACTTGAACCCTGCAATTCCCTCCTTTTCCAAAATTTTCCCAGCAATCAAACAAAGAAAGCTCAATTGGGGATTTGAATGAGACAAATGCCAGAAGACAGATTGTGTCTTTGATCATTCAAAACAGCAGTTTTAAGCTAATCAAACTAAAAAAAAAATCAATTTTACCACCCAAACCATTTAAAACCCCAAATTCCCTCCCTCTCCCAAGTTCTCATTCAACCAAACAAAGACCGCTCAATTAGGACTTTGAATGAGACAACTTTGAGAAAAACAAGTGGGACCTGAACAGTCCCGCAATGCATTTGCATGAGATGAATTTGTGGAGCATGTGATTTTCCTGTACTTTCTTAAGACAGACATTATTCTTGTTTGATTATTCAAAACATTAGTTTTAAGCTGACCAAACTCAAAAATTTCAGCTTCAATACCCAAGGTCCCAAACTAATTAAACCCCGCAATCACTCCTTTTCTCCCGCAGCAACCAAACAAAATAGCTAAAGGGATACGAGTGAGATCAATCTACAAGATTTTCTCCATACAAAAAATAGTCATGTATTATTCTTGTTTGATCATTCTAACAGTAGGTTATAACTAACCAAACTAAAAAAAATCTCAACTTTACCATCCAAACTACTTAAACCCCGCAACTCCCTCTTTTTCAACCAAACAAACCCAAATGAATTAGGGATCAACGGAACATATTCGACATTCAAAGAAAAAAGGGTGGGACCTACAAGGAGCAACAATGGGGTGGTCGAGGCGGTGGAAGATATGGAGTATTTAGTTTATTTTCTGGAAAATTTGATCAAATTTTTTACTTTCTAGATCATATTTGTCAAGACAAACTACTAATCTACAAAAATAAAGGATTTGAGACAAAACAATCAAAAGGACAGGAAAAAAACGACAGTGAAATTTTAGCGCAAAGTTTTAACCAAAGGACCCAAACTACTTAAACCTCGCAATTCCCTCCAATTCCCAAATTTTCTCATTCAACCAAACAAAGACGACTCAATCAGGGCTTCAAACAAGACAAATTCCTTTTAATAAAGTGGAACCTGAAAGGGCCAGCAATGGGGGTGATCGAGACGGCGGAAGATATCACGGATTTGCGCGAGGCGGCGCTCGTAATCGCGCAAATCGATCGAGTCGCCACGCTTGAAATAGACCTTGACGAGGACAAGCCCTTCGTCGTGCTTGCACTGTATCGATTTCAGGAATCGCTCTCGCCCCAAAACCTCCTTCAGCACCAGGTTGTACGATGAAGGTAGGTCGTGGAGGTAGTACTCCGTCGGGCTTATTTGCTTCGTTCGTGCGATCTTGTTCCCCATAGCCCCCCTCTCTCTCTCTCTATAAATACCTCGATATATAATTATATATCACTCGTTCTCTCTCTATACATGCTCGCGATTATGCTATGTAGTTTGATGAATTGGGGTTGAGGTTCTCAGCGGGAGAGGGCGGCGAAGAAGCCGAAGTGGAGGAGTTAACGGCGTCCCCGCCGTGGTGTTGGAGGAATTGGGGTTGCGTGTGGACTGCGAGTAGCGTACTGTTGGAGATTCCAGCCAGAGAGTAGAGGATTCAATTTTAGTTCATCATCGTAATATAAAAGGAAAATTTCAAAAAAGTACCTGACCTTTTGCTAAAATTACAAATTGACATTTAAGCTTTTCATTTTATCAAATAAACACCTGGACTATTTTAGAGGGTGTTTGGCCCCCTCTTTTTCTACTTTTCACATTCTATTTTTCTCATTTTGGGTGTTTGGATGACAACCCCCAAAACACATTCTTTCATAACTCATTTTCCATTTTGCAAATTCTAAGCCAAAAGGCAAAAAGAGCTTTGGAGCTCCTTTTTGATTTCTACTTCTCATTTTCCCTCTCCAAAACACATTCTGCACATTTCTCCCAAACACTCCTCCCACATCCAAAACTCATTCTGACCAAAAGCCAAAAAACCAAAAAACCAAAAAGTCAAAAATCAAAAGCTAAAAAGTAGGCTCCCAAACACCCCCTTACAAGTCATCAATTCCGCCCCCATCGTCCACTTCCGTTAAAAATCAAACGGAATCCATGCCTCAATCACACTTTTCCCTCTTAATATTGACCCAATTATCAATTAAACCCCTCTTCCTCCCCCACTTGTTCTCCCACTCCCTTCAAACCCCTAAAAACCACCCAAACCCACCCACATCCTCCTTTCATTTCCATTGTTCACAATATCCCCTAAAAACCGAACACTCCCCAAAAAAAAAAATTCCCAAAAAGACACCAAACAAGTTTCTATTAACTGGTTTTTTGTGTACCTTAGAACCAAAACCAAAAAATGGGTAACAAATCTCTCACCACCCTTTTTATCTCTGCTATCATTTTCACTCTATCCCCCTTCTCCTCCGCATAAAAAATGCAGCGACTACGTCTTTCAAAATGACATTTTCTTCGCCACTGCAAACCCCTCCCCTACCTCTCCTCTTTCTTCCACTGGACCTTCTACCAGTCCAACTCCACCATTGACATCGCCTACCGCCATTTCAACATCGACACCAACACCTTGGTTGCCTGAGCCCTCAACATTTAAAAAACCAAAATGGATAATGCCACTCCAACATCTCTCTCCTTATGTGCGTATATAGATACACACACACACACACACACAACAAATATCTAATAAAGGCTTCCTTAATCTCTATGGTGCAGGATTTTTTGTTCGGAATCGAATTTTAACGATCCAACCTATTAGATGTTTTTAAAACGTGTTTTTAAAGTCCCAGGCGAGGATTTGTATAAAATCAATAAAAAAAAATACCTGAAAGGGCTTCATCCGAGTAGTTTTTGATAATAATGTGTGTGTACGTTTTGATCAAAAATTGCTCAGATCAAGCCTCTTTTTTTTTTTTTTTTGACGAATCCTTGTGTTGGACCTTAAAAACACGTTTTAAACACATCTAACAGTTTGAATCATCGAAATTTGATCCCGAACAAAAAATCACGCACCGTAACCTATATAAGAGGGGCCTTACTACTTATTAGATATGCTTTGTATATATATATATAGGATACCCTTCCAATAAGGGATCCTTCATTTTATATAAAATGAGGACCTAGCCATTTTTCCACTTTTTGAACTGAATTTCGACGATCCGAACCGTTAGATATGTTTAAAATGTGTTTTTAAAAGTCCAACGCGAAGATTTGTCAAAAAAAAAATATTTGTAAAGGCTTCATCCGATCAGTTTTTGTTAAAAACACTTTATAACGGTTTGGATCGTTGAAATTTAGTCAGGAAAGCATGAGGTCCTCACTTTGGTCCTCATATAAGGGTCATTAGTAGAAGTTTCTTGTATATGTATATATACATAAATACACACGCATACAAAAATATACCCATTCAGAAAGTGACCCTAATGGTTTGATACTTCTTTTCGTAAGATGGAAGGAGCTCAATATCTCTTGACACGAACACTGAATAAAAATGTACTAAGAGTTTCTATATATGTTAGGAAATTGGAAATGGTGAGCTCTTTTCCTTGCTCTCTAATTAAAAATATGCAATATCTACATGTAGTAGATATGAATGTTTAAAAAAATCACTTAATTCCACTAACCTAAAAAAAACCAAAACGCTAAAAAACTAGTTAGTGGAACAAGTTAGTTTTTTTGCAAAACTAAAGATCCAAAAAAATAGTTAGTGGAACACATTAGTTTTTTTGCAAAACTAAAAACCAAAAAGCCAAAAAACTAGTTAGTGGAACAAGTTAGCTTTTTTGCAAAACTAAAGATCCAAAAAAAAACCAAAAAACCAAAAAAACATCAATCATCAGTGTGTTTGGATGACATCAGGGGATGTTCCACTAACAAAAAATTATTTTTTCCAAACACCGAGATAGGTCATTCTCTCACAACACATCATATAAAAAAACCGTGAAAAAATACCCCCTCAGTGTGTGCATAAGAATCTAAACTTTCCTAACCCATGATTTTTTTTTTATCAATAATGCTACATGTACGATCATTTTGGCTTCAATTATTTACAAGCCCCTCACATACATGTGAAGCTCACACACAATTAAGAGTTTAGGCCTCAGATGTATGTGAGAGATTGTAAATTGTTGGAGCCGAAATGATTGTACAATTAGCATTCTTGATTTTTTATTACTTCCTGTTTTTTTCCATTGTTGAGTTGACTTGCGTAACCATAAATTTGATTATGTATCTTTCAAAAACTAAGTGATACTCCCTACGTCTAAAAGTAACAGGGGTACTTTTCTATGAAAAGGCATGTAACTTTTGAATAAAAAAATAAAGTACTTTTTTCAGCCATAATTTTTTGAATTTATTTGCACCAATTTAAAGAACTGATTGAAGCTTTTAAATTGGTGCGACGATATATTTAAAAATTATGCTTTATTTGTTTATCTAAAAACTATATGCGTCTCTTTGTAGTCAACCACGGTATTGGAATGAAAATAATAATATATCTCTATGAAATACTATTATTTATCAACTGGAAACTAAAACAATCAAGTTGTTATGTTATTAGATTGATCTCACTAGTCACTATATTATTTATCGACTGAAAACTAAAACAATCAAGTTGTTATGTTATTAGAGTGATCTTACTTGCGTAGCGACTTGCTCACACATTAAGGCGAGGCCTGCTCAAGGAGGTAACGTGAAAATGGAAGGTTAATCTAAGAAATCATACATCTTGTCCCCTTAATATATCACTTAATATCACTGTATCCTTCTTGTCACTCTTCCGTCCCAATTTGGACATTAAGCTCCGTGACATGCACATGTGGATAATTTGTGACTAAAATATTCCCTTTTGATTAGGCTAGTGTTAATGCCAAAACTATTTTTTTGTGCCAAAACCGTTTTTGTTTGTGTCAAAATTGCAGTGTTTAAAAACCTTGTTCCATGTGCAAGGTACAAGCCTTTTATGCACTATAGTTTTGGCACAAACAAAAATGGTTTTGGCATTATCATTTCCCTTTGATTAAGGCATTGCTATACATTCATTTCTAGGATTCATACTCAATCTATCTATATAACATTACATAATGGTTTTTTCAAAATACCATACGTGGCATTTCCATGTTACAAAAATCTCACATTTCTCTTCTAACAATATCTATAATAAGGCCAAATCTTATCTTACAGGTCAATCTATCAATCTATCTATATTACCATACAGAGCGGTTTTATATTTTGTCCCTCTCACAACCGTCCTATGTGGCATAATGGAGGGTTGAGATTGAATTTGATAGTTGAGCTCCAATTGATCAAAGGGCTTTTATTATTCAACTTCAAAATTCAACCCAGATGTTAAGAATTTCTCTTCTAGGGCTGAGATTGACACAAAGTTAATCTAAAAGATGAGATGAAATCAGAAAGATTGAGAATGGATTATTTACAATTTCAAACTTGCTATTATATATATATCCTTTCTCTCACACACACACGAACCTTTCCAATCTCATTATATATATATATATATATATATATATATATATATATATATATATATATATATATATATATAGAGAGAGAGAGAGAGAGAGAGAGAGAGAGAGAGAGAGAGGAACTCTCTAGTCCGGGACCCTTGGGTCCGGATCTCATAGTTCCGGATCAAATTTTGACGATCTGAACCGTCCAATGTGTTCAAAAGGTGTTTTCCAAGGCCCACGCGAAAAATCTTCAAAAAAAAAATACCGGGAAGGGCTTGATCCACGCAATTTTGTAAATATGCAGTTTTTGCGAAAAATTGCGTGGATCAAGCCCTTCCCGGTATTTTTTTTTTTTGAAGATTTCCCGCGTGGGCTTTGGAAAACACCTTTTGAACACATTGGACGGCTCGGATCGTCAAAAAAATATCGGGAAGGGCTTCAAAATGCTTCAATCCGGGAAATCCGGGATCCTTGACAGGATCTCCCGTGTATATATATATATATCCTTTCTCTCTCACACACATGAACCTTTCCAATCTCATAGTTAAATGGTTAATAATCATTAAGCCAAGTATCATAGGTATAATCCGTAATTATACATCTTTCATAAATCACGTTTATAATTAGGCAATGTTTTGGAAAAAAAAAAAGTTGCCTAAATCCATGACTTACGCATTTTCAATACATTTTGTAATTTGCTTACAGTATAACGTAATTACATTTTTCCATATATATTGCTCTTCTAGAATCGCTGGAATTTTCACAATCGATTGATTGTTAACATTTTAATGCTTAAAAAAAAGAAATATTACTCTTCATCCTTCTTTCTTCTTTATTCAGTTGTCTATATTATACCCTAATACATTGGCAAAAGTAGCAGTATACCAGACTTAGAATTTAAAGTCACATTCGTATATAAAAAGAAGCCCCTTCTCTAAATTTTAATTCTATTGTATTTTTTGTTGTATTTGTCACGTAGAACAAGATCGTAAGTTTAATTTTGTGAAGTTATTACATGCAGACCTGTTGTGGTCAGACCGTGTTGCTTCGTGTCTTTAGGCAAGGACAATCCCTAGTTCATAAATACTAGAGTGATAATCGTATTAAATACTATACCTTCCAATTCAAAGAACATGCTTTTCTCTGACAATCATATGTTTCATGAGACCAACGAGGGCTGTTATTTTTTATTTTTTTTTAACAACATTGACCATCCATGTTGTGCAAATCATTCAGGTAAAATGTTAAATTGACTAGATAATTGTTAGTGCTCGTGGGAGTCACATTTTGTCTTGGAAAAAAAAAAGGGATGAAATTGTGATTGTTTAATTATTTTAGACAAATCTATTACTACATCAGATAGCTAAGGATGCCCGATTAAGTTGATTATTTTTATATACATTACCTAAACATTGAAACTTAAAAATGTATGACTTGGATAATCACAAGAGGTATTATAGTTACCCACATGGTAAATTATTAACAGAGAGAAGCATTTCCTTGAACTAAAAAACATACCTAACCAAAAAAACAGAAGTAAAAATAAAAAGGGCATTTGTAAATATATTACCTAGAAGTCATAAAAATGATTATTAATAAGGTGAAAGGGTGCATTTGGGTCATTAACACCCCATTTGGACGGAGAGTTTTTGAGAGAGAAGAAAGGAATTTTAAAGAAATATGATTCTTTTTCCCGTTTGGATGATTCAAGAGGCGACAGAGTAGAACCCCTTCAAACTCTAGTTTCGTTTCTCGCCAAAAGTGGCGTGATTTCGTGAGAAAGGGAGATTGTCGTTGACTTTCGGCAACAGGTGCAGTCCACCCCTCTTCGTCGTCGTACTTGCACCATTGTCATCGTCTCATCAAGATGAACCTAGATCTGTTATCAAAATTGAGTTTTGAAGGTCGCCGGTCACTAGAAAGGGATGGAGAGAGTCTGATTTCTCATTGTTATTTGGATGGTATGGGAGGAAACCACTCTCATTTCTTTTTCTTTTCTCACTAACAAGGGAGTTCACTCCCCTTCTTCTCTTTTCTCCTCCTCTCACCAACCAAAGGCTCTGTAAATACTTGGTGTGCCTGTCGTAGTGGAGTTTGATGCCCAGATTTGGAAGGAAGTCGAGAGAGTATTACAAGAGCCAAGTGATTCTGAGTGATAGATTAAGAGGCAGGGTATATGATTATTTAGATTAAGGGGTAAAGAGAAAAATGTGATAGTTTAAGGGCCTAATCTATAATTAACCCTGCTTGCTGAGAAAAGGGCCAAAAAAAAAAAGTTTTGATCCGAAACCACAGATGCATCATGCATAGATCCGTAAAGAAATTTATTGAATCCTAGAGAATATTTACATCTCAGTCAAACAGTTGGACTCAAAACATGCAGAGCTCGAGGTGATAAAGCGATACGTTTTTCAGATCAAGGGAGCAAACTGAGATTGACCCATAATCCAGAGGGGAAAACCGTAACTTGCCAAATCAGTTGTCGCCCCAAAACCCAATACATATAGATCCAAAATACAGCGCAATTTATTTGGAACGGGGAAAGTATTTACATCTCACTCAAACCCAGAGAAAGTCTTCAATTCATCATTGGCAGCAGCATCTCAAGCCTTGACGACGACATCGTCCTCTGGATCTTCGAAGTTGGGGTCTTTGGCATCTAGAGCTTCTTTCTCGAACCCAATCTCGGCCTGAGAGTAGTATCCGTCGACGCCGGCCCAAGTGTACTTGCCGCCGTGGCCGCCTTTCTTTGGGGACCCAGTGAAGCCGGTGCCTGATTTCCTGTCCTTTCTCGCGTCCTGGCCGGTGCCGGACTTTCGACTGGTTTTTCCTCCCTTCCCTGCGTTCTTCATAATCTCCCTCGATCGATCGATCGATATTTGGCGAGTGAGTGATTGCTGGGTTTGAGGGTTTTGGTTTTATAGGGAGCTGATCGGGTTGTTTGGGAAACTTTTAAAATGGGGAAGATACTGCGGGGTAGATGATGATCACGTGAGGCAGAGACAATGAGGAATGGATAAGAACAATGAAGAGTCCTGCTAGATGTACACCATTTTGGTGTACACCAATTGTACACCATCTTTGTAGGACCCATTTCGGGTCCCGTACAAATAATCGGATCCGCTCAATATTCTTAAAACACATTTTTTAGGGTCTCTGAAAAAAATCAATTGATTTTAACATCGGTAAGGCCTTGATCGATTTTGCGCCCAATTTACTGACAGGAAACTGGGCGCAGAATCGATCGAGGCCTTACCGATGTTAAAATCAGTTTTTTTTTAATAAAGGCTCTTAAAAAAGCGTTTTAAGAATATTGAGCGGCTCCGATTATTCGTACGGGACCCAAAATGGGTTCCACAAAGGTGGTGTACAATTGGTGTACACCAAAATGGTGTACCCATAGGTTTTTCCAAGAACAAAGGATTAATAAGCTGCGGGATTGGATCCTGTACTTGTCTTTACAAAGGATTGAGATAAGACATTGGAGTTGTAAATAAACCGAGCTATTCGCGAGCAGTCTGTAGACCAACAAGTGGCAGAGTCACTTATGGACCAGTGTGTGGGCGTATGGGTTTTACCTGAATATGTGACGAAGGGCGATAAAAAAAGTAATGGAGAAGGTTGAAGGGTGTTAGAGCACCACGTGGTGATGCCGTAGAGACACTGAATAACTAATTACTCACAAACAAGCCTCAATTCACTTATTTTTTTGCCTCGAAACTACAACGTGTTACTGAACCCTAGACCTTCCCCTCGGAAGCCAAGAGATACAACCAAATAGGCTAAGATGCACATTTGTTTATAAAATGTAAGTCAAACGAGACTCATTTCAAATGAAAACTAGGACATGTTAGATTCTTAAAGAAGATATTTTTTTTCACAACGAATGTACTACCGTTTATGAATTGTGCTCTTATTGGAATAATTTTCTAGCTACACTACTGGGCTCGATGCGTTTAGTAATCGAGCCAAACTTGAGCAAGAATTTTAGGCTTGTTTACCAAACGAGCAGAGCTCAATATACAAAAGCTCGGCATATCTCGCGAAAGTTCGGTTTGCTTGTATAGTTAAGTAAATTAGCTGGCTTGGCTCATTAAATTCCCACGCTTGAGCTCAAGTTTTTGCTCAAACACTATAAAGCTCATATCAATTCGGATCCTTTGCACCTCTACTTTAAACTCATGGGTGGCGCACAAGTACCTATAGATGGTCACATGACCACCCAAAAAAAAACTTAGAATACATGTAGAAATTTTAAGGTAGCCCATTGTTGAAGACCCTACCCAAACTAAATTGAACACTTAGCCTTAATAAATTGAACATCTTGCCTAATAAAAAAGCCCAAGTATTGAACACTTTTGCCCATAAAAAAAACCCAAGTTCAATTCAAATTGAAATCAAAAAATAAAACCCAAATAGAAAAAGGCACGGGAAAGGGCAAAAAGGCACACTTCTTCAACTTCTTCTTCGGTACTGAGGGGAAAAAAAAAAGAAGGCTTCTTCTCTGGTGTGACAAACATGTGAACTGCGAAGTCCCCTCTCTCTCTCCCAGTCTCTTCTCTGCCTCTCTCCATGAAGCCCACCTTTCTCTCTCTCTCTCTCTCATAGGTAGTAGATGAATGATTTCTTGGTTACTTATATCGAGAGTGATGTATTTGATACCGTTGATAACAAGACTATTATGCAACGATTTCAAAGTATGAAAACTCGTCGAGGGCAATTGTAATATATTTTATCCACCGTTGTTCTTGGGTGGCATTGTTGATATTAATGAATTTTTTTGTTTATATTTAGTTGCGGTTTATAGAGGTAGTAGAGCATAAGAATTTATGAACACCTTTAGAAAAATTCTTGGAGCCGCCAACTGTTCAAATATCGTGTGATATATATTCAAATGGTTTTCAATCAAGTGTTGCAATGATTTCAAAACTAATTTTCCTCAAGATAAATATGTTACATAAACATATCCAATGATATTCGCTAGATATGAGCTTTTGCATGACTAATATTCTCGATGAGGTCTAAAAAGTAAATGATTCGAATAACGAAATTGATCCGAGAAGAGCTAATAAATGATTCGGTCCAGACTATGTAGTCTCTATTGACGGACTGAACCCACAATAGATGCCATCAACTTGCTTCAAACCAGCTTGCTCTTGCCATCAGTTTGCTTCTTCCCGATGTTTTTACTGTTCACAAAGAAAGGTCAACTCAATAAGCATGGTTTTAAACATGACTTAAAACTTTCCTTATTAAACCCACAACTACTAGTACTCTGTAAAATACAAAACTATAAAGGTGACGATGCTCAAATAGTCATATCATGCAAGACAATATAAATTTGAACCCACAACAAACGTGAGCACAAGAAAAAGACAAAAACCTTGCGGCTACAGTAATCAGTATTGATTTGGGGGAATCTTGCGCCGATGAGCAAACGATCAGTTGTCTTTTACACATTATCTCTTCCACCGCTAGGTTTGGGTAAAAGAGGGAAAGACAAAAAGGAAATAAAACTATGTGCACGTATTATGTTGTTGGGATGTCCTTTAAAGCATTAAAAAGAACTAGGAGAAAATAAAAAAAGGGGGAAGATTGCAAAAAATAACAATTAATGCGAAATGGCGCACTTCTAAAAACCATGACCCATAAGGCCATAATTTGATCTCAATAAAATTTGAACCTACACCCATTTTCTACCCCTATCATATTCGTGCACTTTTAAAAACCTTTTTTGTGACATAAAATAAGTAACTCGCTAAAATTATATTTTTAGTTAGCGAAATTTACTCACCCATTATATTCCACCTCATGGAGCCAAACAATCAAAGACCCTGATCTATTTTAGTTATTGAATTATTATACCGTTGGTGACTAAATAAATTTTGGTCATGAATAGCTTGATTTTCGGTGACCAAAATGCTAGTAGTCACAGATAATAGTTATCAATAGGTGTAATTTCTTGTAGTGACAGTGGAAGAACAATATATATATTTTGAACACTAGTACCAAATACTAGATTTGGCCACATTATAGAAGTGAAAACCTCAGGCCATGGGAGTTTGGATCATTGTTTATAACACGAGAATCAACTGATGAGATTTACAGTACATGAATTAAGGGGAGGAGAGAGAGAGAGAGAGAGAGAGAGAGAGAGAGAGAGAGAGAGAGAGAGAGAGAGAGAGAGAGAGAGAGAGAGAGAATTTGAATTTTACAATAAAACGTGAGTAAAGATTTCACTTTTGGCTTCCAATCGTCTAGTTAACTTAAGCCATCTAGTGATTGCTAATATTATTGTGCAGAAGTAATATTCAGGAAAACTCGATAATAAGATAAGAAAGACACTAATTATCCCAGTCTTGTTATTTTACATCACACAAAGATAAAAAGCATGAAGTTCAAAATTGCAAATTTCTTGTGTTCGCACCAGTCTTATTCCAGTCCCTAGTCATAGTTGATTTCTCTGACTTACTAAATAGGGGTAAATGTGTAATTGGTGATACTGCTATTCTGCTAATGGCTTTTGGGCGACTTTTGTTTACAATTAACTTGTGGTCACACCGGATGGAACCATGAGATGAGGCAGCGGCGGTGGCATAGCAGGACCGGCAAAGCCCTTCTGGCCGAGGGTACTAGCGGGTATATAGGTCCCCTTATTTGGCCCCGATGGGGTGACATTACCCCTCAGAGACTGTAAATCAGGTTTTCTTCATTTAGGACTCTTGCAGCTTCATGTGGGTTGAATATGCTTACAAGAAAAAGGAGGGCTAGAATTGCCAAAGATTTATTTATGGGTCTCATTTTGTATATATGTAGCAGGAAAGCTTATAAAGAGTTGATACGTACAACTGTGACAATTCATGCAGGGCCGTTGGGTATTCATATGGGTTAAAGTTATAATGGTGTGGTATGACTTGGAGTTTTACGTGTTTTTTTATTTGGTGGAAGACTGGAAGTGTGTTTTGACTATTGACTTAATTGCTAATGGAGTTTAAAAATTGAATGGGTCGTAATTTTCAACCTTTAATTTTGTGAGCATTATATTCCTTGAACATGAGGGCAGCATGCTCTGTGGGCCGGGACGTGAAAATAGAAGAGAAAGCAGTTTCAGTCGGTCGGTCGGTCTCTTTCGAGAGCAAATTTGTTCACCCTCGTGAGGGTGTACTCATTCTGTGGCTCACATCAAGAATCAAAACCGTTCATGTTGTTAGATTCATTTTTTAGAAGTCTATGCAAAAATTGAGTTCAATCCAATATCGGAGAGCTCTTGACATAGAAGTTCAATTTTTTTAGTGAGAATTTAAAAAAATGAATAAATAAAACTCTAGATGAAATAGTTACCTATATCTGATTGGGAAAATTTTTTGCATGACCTCATAACAAGTGAATTTGGACATATATTTGTTCACAAATACGATTTTGGGCAAAATAGGAAAAAAAATTATTGACAAGGTTTAGGAAATTAATAATTCAAAAAAGATGGCTTAGAAGAGAGTAAACGCATTCCTCCGTCTCCAAACTTTGCACAAACCTTGGCAAAAACGACGGACAAGGTACCGTAATACTAATTGTACCAACCAATCTAGTACAAATAAGACACAAATGGCTTTGTGGGGCTCACTAAAAATCCTATATGAATGTTGCGAGCCATTCATTAATGTCAGATCTCTTAAGTAGCCTTCAAAAAATCAACTTAATCGTCATATTGTAAGTGCCTTGATCTGATTGGTGAAAACAACTTAAAAAGCGATTCTATTTCAATCTACAATCCCAGGTGCGACAACAACCTAAAACGCGACATTCCTTGGTATCAGACATTGGTGCCCCATCTCTATTCTAACTTTTCTTTCAGAATTCAGGATCCCAGATTTTGAAGAAGAAGTTTACACTAATTCGGTCAAGCTGATTTTTTCAATTTTGAATTGTAAAGTTTTAAATTTTGATAAGAATAGATTATTAATCTGTAGAGAGTTTGAGAGATAGTTCAAAATATGATTTTCAACAGAGTAGTGTTTGGCAGTAATAATCTAAATAGATTATGATGAGATTTTTTTTAGCTAAATCCATGACTGATTATCATATTGGTGTCTCTCTTTTGTAATTTAGAGAATGCATTAATTATACCATTCTACAATATTTTAGCGGCCAAACGGCTCAAATGTGAAACAACATATTCTAGAATGCACAATAAAGCTTCCAAACACCCCCTTCTTTCCATGTAGTAATATGTCTTCTTATTTTCCATTCAGAAAAGAGATATTTTTCATTTAGTTATATAGGATTTCAGGGGCACATGACACCCCCAATAGAGGCGCACACTGGACAAAAATTATAAAACAATGAGATAAAACATAGACGTAGAGAATTAATCTTTATATCTCTTTGTTTTTTTTTAACAGGCTTTATATCTCTTTGTTGGCACGGAGTTTCTCCAGGTCCGTGTCTCCGGGCAGGAGAAAAGGGGCCAACACGAGTTGGTGTGTGAATCCCGCCTAGAAACGGAAATATGGAGTATCTATCGGGGACTAACTATAATGCTAGAAAAGGGTGGGATTTTGTATGCATTGAGTTAGACTCTCAGGAGGCTATCAAATTGATTAATCATGAAGACCCACACCTAGATCACCCGTATCATGGAACCATATCGGAAGTAAAAGCTTTACTTTTTCATACCAACGCATCTTTATCTCACATCTACCGTGAAGCCAACTGTAGTGCAGATATCGTAGCGGTAGCACACTGGGTTGCGGAACAGGAAGAAGACTTTGTTGAATGGGATGATACTGAAAACAAAATAATTGCTTAAGTTATGGCTGCTGTGAGAGTTTGGTGCGAGGAACCTTGGAATGGAATCCTAAGACTTGTATTTATATATACTCTTGAAGCTTTTGTAACTGCTGGGTGCTCATGATCCACGATCTTCACCATTTCCTCAAGAATGCACTAATAAGTAGTAATAAGCCTCCGCCTGTCCTTGACCTTGTCAACCTTCTTCTCTTCTTTGTTTCAAATAATTCTGGAAGTGACAACTCAAAATTTTGTTGTTGGGGGATGAAGATATATAACCCGAAATAACCCTCAGATCCAGAAAACCGTTAGATTCTGAATCCAAGGGGCCATTCCTTGATTTTTGGAATGTTTGTTTGTAGGAGGAGATACTTGTTCCTTGACGTGAGGTCATTGTACTTCTGGTACTTACGGCCAAAAAAATCTAATTTTGTTGATGATTTTCGGCAAAAAAAAAGTAGGTCTTAGAATTTTTGGTGGATGTGCTTAATTCGTCGCATGTTACCAAAAATAGGTACAATTGTTTGTTCCTTGATTTTTGGAATGTTTGTTTGTAGGAGGAGATACTTGTTCCTTGACTTGAGATCATTGTACTTCCGGTACTTACGGCCAAAAAAATCTAATTTTGTTGATGATTTTCGGCAAAAAAAAAAAAGAAGAAGAAGAAGCAGGCCTTAGATTTTATGTTGGATGTGCTTAATTCGTAGCACGTTTTTCTGATAAATGTGCTTAATTCGTACCCCGTTATGCCTTGCAGTAGAAGACTGATAGGAAAACCGCGTATACCTTTGAAGTGCTTGAAAGCCAATCATTTTTTAGATTTTAGATTTTTTAGACTCAAACGGAGCCTTACTGACCGGGAGAATAACATGTTGGGATTGTCCCGGGCCACATAACACACACAAGCACACCAAAGATATGAGGAAAAACTCCATGTATATATGTACAACATATACAACATGAAAAAACCTCTCTCCGGAGCTCTACCGGCTCCCCGGGGACCACAAACCGGTACCCCGTACGCTTAGCCTCACCACTCCGCTCACCGTGATCGGCGGTTACCACTAGCGGTACCCGACTTGTATTCTGACCATCCAAAATTATTTTGGACGGTCAAAATGAAAGAATTTCAAATTTTTTTTAGAAGAGTCTAAAATTCGGACCATTAAGTGTTAAGATGAACAATTATGACAGGGCATTAGATGCCCCCTACACCCAAGTTCTTCTCGTGAAGGTGGGGATGGGGTGTATCCAAGTCCAAAAATGGCATTTTGGTCATTAAGGAACCAATGTCGGGAAAATTTTGTACACACCTTCCTCTTTTCTCAGTACCCACCAAAAAAACATTAAGTAAGCATGTGGGCTTCACGTTGGCCCCACAGAGATAATCTAAACCGTCTATTTTTTACAACATAGTGCATAGATAATTCTCTTAAAAAAATCAAGCAGATTGAATATCGGTGAGTTCCTCATTTATATGGAAAATATTAATAGACGGTTGAATTTTCTAACCGTCAATTATTTTCAAGACAAATGAGAAACTTACCGAAATCCAATCAACTTGATGTTTTCGAAGAACGATCTTCACATTGTTGTTTACAAATAGACGGTTTGGATATTTAAAGTGGGTTCAAGGAGAGCCCCACGAGCCTAATTACATCTTTTTTGATGTGGGTACTGAAAAAAGAGGAAAGAAGTGGTGCATATAGAATTTTCTCCGATGGTTGTTAATTATAGAAATGTAACCTGACGAAGCAGTGGACGAAAGCTGGCCGGACTGAATCGCGCAGCAGTAAAAACGATGTCACGATGTCGTTCCTTTTTGTATTTGCTTGGAAAAGGGATTTGTACAAAGTCAAACATGTCTCATACAAAGATGGGCAATTTTATTTTTACATAGAGTTTATGAAAATAATTTTCATGCAAAATATTGAGTGATTATTTTGGGTTCATTTCACTTCAAGCCAAAATCCTGATATTTTTTCAAACTAGGAAAAAAATGAATCAAACATATCAAAGTACTGCTCATATTTGTTCAGTAACTAATTAGGTTATCAACTTTACTCTCGTAAAAATACTATTTTAACAATAAAAATTATTGATTTTAAATCTTTTTATCAAAGTTTGTTGAGTAGAAACAAATTATTTTGGTTTATTTATCGTCAACATATATTTATTTGGAAGCTCAATTTGAAAAATTAGAAGTAAAATTAAAATAAACTAAGAGAGAATGAAGAACACACGCAGAGACATTTCATGATTTGTGAAGGATACCAATCTTGGACTTTACGACCACTAAAGCATAACTAGGATAGATCAACCGTCGTAAATCAATAAATATTTATGGTGTAAGTGTTATTTTTATCCACTATGTATAAAAAAATAAAACAAAAAATTAATTGGCCAGAAACGCAAAGCAATAAACAATTATGGTGTAAGAGTTTATTTTTTTAGATTTTTTTATCTAGTAGATAAAAAAAAAGGACAAAAAGTTAATTGGCCAAAAGAAAAAAATAATAAGGCAAAAAGCTAATTGGCCAAAAGCACACCTAGGAGGTTTCAAACCCTGCCCATCGGGATTTCTTAACCGTGCACTGACCAACGCAGCCAGCAGCAACCTTAGTATAGAATTTGGAATAAGTTAGTTATAATACGAATATCTTCGGGAATTTTTTCCTTTTTTTCTTTTTACCCTCGCCAGGGGTTGCCCAAGCCCAAAGGTTTGCTGGGCTTACCCCGTAGGCCGGCCCTGAAAGGAGATAACATGATTTCTTTTTCAAAATTAATATCTCGTACAACTCTAAGTAAAATACTAAATTTTATTATTAGTTCTAAATAAATGTTTCCTTTGGTAGCCCTGCACATTTAAATTTAAATTTTTGCATTCCTAGGCAAGTATGCAAGTATAAATAATGTTTTATGTTGGCTCATTAAAGCTCGTGAGCAAGCTCTTGAGTCATGCCTAGGCCTGCTTGTTCGAGCTCAGATTATCAACTTTTCACTGAGCTCGAGCTCGAAATTGCTAAAAACTTAATAAACAAGTGTGGTAAAGCTCGACTCGACTCGTTTGCAAACTTTATCGAAGGCTAGACAAGTCTTACGAACCAATTGAACAGTGTCAAATCATTAGCAACCTCACTAATCATGTATTGATGTATCTTTTTATATTTTAAATAGGCAAAATACCCAGTAGTGTTGGATAAAAAAATTAGCTCGGCAGAATAGAAATTGTAAATTTTTTTTTCTAAGAGACTACCTAGGGCGCGTTTCATTTCTCCGGAAAGATGGAATTAAGGATGGAGATATAGGAAACATAGGACCATGAGATAATAGGTGATAATGTGTATACCATGGAATAATATTTTTGCTCATGAGCGTTTTAGGATTTAGTTCAAAAAATTCTACTTTTCCAATCCGTCGGCGAGACGATTTTCAAAATGTTAAAAATTCTGACCAAAATGTAATTGTCTGGAATCATGAGGTAGTCTTTGAATCTAATTGTCTGGAACTCGTCAAGTGTGTTAGTGAAGCAAACTACCAAGAAATGGAATTTTGTGGAGGATATCAAAATCTGGAATTTTGTGGAGGATACCAAAAAAATTGGGTACCGTACGTGGTACTCTGAATGTTGAATCCAAGCTGTCGAAAAGTGTACTGGATGATCTAAATCAAAACCCTCTCTCTCCCTAATTTGGACCGTCCAAATCCAAAATGGATGGCCCAGATCGCGTGTGCGCGGAGGGGGGGGGGGGGGGGGGGCCAGCTTAGGACCAGGAGACACGTGTCCCCACTGGATTTTTATCGCCGGCTGCTATTTTTTTTTTACAACTCGTTTTAGATTTACTATATATAAATAATTATCATTTCATAAAAGTGGACTGTTGTCTCTAGTGGCAAAAGCGCATGCCTTCCCTCCCAAAAGGCATGGGTTCAAGTCATCATGTTGTCAGCTGATACCTTTTTTTGATTGATTTTTTCATTTTCTTTTTTCTTTTTCCACGTGGAACAAGAAAAAGAGTACATATATGATCCCGGTCTCACTAATTTTGAAACAAAAAATAATTGAAAATAATCTTAGTGATCCTTATTACAATTAATTTAATTTTTTTGTCACAAAGATTAAAAATCAAAGTAGTTAAGCGAGCTATCATAATTCTATATTTCTTAAAAAATGAACTTATTTAGAGTCTTTGAGCCGGTATTGACAATATACTTGAAGCAAGATGTTTTTATGAGATTAGTAACGAAACAATTATGCAGAATTTTTGAAAAAATGAAAACTTGTCGAAGTCAATTGTAAATAAAATTACCAACAAATATTTTATTTATTTTTTTGCTTATGTTTAGAAGCGTTTTAAAATATTATGCTACAAACTTTTGTGCCTACTGGAGAATGTATGAACTTTTATTCTTGGTGCTTCTTTATTCCCTATATTTTACTGTGAATTTTTTTTTTATTGTGATAAGGTACCTCTCTGAATGGAATTTCTAGCATATTGGCAGCGGATCATCTATCCGACTTCCTTTATCTGACCTCTTTGTCCCACGCTCCCGCTGTCGCCATGTGGCCATTTTCCTCCCCCCTTCTAGCCCTCTAACTCTATCTCTCTCTCTCTCTCTCTCTCTCTCTCTCTCTCACTTTGTAGGCTTTGCAATTTTTTTCGGATAAAAATAAAGTATTTCCCCACATAATTTTTTTATTTTTGTTGCACCAAATTAAACTACTAATAGATATCTTTAATTCGATACGAATTTTTTTAAAAAATTATGTACTAAAGTATTTTAAATTGCTTGCTTGTTGAGTTTGCATTTTCTCACATCTCTCTTCCTAATTTTTAAGCCTTTTAACCCCACTTTTTCGTTTAACAGACTGAGCAACCAATGCTTTTGCCATTGCAAACCCAACAAGCTAATTGTAAACTACTTTCGTATAAAATTTTCCAAATTTTTTCGCAACGAATTAAAAATCTCTATTAGTAGTTTAAGTTAGTGAAAGAAATAAAAAAAATTATGTGCGGAAGTACTTTATTTTTTATCCGAATAAAATTGCAAAGCCGACAAAGAGGCGTGTGTTAACAAGGTTAGAGAGAGAGAGAGAGAGAGAGAGAGAGAGAGAGAGAGAGAGTGGGTTAGAGGGCTAGAATGGGAGAGGAAAATGGCCACGTGGCTAGAGCGTGGAATAGGGAGGTTAGATAGAGGATCCGCTACTTTACGTATCCCACTCATTTGAGGAATATAGAATCCCTTCATGAAATTCTATATCCAGTCTTCCATAAACAACCAAACAAGTGATAAAAAATAGCGAAAAATGTGATCATTTTCTCTTCAAGACTTTTATTATTAAGGTGATCATATTTGGGTGCCTTATTGTGGCACAATTATATTGATCGGTATAAGGTTGGAGTAGTATTCAAACTATAGTACCCAAATGTAATAACCTTAAAATTTCTCCCAAAACAAACAAGCCTTGTTTCCCAAGAAAAGCAACACCCTGACGTCACTCTCTCCTTCTCATAAATACACGGTATGATTATAGGAAAAATTACAGTCACCAACCCTGTACATTTCTGTAATGAGATGCCGTTATCCTTTTGCAAGTTTGTGTATCCATTAATTCTAGACCGTATGTTAATTGACCAAAACAGAAATAAGTATTACATCAGCATAAAAAATCATAAAATGCCATCTTTGCCCTTGAATAATCTCCCCTCGAATCAAATTATAGAGCCACCATAGGACGCGGGGTTGCTGCTGTGCAGTCTCTGCACAGCACCTGTTGCGCACAATCGCAGCCGTCCACAAGTGTTTTTAACGGTTCGGATTGAAAACAAATTGTTCACGCGAACAATTCGTCTCTGTTGTTTGAAATCTAGGCCGTTCATCCAAGCAACGGACGGCTGATATTGTGCACCGCAGGTGCTGTGCAGAGGCTGCACAGCAGCAGCCATTAACTCCGGTTAGAACCACGGCTACACAGCCACAGCCGCCGCCACCACGGATGGAGCCGTAGGGGGGCCAGTAGAGGCGGTCGCCCCTGCAAACAAAAAAAAAAAATCCTCTAGTATTATATAGGGAATTTTTTTTTTGTATGAATTATATAGACTCGCCATTGGAAAGTATTTTGGAAAAAAAATTCGCTTTTGCGTAGTGAAATTTTTGGCTCTGATCCATAACCACCTCCTCATAACCCCAACCGAAATCACAAGAGACCCTAATCAATCCAGGAGCCTGAATTTTTGATATTTTCACTTTTATTAATTCTTATTTTCTACTTCTTTCCATTCAGCTCCATAAAGAATTACACTAGTAATCACCTAAACGTGTCTACCTTTCACAATAATCATCAAACAACACCACCTTCGTCCCTCTGAGTCTCTGACACACACGGTTACACACAAAATGTTGAAGTCATCACCGCCTCTCCGGATGATTCCGGAAATCTCTGAGTTTTTCCGGAATGTTTCGGATCTCGCCGGAATGTTCCGGACTCCACTAGAAAGTTCTGAGTTCCTCTGGAACCTTCCGGATTACAATGGAGGCCTCCGGATTCCGCCGGATGCATCCGGATTCTACCGGAAAGTTCCGGTACTTGAAGCTTCTAGATTCTTCACCATCATTCCTCATTCTCCACACTTGTCTAGAATCTTCTTGTATTATCTATAGGAGTCCTAGCCTATAATCTTCTAATGTAGTCTATAAATAGGAGATGGGAGCTCATTTGTGGTGTGTTGGTGAGAGAACACCAAGTGAGTGGTGAGAGCACCAAGTGCGTGTACTTGTGTAATATTGTCTTGTGTACAAGTGAAAGTATCAATAAAAGTGTATTGTTTGGTGTGTCCAAACTCAACAATTTGGTATCAGAGCGAGACGGTCAGGGACCGGGAGGAGCAAAGCAATCGGGTGATCATTCCAAGACGTCGTTTGTGAAGTCACAGCGGGGGTCTGTGAGGAGTGTAGCGATCGAGGACCGTGAAGAGTGTGTCGGTCGGAGATCGTGGTTGAAGACGTTGTTGGAAGAGTATTGTTGGAGATTGCGAACCCGAAAGGTCTAGGCACCAATCAGAATGTCGGAGTTTGGCAACATAACAGGAGGTTTTGAGAAGCTAAACAATTATAATTATGACTATTGGAAGATGTGCATAGAAGCATATCTTCAAGGTCAAGATCTGTGGGAGATCGTTGGTGGCAAGGAGACTACCCAACCGGCAAAAGAAGATGTCGAGGCACTGCGCAAGTGGAAGATTAAGGCAGGGAAGGCGTTGTTCGTACTGAGGACAACAGTCCAGAAAGAATTGTTGGAGTATGTACGAGAGGCTACCACTCCAAAAGAAGTTTGGGATACTGTAGACACCCCAAAATGAGCATTCACGTACATTTTAATCCCCAATGATGAACGGAAACACCCGGAAGAACTCTCGGATTGAAATTCTCCAAGTCAACTCAGTCAACAGTACCGCACGGTACTCATCTCTCAACGCACGAGACAGCCAGAGTCACGTACAGCAGATTGTTGAAATTTGGCGGCCAGTTGTGCCGCACGGTACACAAGTTGTGCCGCACGTCACAGTTTGTGTACCGTACGGTACTGTTTACGGATTCCCAGTTTTCGCGAATTCCCAGCAGCAGAAAACATTGACGAAATTGGTTCCCCCGCTCTGCTGGTCGTGGCCGAAAGGGAAGATCATGGCCGAAAGGGGTATGCTACTCCCCATGCCATTGTCTCCATGAGCAAGAATCAAGAAGAGGTTGGAGACTACACTCGGCTCCCTCACCTCTATATAAACCGTTCAAACCCAATGGGAAGAGGACGGTCGGACCCCATACGATTTCTGTGTAAGGAAGATCACGAAACTCCATTCTTGGATACCATTTTCATTGCCAAAACCTCTTAGCTACCATCTCTACTATAGAGAATCCAACATCATTCTCTCTGCCAAAGCCAAACCTGAGGCAGAGACTCATCCCCTGTTTTCGGTTCTAAAGTCGTGGGATAGCCATTCCAAGTTTGCCAAAGCTCAAGCCTTCAATCCTTCTTACCCCCATACCAGAGTGAAGTTAAGGTTGAAAGAAGTGTCAAGCAACATTCAGAAGTTCAGGAAACAAGTTTAATCCGAGAGTTCGAAACCGAAGGTATAAACCCGTTTCGCCAAATTCCTTGAATTTGGTACCCTGAGGGGCGGGGTACCAAGGGTGGAATGATTCCTTGTATCATTTCCATGCTTGGTATGCCCAAATTACAGCAAGTCCAGTTTCATTTCACACCTCCCGGTCGCGTCGTACGGTGAAAACATCGCCTCGTACGGAGCGATTCAACGAGGAGGGACATCTCATAATCAATACACTGCTTTCTCCCTTTAAAGTAGTCCATTCTCAATCATATTCCATACCTTGTATGTGCCTATATTCAATCATATCGAAAAACCAAAGTTTGAACTGTTTGCGAAGGAAATAGTGCCGCACGGCACTCCCCATGTGTCGCACGGCACAGTTGGAGTGCTGTACGGTACACTTTTGGAAATCTGACCAACTGTGCCGCACGGCACACTTTCTGTACCGCACGGTACACTTTGTGTGCCGCACGGCACACTTTTTCAAATTTGAATTTCAAATCAGTTTCCTTTATACTCCCTCCGTTCCTATTTGTTAGTCCTCTACGAAAAGTCATGCCACTTTTCAAATGAAAAAATAAAGTATTTTTGTGTATCATTTTTCAAATTTTTTCTCACCGAATTAAAGTACACGATGAGTACTTTAATTCGGTGCGAAAAAATTTGAAAAATGATACATGGAAGCATTTAATTTTTTTGATTTGAAAAAAGGTAAGAGAGAGAGCGTGGGACAAACAAATAGGAACAGAGGGAGTAAACAGTTTGAGAATATGGTTTTTCCTTTTAATTAGTTATTGTTACTTGATTGCTCATATCAATTGTTGTTTATTTCAATATTTAAATTATTTGTTTTTCATGATTTAATTGCTTATTTGAATAAGGTTTGGCATCAAAATATTTTCTAAAAATCCTACAAATGTTTAGTAAAGACCGATTTTTTTTAATCGGGCGAACGGGGTGCATTAAAACCCTTCCCTGTTCGTAACCTGGCTCCCGGATCCAAAACGAATCTCTGGTTTTCAATTGGTTTTATAAGTCATTCTCTCAAATCATCGCGTTTCAAATTGGTTTCTCGGGTCCCAAACTGCTTTTTCAAAACCCGGGTGGCGACTCTAAAATCCTTGTTTTTTGAACCGTTTCGAAAACCATTGCTTGAACAGCGTGGAGGTCGACCGTCCACAGATACATTTGCGGCGTTGTTTTCCAAGACGAATGATGCTCGTCTTCAATTTCTCGAAAATGAGCTGGCTACGGTGACACAAGGATCAATGACAGTGAGCCAATATTTCCTCAAGGTGAAGACTCTCTGCAATGAAATTTCTCAACTTGACTCTGAATCAAAGATCAGTGAATCTAGGATGAGACGCATTATCACTCGAGGTTTGAGGCCAGAGTATAGTGGTCTCATGGCGGCTATTCGCGGATGGTCGAAGCAACCATCATTGATGGAGCTGGAGAGTCTCCTGGCGAATCAAGAAACCTTGGTGAAGCAAATGGCTGGAGCGAAAATAAAGAACTATGAAGAGGAGGCCTTGTTCTGCAGCAGGAGGAATGGAGGCTCGAGGTGGCAGAACTCTGCGAAGCCGAAGAAAGCAGAAGATGAAAAGTTAGAGTTTAGCAGGAGCTATCAAGCAGGGGGAGCTTGGTCCAACAAAAGTCAAGGTGATCAAAGGACTGAGGGATATCGAAAACAAGACATAGAATGCTTCAATTGTGGCAAGAAAGGCCATTACCTAAGAGAGTGTCCCTATATTAGAAGACCAGCCGAGGGTAATATGGCTACTTCATGTGGTCACAATGATGAGAGTGATGAAGAGTGGGATGCTCAAGCTAGCTATGTAGTTCTTGGGTTTGATGAAGACATACCAACTGAAGAAGGCTGGGAAGTCGAATCACCTTCCGCTCTGTTTGTTGTTACTGAAGCTGACACAGAAGAGGAGATAGACTTTGACGCACAAGTGGAAGAAGAGTGCAATCCGACCAATGATGAATTGGCTATTTGCACCATCGTCACAGGGCCTAATGAGCCAACATTTGTAAAAGAGAATGGAGTAAGTACCATTGAATCAAGTCTGCAAGTACAACCACAAGAAAAAGTGGGGGAGCTAATGCAGGCCGACACATGCGTTGAGAAATTGAAAGAACTTTGTCCGAGTCTGCAAGAGAAAATTGAAGAAGCTATACCACCGCTGGGGGGATCGATTAGCCAACTAAAGCTTAATCAAGTGAATCCAATTGATGTTCCAACATGCGGTGGATGGAAGGGACTCCAAAGCACAGAATTGAAGAGTATACTTCACGGAGGAGAAGAAGAGTCGGTGATGAGGGGGAGTGTTGAAGTCATCACCGCCTCTCCGGATGATTCTGGAAATCTCTGGGTTTTTCCGGAATGTTTCGGATCTCGCCGGAATGTTCCGGACTCCACTAGAAAGTTCCGGGTTCCTCTGGAACCTTCCGGATTACAATGGAGGCCTCCGGATTCCGCCGGATGCATCCAGATTCTACCGGAAAGTTCCGGTACTTGAAGCTTCTAGATTCTTCACCATCATTCCTCATTCTCCACACTTGTCTAGAATCTTCTTGTATTATCTATAGGAGTTCTAGCCTAGAATCTTCTAATGTAGTCTATAAATAGGAGATGGGAGCTCATTTGTGGTGTGTTGGTGAGAGAACACCAAGTGAGTGGTGAGAGCACCAAGTGAGTGTACTTGTGTAATATTGTCTCGTGTACAAGTGAAAGTATCAATAAAAGTGTATTGTTTGGTGTGTCCAAACTCAACACAAAAATCATTCACACATCCTCTCATTAATTCTCTGCAATTCAAAAGGAAATTCTCATTAATTCTCTCTGTCTCATCTTGATCATGTGTAGTATGAGGGTATCCCAAAAGCATCTTCATCATGAGCCTGAATTTTTGATATTTTCACTGTTATTCTTATTTTCTACTTCTTTCCATCAGCTCCATAAAGAATTACACTAGTAATCACCTAAATGTGTCTACGTTTCACAATAATCATCAAACAATTTTATAGTATTCAATTTTCTGGATATTGTAATTATTGTGTTCGTGTTTGGAAATATTTGTAGAAAAATTCACTAGAAATATCTTATGCAGCGGAAAATGTTTATATTTGGTATTATTTGGCGGTATTCCACTCGTGAAATTTTTTTCCCAAGATTATTATTGAAAAGTGACCCCTTACGTCAATTATTTTTGGATCCGCCACTAAATTGACCCTCTCGAAATGAACCAACAACCACAAATTCCTGAAATGCTGAAACTAATTTATGTCATGAAATTAGAACGAGTAATGGTTCCATGTTTTGAAGTCCTTTATTGATTTATAGGTTTACATTCAAAACGATGTAGTCTGGAAGCCATTTAACCATCCAAGTTTTCACCCGTAATGTTTTGGATTAAATGTCTTCAAAATGACTCCGAGTACTCGGTCCCTAGTTGAACGACTAGTTGAGCTAGTTGGCGAGGGGCTTTCTCGAGCCTAGGCCGTGAGTCTCGGCCTTCCAATCCTTCTTTTTGAACACTACAATTTTGTAATAAAAACCAACTAAAAAAGTATAAGCAAATTGGGAATCACCAAATCAAAAAACAATTATAGAAAGTGAGAAGTAAATCACCCAGGATAAAGTAAATTACTAGAGTGATTATTATTTTGTTTTATCAGTCAAAAATGCCTTTGAGGCTTTCATTAAGATCATTCTCCAAAATAGATACAAGAGGGAAAGGAAGGTTAACAACCCAATTACAAGGTAATTTCTGGTTCAAAGCTAATGAGGCAACTTCATGTTCCAATTTGTTTGCTGAACGTCGGATTAGTTTGCTCAAACAAATACGAGGGTGTTGGTTTGGCAATTGTCCTATAACAGAATATTGGTCCCCCACCAAATCACCCGGATATCTCTGGTCACATTTCACACCCCTCTCCCTCTCTCTGACACTATAAAAGCATACCACCCCTTCTCTCACTTGCTTTCACCCCAGCCCTCTCCTTCTCTCTGAAAAAAACACCACCACCTCACCTCCAACTCTCTCTACAATGGCTCCCGTATCCTGCAAAAATGTCTTCGGGTTCAAGAAGTACTTGGGAAAGAAGCTCGTCAAGAGGGCCATCTCAAGGCGATCAAGGGAGTACCCCAGGCTAACAAGGGAGCCGTCATTCTCTGAATCTTTTCCTACGGTTAGTGAACTAGAAACCATGCTTTGTTTTCACGATCTACATTCAGATATGTTGAAATATCATAGGAAGTAATGGTAGGGAACTGATATCCGTTTGTGTGAATTGAGCGCCAGCAAACTATGCTACAGTAACACAGTTGAGTTATTTTCCTTTGGTTCTTGTCCAAATCAGCTTCTCTAAGTGTTTACCTGTTCTTGGATGCTACAATTTTGTTTCAAGTCGTCCTGCTATTTGTGATTTTGTCAATGGTGGATGATTCTTTTGTTACTTATTAGATATTTACATATCAAAGTCACAAAAGTGGACTAGAAACCATGCTTTGTTTTCACGATCTACATTAAGATATGTTGAAATGTCATAGGAAGTAATGGTAGGGAACTGATATCCGTTTGTGTGAATTGAGGGCTGGCAAACTATGCTTCACTAACACAGTTGAGTTGTTTTCCTTTGGTTCTTGTCCACATTGGGTTCTCTGGGTGTTTACCTGTTTTTGGATGCTACAATTTTGTTTCAAGTCGTCTTGCTATTTGTGATTTTGTCAATGGTGGATGATTCTTCTGTTATTTATTAGATACTTACATATCAAAGTCACAAAAGTGGACTAGAAACCATGCTCTGTTTTCACGATCTACATTCAGATATGTTGAAATATCATAGGAAGTAATGGTAGGGAACTGATATCCGTTTGTGTGAATTGAGGGCTGGTAAACTATGCTTCAGTAACACAGTTGAGTTGTTTTCCTTTGGTTCATGTCCAAATTGGGTTCTCTGGGTGTTTACCTGTTTTTGGATGCTACAATTTTGTTTCAAGTCGTCTTGCTATTTGTGATTTTGTCAATGGTGGATGATTCTTATTTTATTTATTAGATACTTACATATCAAAGTCACAAAAGTGGACTAGAAACCATGTTTTGTTTTCACGATCTAAATTCAGATATGTTGAAATATCATAAGAAGTAATGGTAGGGAACTGATATCCGTTTGTGTGAATTGAGGGCTGGCAAACTATGCTTCAGTAACACAGTTGAGTTGTTTTCCTTTGGTTTTTGTCCAAATTGGGTTCTCTGGGTGTTTACCTGTTTTTGGATGCTACAATTTTGTTTCAAGTCGTCTTGCTATTTGTGTTTTTGTCAATGGTGGATGATTCTTCTGTTATTTATTAGATACTTACATATCAAAGTCACAAAAGTGGACTAGAAACCATGCTCTGTTTTCACGATCTACATTCAGATATGTTGAAATATCATAGGAAGTAATGGTAGGTAATTGATATCCGTTTGTGTGAATTGAATGCTGTCAAACTATGCTATAGCCTACAGTTTGAGTTGTTTTCCTTTGGTTCTTGTCCAAATTGGGTTCTCTGGGTGTTTACCTATTTTTGAATGCTACAATTTTGTTTCAAGTCAGCCTCTCTATTTGTGATTTTGTTTCAAGTCAGTCTTTCTACAATCTTAATGAGTTTCTATGTCTATGTAAAGTTAGGATAAGCCTTGTAATATTTACCGTTTTTAATTTCATGTTATGTACTAGTCTTTATGGTGAAACCATGTTCATATGTGGAAGCATTATACCTTCCTAAAACAAAATATAAGGCTATTCGAACATGTGTCCTACACTCTGGCTTGGGTTATACTGACATGACATGAACAATTTCTGTGTTGCATGGAATATCATATTCTTAGGTAATAGGTTGTAAATTATGTGGATATATACTTGAAATTGAATGGGATTGAAGAATAAATGTTGTGAAATATGTGAAATTCACTTGAAATCAAATGGGATCAAGGAAGAATTTGGAATTTCACACAAAATTATGCAGGGGGTTTGTATCGTTCATTTAGTATGTAGGCTAGTCTGTCTTTTTTCTCTCTCTCCAGAATTATGTAGACTAGTCAGTCTTTTTACATTTAGTATGTAGTGTTTCTATGTATGTAGGAAGAATTTGGAATTTCACATTTAGTCTTTTTTGTCTTGGTCAGGGGAGGGAAACCCAAGTCCAACCTCAAGCTGTGACATCAGAATTCAGCTTCCCGGCTACACATGCCGCCGCCGCCGACGATTACATAATTGAGTTCCCTCCGAGTCCAGGCGGGCAAGACTCCTCCTCCACTTCCTCGTCTCACTCAAAGGACCACGTTATCGAACTCGCTACTGCTCACTCAAAAGACCACGCTATCGAACTCGCTACCGCTCACGAGAAAAAAGATATCAGAGTTTTGAAGAAGGGTTTGTACAGTCTCGCTTTCTCATTTGACCAGCTGCCTCCAACACTCGTTGTCAACAAAATTGTCCATATTGAATGGGTGAAGCTCGACCAGGTGATCATCACGCATCCTACCGAACCCGCTGTTCACAATTACCTCGAAAAAGCAGAGCACGAGAGGGGTGGACTTCCTAAGTTTGATCGAATCATTTCAGTGGAGACTTCTCTTGCCAAGAGTATAATTCACAGCCGTGTTGGTGACCCTGAGATAAAGGAGGGAAGGGGAAACTATGCTTTTTGGTTGAGAAATGAAGTTGGTTCGTCCAGTGGGGGAAATCGGAGCGGCGATCAAGAATATGCCACAGTAGCTTATGTGGACTCTGAAATCGCAAACCTACAAGTGTGGGTGGAGAAGAAATTGAATGACATGAAGATCTAGTAATCGCTTGATTCCTTTATTAGCAAACTGTTGACTGTTCAAGGAGATGGACATGTAATTTCTGGATTCCTTTTTTGACTGTTTGGATGTTTGATTTTGTCTTTTAAAGATCAATGGGTGAGATGGACATGTAATTGCTTAGATTCCTTTTTTGACTGTTTGGATGTTTTATTTTGTCTTTTAAAGATCAATGGGTGATTATGGAAGGTGACAGTGGGTTATGTGATTCTGATCGTTCCATTGAGTCTTCTTTTGAAGGTTCGCATGATTCTATTGCATCTTTTTCTTCTTTAAGGCATCCACATTGGGCTCTCAAAATGACTCCTAAGTGAGGCTTCTAATATTTACCTAACTATGTGCTCAATTATTGTCTTCAATGGGCTCCTTATACAAGTGGACTAGAAACCATGCTCTGTTTTCACGATCTACATTCAGATATGTTGAAATATCATAGGAAGTAATGGTAGGGAACTGATATCCGTTTGTGTGAATTGAGGGCTGGTAAACTATGCTTCAGTAACACAGTTGAGTTGTTTTCCTTTGGTTCTTGTCCAAATTGGGTTCTCTGGGTGTTTACCTGTTTTTTAATGCTACAATTTTGTTTCAAGTCAGTCTCTCTATTTGTGATTTTGTCAATGGTGGACGATTCTTCTGTTATTTATTAGATACTTACATATCAAAGTCACAAAAGTGGACTAGAAACCATGCTCTGTTTTCACGATCTACATTCAGATATGTTGAAATATCATAGGAAGTAATGGTAGGTAATTGATATCCGTTTGTGTGAATTGAATGCTGTCAAACTATGCTATAGCCTACAGTTTGAGTTGTTTTCCTTTGGTTCTTGTCCAAATTGGGTTCTCTGGGTGTTTACCTATTTTTGAATGCTACAATTTTGTTTCAAGTCAGCCTCTCTATTTGTGATTTTGTTTCAAGTCAGTCTTTCTACAATCTTAATGAGTTTCTATGTCTATGTAAAGTTAGGATAAGCCTTGTAATATTTACCGTTTTTAATTTCATGTTATGTACTAGTCTTTATGGTGAAACCATGTTCATATGTGGAAGCATTATACCTTCCTAAAACAAAATATAAGGCTATTCGAACATGTGTCCTACACTCTGGCTTGGGTTATACTGACATGACATGAACAATTTCTGTGTTGCATGGAATATCATATTCTTAGGTAATAGGTTGTAAATTATGTGGATATATACTTGAAATTGAATGGGATTGAAGAATAAATGTTGTGAAATATGTGAAATTCACTTGAAATCAAATGGGATCAAGGAAGAATTTGGAATTTCACACAAAATTATGCAGGGGGTTTGTATCGTTCATTTAGTATGTAGGCTAGTCTGTCTTTTTTCTCTCTCTCCAGAATTATGCAGACTAGTCAGTCTTTTTACATTTAGTATGTAGTGTTTCTATGTATGTAGGAAGAATTTGGAATTTCACATTTAGTCTTTTTTGTCTTGGTCAGGGGAGGGAAACCCAAGTCCAACCTCAAGCTGTGACATCAGAATTCAGCTTCCCGGCTACACATGCCGCCGCCGCCGACGATTACATAATTGAGTTCCCTCCGAGTCCAGGCGGGCAAGACTCCTCCTCCACTTCCTCGTCTCACTCAAAGGACCACGTTATCGAACTCGCTACTGCTCACTCAAAAGACCACGCTATCGAACTCGCTACCGCTCACGAGAAAAAAGATATCAGAGTTTTGAAGAAGGGTTTGTACAGTCTCGCTTTCTCATTTGACCAGCTGCCTCCAACACTCGTTGTCAACAAAATTGTCCATATTGAATGGGTGAAGCTCGACCAGGTGATCATCACGCATCCTACCGAACCCGTTGTTCGCAATTACCTCGAAAAAGCAGAGCACGAGAGGGGTGGACTTCCTAAGTTTGATCGAATCATTTCAGTGGAGACTTCTCTTGCCAAGAGTATAATTCACAGCCGTGTTGGTGACCCTGAGATAAAGGAGGGAAGGGGAAACTATGCTTTTTGGTTGAGAAATGAAGTTGGTTCGTCCAGTGGGGGAAATCGGAGCGGCGATCAAGAATATGCCACAGTAGCTTATGTGGACTCTGAAATCGCAAACCTACAAGTGTGGGTGGAGAAGAAATTGAATGACATGAAGATCTAGTAATCGCTTGATTCCTTTATTAGCAAACTGTTGACTGTTCAAGGAGATGGACATGTAATTTCTGGATTCCTTTTTTGACTGTTTGGATGTTTGATTTTGTCTTTTAAAGATCAATGGGTGAGATGGACATGTAATTGCTTAGATTCCTTTTTTGACTGTTTGGATGTTTTATTTTGTCTTTTAAAGATCAATGGGTGATTATGGAAGGTGACAGTGGGTTATGTGATTCTGATCGTTCCATTGAGTCTTCTTTTGAAGGTTCGCATGATTCTATTGCATCTTTTTCTTCTTTAAGGCATCCACATTGGGCTCTCAAAATGACTCCTAAGTGAGGCTTCTAATATTTACCTAACTATGTGCTCAATTATTATCTTCAATGGGCTCCTTATACAAGCTCCTAAAGGGTGGCTCCTAAACTTGGCTCCTACCACATTAGTTAAATCTAGGTAGCCTTGTAGCTAACTTTAAGTCGAATCCAAAGTCTTTAAATCTTATTTTAATATAAACTTTTCAAAGATAAAGGATTTTATTGGTTTATTGGTTCTACTGGAAAAGTTTTTTTTTTTTTTTTACTGTTTGGAGAAGAAAGACATGAATTTAATTAAACAAACAAATTATATATATTAATATACCAAGGCCCGTACACAAATACCCATATCGGTAAAAAAAAAAATGTTGGGATATGCAAAAAAAACTAGGGATTTTGGAATATTGTAGCAATTTGAATTATATCAATGTATGGGTCCCACACTTTTTGAATTTTTTTCACAAAATATAGAATGCTATTGCTAGCCCATTGAGTGCACATATCCTCTTTAAATTTAGCAAGCTCTAGGAGTGAAAAGTGAACCCCAATTATGCTTACGTGGACACCTAAGAATACAATTTAAGATTAATTTTTAGAGAACCCACTGTGGATGCCCTTAGATATGATGGAGGATGCAACCTCTTCAACATCATCTTCATCTTCTTCATCCACTTCTTATGATGGTCCTTTGTATGAATTATCTGAGCTCATGGCCCAACTCCCCATCGAGTGAGTGATAATTTAGGTCTATTTATACATACATTCGCGCTCATGTGTGTTGATGTTTGGATTGTGAATTCATGAGTTTGGATCTTGAATTTTTCCTATAAGGAAAAAGGAATGAAAGAAGTCAAAAAACCGTATAGCCAGTAATTTTTCTTTATACTTTTGGAAAATGGTAATGCTAAAGGCCTACAATTGTTTTTGTTAATGCCAAAATTTTGTAAATAAAGATCCGTCCGCAAATGCAAATCCAACTACAGGTTGTTTGGCGGTTTTTGTATCTTAACAATAAAAGAAAGTGCGTCGTAAGGAGCCTGGATCTCCTTCAATTAGAATTCAAATATTTATTTTGCAATTTAATATTGAATTTTTGGAAGGGAAAGAAAAGTGTGGGTGAAGTTGCTGAAAACAAATTCAGCCTTTTACGTTTCTTTCCTCCTTGGTATCATTTTCCTCTGTACTTTTTCACACAAATTTAATATCCAAATTCCAAACACAACCCAAATTTCCCAAGTTAAAGATTAGAGGAATGAAGAGTTCTAACCATATGTTATTTGTGTAGGAGGGTTTCTTTCAAAGTTTTACCAGGGAAAGTCTCAGACTTTTGCATCTTTGGAAAGTGTGAAGAGCCTTGAAGATCTTGCAAAGAGAGGGAGACCCAAAAGGGCTTAGAAATTGCATGGCTTATGTTGCAATTCATATTCCTTCATGATAATGGAAACTTTCGTTGTTCGATGATCGCCATTGTTGGACCCATTTAGGCCTCTCTTATTTGGTTACTTCACATTGTATATTTGTAATTCAGGGGGAAAAAAAAATTGTTTCACAGTTCAATCATCGTGTTTAGTGCCCCATGCCATGCGCAGGCCATTAAAGCTTTTCCCTTATTTGGCTCCCTCAAGTTGCAATTTATCTTTTTGTTGAAATATAAACCTCCATTTTTTTTTATTTTTTTGAACGGAGGAAACCTTCATTGTCTGATCCCTTGTTCAATCTTGTGTTTGGTGCTTTACGTTGTAGAAGTTCCTGACAAAAAGGTAAGGGTATCGACCCAATTCCATCAAGCATGTAACGACCTGCTAACATAAGGTGTTAATCTTACAAATTGATAGAGAAATTGATACAGGGATCGACGTATGCTGAGTTTCAATGATTATTCCTCTCTCCCTATTGAGTCTAAACCCGATTCTTGACTTATTTATCCTACGTATTGATTGCAAACAAGTTTTACTCACATTCTTCGTGCATCGATATCAATTTACTCAAAAAATTTGGGTCAGGCTACAATACATACAAGTTGATTGAACATTTATGGCTTCAGGCCTTCCAAACATGTTTGAACTTCAACATTCCAGCTAATCGTGAATGAACTTCAATGACCTAAACACAATCTGGAGTAGCTTATTTTGTTTTCAATTTCAGTTTCAAGACTTTTATGGCAGCCATTTTAGTGAAAATGGAATGGCATTTTAGTGAAAATATTTCGTTCAAAGTTCTGTTAATGTGCCCATTTCATGGCTAAAGAAGATTCATACTCCTTCGTGCAACCAGATAAGAACAAGTTTTCCACACAAGCATCAGCCTTTAGCGTAATTTGAATGAGAAATTACATCATCGTATATCTGAATGGAACTTGACTGTATGGGCACAATATTTTCACCTTAGCTAGCTACAGGACTCCGGGAGTCCATTAGAGAAACAAAACGGGATACATCCTTTTCTCCAATGCCTGATACATTTGTGTATGTCATCTATAATTCTGCCCCCAAACATAGTTATCAAAATCCATCAACAGTAAACGCCATGAATCTTCTCCGAGAATGTCATATCTTGTAGACTGGCCGAATACCAAGTAGATGGAAGCATTTCCGCATTACCACTGCAGTCGCTTCACACAACAAGAGTCTGCTTGTCTCCTCCGCTGACCCCACAACCTGCCCAATTTTCAAACCGTGACCATAAGGATGATAAACCATCAAGAATATAGTCAATTACAACTCAATAATATGCATCTTTTGGATCATGAGGTGCGGAAATTAAAAGTCCGGATGTGAAGAGGATCCACCATGGAGGCATTTCTAGTAAGGACTCCCTTATATATCGAAAATGGCCCAGATTAAGCCCTTCCAGATTTTTTTTAACGAATTCTCGCGTTGACCTTGAAAACACGTTTTAAACACATCTAACGGTTCAGATCATTGAAATTCGATCCCAAACAAAAAATCCTGCTCCGTAGAGTTTAAGGGAGCCCTTATTGGATATTTGTCGTATATACCATTCCCAAACCCACACACACACAGACACACAAAGCATATCCTATGAGGGGTCACTTATATAGGTTAAGGTGTGAAATTTTTTGTTCGGGATCAAATTTTGACGATCCGAACCGTTAGATGTGTTTAAAACGTGTTTTTAGGTCCAACATAAGGATTTGTCAAAAAATAAAATAAAATAAAAAAATCAATAAAGGGCTTGATCCGAGCCGTTTTCGATAAAATGTGTATATGTACATTTTCATCGAAAACTGCCTGGATCAAGCCCTTCCGGGTATTTTGTTTTGATGAATCCTCGCGAAAGATCTAAAAAATACGTTTTAAATACATCTAACGGTTCAGATCGTCGAAATTTGATTCCGAACTACAAGTCCATATATATATATATATATATATATATATATATATATATATATATATATATATATATATATATATATATATACACAATAAACTTCACATCCAAACTACCTTAACTTATTAAGTTACGGACCTAGGGGTATTTTCGACTTTCCGGACCAAATTTCGACAATCCGAACCGTTAGATGTGTTTAAAACGTGATTTTAAGGTCCAACGCGAAGATTTGGCAAAAATAAAATACCCGGAAGGGCTTGATCGGGGCAGTTTTTACAAAAACGCTATATATAGTGTTTTTGTGAAAAACTGCCCCGATCAAGCCCTTCCGGGTATTTTTTTTTGCCAAATCTTCGCGTTGGACCTTAAAATCACGTTTTAAACACATCTAACGGTTCGGATCGTCAAAATTTGGTCCGGAAAGTGAAGTCCGGACGGTAGTCCGTAACTTAAGGTTTGGACCGGAAGTTTACTCATATATATATATATATATTAGGGGCCGGTTCCCCTCACACTTAAAAAAACACATAAAAAAACCCTCACTCTTCTGGGCCTCATTGTGATGTTCCGAACCGTTGATCTTGTTTAAATGATTAAAATAAAAGATCCTGCAAAATTTCAGCTCAATCGGGTATCAGTAAGTGCTTAATTGAAACAGTTTTAAAAACACTAGTTCTTGTCACAGTTTTTACAAATTTTTTTGGATCAAGCACCTACTGATATCCGATTGAGTTGGATTTTTGCAGGACCTCCTATTTTACTCATCTAAACAAGATCAACGGTTCGAAACATCACACTGGGGCCCCGAACAAAATCGAGTTTTTTTATATGTTTTTTTAAGTGTGAGGGGAACCGGCCCCATATATATAGATATATATATCTAGGTGAGTATCAGGTGGGGTCGGTGTTGTCATGTTTGGTGTTGGCGCATTTTTAGAAAAAATATTTACTGTGAATATATGGGGTTCACCTAATAATTCATGTGTACAAAAAGGTTAAGTTTATTTTCCAACCTGTCAAGATTAAAAAAAAAAAAAAAAGAATCAGCATGTTACAATGGAAAGTCCATTACTGAAGGTTTATTGTGACATCTCTATAATCGTATACATTTGCAACAAATAGGAAAGAATGATCAGCTCTAGAGTAGAAAATATAAATACAACTAATAAGTGGATGAATCTGTTACATAATTCCAACAAATAAGTGAATGGTAAGACAAATGACCAATTTATTCTGAAGAGAGATTTTTTGGTCCAAAGACTTTGTTGATCCTGACTTTTAGAGGGTCTTTGGGCGCCGGATTTTCTCTTTTTCACATTCTCGTTTTTACCTTCTGCTTGTTTGGCCGCCTGGGTTCAAAACTATTTCTCACAAAACGTATTCTTTGTTTTTCACTTTCCAGGCCAAAAGCCAAAAACTGGTCCTCACCTCCTTTCCTCATTCTCGTTTTCTCCTTTTCATTTTCCCACAATTCTTTTCCATTCCTACCCCTTTTCTCTGGGATTCCATTTTCTTCCACCACACACACCAAGCAATAGGAGAGAGAGAGGAGGAAAGCAAAGACCCCTGCGATTTCTCTACACCGGTCGCCGCTGCTTCGAAAATCATTTGGAAAATCAACCTCCGGCCGTAGCTTGTTCCCTTTCCTCGCCTGGAGAGTTGTAATCAAAGGTGTACTAAGAGAGAGAGAGAGAGAGAGATCGTGAGGAGAGAGAGAAATTTTCTTGGACTGAGATGCATAGATCTGTTTTTTTTTTTGTGTGTGTGGAGAAGCCAGACCAATTTTTGGTTCAAAGAGAAGATGATCGATATAAACAAGGCATGTGTGAAAATAATCCTGTGTGGGTTACCCATGATATAAGCAAGGCATGTGTGAAAATAATCCTGTGTGGACGGTGTGTTTACACAAATATTTGTGACTTAACAAAAAAAAAACTTGCTAAAAATGATAGTAATAATTAATAAACAAGGGCAAAATCGTAAACAATCAACTAATAACTCATTTTCATCATTGTCTCCCAAACACTACAACTTTTGCAAAATGCATTTTGCATATTTCTTCCAAACACTCCTTCCAAATTCAAAACACATTCTGACTATAATCTAAAAAGCCAAAAAGTTAAAAATGAAAAGTTAAAAAGTAGTCTTCCAAACACCTCCTTAACATTTGTTCTAATTAAAATGGCATACTATAAATTCTTGTTGAATTTTATTGGCAAAAACTGGTAGGCCTATAATTTAATAGTATTTTCAGACTTAATCAGCTAAATTCCTCTGCTTTCATCCTCCATTTTTTCCCTGGTTGTGTACTCTCAGTCTAGATTGAATTTTGTTCAGTTCATGCACCTGCTAAATCCTACAACCTCTACCAAGTATGTTTAGAATTGAGAGTTTTTACCTCTATGTCTAGAAAAGAGGTATCTCATTACCACTAAGGTAAGCCACTTTTTTTTTTTATTTACCATTAAGGTAAGTCATTCTTTTTTGGAGTTTAGGTTTAGGATGCACTTTTTTATTATAGGGTTTTAGTGGTTTAGACACTTTCATAAGGTGTCTTAGGGTTTAGGCACAATGTTCCGATCGTTCTCCACTGTTGAAGGCCATATCTCATTGAATTGCACCGACCTATGAAACAAACGCCCCAAGTAATTGACAATACATAAAGACCGATACTATATTCCAAAAAAGACATTATTTATACAAATGCTGAAGCACAGGATAACCCATTACTGTGAACAATTGAATAGTGACCAATGGGTTGATGAAGAACCTTCATTTCAGTGAAAAATTGATGCGTATCCTACCTTACTTCAGTCATTGTGTAACCATTCAATTTGCAATGCACATTACTATTGAGAGAACTCTACAAACTTTGACACTAATAAAAACTTTTTTGCCTATATCATTGGCCGACCTAGATCATCGCCTTCCATAAATACTCAAAAAGAGAATCTACAATGGGCAAAAAGTGACATGCGAAGCACGTCGGTTTTCACTAGTTTAAAGTATTGTTCTAGTGGCCCCCATGATTCGAGCAGCCCCCATGAAAATTGAAATGCTTGTTCAATGTGTAAAATTTTCATTTAGAATATAGATAGATTTGATAAATAGTACGGATTAGTTGTATGAGACTTGAAAGCGGGTCCCAAAAGTGGGCTGGGCTGATATGTGCACAAAGAGCAGACTTATTATCATTTATAGAAAAATGTACACTTTGGCAGACAAGGAAAAATCTATTTTCAGATTTTTTTTTTTGAAATTTCTATATAATTGAAAACCCTTAATTGAGTTTGACTAGAAAAAACATTCTCTATACCGGCTTTGGAAAATAACACATTTCCACCACTGCCTTTGTGGGGCCCCATTAAGAGGTTATTGTTATAATCTGAACCATTCATCTTATAAGGCCCAAATTGTAATACATTCATGCAAAAAATGAACTTGATTGGACATCAATAGGTATGTTAAAATTTGAATTATGTTTCATAAAATGGGTGATCAGGGATTTTAAAGTTAAAATATCCACAACCATCCATTTTACAAAATAAAACTCAAAACCTGATACACCTATCGATGTCCTATAAAGTTGATTTTTTGCGTGGATATACTTCTCTGCAAGTCATATAAGATAAACGGTTCAGATCAACAATTAAGACACAATGAGACCCGCGGAGGTGAAAAAGTGCACTTCCAGTGTAATGCATATTTCTCTCTTTGACTATTGACGTGGTTGCTTGAAATTGAGCCAAAACGCCGTTTGGATGCCGTTATTGCAGTCAGAGGCTCAGACGGTTCAAAAACCTACTCGTTGATGTGCCACAATCTGATTGGCTTATAACACAAGGTGAAAACACAAACACACAGGTTATCCAATCCCCTCAAAACCCTAAATAGGCAGAGTCTTCAGAGATGGAAGTTTAAACGCGGGTGGAGGAATAAATTGTACCACCACGCTAAACTGATGACTAAAGTCGCATTGGCTCTTTTCCTCCCGCCTCTCTCTCCTCCCCAATTTCTCTCTCCAGCTTCCAATCGCCTCTCTCTCTTACTCCCTCCGCCATCTCTCCCTGCAGCCTGTAAGCCCTTCACCTATTTCTCTCGATTCGCATGTACATGTGTGTGTAAACGCAAATGCTTTTTTATTGCTTTTGTGGTTGCTTAATTTTCAAGCGAGAATGTGTTTGATATCTCTTCTGTTTATTGGGTTTTCACGAATTCAAAAGTAGATACTGGATGTGCATGTTTGTATGCGTGGGGTTGGCGTCACCTAAGTTTCAGTTTCAAAACGTCGGAGGTGGGCTGGCTTTGCTCCAACTTTAATTTGGCATAGAATTTGTTAAGAAGCGTGTTGAGATGCATAAAAAAGATTTTTATGTTTGTATGTGTGTTCTGTTTGTATCTAACTTGTTTCCCATTTTCTAAAGTGGGAAATCCCATATTCCCATAAAATCAATGGGGGCCATAAAATCAATGGGTTGATTGTAGCAAATAAGGAAATTTGCCAAAATTAACCCCATTGATTTTATGGGATTCCCATTTTAGCAAATGAGGAAACAGGGTTAGCTTAAGTTATTGCTTTGTTAATTAAAGCTTAGAAATTTCCATGTGCCGGTTTATGGCCAATTTTGGTGAGCAGTGTATGTTGGGCATAGGACCAGAGCAGCACGTAGCGATCTGCACTCTTGATTTTATTTTGTCTTCACTTAACTGTGAAAAAAGTTTTGGATTTTTTTTTGGTTAAGGTCAATATCAGTAGTGCTTTTGTTAATTGTGTGCTTACTGTGAAACTAGACAGACATTTTGAAAGCAGCATCAAGAAGATTAATCTCATTTAGAAGAGTTCAGACAGTGTCCACCATGGCAGCTGTAAGTTGATCAGACTTAATATCAAGGAAGTATTTAGTACAGGTGTAAAGATGTGGTATAGATTTGAATAAGATGTTTTCGAAACGATAACTTGTTGGACAGGATGAAGAAGTTGTTGGGAGTGTTAAGGATCAATTGGCGCAATTATTTGAAGCATCCCTTAGAATTACGGTCCCTGACCAAACCGACACAGAGCCTCTTATTGCTGCTTGCAACCCTAGATTTGGCGATTATCAATGGTATTACCCCTTTGCATATATTTGCACCAATAACTTTCTTTCGTTTTTGATCGATTCAAGCTTAGTTTGAAAATTGAAGTTTTGAGCTGTAGTTGAAAAGAAAAAGAGACAAACTGTGTCATTCTCAAACCCTGGTTTTTTGTTGATGAAGAATTGGTTCAATTTCTCTGGCTTTTGTAGTTATAGAAACTCCTGTGTGCCTTCTTGTGAATTGTTAAATTGTGTGATCCTTTTTGGTGCAGCAATAACGCCATGAGCTTGTGGACGAAAATCAAAGGCAAAGGTTCTACATTCAAAGGTCCCCAACCTGTTGGCCAGGTTTTGACATTAATAATCACCATAACAGCGTACTCCATCAGCAAGTTTGTGATATCGGTTTTGAATGCTGAATTGACACTGTGAAATGACAATTTGTGCTATTTTCTTTTGTAAGGCCATTATGACAAATCTACCGTCCTCAGAAATGATAGATTCGTGTTCGATAGCTGGTCCTGGTTTTGTGAATGTCGTACTATCAACGGAATGGATAGCAAAGGTATTTCTTAATTTTATAGCAATGAGTAAGAAAGAGAGGACATGTGCTATTTCAATTGATTCACTTTTGTGAATATGTGTTGGTTTCTGAAATACTATCTTGCTTCTGTAGAGCATCCAAAAGATGTTGATAAAGGGCATTGAAACATGGTCACCGAAACTTCGAGTCAAAAGGGCAGTAGTTGACTTTTCCTCTCCCAATATTGCCAAGGAGATGCACGTCGGGCACTTAAGATCTACAATTATTGGGGACACACTAGCCCGTATGCTAGAGTTTTCAAATGTTGAGGTTCTTCGGAGAAATCATGTTGGTGACTGGGGTACACAGGTGAGTATGTTTGTTTGAGAGCATGTATGAACATCTATGACATGTATTTGTTTTTTCTCTCTCGTTTAGCGTGTATCAGTAGAATTCTGAGGGTTTTAGTCATGGGTTGTCCCATCAATGATTATGAAACTACGAATATTGTTTCATGGTCTTTCCACGATCTTTTAAAATTATTTATTGGGATTTATTGGGTGGTTTTAAGTTAAGCAGCACATTTTCTCTTCTGATTTGGTGTTGAAGAAGAAGCTTCGCAGGCCCTTCTTTTTTTCAATTTTTCTCAAGTTGAACAGTTTAGCTTTTTTTCTAAACTTTTATTATTGTCTGATTGAGAAACTGAGGATATCTTGATGTGCTTACTGTCTGCGTTGGCTGTTGAGAAAAAATCTGTTTTGGCACCTAGTTATTATTGCCTAAAACTGTTGTCATGTTCTGCAGTTTGGCATGCTAATTGAATGTCTTTTTGAGAAATTTCCAAACATGGAAGTAGTCAGCGATCAAGCTATTGGAGATCTTGAGGTGAGTGAAAATCTGGTTTGGTAGTTATTAATTTGTTTACGTGGATAAGTATTTCTTTTTTGGTGTAACGACGTCCTTTGCATATATTAGCAAAACAATGCAAGTATCTAGTTGCTTGAGCCACTTTTCATGCCATAGAAAAAAGACTGGTCTGTGATCCTTATCTCAGAGAACTGTTGTCTCACCTACTGTAAGGTCTTGGTATATCCATCTATGGCGATAAATTTGTGAAAGTCTCATTGGCTAAGCATTGGTATACTGTTCTGGATAATGGAATACGTAACGATGGCATAATGCGTGGGTTCACTATGTTCTATGTGTTATTATTTTAGTGTGCAATACACGTGCTCAACTTCTTCTCAGAGACTAAAGTCATAGTTTAAGTAGGGAATTTCCTATCATCTCTTCTCAATTTGTTTTATGCTTTCTCCCTGTACAACTATGAGATGCCAAAACCCTAGTTTTAGAAGGGAATTCCACCTCATATCTTCTCCATTTGCTTTATGCTTTCTCCTTATGCAACTATCAATTCAGCGCCAATCAAAATTTCTGCTTAAAAGAAATCATTAACTCCAACGAAAGTAGGATTATGAAGTTAACTTCAGTGCTTTGTTGTCAGGCATTCTATAAAGCGTCAAAACAAAGATTTGACAGTGATCCTGTATTCAAGGAGAGGGCACAACATGCGGTGGTCAGTCTCCAGGTGAATCACACAACTTTTGTCGCTTAAAAGACTTCTGTGAATCACACAACTTCTGTGGAGATGTGATTCACTAACTCTTAAGTTTCTTTTCTTTTTGACCAAATTCTGCTTAATAGTTTCTTCCATAGGGGTTTCAGTATGTCTCATGATGGAAAAACTTATGTTGCAGGGTGGGGAAGAGAGGTATCGGAAGGCATGGTCCAAAATCTGCGAAATCAGTCGACAAGGATATGAGAGAGTTTATGAACGCCTAGGAATTAGGTTAGAAGAAAAGGTACTTGATTGATATTTTCCTTAAACTATGGTTTTGTCAAAATATTCATACTTGTATTTCCATCTAACCTTTTTTCCGTCATGGGGCCAGCTTATGATCATAGTATAGCATGCATGCTAAAAACAGCGCATTTTCTATTTGATAGGTACAACAAATAGAACGTTTTTGGTTGATGATTTTCAGTTTTTCACAAATCGCTCCTCGCTTATTTTATTTTGTTCAATGCAAATACATCCTCTCAGTCACTGTCCCTTTATGCTGGCTTATGCTTTTTTTTTTTTTGGTAAGTAATTATTAGTTTGTCCTTGCGTATAACCATTAGCAGTTGATGCTAGATTGAACATCTGGTCACAACTCCGTGACAGGAAAACATTGTTTTGTGATGCTGTACGTGATTACATTAAACTATTGGGCAGAAACTCTGACAAGACTAGACGGTGGACCAAGGTTTGGATCAGTGTTTTAAAAAGCGCGCTTAAGTGCGCGCTTAAGCCCGAGGCGAGGCGAGGCGCATGGTTAGCGCTTCACAGGGGTACGATTAAGCGCAGAACGCAGAAGCGCAACTTAAGCGCAAAAAGCGCGCTTAAGCGCAGAGGCGCGAGGCGCTAGCTTAAGCGCGCCTTTATGTTTTTCCCCTCCAATTTCTGATTTTTTATTATTACATTAAGTTAATGCTTGTCTTTTCGCTTCCCACTAAAGTATCTTTGTCTATTTGTTTATGTTACAACAAGACCAATCAGTTTTTTGATGTTTCTTTTCAGTTTCTTAATTAAGAAAGAATCCTTTCAAGGCATATGTCCTCTTTATCTATTAGTAAGTGTACATCAAACATAAAGATTTGATAAAATAAAAAAAACACATAGATGGCATGTGTGGTTGGAAAAGACCTCCACTCCACTATCATTTATGTATTTAAATTACATTCAAATCGTATATAATTTTTATTTTATATGAAAACACTTCATGAAAAGTTGTCTAAACTTTGTTATCATATGAAAACACTTTATGAAAAGCAAGTGACATTGTCCGGATTCCCACTGTGATACATATATCTATGTGCAACAGTGCATAAATGTTGGGTGGTGAACTATAAAACATTAAATTTGAACTAAAAAAAAATTGCGCCTCGCTGTCAAGAGGCGCACGCCTCGCCTCGAGCTTAAAGCTCCAGGGGACCATGGCGCCTTGGTGCGCCTATCGCCTTTTAAAACACTGGTTTGGATATAGTATTGCTGTGCATTGAGGACACTGCCATAGCATATGCCTATTGTGTGGGAGGCTCATAAATGTTGTTTATCGTTGTTCATTCTATGGAATATTAGATTCAAATGTATGACTTAATAGAACACAAGTATAAAATCAAATTGTTCTATACTAGTTCCACTGTTCCATTATATAGCCAGGAGGATTAACAGTAAAAAAATAGGTGATTGGTTTGAGGTGGTATTTGGTGTTTTAACTTTTAACCAATGATCCTTTATAGTTTAAGGAATTTGGAAAATTAAGACCTCTTTGTATAAAATTCTTTTAGCAATTAAGAGACAACAATATGTTAAACATTTGTGAAGCAGTTGCGTCGTTCAAGGAGTGAGGACGTGTGCTTTTCTTTTAACCCCACTCAAACCTGCAACAAACCAAGAAGAGGAGGATTGCTACTTTTTTCACTGTATCGAGTTGCAAATGTGAGAAATGCATCTGTGCGTGTTTATACCAGACCGTTATTCAGCAATGGCTGAATTGGTTAATACAAAGTCAAAGTTGGGTGTTTGCTCAGTGACATGGACTCCGATATTGAGAAATTCTCGTGCTTCGTTTCCGATAGGGGTTTCAGTTTCGGGTGAAACAAAACAGAGCTCTATCATGACGCGTACTTCTTTCTTTATATTTCTTGTTCTTGAATATGATTTTCATTACACATGTACTTAGATCTTGGGAATTATGTTGCATGGGAGTGTAACATGGTTCCTTGATTTGACCTTAATGCAAGTCTTGGATATATTGTACTTATACAAATCAGTTTTTCTTAAGATAGATCCGGGATTCCCCTCTATCTGTAATTAGAGTGGCCTGTGTCGATCATTTGGTCCTTTTTGGGCATAGGTTTGGTCATACTTTTGCCAGTTTGAAGGTTCCCATTGAAGCCTTCCCTTTCATAATATATCCTATCCATAAAGTGTTACTTACTGAAAAATTTCACTTCCAATCGTTTTTTTTTCCCTCTCTCAGGGAGAAAGCTTTTACAACCCGTATATACCAGGAGTTTTGGAGGAGTTAAATCAGAAAGGGTTAATTGAAGAAAGCGAAGGTGCTAGAGTCATTAAAATTGAGGGAAAGAGTTATCCTTTTATAGTTGTGAAGAGTGATGGTGGTTTCAATTATGCATCAACTGACCTTACAGCTCTGTGGTAAGTGCTTTAAATTATGAGCTGATGATTTAATTATGTGTCCTTTTCTTTATTATTCACTGTGGTATTTATAACAGTTCATGTTTCCCCTTGCCATCTGACATACATTATCGATTCACTGTGGTATTTATAAAGGTCCATGTTCCCCCTTGCCATCTAACTTGCATGTTATGCATCCCGCATTTTTCTACTTCCTCCAAATTGATAAATTATGCCCTCGAGCACTATTATGGTTCATGAATGAAGAGAGATCTGCTAGATGGGATAATATGTTCCAATTTCTACCTGGTAATAATTGAATGCTATTAGAATGTGCAATTTGAATATTGGAAATCCATTGCATGCATGCCTTTTGCTAGAGTGGTTTGGGTAAACCTTCTGCTCTTATTTTACAGGTATCGTCTTAATGAAGAAAAAGCTGAGTGGATGATATATGTTACTGACGTTGGCCAGCGAGAGCACTTTGAAATGTTGTTCACTGTAAGTATCAAATGTTTTGTCCTTTGCTTCATGACTTTGTGTGCTTTGTGAAGAGATGGGGTCAATGCACAACCATGATTCTGATGGCTTTCCTTTGTATTTCTCTTTGAGGCTGCAAAACGGGCGGGTTGGCTTCCACCTGGTGATAATAGCTATCCTAAAGCTAGCCATGTTGGCTTTGGTCTTGTTCTTGGAGAAGATGGGAAGCGATTCCGGACTCGCAGTACTGAAGTTGTTCGATTAGTTGATTTACTTGATGAAGCTAAGAGTCGCTGCAAAGCAGCTCTTGTCGAACGAGGTATCATGTCTATGAACTATACATGGTGCAGCATCTCATCTTTTTCATAGATCATCTATGAACTAATATGCATTCTCTCATTTTATTTCTCTAGGATTTTATGCTGCATCTTTCAATTGATGAAGCATTATGTTTAACTAATCTTACTTGGAGTTTTGGTAGGTAAAGGCGATGAGTGGACAGAGGAGGAGCTTGAGCAAACTGCTGAGGCCGTTGGTTACGGGGCTGTTAAGTAAGATCCCCTATACTTGCAAAAAACTTTAAACTTGGCCATATTAAATTTATAGTGGTGGTTCTTGATTATGATATTTCATGTCATTGTAATCTTTGCTAATGCTCAAGTAGCTCAATGTGGCTTGGAAAAAAGTAGGGAAACACTCTTTCATCTCGCCTTCCCTCCCTCTTTCTTTTTTTGGTTTTGGTTAGTAATTCATGATTCGCTTAGGTTGTCGGGGTTATTATGGTCAAATTTCCCTGTTCATGTGGCTATGTAGGAAAGTATGTAATTTATTCTCACACTTCAGTGCAGATATCATTTTTGAAAAACAAGCAGTTGTTAGACGATAGCGTATTGCAGATGTAGTGCATTAAGAGGACGAACTTTGTTTGTTATAATTTCTATTCTTATAAAGCAGAATCTATGTATAATTTTTTATCTGTTTCTAAGTGCGAAGCAATGGGATTCCTCTGTTGAAAAAACTTCAGCAAAAAAACTAGCTTGAGCTTAATTAGAAACTGAAGTTTTGTTGTTGATGGATCTGGTATGTTGGTCTCCACTTTCGTATCCTGAAGTTAAGCTGAGCCCAGTCGTATTGGCTGGGTTGGATATGGTGATGTGTAGTGAATAAAGTGACAATTGCATATCTTCTGAACTTTGAGTTTGTCTTGGCAGGTATGCTGACCTAAAGAACAACAGATTGACCAATTACACTTTTAATTTTGATCAGATGCTTAATGACAAGGTGTGTTTGCTGATTGCTGTGTCAGCTTCATGCATTATGAAGTTCTGTTAAAGGAACCATCTTTATTTTCTAATTTCTCGGATTTGGTTTGAGCTATTTAGACCAGCTGGTTAAGGCCGTGCTGAGTTGTCATCATCATTCTTCTTTTTGTTTACTCCCTTGAATTATTTATACGACTGCTTCCGTGACTCACTGACTCCATTACTTATTTGACTAAACTGTTCCATGAGCAGGGAAATACTGCTGTCTATTTGCTATATGCACATGCTAGAATCTGTTCTATAATCAGGAAATCTGGTAAAGACACGGAGGAACTGAAAAAGGTAAGATCTCTTCCATCTTGTGCATTTGTAGACTTTGGGATTCGTTTCTACCTGTCGGGATTTTTTAGTAGCCTTGAGTGTCTTTTCTCCAAACTAAAAAAACTTGGGTTTAGCTGGTTTTTTGTAATTTTTTAATGCAGAATTCAACTGTAAACCAGATATTTTTGAGAATTGAGAAAGGAAAACAGGCCATAGCTGATGTTTATACGTATATGTAAACAAATAACCTTCATTTCTTTTGGTTATAGATCTGTAATTATGCATGTGTATGTGCATATTGAGAAAGGTATTTATTCTCTTTAACTGTTGCCGTAGACAGCTGGCTAGTTCTGCATAAGCTCCTTGGATTTAATGTTTAGTTTACGATGCTCGCTCTTCTGAGTTTTGACTGGCTTTTCTTCACAAACAGTGTATGTTTGCAAAGATCTAAGAAATTTTGAGACACGTGTACACCTAACACACATCTAACACTTCTAACTCTAACACTTCCAACTCTCCTCTACGCTTCTAACACTTCTAACCCTCCTAACACTTCTTTCTATGATTTGGTAAGATACTTCCATACATGTGTACACCTTTTTGGTACTTTAACTGCCTCTCCTCTATGCTTTCACACTCTTCTAACTCTCTATCCCCAGTTTCTTACATTTATATTATTTTGTTTCAGACTGGCACACTAGTTCTGGCCCATTCGGATGAGCGTGCATTAGGGCTTCATTTGCTCCAATTTGCCGAGGTAAGACTGTTGAGAACATCACTGCCCCCTTTTACTGTCTGTGCGTGACTGAGCTAAATTAGGTGGTAGCTCACAACTTATGCTCGTTGGCATGATGGATTTTAATCTTCTTTGGACTTGTATCACGTTGCTCTTCTAGGCCACCCAAGTTTTGTCTATGCAGTCTAGAGGTTACTACACCTAATGTGAATTAGCTCTAAGATGTACATTTGCCTTTTCACTTGTCAGATTGTGGAGGAAGCTTGCACCAATCTGTTACCAAATGTTTTGTGTGAATACTTGTACAACTTGTCCGAAGACTTCACAAGATTTTATTCGAATTGTCAGGTATGAGATTTAGAACCAATGGTTCTCATTATTGGAATTAATATTGAGTTTTTATTTATGTCTTCTTAATTTTATGTAATTATGTGATACTACAATTAGTTTGCCTGAGGTATGTTGCTAAAACTTAATTGGATAAGCCTAAACAGATATTCCAGTCACTGGTAGCTTTTCTCTGTGGCTTAGAAACTAACTTCCCCACTATCCTTGATGGTCATTTTGATAGTGGATGTGTAATTGGAAGAAAACATCACGGCTACGCATTGTAGTTCTCGTAAATGCCAATGTTCGCACTACTGAATTATTAACGCGTGTAGGTACTTTTTGGATATCTGGAAATTTCAGTTCACTTCAGGATCTTCCTTTATAGGCCTAATGATAGTAGCCATGACATCCACTGTTGCCTTACAGATTATATGACACCATGTCAAGGTTTAGCCTAGAACCAATCAGGATATCTTTATAAGTACTCTCTCTCTCTCTCTCTCTCTCTCTCTCTCTCTCACGCACACACACACACATCGTAGCAATGTTGTAGAACATTATTGCCTTCGTGCATGACAGTGTGTCTGCAATTTTTATATCTATCCGGTGGGACGGATGAAAAGATGCATATTATATTATTTCAGGGGGTGTTCCACTAATTGGTTTTTTAGTTTTTTGGTTTTTTTTTTTATCTTTAGTTTTTCAAAAAAAACCAACTAGTTCCACTAACAAGTTTTTGGTTTTTTGGTTTTTTTAGTTGTGTTATGAAATTACAAATCTACCCTTCTACCCAAACAACTATTGCTCTTTTTTTTGTTGAAGGGAGGGCAGATTCGTAATTTTACATGATTAAAGTACATGTACTTGATTGTGCAATGATTTGGTTTTTTTTAGGTTAGTGGAATGAAGTGGTTTTTTTGTTGGTTTTTTGTGGGTGTTTTTTTTAGTGGAATGAAGTAGTTTTTGATTTAAAACAAAACTAGTTTTTTGTTAGTGGACATGGCCTGAGTTGTAATTGACTATATTCTTGATGGTTTTCATCCTAATGGTCACGGTTTGAAAATTGGGCAGGTTGTGGGGTCAGCGGAGGAGACGAGCAGACTCTTGTTGTGTGAAGCGACTGCAGTGGTCATGCGGAAATGCTTCCATCTACTTGGTATTCGGCCAGTCTACAAGATATGACATTCTCCGAGAAGATTCATGGCGTTTACTGTTGATGGATTTTGATAACTATGTTTGGGGGCAGAATTATAGATGATATACACAAATGTATCAGGCATTGGAGAAAGGATGTATCCCGTTTTGTTTCTCTAATGGACTCCCGGAGTCCCGTAGCTAGCTAAGGTGAAAAGATTGTGCCCATACAGTCGAGTTCCTTTCAGATATACGATGATGTAATTTCTCATTCAAATTATGCTAAAGGCATGCTTGTGTGGAAAACTTGTTCTTATCAAGTTGTAGATACGAGTTGCGATCATCCGTTTGCACAAAGGAGTATGAAACTTCTTTAGCCATGAAAAATTTACTTTGATTTATGGAATTTTGAGGTGGGAGGTGAGAAAATCAAAATGCCCATTAAGAGCCACAATTCCAGCCTATTAGGAGCGGGGATTGAGAGAAAATATTTCCGCCAGGGATTAGGGTGGAGGTTTGAAAGTCTGAAATAGTTGTTAATTTGGAGATTGGAGAAATGAAATTTGATCCCGAGCATATTTCCACTCATAGACTTATCTAACAAACACAATTTCAATGGCCCAAGTTCTTGCAAGACTTGTTGTCTCTTACAATAGTTTTAGCATCTGCACTAACAAAAATCACGATGCCTCGAAATTAAAGCTTTTGAAGAAGACATCTATTTAAATGGAATGAGAAACATCTTAAACAAAATTTTCAATATAGGCCCTCTACAATTCCAAACATGACATCAAAATTTACGGCTACAAAGAGCACAGTACTGTATCACCATACAACCAAACATTTCGAATTAGAAGAAAAATAAAAAGTAAAATTGCTTGTCATAGAATTACGTACATTAACTATATTTTGGAAGAGACCAAAAACACTTAATAGGTTTTGTTCAATTGGGTAAAAATTAGAAGTTATACATGAAATTAGCCAACAAAGGCTAATATATATTTTTCGGCAGTCTTGTTCCCGTACGCAACTCTCTATCTTTTTCTATGCGAAGTCACCAAAATAAGAAGATCACATCTAATCCGTTGTTAACTATTGTTTCTATCCTATATGCACATAAAAAAGTATACAAAAGGAAGACAGAGAAGAAAAAACACCTCTCTATTGCTTCACCTCTTTATCGCTTCCCTTATATCTATAAACAAATAAACTTTAAAAATTTGGCCAGGACATTTTTTCTCCTTTTTTAGGTTATGTAAGGCTAAGCCCACTTTTTTTGTATAGGTTCATGATGAAGTGCTTTTTGGCTATAGCTTGATGTAAGTTTCATTTTTATGGGTTTCTTTCGGTGATTTATGTACCATTCTTTCGAGTGTTGTATAATCTAGTAGATCGCTACGGTAAGCAAGAATAGTTGCTCGTGTGGCTATTTTCATGAAAAGTCATGTTGGTTGGCTTCTCGATTTCCCTTCTTTTGTTTGGGTTCTAAGTGGCAAATGAATGTCCATCCATAGGTGCCAACCTAGTTGGGATATATGGTTTTGGTTGTGATGTATGTGCTCTTTTCCCTCTAATCATTGTAGTTTTTCCCTTTTGCAGTGATTAATAAAAATTTTCTTATCAAAGAAAAAAAGGGGGTAGACCATAAAAGGTATACAAATGAAAAGAAAACAATGTAATTAATATTTTCAATAGTTGGTTGTATGAAGATAATAAATAAAAGATGATCAAATTAACTTCTCTTGAAACGTACCCAGATTGTCTGATCGTGCAATGCTAAATGCTGCCCAGTTGAAGAGGGAACACTCATAGCTAATAGATTACATTTTTCCCTGTGCAAAAAAAATAAAAATAAAAATGAGAATCAATTAGTACTCTGAAATCTGTAAAGCTAGAAAATCAAATCATCTAATTGAGAGGGTATGAATGAAATAGACTACCATCTAATGGAATAAAAGATAACAATGGAAGAAAAATGGTATTTATGGAGAGGATGTTTATGCTAGAGAGTATAAGAGGTTAACATAGTTCAAGGATTTAGTTTCCGTAAATTGTAAATTGTAGTAAGCGTTTAAAATTTAAAAATTTTAAGATTGCTTCCATTACAGAGTGATTCCCTAAATTATTGGATGATTTTGAAATTTAAACTTACTCATCAATTAGTCCTTATTTAGATATACTAAATGATGTGTATTTGAAATGAAAATAACTGATTGACTTCGTTTCTTATCTTACCTTGAGCGCTTTCCAAAATTATCCAATTCTCTTTGAAATTTGAAATTAACCAACCAACTATTTCCTTTACAATACTCATATTTATGAATTGTTACCTTTTTTCAAATAGATTTTTTTTTTTAGTTTGAAATCAAAGAATAAAAGAAAATTAAAAATAAAATCATTGCCACTTGTCGCTCTCTCGTTCCTCCCCACAAAAAGTCATCCTGCAATAATATATAAGATAACGAAGTGCGTTTTTTTTTTAATCCTTTATAAATCTTAACCTTTCATTTTTAATCTTACGGTTAAGAGAGTGTTTAGAGTTTCTATAAATATAAACCATCCACTTTTGTTTCAAAAAATAGCTTAACGGTTGTAGGAGCGACACGTTGCATCAACTTTACAGTAAGGAAATAAAAAGAGGATTCATAAATTGGGAATGTATTATGGAAAGTATGCTTTTTTTTTTTTTTTTTGTCATTCGTCATTTGCATAAAAACAACCTTTTTGTTTTTGTCATTCGTCCTTTACGAATCCGGGGGAGGCGCTGTGCGGCAAAACTACGTCGTTTTGCTCATTTTCTTAGTATATCCAAGGGCCATGTTTGGAGAGTTAAGTGTGGGGTTTAATTTTTGGGTTCAATTTTAGGGGATTTAGGCTCTTTGGAGTAGGGTATAGTGGGTTTAGGCACTTGGATTTAGGCACTTTGGGTCTAGGCACTTCAGGTTTATGGTTTAGGCACTTTGGGTTTAGACACTTTGTAATGGTTTTTTCTTCTTCCAAACAAGGCCCTTGGAAGCTTTGGAAGTGTGCACAAAAATCAAGCAAAATGACGTAGTTTTGGCGCACAACACCTACCACATAGCACCTGCCGGGATCCGTCATTTACATGGGAAGAGAGAATGAGACTCGATTCCGAGATGCAATGTGGGGCATCCAAGATGATCAAACGCATAAGCTAGCCACCACTTACTGAAAGTATGCTAATTAACTAGGCAAAGATTGAAAATTATGGACGTATGCTAGTCCCGAGATGCAATGTGGGGTATCCAAGATAGTTTACCGCATAAGTTAGCCACCACTTAAGGAAAGTATGCTAATTAACTAGGCAAAAATTGAAAATTATGAACGTATGCTAGTTTTAATATGGTGGTTTACTATATTGATTCAAAATCTAATTATATATATAGAAAAATATGCCATTATCAAATTGAAATCTAATCAAGGCCAATCCTCACAATAGGAAATGCTTATTGTCGAGCAATGGCATGCACTACTACTAGTATATAATAGATTGATTTGGGTAAAGGTAAATGGAGATCACATTTTAAAATGAAATCCATAAGTAGGTGCCTAGGGCTAGGGTTGACCAACGGAAGCAGGAGAAACAATACCAGAAGAGATGGTGGGGAAGAGAAGAGCATGTACATCAACCAGAAGATCGAAAACCAAGAGAGAGAAAAGAGAAGCCAAATTCTATGCCTGCCTCGTGACATCATCTTCCACATATTTTTTCTTCTTCCGTTCAAGTTTGTTCTGAGATTGAAGTGCGTGTGCAAGGCTTGGCATGCCATGATCACCGATCCCAGTTTCGGAAATCTACACTGGGAGAATGCTCATACAAGAGACCCTTCTATGGGAATTCTCATTTGCCATGTAGGTACAAATCATCATCTCCATTTATCTTGCTTAGAATTAGGAGGTGGGATCAAAACTTTGGTTACAAAACCGGACTTGGATACATCTTATCTTCAAGTGTCACCTTCGGTCAATGGGTTGGTTTGTCTTTCGAACACATACGATGTCCATATTTGCAATCCAAAGACGAGAGACTTTGTTACCCTCCCTCCCCATCCCCGACTTTTACTTTTTGGGAGGCTAGGAGTTGGTTTTGGGTATAGTCCCTCAACCAAGGAATATAAAGTTGTTGTATCCATAGGTCCCTTAAATGAACAAGAATGCAAGTGTGGAGTGATTGCCTTGGGCTCTCGATCATGGAGAACTGTTACGCGCAATATCCCATACCGGGTATTGACAAATCCAGTGGGTGTAGATGGTAGCATATATTGGATAGGTCTTCCGTTTGGTAACACTTCTACATTCACCATTGTTGCCTTCAATGTTGGGACTGAGGAATTTGTAATCATAGACCTGCCTCCTGGCATGTTAGATGATACTGATTATCTTCATGTGCGTTTGGCCCGGTTAATGGGGACTTTTTGTGTGGTCAATGGTAAGGAAACTGACATGAGGAACTTAGATTTAGAGATATGGATGCTGAAAGAGAATGACCATCGTCGTAATCATCATCATCAATGGATTGTAACACACAGAATTCTTTTGGATCCATTCGAGTTCGTGTTTACGTACTTCATCGATTTCCTGTGCATTTACAATGGAAAACTTGTGTTGAGGCCAATGGGCAAAGACAAAGCATGGTTATCCTGTGATCTTGTAACAGGGGCTGTTGAAATTATTTTCAGTACCGACCGATTGAATTATCCTTCTACAGAAATCACAACAGCTTTTGAAGAAAGCTCAACTTCTTTGCCAGCAACGTACTTGTCGAAGAACGAACCACTCATGTAATCTTTAATTATGTTCTAGTTATGCAGTCCCGATCATGTAGTTGTCTGAACTTGTTTCCAGGCTTAGGCAAATTCTTATGTCCAACAGTTCAAATTCCACAAAGGCCAATTGTTGTCTCAAAGTCATTTAGACTCTGTATTTCCCTGTCAACCCTTATCTATGGGTCAGCTAGTGAATTGCAACCACTAGATTTGTGAAGAGGAGAATGCTTGTAAGAGAATTTTTTATTGAAAATATAATTGAGTTGACAAAATTCTACTAGTTAAACATATATTTGAACAACTTAATTCTTCAAAAGAATAAGTTGATGTCTTATCTGATAGATTTTTCTATTGTTATTATGTTTAGATTTTTCTTGTAACGGTTAGTATATGATATGGAGTTAGACTTGTGTTAGTGCTATAAAATAATGGGGGCCTTCAAAAAGATGGGGTCCAAAGCAAAGGCTTCACGTCCTTTTTTTCATTTATTAATGATCAGGTATTCGGATCAGCTGCGAAAGCTTCGACTTTAATTAAGGATAGTCCGCAGTTCAAAAAAAATGGGGGATAGTTCATACACAAAACTTTGCTCCGGTTTTAATTGGGCCTTCCATAAGTGGGCGATGGAATTTGGCCACAAAATTAGTTGAGGTGCACGTAAGTTAGTCAGGACACCATAGTTACCAAAAAATATGAAAATTTGTGTCATCTCGTTATTTCTCCTGCCAATAAAAAGCATCTTAATGTTTCAAGTGTCCATATAATTGAAAAGGTCACATGCCAAACAAACAAGAGTATCTAGAATTAGTAAGGCCACTTAATTTAAAGGGCCATTCTTTCTTTGAAATGGGCATCTTTCCACCAACCTTGTTTGCAGGCATGGGGAATTTTCCCTTTCCAATATTTGAAATCCCACAAAAGCCAATTGTTGTTGCAAAGTTAATTGAGTTGGGACTCTGCAGTTAAAGCATCTCCAACCTAGAGCTTTAAATCCTATGTGGAATAGAAATGGTAACTGTGGCATCTTCATTTGATCCAATTGTGATATCAAACGGAGTGTCAAATTCAATGTGGGTTTGACTCCTACGCAATTACTTCAAATTTGCCTTGTCATGCCAAATACATTTTTGGTATTTTGGAATTCAATAAGTAGGGCATTTTGTACTTTAATACTTTAGAATTTATATCAATATTGGAGATGGAGGTTTGTTGATGTCAAATTTGAAACTGCTAAAATACCACATAGAAGCCTTAATTTTTTTTTTTTTTTTGAAGCCATGGCTTCGAGGCTTTCCCCTTATTTTATTTGTCAGCTATAGAATTGCAACCATTACATATTTGGAGAGGAGAATGCCTGGTTATTCACCCTCTCAAAATCATAGTATTATAGTTCTAATATTTAAAATCCTTCCTTTCATTGGATAAAAGATATATGGGTGCATAATTAGTAGATCTTTTATCTGTTAGTAACGAGCCTCGAAGTGATTGGGTAAACCTTCTGCTCTTGCTAGAGTGGGTGGGTAACCTTCTGCTCTTATTTTACAGGGGTATCGTCTTAACGAAGAAAAAGCTGAGTGGAGGATATATGTTACTGATGTCGGCCAGCGAGAGTACTTTGAAATGTTGTTCACTGTAATTATCAAATGTTTGGTCCTTTGCTTCATGACTTCATGTGCTTTGTGGAGAGATGGGTTAACGCACAACCATGATTCTGATGGCTTTCCTTAGTATTTCTCTTTGAGGCTGCAAAACTGGCGGGTTGGCTTCCACCTGGTGGTAATAGCTATCCTAAAGCTAGCCATGTTGGCTTTGGTCTTGTTCTTGGAGAAGATGGGAAGCGATTCCGGACTTGCAGTACTGAAGTTGTTCGATTAGTTGATTTACTCGATGAAGCTAAGAGTTGCTGCAAAGCAGCTCTTGTCGAACGAGGTATCATGTCTATGAACTATACATGGCGTAGCATCTCATCTTTTTGGTAGATCATCTATGAACCATTGTATGCAACAGATTTTGTACAAAAATTACAATCACATTTAACACTAAAGGGATGATTTAACATATGCATTATTTCATTTTATTTCTCTAGGATTTTATGCTGCATCTTTCAATTGATGAAGCATTATGTTTAGCTAATCTTAATTGAAATCTGGAGTTTTGGTAGGTAAAGGTGACGAGTGGACAGAGGAGGAGCTTGAGCAAACTGCTGAGGCCGTTGGTTATGGGGCTGTTAAGTAAGATCCCCCATACTTGTAAAAAACTTTAAACTTGGCCATGTTAACTTTATGGTGGTTGTTCTTGATGATGATATTTCATGTTACTTGTAATCTTTGCTACTGCTCATGTAGTTAAATGTGGCTTGGAAAAAAGTAGGGAAGCACTCTTTCATCTCGCCTTCCCTCCCTCCCTCTTTCTTTCTTTTTTTGGTTTTGGTTTGTAATTCATGATTGGCATAGGTTGTCGGGGTCTTATGGTTAAATTTCCTTGTTCATGCAGCTACGTAGGAAACTATGTGCAGATATCATTTTTGAAAAACAAGCAGTTGTTAAATAGCGTATTACAGATGTAGTGCATTAAGAGGAAGAACTTTCTTTGTTATAATTTGTATCCTTTTAAAGCAGAATCTATGGTTCAATTTTTTATCTGTTGCTAAGTGCGAAGCAATGGGATTCCTCGGTTCAAAAACTTCAGCAAAAAAACTAGCTTGAGCTTAATTAGAAACTGGGTTTTACTGTTGACGGATCTGGTATGGTGGTCTCCACTTTCATATCCTGAAGTTAAGCTGAGCCCAGGCGTAGTGGCTGGGTTGGATATGGTGATGTATAGTGAATAAAGTGACAATTGCATATCTTCTGAACTTTGAGTTTGTCTTGGCAGGTATGCTGACCTAAAGAACAACAGATTGACCAATTACACTTTTAATTTTGATCAGATGCTTAATGACAAGGTGTGTTTGCTGATTGCTGTGTCAGCTTCATGCATTATGAAGTTCTGTTAAAGGAACTATCTTTATTTTCTAATTTCTCGGATTTGGTTTGAGCTATTTAGACCAGCTGGTTAAGGCCGTGCTGAGTTGTCATCATCATTCTTCTTTTTGTTTACTCCCTTGAATTATTTATACGACTGCTTCCGTGACTCACTGACTCCATTACTTATTTGACTAAACTGTTCCATGAGCAGGGAAATACTGCTGTCTATTTGCTATATGCACATGCTAGAATCTGTTCTATCATCAGGAAATCTGGTAAAGACACGGAGGAACTGAAAAAGGTAAGATCTCTTCCATCTTGTGCATTTGTAGACTTTGGGATTCGTTTCTACCTGTCGGGAATTTTTAGTAGCCTTAAGTGTCTTTTCAACAAACTCAAAAAACTTGGGTTTAGCTGGTTTTTTGTAATTTTTTAATGCAGAATTCAACTGTAAACCAGATATTTTTGAGAATTGAGAAAGGAAAACAGGCCATAGCTGATGTTTATACGTACGTGTAAACAAATAACCTTCATTTCTTTTGGTTATAGATCTGTAATTATGCATGTGTATGTGCATATTGAGAAAGGTATTTATTCTCTTTAACTGTTACCGTAGACACCTGGCTAGTTCTGTATAAGCTCCTTGGATTTAATGTTTAGCTTACTATGCTTTCTCTTCTGAGTTTTGACTGGCTTTTCTTCACAAACAGTGTATGTTCGCAAAGATCTAAGAAATTTTGAGACACATGTCTACACCTAACACACAACTAACACTTCCAACACTTCTAACTCTAATTCTAACACTTCCAACTCTCCTCTACGCTTCTAACCCTTCTAACACTTCTTTCTATGATTTGGTTAGATACTTAGATACATGTGTACACCTTTTTGGTACTTTAACTGCCTCTACTCTACGCTTTCGCACAATTCTATCTCTCTATCCCCAGTTTCTTACATATATATTATTTTGTTTCAGACTGGCACACTAGTTCTGGCCCATTCGGATGAGCGTGCATTAGGGCTTCATTTGCTCCAATTTGCCGAGGTAAGACTGTGTTGAGAACATAACTGCCCCCTTTTACTGTCTCCATGCGCGACTGAGCTAAATTAGGTGGTAGCTCACAACTTATACTTGTTGGCAATTTGGCATGATGGATTTTAATATTCTTGTACCATGGTGCTTTCTAGGCCACCCAAGTTTGGTCTATGCAGTCTAGAGGTTACTCCACCTAATGTGAATTAGTTCTAAGATGTACATTTGCCTTTTCACTTGTCAGATGGTGGAGGAAGCTTGCACCAATCTGTTACCAAATGTTTTGTGTGAATACTTGTACAACTTGTCCGAAGATTTCACAAGATTTTATTCGAATTGTCAGGTATGAGATTAACAACCAATTCTTCTCATTATTGGAATTAATATTGAGTTTTCATTTATGTCTTCTTAATTTTATGTAATTATGTGATACCACAATTAGTTTGCCCGAGGTATGTTGCTTAGAAACTAACTTCCCCACTAACCTCGATGGTCATTTTGATAGTGAATGTGTAATTGGAAGAAAACATCACGGCTACGCATTGTAGTTCTTGTAAATGCCAATGTTCGCATTACTGAATTATTAAAACGTGTAGGTCCTTGTTGGATATCTGGAAATTTCAGTTCACTTCAGGATCTTCCACTATAAGCCTAATGATAGTAGCCATGACATCAACTGTTGCCTCACAGATTTTATGACACCAAATCAAGATTTAGCCTATTAGGCATAGAATTCTTTTAAGCCTAGAACCAATCAGGATATCTTTATAAGTACTCTCTCTCTCTCTCTCTCACACACACAAATCGTAGCAATGTTGTAGAACATTATTGCCTTTGTAGACAGTGTGACTGCAATTTTTATATTTTGCTTGGGCGATATATATATATATATATATGGTGGGATGGATGAAAAATGCATATTATTGAGTTGTAAATTGTAATTGACTATATTCTTGATGGTTTATCATCCTTATGGTTACGGTTTGAAAATTGGGCAGGTTGTGGGGTCAGCGGAGGAGACGAGCAGACTCTTGTTGTGTGAAGCGACTGCAGTGGTCATGCGGAAATGCTTCCATGTACTTGGTATTCGGCCAGTCTACAAGATATGACATTCTCGGAGAAGATTCATGGCGTTTACTGTTGATGGATTTTGATAACTATGTTTGGGGGCAGAATTATAGATGATATACACAAATGTATCAGGCATTGGAGAAAGGATGTATCCCGTTTTGTTTCTCTAATGGACTCCCGGAGTCCCGTAGCTAGCTAAGGTGAAAAGATTGTGCCCATACAGTCGAGTTCCTTTCAGATATACGATGATGTAATTCCTCATTTAAATTATGCTGAAGGCATGCTTGTGTGGAAAACTTGTTCTTATCAAGTTGTAGATACGAGTTGCGATCATCCGGTTGCAGAAAGGAGTATTGAAACTTCTTTAGCCATGAAATGGGCATATTAACAGAACTTTGGACGAAATTTTTTCACGAAAATTGGTTGCCAGATGAAAAGGATGCCATGGAAGTCTTGAAACTGAAATTGAGAACAAAATAAGCTACTCCAGATTGTGTTCAGGGCATTGAAGTTCATTCGAGATTAGCTGGAATGCTAAAGTTGAAACATGTTTTGAAAGACTGCCGGCCTGAAGCCATAAATGTTGAATAAACTTGTATGTATTGTAGCCCGACCAGAAAAAATTGAGTAAATTGATATCGATGCACGAAGAATGTGAGTAAAACTTGTTTCCGATCAATACGGAGGAATAGTCGAGAATCGGGTTTAGACTCATAGGGAGAGAAATAATCATTGAAACTCATAGAGTGTTTCACTGAGGTAGCTTATTGACTTTTCACGGCTTTTTATGTGATGTATTGTGAGGAAAATTTTTACTTTTTGAGTTAGTGAAATGGAGACGTAGAAATGGAGCCTCAGTTTACGTCGATCCATGGATCAATTTCTCTATGAATTTGTAAGATTATCACCTTTATGTTAGCAGGACGTTGCATACTTAATGGAATTGGGTCGATAACCTTACCTTTTGTCAGGAACTTCTACAACATGAAGCACCAAACACAAAATTGAACAAGGGATCAAACAATGAAGGTTTCCTCTGTTCAAAAAAATACAAAATTAAAAAAAAAATGGATGTTTATATTATCAACAAAAGGATAAATTGTAACGTGAGGGAGCCAAATAAGGGAAAAGCCTTAACGGCCCGGCGACTGGGGCACCAAACACGAGGATTAAACTGTGAATCCATTGTCGTGAAGCAAATTTTTTTTTTTAATTACAAATATACAATGTGAAGTAGCCAAATAAGAGAGGCCTAAATGGGTCCAACAACGGCGATCATCGAACAACTAGAGTTTCCATTATCATGAAGGAATATGAATTGCAAATTTGCAACATAAGCCTTGCAATTTCTAAGCCCTTTTAGACATTAGAGAGGTTCTTCTGTACAGGAATGGAAGTCCCAAAACTACTCAAGTACAATGTACCTTTCCTACCTATTGAAGATACAAGGGATACCCTTGAACTCTTCTTTAATATAGCAGCCTTAGGACTGTATATCTGTTTATCTAACCCTCCTCCATAGCTCTTACTTGACTCCATCATTTTCCTTCTTTTGGGTCTCCCTCTCTTTGCAAGATCTTCAAGGCTCTTCACACTTTCCAAAGATGCAAAAGTCTGAGATTTTCCTTGGTAAAACTTTGAAAGACCCCTCCTACACAAATAACATATGGTTAGAACTCTTCATTCCTCTAATCTTTAACTGGGAAATTTTGGGTTGTGTTTAGAATTTGGATATTAAATTTGTGGGAAAAAGTGAAATTTTGGGTTGTGTTTGGAATTTGGATATTAAATTTGTGGGAAAAAGTGCAGAGGAAAATGATACCAAGGAGGAAAGAAATGCAAAAGGCTGAATTTGTTTTCAACAACTTCACCCACTACTTTTCTTTCCCTTCCAAAAATTCAATATTTCAATTGCAAAATAAAAGTCGGCATTAATTCCAATTGAAGTGAGATCCAAGCGTCTTACCACCTGCTTTCTTTTATCGCTAAGACATAATAACCACCAACAACCTGGGTTTTGCATTTGTGGACGGATCTTTATTTATAAAATTTTGGCATTAACAAAAACAATTTTAGGCTTTTAGCACTATCATTTTCCAAGAAGTATTAAAGAAAAATTACTGGCTCTATGGTTTTTTGACTTCTTTCATTCCTTTTTCCTTTTAGGAAAATTCAAGATCCAAACTCATGAATTCAAGATCCAAACATGAACACACACGAGCTCGAATGTACGTATAAATAGACCAAAATTATCACTCACTTGATGGGGAGTTGGGCCATGAGCTCAGATAATTCATACAAAGGACCATCATAAGAAGTGGATGAAGAAGATGAAGATGATGTTGAACTAGAGGTTGCATCCTCCATCATATCAGAAGAAGAAGAAGAAGAAGATGCAATAGAATCATGTGAACCTTCAAAAGAAGACTCAATGGAATGATCAGAATCACATAACCCACTGTCACCTTCCATAATCACCCATTGATCTTTAAGGCCATTGCAATGGTCATTGTGCTTCTCCAAGGCTTTTTCTTGACAAATTTCCTCTGCTCCACTCATTGTCATGTTCACAAATCCAAGAGACAAGAACAAGGAAGAAAGAACTAGGATGGTTCTAGCAGGCCTACTTGAAGGGGAGCATATACATATATAAGTATGTATGTATATGTCAACTTGAAGCAAAAAAAGAAATGGTATTGTATTGATCAAAGTTGGTGGTGAATTTATTAGTGTTTTGGGGTACAGGGTGGTGAATTTATTAATGGTTTTGTTTATGGCTAAAAATGCAGCAATGGAGGGAGATGACTAGACCATGAGTTATTCTAATCTTTTTGTCTATATGGTGCTTTGCCATTGGATTTGTCACTTTCATAGCTTTTTTTGGTTGATGTTGAAATCCTAGCTTTCCCACCCTACAAGGAAATTGGATAAGGTTTGATACTTTGGTAATATCCTTATCCTAGTCATCACCTTTTCAATTTAGGGCAACAGGGGTCACAATCTATTGTAACCTTGCCCCATAAGGCCATGACAGGTATGTGGAGAAAATTATTAATTATTTGCTCCTGAAGCACACAGTGCTCCAAGTGTTTTTTCCACCGCGCATTTGTGTAAGAGACTAGGAGTTATCAACTTGGTGGAGTCCATACAAATGTGAGCTGGAAAAGGCTCCTGGGGCGTGGCGGTGCTTCAAAACCTCCCAACAACCTCCCAGCATATATGAGGTATATACATGTACTTTTGAGATGTTAAAACTTAAAAGGATATAAATGATGAAGTTAACAGTTTAAGCTTTAGATGAGTTGGTGGTTAACAATTCAAACCTCACCCCAAAATACTTGCGTTCTACATAACCCTCAGCATTAATTACCTGATAATTAAATATTTGCACGTGTTTAACTCGTTTATGGAGGAGAGTTTAGCTACGAGTGAAGAGGCGTGTAAGGATATAAGTAATCATGAAGTTACCCTTCGCTCTAATAATTTACTGTGGTTAATAATCTAATACCACCATTTTTTTTTTTTATATTAAAGAGATCAGACATAGGATTAGAATATGTACAGAGAACGTATTTTTGGTGCTTGAGTTCAATAAAAATTGAAGTGATCACATTCTCGTGTGCTACTCAATCCACCGAACAAGGGAATATCAATAAGACTGTGTTTCAAACGCAGAAAGAGAGAGTCGTTCTGTAAGACCTTGTTCATTTTTACTTGACGTTATTTTTTAAGAGTAAATTATTTCTACTGTCAATGAAAACAAAAGTTTCTTTCAAATCGATTGTATTGCGCCGCATGTCCATATTCTACTTTTTAGAACTACTGTTTGGACACATGGTGCAATGCAATCGATTTAGAGGAAACTTTTGTTTCCATCGGCAGTGGAAATAACTTAATCTCATTTTTCGAACAGTATCAATGTCCTCGTTGAGAGTCGCTCCGAAACATCCAGTAGTCTTTGACCTCGTTATCACTACTGCCATTAAAAGACATCTTTAAGAGCATTTTCGAGGGAGAGTCATTTTGAGAGCTAAAGCCATATTTAAGCTTCAAGACCAATGTTTCCTCCTCCAACTAGAAGTTGCAAATTTTGGAGCCAAAAACTGACTTGGCCATGCAAATGGCGTAGACCATTTGCTGTAAGGGTTGTGACCATTTGCGCATTCCATACGGAAGTCGGACCAGACCGTCTGGACGGACTTAAATCCTGTCCGGACTAAAATTTCATCAACTTCAAAACAGTCTCAAAAACTAAAATTTGCTCGCCACGAACTTCTGTGCTTCTTCAAACGTCCAAATTCAAGGCATATCTCCAACATTGAGAGCAATCCAATCCCTATGATAATGTGAACGGCTGGAAGTAGTAGCGGCCAAATGATGGTTTTGATATCATTGGAGCACTTTTGCCAAATCTTGACTAAATAACACTGTAGCAAGCCTAAAAAATGAATACCTAGAATCTATTATTACTATATTTAATGTAAAGGGCCAATCTTTGTTGAAATGGGCATCTTTCCACCAAACTTGTTTGCAGGCTTAAGTTCAAATTCCACAAAAGCATTTATACTATGCAGTTACCTGTCAACCACTAGATTTGTGAAGAGGAGAATGCTTGTAGAAGAATTTTTTATTGAAAAAATAATTGAGCTGACAATTATCTTTCTGTGACATTATTAAATTCTACTAGTTAAACATATATTTGAACAAGTTAATTCTTCAAAAGAATAAGATGCATGTCTTATATAATAGATTTTGCTATTGTGATTATGTTTTAGATTGTTTTTTTTATGGTTTAAATGATAGGCCTTTTCTTAAAAAATAATGGGGGCCTCCAAAAAGATGGGGACCAAAGCAAAGGCTTCACGTCCTTTTTTTTTCATTTATTGACAATCAGGTATCCAGATCAGCTGCGAAAGCTTCAATTTTAATTGGGGATAGTCCGCAGTTCAAAATAAATGAGGGACAGTCCATACACAAAACTTTGCTCTGACTTTGATTGGTCTCCATTAGTGGGCAATAGAATTTGGCTCTAAAATTAGTTGAGGTGCACGTAAAATAGTTAGGACACCAGAGATTAAAAAAGAAAGAAAAGAAAAATTCTATCATCTCGTTATCTCTCCTGCCAATAAAAAGCATCTTAATGTTTCAAGCGCCCATATAATTGAAAAGGTCGCATGCCAAACAAACAAGAGTACTAATTTAAAGGGCCCTTCTTTCTTTGAAATAAGCACCTTTCCACCAACCTTGTTTGCAGGCATGGGGAATTTTTCTCGTCCAATAGTTGAAACCCCACAAAAGCCAATTGTTGTTGCAAAGTTATTGAGTTGGGACTCTGCAGTTAAAGCATCTCTAACCTAGAGCTTTAAATCCTATGTGGAATAGAAACGATAACTGTGGCATTTTCAATGGAGCATCAATTTCAATGTGAATTTGACTTCAAAGCATTTGCTTCAAATTTGACTTGTCATGCCAATTATATTTTGGCATTTTGGAATTCAAAAAGTAGGGCATTTTGTACTTTATTACTTAGAATTTATATCAATATTGGAGATGGAGGTTTGTTGATGTCAAATTAGAAAATGCTAAAATACCACATAAAAGCATTCAAAAAAAAAAAAAAAATGAAGCCATGGCTTGGAGGCTTTCTCCTTATTTTATTGGTCAGCTATAGAATTGCAACCATTAGATTTTTAGAGAGGAGAATGCCTGGTTATTCACCCTCTCAAAATCATACTATATATCTAACATTTAAAATCCTTTCTTTCATTGGATAAAAGATATATGGGTGCATAATTAGTGGATCTTTATCTGTCAGTAACGAGCCACGAAGTGATTTTGTGTTATAGTTTTTGAAGAAGAGACAAAACCATTTTCAATTGGAGAAGAACGGATTCCCAATGTAAGAGAGGGGGATAAGAGGTAACCCGGATTAGCTTATCTAGACTCATCTATCCGGGGTATGTTATAGTCATTGAGCCCATATTGCTCATCGAGGAAGAATACACTAGACCTTACCAGGGTTGTCTTAACTTATCCCACCCCATCCCACGTTGTCACAATGTTTAGGTATGGAGAATTACTGTTGCGCCCACAACCACCCTCCCAATCCTTTCTGTATTCTTATAACAATTATGAAAGGGCAAATAAGTAATTATTCACATTATTTTTTTTATCCATTCATATTAACTACCAAACAAACTCCTTCGCTATTGCACTTCTACCTATTTCCTCTTGTACCTTATCCATCATCCCCTCTCATTCAATTTATCCAAAACTTTATTCGGCTGCCAAACAAGGCTTAACAAGATGAAGAGAAAATTTTCAAGTCACCATCAGCCAAAAGTTTACCACTTCTAGTATTTCATTTAACTGATTTAAGGGGTCAAAGGTCTTGGAGTGAGAGAATGTTGAGTTAACCTTTTACCCATAAATTATGGCAAAAGGTTAGTAATTAATTATTGTTGTTAGGCTGTGGAGGAGCTGAAAACAGGGAATGAGGATAAGGAGGTTGACTAGGGTACGGGTAACTTGATTAAATGAAAGATATATGATGATAATATTGTCACCTCATCTTTTTCTAGACTGTAGTTATGGCCGGCCATTCATTCTTATCCATTGGTCTATTGGCCTAGAGGTTGGACATGTCTATTCTGAAGAGTTTAATGCCACAATTTCCGGAACCAAATGATAGTTTTTTTTTTTTTAAAACTAGGTGTCAGTTTATAGGAAAATCCTACGCGTACAGAAGATTGGGACCAAAAAATGTACCGATTGGGTCCCACACGAACGATCAGAACCGTTCATTATTCTTAAAAACAATTTCCGAGGGCCCCAAAAAAATTTCAGCTCAATCGGACGGTTAAAAGTGTGTAAACCAAAGTCCCACAAATTCAATCAAAATTTTAAGAATAATGAACAGTTCGGATCGTTCGTGTGGAAATCAAAAGTCGGTCCCCCAAACAGGTCGGTACATTTTCTGGTCCCAAACTTTTGTACCCCTAGTCGGGTCCCAGTTTATATACATTTCGATTAATTTTTGGCCGACTAACATTGTTCAGTAAAACTCTGTACGAATTGACTCTGCAAGAGTGAATAGCACCTGAGAGATTTCAAACTCCTAAAGGCTGAATCCCAACCAACTGGTTACCAAAATGGACTTAGGAATGGCAATGGGGCGGGGCGGGGCGGGTTTTTGGCATACCCGACCCTGACCCAACCCAAACGGTTTTTTTTGGGTATCCCGTTCCCGCCCCGATCGGGAGACGGGTTTACCCGTCCCGCCCCACTTCGTAAGAAATTTTAAAAATTTGTTAATCTAAAAGCAAAATAAAAGTAAATACCTATAAATAAAGTGATATTTTAGTGTAATAGTTAAAATTTTAAGGTAAGAATGAAAGTTTTTTTGGTAGAATGATAATAAAATTAAGGTAAAAATATACTCCCTCCGTCCCTTTTTAAATGTGTTACTTGGGATTCTGTGTCATTTTCAACGGCTTATAACTTTTAATTTATAATAGCTTTTATGATTTTGAAAATTTTGTATAATAGAAATAATTAAGATCTATCAAACAAGATCCATAATGCATATGTTTTGAGGTTCACATTAAAAGTTATAAGCCGTTGAAAATGGCACAGAATCCCAAGTAACACATTTAAAAAGGGATGGAGGGAGTAATATCTTTAGTATAATGCTAATTAGATTAAAATATAAGTAAAATTTTATATATAAATATATTTTGGGGCGGGTTCGGAGCGGACCCAACCCTAGTACCCGGCCCGGCATAGGGGTTTTTTTTTTTTTAGTTTTCCCAGTACCCGCCCCGATACCCGAAAATTTGATTAAAAAAAACCCGCCCTAACCGGGGCGGGGCGGGGCAGGGCGGGGCGGGGCATTTTGCCACCCTAAAAATAATACACATGAAATACCCACAAATTAAGCTCCGTTGGTGGTTTTGAAAAGGCAAAAGACTCTCCTAAATAAGGCTTAAAGTGTCGAGTCAACCGAATCAGTCTATATCAGCCCTCGTTCTTTTTCACAACAGAGAAGATGCTTCAAAACGAGCAAAACTTTCATATCGTCCTTGTAGTTTACTTCAAGTCTCGATTTCATCCCTTTAGTTTCAATTGCTTATGATTAGCCCTTATAGTTTCCAATTTGTTCGGATTTGGTCAAATTGATTTTTTCCTTTATTTTTTTTTTGGTGGGATGCTCCAGGCCGAGGCAATAGTCCAACGCCAAAGCGACGCTCGAGAGACCCCAATAGCAAGCTACTGTGATAGGCCTCTCTTTCAAAAAATAATTAATTCAATATCATGTGAGTAGATGGCCCATGTATCAGATATCTGATAAGAATAGATACTACACTTGATCTTAGCCAAAAGACCCACGTATCATACACTTAGGGGGTGTTCCACTAACTAGTTTTTTTCCAAAAATTAGTTTTTCTCAAAAACCGAGACAAGTCATCCTCTCACAATGCATTACATAACACAAAAACCAAGGCAGTTTTAAAACAAAACTACCTTAGTGGAACACCCCCTAGACTTGATTTGGTCAAATTGATAACAACTGTCGGTGATACAAGAGACGGATACGTACATGCCATAGTCCTATGCCTATTAATTAAGCCAAATGGAAAGCAAAAGGGGCATTCTAAAGAGCCATTTCGCCCAATATCTTAGTTCTTTTTGTTTAGTAGTAGTCGTATTTAGAGTTTGCTAGGCAACATGCTTCTTCTTAGTTACTATAGGTTCTTGAATTTGGCTAGCCTGCATCATACCCTTGACAATAGTAGTCTTTAACTCCAAGATTTAACTTTTCTAAGGTAAATTACGACAAATAAACATCTACTCCTATATAACCATATGGAGACAGTTATAAATGCAGAACAAGGTTTCAAAGCAACCTTAATGGAACAACCCTAGACGCAGTGGATTTAGTCATTTAACCAAACTACCCTTACTGAGCACTGGTGGAAGACTACAGTTCTTCCACACAGGACGGGCTCAACTCTAAAGCATGTTCATAGACAAGCCAATCAATATGTGAATCATTTGGCTAGAACGAGCGCCGAGCAGGACGAGGAGCCTGTGGTGTGTGAGGAGCCTCGATGCTCCATGAGACTCTTTGTTCTAGAGGATGCATTAGGTGTTGGCCAAGTGGGATTTTACATGAAATATTATTCGAAAAACCAACGTTCCTCTTATGTTTTGCACCTCTGAGAAGTAATAGGTCAAGTTACAACATTTGCTTCCTTTTCCAGCTATAAGCTTTAGGGAATCTCAATAGTGAATTGTCAAGTGATACATACAAGGGGAAAACATGTTACACTTAAAACATCTTTTTCCAAGACAGATTATCTGGGAAAATTCACAGGAGGTTCCAAGCTACCAACCAAAATCCCAAGATCAATGTCCTTATCCTCGAACTTCTTGATGAATGGGTGATTCTGAATGCATGAAAGAGAATCGATAGTCAAGTTACTGAAATATGAAACATAATTTTAGTATTCCACCAGATATTCTTAAATAATGCACATACCAGAAGGTCTAGAGCTGGCAATCTATCTTGAGGATCCTTTTGGATGCTGCAAAAGCATAAAAGACTGCAGTCAGGGAGTGTGATTTTACACCATGTGTACAAGAAAAAATTCATCAAAATGTTCCGGGAAAATATAGACTGAACCTATCACTAGTGTCAAAGGATTTTTCGCGATTAAGTTAATTTCCATCGAAATGAATGACTAATGTCCTGATTACTGCAAATGAGCATTATTAAGCAGCACGAATCCCATCTGCAAGAAAACACGTGTTCATGTTTTTCCAAATTCAAAACTGATGGTTACCCAAGAATGACTTTACAAAATTGACTAATAGCTAGACTTGCTAAGGTTTCATTTTATCACATTTACACTCAAGATCATCCAATCAACAAGAGAGAGGGAATTCAAGAAAAAAGCCTCTATTCGGTAGAACTGATTGACCATAGTTCATAGAAGTTCTAAATTAAAAGGCCATTGAACTACCAAGTTGCTCCCCATGGCCAAATTATACCCGTAATCCTAACCACCTGTTCTCATCTCCAAGTTTGGGACTAATGACCTATGTTGACCATCTCTTGTTGGGATTCAGCAGATTTGACACTTCGATGTAGGGTCTAGACTTCGATCCTTAGTTGCACAATGTGGGAGCGGGAGAGGAAACAGGAGTGGAGAGGGGGAGCGGGGAAATATAGAAGCTCCTAAGGTTGGGAGCGTGGAAGGATTGTGTACATATGTTGCTAAATTGATATAGTGAAGAATATAAATTTTAAAACTACAATCACTTAAAGGAGTAAAAATATAGGCCAAGTCCACCTTAATGTGAGAAATATGCTAGTGGTAAAATTTATGGTTTTCTTTTTAAGATATTACGACATAGGCTATATATATGAGTTAAATCGAAGACCTATTTATAAAGTTAAGTAATAAATTCCTGTTTTTCTATATAAGGATCATACAAAAGCTCCCAACTTCGTAACGAGCGAGCTCCCATCTCAAAGGGAGCAGGCTCCTATCAAGCTCCTAAGTCGGGAGATCCCTGCTACTAAGCTTCGATCACTTTGGAAGTGAAATTTTGCTTCAGTAATTTTTTGGGCACCCATTTTGCTTGATATACGCGGTAGAAGACACTAGCCTACACCACTACACAAATCCAACGCCCAAGTTTGTCTGACAGCTTTGGTATGGAAAACAATGTGATACTGGTTCTTAAACTGTTGCCACTTGGAACTACCTGAGAAAGTTCCATATGTGAACGAATGTTACAATAGACAGTGTGGAAAACAAGCATTTTAACAAGAACCACTATGCATGAGAACTCATTCATTCTAACACACTATAAGACAGCTGGTTTCTGTAACCACCTGAAACAAGAATTAAGGCATACCCAAGCGCAACTGCTAGAAGATGTAAACATAGGTTATATCTGGAGTATAAGACAATGACAACATTATGGTCCTTACCAGGACGATACAAATGAGCAGAACTCTGGGGAGAACTGATCTGCTGGAGCAGAAGGTGGTGGGCTTCCCACAATGGCCTCCAAAAGTTCATAAAAGCTTGGCCAAGCTTGCGGTTCTTCAGTTTGGATGTAAGGAAAACGTCCTATAGCACACTCCATAATTACCATGCCCAAACTCCAGATATCACTCTTGTAGTCATAAGTGCTTCCACTAATTCTCTCAGGCTGAAAAAAGGTACAGAAAGATGTCACTCATCACAATCCTTAAATTCTATGAATTGCTTAGAAAACAAAAATACTCTTAAACTACAGGCAAGATAAAAAGACCACCGCCAAATAACAACACTAATAGAGTTCTGCAGCAATATAAGGACGAAAGGACTATAGCTCCACTCACCGCCATGTAATTGTAAGTACCAACAAACGTGTCCCGTTGACCCATTGAACTGGCCAGCATTGCACTCACACCAAAATCTGTAATCTTCACTTCCCCTTTATGGTTAACCAGCAGGTTGGATGGTTTGATGTCCCTGTGAATTACATGTCTTTCATTGTGTAAATATACAAGGCCCCGTAAAACCTGGAATGGAATACAATGTATATTGTGATGATATGGTCGATTTCTTCAACTGTTAGGATAAACAACTAAAATCTTAGCTTTCAATGGAACCAGGATAAAACCCCAACCTGCTTACAAACAACTGCAAGGTATGGCTCAAGGATTGTTTTAACTTGTCGTATTATATCTGCCAAAGACCCGCAATCCATGTATTCTAACACAAGGGAAATAACTCCGTTGTGATAGAAAGAATGATAGCAAACGACAACATTGGGGCATTGTGATCCTTGATTTATTTTCAGCTCCTGGACAATTTGTTTACGTATTTCCTCTTGTATGGTCATCTGAATAACCTGCAACATACGCCCAATGAAGCTCCATGTTATGTAAATAATGAATATATCTGCTTGGTCATCTGACATTTTGTCCCAGTGGGTGTGTAACCGAAGTACCAACCACAACATAGAAGATTCATCATGGTTCATGGTTTGAACTTTGAACGCATGTTTACCAAAAGCCAATTAAGGCTAAGCTCAGGTTCTCAGTATACAATCTAACATATAAAGCAGATACTGAAGCCAGTGTTCTTAATTACTACTCAAATAGACAATATGTACTGAATAACTTTCCAATTCATAATGTAAATGCAATCAACAGATACTGAATGCCAAGGTATGTTTACACAGAAACATTATCTGAAGCATAATTAATGACTGCATAGATTAGCCTCTTCCTATATGTCCCCTACTAATACAGAACAGGAAAAAAGCATTGTGTACAATCTACAGATCCAAAGTTGAAATCGTTGCTTTTACAAATACCTTCAAGGCAAATAAAGTTCCAACCCATTTATGACGGACAAGTTGAACTAGTCCACCACTTCCCTTCCCAATGACTTTCATGGTTTCGAGATCTTCCAGCGAGAATTGGAGATCAAGCTCCTTGCTTTCCAAAGGCTGCTCAAGGAACATTACAAAAAAAAAAACATGGAAAATTATGAAATCACTCAAATTGATTAGTAGATTCCTAGATCAAAAAAGAAAAAAGAAAAGAAGGAATAGTAAATTCAAAGCTATCCGATAAAGTTCCCAACTTAACATCAAAATCCATATGTGAAGTGCCAAATCTCAAAGTTGAGCCATTCTCATTGAACAAGAGCATCTCCACTCCAACTCTTACTAAAACAGTTACCAAATTTGAAGTTGAATCATCGTTTAAATCGCAGTAACGGTCATGAGTAACGGATATATGGAGTATTGGTCATTGTGTGATGGGAATCGGGCACTGCACGCATGAGTTTTTTCCAAGCACTAGCAAATGCTAAAAATTTCATTGATACACATGTTCAAACCTTATTTATTGACAAAGTTGAATGTTTTTAGAGATTTTAAACCAATATTTGACTTTTAGAAGTAGTTTTGTAAGTAAGATCTAATCAAATGTTGTGTTTTAAGTCTTAAATGTTGATATTTAACTGTTATTTTCACCCGTAGCGGTACCGGACCCTAAAAACCGGTTACATAATGGCTGTTTTTTGAAACCCTGAGTTGAATACAAAAAAATCCAAAGCATTCTCCACTCCTTAACCCAAACCATATCACAATAAGGATTATCCAAATCGTTACCTAAACAAAGGGCGACTCTTTTTCTGCTCAAAATTTTCAAGACCATTTTGTGGCCTTTAAGTTTACCATTATGTCATTATTGCAGTTTTTACTTTATCTTTAAGCTGAAATGTGTGCTTTCGCATCGGACGATCGGAGTGCTTCACATCAAATGAAGCTTTCACACAAATTGAGGTTAGAAAATTGAGTCTAAAGGCTGGAAATAGCCTACCAATATCAAAAATCCCAACATTTCAACTCCACATCTATCCAAACGGAGCCTAAAGATTAACTTACAAAGGATTCATTTTCCTCAGATATCAGCCGCAAACCTTTCCGGTTCAAGAGCAAACCCCCATCGTGAAATGTCCCACTTGCAGTCCTGCAATTCCAGATCATAAAATTACATACCCTAAAACACACGGATCTTACACCAAATCGAATGGAAACACCAATTTCACATCGACCCACAAAACAGAGACACTAAACCTGATAATGCAGTGATGAATGGAGTTGCTTGATCTGATTCAGTGAAACACATAGTAAAAAAATCAAATTGTTACTTACAAGAAGCTATTGATAGAGGTTTCTTGTGCAGGAACTGATAGCTTGAGCTGCTGTAATGGCGTCTTGGTCTTCATAATTGGTATTTTTTTTTAGGGTTTTTCAGTGAAAGACAAACTGGGTTCGAGAGAAATGGAGGATTTTCGGTGATGGAAATGGCCAAAAAGAGTCGGTGGAAAAGCAACTCAATTCAAACTGGGGTGACCGGGAAAATAAACTAGTAGTATAATCTTACTTTTGGTTTGGATTGCAAATTTGCAATCCCCATGTTCGAAAACAATACATGAATATCCCTCAAATTTCACACATATGACAAGACACTCCATGTCATTTTTAATGATGGTGGGTATGATTGATATTTAGGCTAAGTTTTCACCATGACGTTTTTGGTATTTTCTCCTCACAAAGAATACTGAAAATACCGAAAATATAAAATATTGGAAATACCATAGAGGAAACTCACCATGGTGATCATTTACTATTAAACTTTTAGTCAAATTTTATTGGTTAATAATCATTTGTTTTGATTAGAGGAATCTAAAATATACACCTTCTGTCTCAATTTGTTTTTTCAATTTCAACATGCGTGTCGCTTACAAAAATGTCTTTCTGACAATTTATAATGTCTTATATAATTTTGAAAAGCTTATTTGATAGAGCTAATTTGAGATCTATCAAACATGATAGATGCCAATAAAAATATTATAAATTAGAAAGTGTAGGCAAAAGTAGACAACACAAATTGGAATGGATGGAATAAAAATACAGATTGAAATAGGAGAAGTCTATGTAAGTTGAAGAAAATACTATGTAAATTGTATTTTTCGAACTTTTGTCATTGTTAGTGATTTTTTTTGGAAATTTGGGTCGTAATTTTTTACTTTTTATCAAGATGAAAAAAAAAATAAAGGAACAATAAAAAAATGGTGACAATAATATTTAAAAAGTTCATTTAGAAACAGTACGTATGATGGCGAAAGATAGGGTTGAGCTCCCATTCATATCCTTATCCTCTGTTCTTAACTCTTAATTTTCGGTCTTACACATACAATATCTTAATGAATAATCAGTTAAATGGATTTCAAAAGATACATGAACAACTCATTTAAAAATGCTTGTTTTAAGTTAAAAAATTATTTTCATGGTCCATTTCGTAAAGCAATCTATTGTATTTTTTTCGTGTTTTTATTGAGTGTCAGATTGATTATATTTTGAATAAGGATACGTTTCTCTACGGTTCTACAAATAAGTGGTTATCCTGACATGGAGCTAAAAATCATATGGAAGGAAGCTCAATTTGTAGCACGGGAGAGAAGTGTGTACTTTTTTTTTTTTTGCTGGTTCAGCTATGTTAAATTTTCAAATGACTTTTTTGTATTACTATTATTTCTCTATTACTAATTCTTCTAAGAACATATTTCATACACGGGCTGCAAATCCTCTCCCTAGTTGCTCTTTAACATACTTCAAACACCCAGACAAAAGGAATACATTTTTTAGGTCCACACATATGTGTAAAGAATGACAATATATGGTACTGATGATAAAAAGTTGATGGACAAAACCAACATATAATTAGACTATTAGTGATTTGCCTGTGTCTGAAGGCACGATGTTGCTGCAACAAAATAATGATACATGGAACTCATCACTCTACATTTCTCATATGCATAAAATACGATCGTCCTTGTCGGTTTTCCAAATTTTATGTTAATAAGATTAGCTTCATAGATTACTCATCCAATTTCAATAGTTAAATTTAAGAAAAATAAAGTCAACTATCCTCACTACATTTAACTTCGCAACATTTTAATCACCCTACCAACTATTGATCACGCTTGACAAAACCCAACCATCCTCACAAATACCACTTTATAAGTTTTTAAAAAATAAAGCTTCAGAATGTATACATACAACATCAACAACATGATCAATTCAAACTTAATTAAGTAAACTCAGGAGGAAAAATAAAACATGAAAATGTTATTTCACTTCTGTCGAATGGAAAGCGAAGTTGTGGGTATCTAAGCACTTTGGCTCTCAGGTGTATTTAGGGCTTTGTCCCTTCCGGTGTTTTTTTCAATCTTTGTTTGGAAACCTTTTCCCCTTTTCCCTAATCAAATGTTACTTTTATCGATTAAAAAGGCTGAAAATCTTCCTTTCATGTCAAATGTATTCCACCGATTCGGTTAATCCAAGAATTGGCCAACGAGTGGCTTTCTCTGCACACCTAATTGTTCAAACCTTGGAAGGCTTTTATTTCACATTTGATTTTTTCAAGTACTTAATTCCAGCTTAGTAATGTTTTCTATAGGAAAAAATTATTACCCATATTTTCCCCATCCGAAGCGAATCGACAGAGAATGAAAACAAAGGCAATAATGAAACAAATAAGGGCAGCTTGTCTCGAAAAGTAAATCCATGGTTTCTTCTTGTATTTCAAAACTTCATCGGATGTGAAGTCACAATCGAATCAAATATGAAATTGATAGCAAGAACAAAATTGAAGACTTATGAAAGACACTTCCATCAAGGATCAGTACATAAAAGAAAATTGGTGTTGCAAGGGAGACACTAAACTTCAAGAATGAAATAGGTGCACAAGTTCCTAAATTACAGCTACTTCTGATTATAACCCAATAGTTGGGTGGATAAAGACAAATGTTTAAAATAAATAAATAAAGATAAATTCTTTGATTTATTGAAAAGACTTTACAATGAAGCTTAAAGATGCTATTTATAGGAAACAAAAATGTGTACGAAATAACTTTTCTATAACTATTTTTCATCTTCTTCATTCATTTGTTTCCACTTGTCCAAATCATGTCTCTCCAGCTTCCAAATGCATAGGAGCACCCTATTTTTCCGATAGAAACGGATCATCTCATTATTTAGGCAAAAACAAAAACAAAACGATTACAACGTTCAAGTACATAATGTTAAGCCAAGTACTTACCCCCAAAAAAAGCCAAGTGTCCTAAACAATAAATATAAAAATAATATTAATAACCACGCCAATAAAAGTATTAAATACATAGGTTGCATTTCTATGAAGTCCGCCTTGGCCACCGCTACATACCGTTGGATGCAATTTATGACCCTTCTTGGAATACCCAACTCCTCTTTTTCTTCTTCTTTCTGCTTTTTTCTCTTCCTCTTCCTCTTCTTTTTTCTCCTCCTTTCCTTCTTTTTTTCCTCCTCGGGGAAATTTGGCGTTGCAGCACTCAAGGCATCAAGTCCTTCGTTAAGCAAAACAAGACTCTCTGTGTAATTAACCACATTAAAAACACAGGCAGGTACCTCAGCAACAATTTTTTGGGTTTTTGGGTTGAATACGATCAATCTATTTTTTTGAAAATCCTGCATAATACATTCACCGTTGTCCAAAAACTGTAAAGGTCTATCATATTTGCTTGTTATGCTATGAAATTTCGTCCAAGATTCTGCATCGTTATAATCCTCCAATAACCATATTTCCCAGACAAATCCAAGTGAAGTCCGACACCATTGATCAATAGAAAAAGCAAGTTTTTCATATATGATTGAAACATCCCCCGATTCCTGGCTTGGATTAGTACATCTATATTTGGGCAAAGATATTTCTTTCAGAACCTCATCCGCCAAATCAAATGAAACGATCAACTTTGAATCATTATTATCATCCGACGTCTTTCTCGCTAGCCAATGGACTGCTCCATTGATGGATGTATCTGTATTGTCGCCATATAAACACCATTGAACATCACAACCCGCCCGTAGTTTCCTCCACGAATTTGTACTCAAGGAGTAGATCTCAATTTGCGGCGAAAAAACTCGTGAATTAATTTTGGCCATATTTAGGCACACCACTTTGTAATCGTTTGATCCCATATCAAATCCTATCCCCAGAAATATCTCAACATCACACGAAGTCTGGAACTGGTCAGGGTTCGGGAGGATCTTATATTTGTTAATTGAAGGATTCCATAAAAGTATATCATATCCAAATTTAGGAAAATATTTATTATCAAGGCACAGTACCCCATTACAGGAACTCCTAACGATAGAGGAATTCGAATCAGGTATTTTGACTCTCTTATGCAACCCAAAAGTGCCAGAGGACCGCAAAGTGTAAGAAGAAATATAAGTATAACCGTAATTGAGTTCAGGGATATCAGAGCGGCTCGGCGAATAACTTTCATATAAAGAGTGAAGGAAGAAAGAATGGCTATGATTTGTACAAACCTGTTTGTTAATGAAGAATGGGTCGGCGATTAGGGACTTCCATGATTTGCATACGCACATACATTGCCCCAATGTTGTGATTGATAGTCTTGCAAATATATTAATCACGATTTCTGTAGGTAAGTTTCCAAACTCTGACATATTATCGGGGAAGTGTTAGGATAAACTTTGCGGTGATTTGGTGGAGAGACTTTACAATGAAATTTAAAGAAGCTATTTATAGGAAACAAAAATGTGTAGGAAATAACTTCCCGTAGCTATTTTTCGTCTTCTTCAATCATTTGTTTCTACTTGTCCAAATAATCTCTCTTCAGCTTCCAAATTTGTAGGATCACCCCATTTTTTTCGACAGAAACGGATCATCCCAAAACCCAACAGAACGATTACTATTTTCAAGCGCATAAGGTTAAGCCAAGTGTCCTGCACAATAAAAACAATAATGGTAATAATAATAACAACAGTAAATTTAATCCTAATATTTTTAATAATATAGGTAGCATTCCTATTATATATGTCCACCGTGGCACTCTGGTACACACCATTGGATATAATTTAGGGAGAGTTGTTATAGGGTCCACTATAACTATTACATAAAGTCTAAGGTCCATTCTATTTTTTCCTAAGAGATTAAGTCCACACGCGCCATCAAAAGACAAAAAAACCCTTCTCCCAAACCCTCCTCTCTCTTCCATATAAACCCCTCCGTTTCACACTACCACAAATCGCTCCTTTTTGCAACCGCCTCCAAAAACCCCATCTCCCACCTTACGTCCTCAACCAAACCAAACCCAGATGACCATTTTCTTGATTTCGACGAAGATGACCATCCTCGAGAGGAGTGCGGCGTCGTGGGAATCTACGGTGACCCTGAGGCCTCCCGCCTCGCCTACTTAGCCCTCCAACACCGCGGCCAAGAAGGCGCCGGAATCGTCGCCGTTAACAACAACATTCTCCACTTCATCACCGGCGTAGGCCTCGTCTCCGACGTCTTCAACGAGTCCAAACTCGACCAACTCCCCGGCGACTCCGCCATCGGCCACGTTCGTTATTCCAACGCCGGAGCCTCCATGCTCAAGAACGTCCAGCCTTTCGTCGCCGGATACCGCTTCGGCTCCGTCGGCGTCACCCACAATGGCAACCTGGTAAATTACCATGCCCTCCGTGTCATGCTTGAAGATAATGGGTCTATTTTCAATCCTAGTTCTGATACGGAAGTGGTTTTACATCTCATGGCGATTTCAAAGGCTAGGCCTTTGTTTTTTAGAATAGTTGAGGCTTGTGAACAGCTTGAAGGGGCTTATTCTATGGTGTTTTTGACTGAGGATAAGTTGGTTGCGGTTCGTGATCCGCTGGGGTTTCGCCCATTAGTTATGGGTAGGAGGAGTAATGGGGCTGTGGTTTTTGCTTCTGAGACTTGTTGGTAAATGTGACATGTTGACTACTGGAGTAGTTAATATTGTCTTGTCCTTTTCTTGGGTGGGACAAGTGTGCACATCCCAAATACAAAAACAAATACTCGCCACGTTGTCTGCTTTAAATTGGTTTTTTTTTTTCTTTTCTCCTCCCAATGCTCTTGCTCATGCCTTTTCTTTTGTTTATTTATTTTTTGGACATGCAAGTTCACAGTTAAAAAGCAATCCTCATTAAAGATAGCCACATCTTTTGAGTAGATAACCATATCTAATGCAAAAAAGTGAATTAGAGGTGTTATGGAAGTATGAGGTTTTATGTTAAAAGCAGAGAGTTTGTGCTGCTACCTTGTAGTGTTTGGGTGGTTGAGGACATGATCCCAAGTAAGTTTTTTAAACAAAAATATGCCCAGATAACCACATTTATGAGTGCAGATAACCACCTCTTGCGAGTCAAGATAACCACATCTGATCCTAAGTAGGTTTTTTTTTAAAAATGACACAGTTCAGATAACCACATCTGCGCTGGTCAATTTTCCGGCGAAATCCAATTTTCCGGCAACTTTTCCGGCACCGACAGAATTTTCCGGCGAACTTTCCGGCGAAGTCCAATTTTCCGGCGAACTTTTCCGGCAGACTTTCCGGCGCCGGTGACTTTTTCGGCGAAGGTATATTATGTATTAAATTTAATGTAAGGGTACATTTGTCTAGTAAAAAAATAGAATGGACCTAAGAGCATTTAAAAAGTAATTTGGTGGACTAGAGGTATTATGAAAACATTAGGTGGACTAGAGGGCTTATAAAAAGCTATAATGGACCCTATAATAATTCTTTATATAATTTATAACCCTTCTTGCAATACCCAACTCCTCCTTTTCATCAAATCTTTCATCAAGCAAAACAACCATGTACCCTAGCAACAATTATTCGGGTTTCGGGTTGAATATGATCAAAATAACACTAGCCCCCCCACACACACACAAAAAAAAAAAAAAAAGAAGAAGCCATGTAACCTAGCAACAATTATTCGGGTTTTCGGGTTGAATATTATCAAAATAATAGTAGCCCCCAAGGTCTGGGCCTTGAAAGAAAAAGTGTCAAGCCCATCAAGTGGGTAGGTTCTTGCGCAAATAGTTGCTAAGTGACATTCGGCACTCACGCCCTAATTCTAAAATATTAATTCTTCATTCCTTAAGAGTTTCATATTGTAAATAAAGCATCTTGTTTCTCATCAAAGTATACAAAAACCATTTCATCATCAAGAATTGCAGAAGGCGGGATTAAACATATATGAAGTCAAATTTGGGTGTCTATATGGAGTTGCCTGGGGAATTCTTAAAAGATATACACTGTTGTAGAATATTTTAAAAACTGAAAATATTTAGGGAATTATTGTTAGTGTTGGAAGATTCTGAAAAGTCTCCACACACGTACTCGAGGATCAATTTGATGAGGTGATAAAGTTTCTAAAGGGTATTCTAGAACTATCCCTAAGGGATTTGGGAGATGGTATAGTGCGCAAAATGCATTGTACTGTGTAGTGCATCATTCAACCGTCCATTTCGGCAATGGACTGATTGAGTTTAATTTGAGCAATGAATTTAATCCGACCGTCTATATTTGAGCCGTGCATTGTCGAAATGAATGGCCGGATGTAGTGCATTTTGCGCACTACCAGGTCCCCTGGTCCATTCCTAGGTGCCTGTCGTTGTTGAACCCTTAGAGCAGGTTTTGTTGAAAATGGATGAAGTTTCGTAGAGCAGGTGTGGCTCATCTTTGTGATGGATCTGGAGTGCATTCTGGGTTTAACAACAATGCTACATAAGAGAAGTAACAAGCCCAGGGAATCAGATCAAGGCCCAAGGTCAGGCCCCATAAAAGAAAAAGTGTTAGGCCCATGGTAAGGCCTGAAAGCCCATGAAGTGGGTTTTTGTCTTGCCCATAAGCACACGGAATGAACTCCAAATTGCAGAATCTAATAAATCTGTGGCAAATAGGACCATTTTTCCATAACTTGCAAAGAGAGTGAAAGAGAGAAAAAAAAGGGACTGATATTGCAATTTCGGTAATTACTTTACAGCCGTCACCAATATCCCGTGAAAGAAGTTTTGGTGGGAGCCAAATCCACCTTTTGCCAAAAAAACAAAGGTTAGTGTCTCCGGTATCAACATTTCAAACTGTCCCGTAACAAAATCAATCATTGATGTTATTCTTATGGACTCAATTTTGTTCGAAAATATGTTGTAAGTTGTGTTTTTGACAATGCTCTTTGCCAAATATCAAATTTTATTAACGTCATTTTTAGTCTCTAACTTAATTTAATTGTAGTATTTATCAGGACTAGTCAAATCATCTTCAAAATGGAGGTAAGATGGTTGCAAAAGGGGAAAAAATTATACTGTGAAACAAAATTTATTATGTAACAGAATTAGTTTTGGAATATCATTCTGATACATATTCAAAATATACAACAATTTAATCCAAAGGGGTTGGCCTCGACGCCTCGTGGAACAAGACTCGAGACTTGGGGTTTGTTCCTTCAAAAAGTTTCAGGTTCGAAACTTTTCATATGCTATCACTTATTTTGGGGTTTTTTTTTTTTAAACCAGTCAAGATATTCATTCCACAGCCATAAAGGCAAAGATTTCATCTCAAAATACAGGATTGAACCAAAACTACCAAAATCTACGACAAAAGCAACTACAACAGAGCACACAGGCTCACAGCCGCAAGACACGTGCTGCCAAAGCAGACCAACACAAGGTCGGCGTAGAGTCCGTCGTCGTATTTTGGGGTTTGTTCATATGAAAATTTGCTTCGAATGTAGTTAGGCTCTCTGCAAATAATGAAGGAATTGAACCTTTAGAATTAATTGAGCTGCTCATAAACTGGTCCGAATAACCAAGTCATTAAAAATTATAAATCAATTGTTAGAGAGAGAGAGAGAGAGACTCAAAAGGGCAAATTGTACTGTCGGATTGATACAACTTTATTTTATAACCGTTGGTCGCAGCGGCACGTAATGATTTTGTAGTGGAGTATATTTGTATCATCTCATGTGCTGCATAATGTGATGCTTGAAGATCCTATTTCATCATCTAAGGCCTTGTTCTCCAACAGATTTTAGGTACATAAAATCTCACATTTTATGACACTACAATCTCAACACATAAAATGTAAAAGTCATTTTATGAGATTTTCATAAAATCCTCCTAAAATCTGTAGGAAAACTACTACATTTTATTAGTTGGGAAAACAACTCCATTTTATCACCTCTCCATAAAATGCTCATTTTATGAGATTTTCATAAAATCTACCTAAAATCTATTGGAGAACAAGGCCTAAACTGTTCATCTAGTAGATCTCGTTATGCTTAGCATTTTTGGACAAAACCAGATCAATAAAAAATTATAGTAGTAAAAAGGGAGAGTTGTTATAGGGTCCACTATAACTATTACATAGAGTCTAAGGTCCATTCTATTTTTCCTAAGAGATTAAGTCCACACGCGCGATCAAAAGACAAAAAAACCCTCGGTTAAAAGCACAACCCGAGTGGTGATGGCGACATGTGCGCGTCAGTAGTCGTTCAGAGGGTTTTACGTGTCAGTCGTTCAGAGGGTTTTCGCGTTTTCGCGTTTCGTCCCACGGTTAAAGGCCAAACCCTTAAGGGTGATGGCGACATGTGCATGCTAGGCTTTGAAACACTTTTGCAAAACCTAATGTACAAGCTATCGTACAAAACCCAACCCACTGTACTTTTCAACACTTTTGCAAATCTCCATCGTACAAGCCAGAGCTGTGTTCCTCCTCTTTTTGACCGGTAAAAACCCAACCGTGGGCCCCCACTTCTCCTCCCCCTCTCTCTCTCTGCAAAACTGGGGCAGTGGGCCCCAGTTATCATTTTACCAACGCGTTTCTTTCTCCTCCCAATGCTCTTGCTTATGCTTTTTCTTTTGTTTATTTATTTTTTGGACATGCAAGTTCACAGTTAAAAAGCAATCCTCATTAAAGATAGCCACATCTTTTGAGTATAGATAACCATATCTAATGCAAAAAAGTGAATTAGAGGTGTTATGGAAGTATGAGGTTTTATGTTAAAAGTAGAGAGTTTGTGTTGCTACCTTGTAGTGCTTGGGTGGTTGAGGACTTGATCCCAAGTAAGTTTTTTAAACAAAAATATGCCCAGATAACCACATCTTATGAGTGCAGATAACCACCTCTTGCGAGTCAAGATAACCACATCTGATCCTAAGTAGGTTTTTTTAAAAAATGACACAGTTCAGATAACCACATCTGCGCCGGTCAATTTTCCGGCAACTTTTCCGGCGCTGGCAGAATTTTCCGGCGAACTTTCCGGCGAAGTCCAATTTTCCGGCGAACTTTTCCGGCACCGGCGGAATTCCGGCGAACTTTTCCGGCAAACTTTCCGGCGTCGGTGACTTTTCCGGCGAAGGTATATTATGTATTAAATTTAATGTAAGGGTACATTTGTCTAGTAAAAAAATAGAATGGACCTAAGAGCATTTAAAAAGTGATTTGGTGGACTAGAGGTGTTATGAAAACATTAGGTGGACTAGAGGGCTTATAAAAAGCTATAATGGACCCTATAACAATTCTTTATAGTAAAAAATTGATTGAATCATATTTCCATAAAGAAATAAATGGCCAAATTCTACCAATTTTTCCTTTGGTAACAAATATGCTTCGCTCAAATGGATAAATTGTCTATGAACTTATTTTTTGCATTCACTACTAAAAACATCAATACATGCAAAACAAAGTGTCTAGATCAGCAAATGAATTCGTGATCGGTTCCATTTTGTTTAGGAATATGCTAAGTACCTAAAAATTTACCCAAAAAAATACCCAAAATTCAAAATCACTGGCTTCGATTCATTCTTGAGCCACTCATTTTGAATTTTGCGTAATTTCTAAATGAAATTTCTTGGCGCGTAGCATTACTCTTTTGTTTAACGAATCTTGCTACACATACAGACGTGTATGCACAGAAAATGCATAGAGCATGCTCGGATTTGGAGATCCACTTTTGGGTCTCACGCGAGTGATCCGAACCGTTCATTATTCTTAGAATATTTTTTCGAGGGGCCCTACAAAAATTCATCTCAATCGGACAGTTAGAAGTGGTCGAACCAAAGTTTCACCATTTCAAGCAAAAGATTTTTTTATTGAAATGGTGGGATTTTGGTTCGACCACTTCTAACTATCCGGTTGGGTATTTTCAAGCAAAATATTCTAAAAATAATAAACAATTCGGATAGCTGTGTAGGATCCAAAAGTGAATCTCCAAGCATCTTCTGTACATTTTCTGTACCTATGAGTCGGTACGCATAGGTTTTCCGTTGTTTAACACGAGAGGAGCTAGATTCGGAGTATGTGTATTGGGGGAATACGGGGGTTCAGACATGCCCGGTATAGAAGGTTATGGAATCGAGATATTTACAATAAACTTCAATTGATAAACTAATCTGACGTCCATTCCAAATTCCCAAAAACCTCTGTTTGCCACAGACAAAACACTTTTCTTTCTCTTCTCTCTCACTCTCGCACTGCACTGTAGCCACTCTCTTGAGCTCCGACAGTGTTTTCACACAGCTATTTTAGTGAGAGAAACAGAGTAGTGTCCTGGGAGAGAGAGTGAGAGAGTAGTACCGTTGCAAAAGGGTAAAGCTTGGAGAGCAATGGGGAAGGGAATTAGAGTCTTATTTGCCGCTTCTCTTCTCCTAATGCTTCTGGGTTTGTACTACCTTCCCTCGTTCTCCATTTCTGTATGTATATCCAGTTGTATATTTGCAGATATATGTTTGCATTTGTGTGTATATGTGCAGTGTGTGATCGTTTGTTGTTTTGATTGGGTTTGTAGTTGGTTTTACCTATGGTTAGAACTTTTTTTGTTGTATTTTCAACTGATTTTTGATGGGTCTGTAGATTTTTGTTGCCTAATCTCATTTGATTCTGCGTTATTTAGGGTGAGTTTTCACTATAATATTTTTGGTATTCTTCAACTACAATTTGTCAAAATCAGTTGATGGATTTGACAGCTTGTACCCAACAATACCGTAGTGGAAATTTAGCCTAATAAAGCCGAAAATCGGGGTTTTTGGTACTTCTTTTGTTGTTTCCTTCACTTCACCATTGTTTCTTTTCTGGGTTTTCCTTATAACACGTAATGGTGATTCGTCTCAGCTTCTGAAAGGGTAAAGTAGAACAGTGTAATTGGGAATTCGCTTCTACTTCTACTTAGAGCCAAAAATAAAAGTTTAGCTGGCCGGGACACCCTGCATTACTAAAAATTGAAACAAAAATCGTCATTTTTTGGTACTCTTTTTGTTTTTGTTTCCCTCACTCAATATTAATTCTTTGTTGGTTTGCTTTCGCTGCACTTATAACCATCCATAGTTCCTCGTAATATGTAATGATGATTTCTCTGAGCTTCTGAAAAGGTGAAATAGAATAGTAGTAGTAGCAATAACATCATTGTCCATAGGTAGGGTTTCAAATCAATTGAGGCTGTCTTGCTAACTGATCTGAATATCTTGGAGCAAGTCCATGGCATGTCACGGTGCAAAATAGTAATGTTGTACCCATTTGGTGCTGTTTTGGCACAATGCTAATCTTTGCCCATGAAATTAGTAGGGTTGGGTGAGGTGGCAAGTTTTGGCAAAGCCAAACTTGTTGCCTAGTGGTGGAGAATCTTTTGCCTGGTGGTGGAGCATATTTTTGCCAAATTTTGGCAATGCTGAGGGATTTGGCATGCCAGTGGACTTGTTCTTGGTTGTTAAAACTTCAATAACTATCAGTCTATGGCCTGGAGACAGGTCTATAGTTTTCAGTTTTTTGAGAATCAAAGGTTTCTTATTTAGTGTTGGAACTAAATGTTGTGGGATATAGATTACTCACCTGATTGCATGAGTCTAGACATCCATGAGATTTTTCTTTCCAGGGCCTATATTGAATTAACGTAGCAAATTTTTGTTTTTTTTCAAATCTTGTGGCTATTCAAAGAGGTTTTTGTGTTGCTGAGCTGAAGATTAAAAATCACCAGTGTCTACCTTGATGAGACCAGTTTCAACCTGAGTTTATGGCTTTGAACTCTGATACCATGGATCGAAAGAGTAATATGCGCAATTGGTATTATGAGGGGTGATTAGAGGGACAAAGTAGTATTCGCGTATAGCCTTCTTTCCTTAAAAAAGGCTCTCTGTTAAAGTGTTCCACGGAATCGCCTTCCTCGCTATATGTTTTCCGAATACCTTAGCTATGGTTGAATTTGAAATAGGCGTAGATACTTTTAGCTATAGAAGAAGCCTTCATCTGGGCCTTAACCTTATGCTTTAGTTTATGGGTAATTGGTTAAAGTAACCTATACCCTTCTATGAAAGACAATTGGACTAATGGATTTGAATTTCTTCAATTACATGCAGATATCTGCAAGGGAAGCACAATTGGAGTTTGTTACGGAAGAAATGCTGACGATCTCCCAACACCAGATAAGGTAGCACAGCTAGTTCAACTTCACAACATCAAGTATCTGAGGATATACGATGCTAACATCCAGGTCCTCAAGGCCTTTGCCAACACTGGAGTTGAGCTCATGGTTGGGATTGCAAATATGGACTTGTTGCCCATCTCCCAGTTCCAATCCAATGCTGACACCTGGCTAAAGAACAACATCCTTCCCTACTACCCGACCACAAAGATCACCTACATTACTGTTGGAGCTGAAGTAACAGAAGCACCCAATAATGTTTCTTCTATGGTAGTACCAGCGATGCACAATGTTCTAACAGCACTTAAAAAGGCCGGTTTACAAAGGAAAATTAAGGTCTCAACTACCCATTCTCTTGGTGTTTTGTCTCGATCATTCCCACCCTCTGCTGGTGCTTTTAACAGTAGCCATGCGTCCTTTCTGAAACCCTTATTAGAATTTCTTGCTGAGAACCAGTCTCCGTTCATGGTCAACATATACCCTTATTATGCTTATAGTGATTCCCACACTAATGTCTCTCTTGATTATGCTCTATTTGAGTCCTCCACTGAGGTTGTCGACCCAAATACCGGTTTGCTATACACCAATATGTTTGATGCGCAAGTTGATGCCATTTATTTTGCTTTGATGGGGGTGAGCTTTCGAACACTCAAGATTATGGTTACTGAGACAGGGTGGCCTTCCAAAGGTTCTGCTAAAGAGACAGCTGCAACTCCTGATAATGCCCAAACTTATAATACCAATTTGATTCGCCATGTCATCAATGACACTGGTACTCCTGCAAAACCCGGACAGGAGCTCGATGTATATGTCTTTTCATTGTTTAATGAGAATCGGAAACCGGGGTTGGAATCGGAGAGGAACTGGGGTTTGTTTTATCCGGATCAAACGAGTGTGTATAGCCTTGATTTTACCGGAAAGGGTGCTGTGGATACAACTACTCAGGCAAATGCCACCAGTTCCAGTGGAAAATGGTGTATTGCTTCACCTACAGCTTCGGAAGCAGACTTAAAGAATGCCTTGGATTGGGCTTGTGGTCCTGGGAATGTGGATTGTTCTGCTATTCAGCCCAGTCAGCCTTGTTTTGAGCCAGATAATCTAGTTTCCCATGCATCTTATGCGTTCAACAGTTATTTTCAGCAAAATGCAGCTACTGATATTGCTTGCAGTTTTGGAGGAGCAGGGGTTAAAACAAACAAGAATCCAAGTATGTGGCCTCCAAAACCTTTTTCTCTAGATATCTTTGCTTTCAATAAATTCTCCTCCCACATATTTCTTTCCTTTATTTTATTGGGAAAATCAAGTGAAGCACATAATAGGTTTTTTATTTTTATTTTTATTGTCTCCTTGGGCCTTGGCTAATTGAAGATTTTCAACAGATCTTAAAGATTCATTAGTGAAAGATTGGTCTCGTTGATATGATTTTTTGGGATAGTAAATCATGCTATCGACTTAGTATGATCTATCATAGGGCGTGTCTTGGTCTTTTGTCTATAACATCTTAGTTTTAGAAAATTAATGCATTATGATTTCGTTTCAAGCCAACCTCTACCTGTTTACTTAACTGTTTGAAAACCTTTTCTTGGGGACTGACCAAAACAACCCCGTGTTTTTTTCAGGTTATGACAACTGCTTGTACATGACAACCGGGTAGGTTTCCCGTCTCTGATAATTGTCCAGTTTAAGTTGTCACTTTTGCTTTTATACCTTTATCTTCCTAATCCTGGTCTTGGTTGTGCAAAATTTACAGCAGCAACAAAACTGCTACAAGCAATGGGACCACAACCACAACCGCAGCTCATTCTACTTCCTCCTCCACCCAAACACTATCCTCTTTATGGGTTTCTTGCTGTCTGCTTTTGGCCTTCATCTCCTTTTCCTGAATCTAACAAATGCTCTAGAATCCTGGTGTTGGGACTAAATCAAGCAAGAGGTCAGTATGACCAAAAGATGGTGTGAGAAAAATCTCATTTTGTTGCATGGTTGAGGATGTATCGCTGTGGAGCAATCGCCATCCATAGTTTTGTATGATAGTGGTAGGTGCTTAGGTGTTGGGAAATATGTATTATCAGTAAACTAACTAGTCTGTCAATGAGGTAATGAAAATTCTTATTTGTTGATTCTTGTATGTGACAGCACAAACTTATGCCATGGATTGGCAGCTTAGCTTGCGAATGCTCATATTGTATATTTTTGCCGTGTGTTAAGGACCTGAGGTCTGAGTTGCAGCATATGTTTCACGAGATACTTCTTGCATCTGGTTTATCAGTAAAGCCCCAAATTTTAAGCACAGTTTGACAATCTAACAAGAGCAGGGATCTCTCCACAAGTGAGGACTTGGGCAAAATACGCAAGGAAGGGGGTTCCGGATTACGGTGCGGTCACGTAGCCCAAGGTTGAGGTTGGATCGGTACTGGATTACATAAAGAGAATTCTTTGAATGGTTGCTGCTCATTTCGGGGATTTTGAGAGATGATGGCATTCTATCCATCCTGACTTTCATTCTTTTCCGGAAGTAATTATAGTTAAAATTGGGCAAAATATTGCTTTGTAATTCGAATCCCAAAACATTATAAATGACATCCAAAATATGACTTCAAAGGACATGCATGGGATGGCTCAAGCAAAAACCCAAGTTACAAAATGTGTGCGTGAACTGGAGCACGAAGGCAAGAGAAATTGTTTTCTCAAAAACATTTCAAATTACTAAAATTTGCAAAATGGAAGATTGAGAACGTGGGCGCAAAATCAGGATTTGAGGGCAAAAAACCATGACATTCAATCAAACTTGACAGAAAAGTGCCACAAATGACAATGCCGCAAACAAGTACCATATATATTATACAGAGGTTCCAATCAAAATATGAATCAAACCAATGAAGGAAAACCACTCCCAAGTAGACAAATGCCCCAGTTCGAATTGTGTAAACTTTTCATATAAGGAGATTACAAAGACAATTCAATTGTTATGAAGATCATACATAGCAGCTCTTTCTCAAGCCCCAAATAGTTTTGATCCCACAAGGACTCCAGTCTCCAGCATTGTTATTTCACTGCAAATAATTTCAACAGAAGGTGGTCAGATGGAAGCCCCAAATGAAAGTACAGAAACTTTTAAGTATAAGAGCAAGTACATACCAAAGCAATCAAAAACCCTGCTCAAGGAGATAATCACCCAGCCTTTCAACAATCATGTTGCACTGGCCTGGTGTCATGGGTTCGTCATAGATACCGATTATCAAAGCCAGATTGGTCTTTTTAATAGTAACACCTCCAGGTCCCTGAAATCAAAGTATCCAAGGGTCAACATGCAACCACATTTGGATGAACAATTTGCAGAAGACAGAGAAGATTTCTGGTGTTAAGATTCTAATTTGAAATTTTTGCCAATTTGGAATCCGATCTTCTCAAGTAAAGAATAAAAATACAAAGACTAGTGTGTGGTCACAATCAATCTCAATTATGATCAAGCATACACCATCATGATCCATAGTTCCGCACACATAAAATTATGCTTCTGGTTAAATCATAAGTAGAATTAAACATCATACGAGCCTTGTAATTTTGACATGGATTTCATTATATTAGTCTCGGAATTTTGACATCGATTTTTAAAATCAACCTTGGCAGAAGGTTGAGTGTGAAACATGTTATCACTTACCATGAACTACACAAAATGATTATAGGACATTGTCATAGCCATGTGGCTCACTGACAGTTTTCGGAATGCAAAAAACAAGCTTTTTTTCTTGACCATCTGGATCGGGAAGATACCTAAGCAGCTGCATAATTGAGCTTTGTGGTTTGATCATACTGCATAAATTGTTCTCCTTCTTGAATGCGTGAAACATCATTGCTCTTATTTGGTGTGTGCCTAAATTGTTCCGAAGCAGCATGAGAGCAAGAGTTCATACCTTCTTTCCTCGAATGACAACTCCTGGTTCCCCTTGGATTACCATGTATTTTGTTCCACCGAGGTATAAGCCAGTTGGAGCAAGAGTACCCGGCTCAGCAAAATCATTCATTGCAGCAGTTATTTCTTCAGGCTTGAACTAGAAAAAGCATCCAAGTCCGAAAAATTACTATTTATTAAAAGTTCAAAAGTTTGTCAAAGATGAGACAATAACTGCAGGATTTTAGAGACAGGCTTGTGTGTGTGTGTGTGTGTGTGCATTTGCTTGAATTATAAAAGTAGCTCCCAAACTTTTTCTATTTTTAATTTTTTAATAACCAGATGTCCGGACCAGGTTGCACTTACCTCCACTAATTCCGGGCCCTGGAGGTAATGACTAGGTATAACCCCCAGTGGCCCAAGAGTTTGCTGGCTATCGGTGGCCAAATGATTCAAAAATCCATCTGTCATCATTCTACAGAGCGACAGTTTCCATATAACCAATGGAAAGCATGAGATGAATTGAGAAGAATGAACAATCAATTGTTTTCTGTCTCTCTCCCTCTTGCCTTCTCTCTTAAAACAAGGGGCTCCCCACCATTCTACTTGATGCCTAGAAGAATAAAAGGAAATGAGAATATGAATAACAAAGGCCACCCATGTTTTTGAGTATTCATCAGTTCATTTTTAACTCCCATTTCAACATGAACCAGAAGGGGTTACTGTCAGAGCTTCACCTGAAAGATCACTATGGAACTAATAACTCCTGTACTTTAAGCACTCCATAGTCCTAATACCGCATAGAACAATATTGGCAAAATTGGTTGTCCATTCCACACTTGATATCTACAATCGTGAAGCTTTGCCAAGTAAGCCCAAAAACACTAAGACTTTGTTCACTTCACATTTCCAAAAAATTTTCCAAAAAGATTCTTTCCCCATCTCTTAACTCTCCAATCATTAATCATATTTCTCTCTCTACTCATACCCTACTATTCAATCATTATTCTCATTTCTCTCTCTATCTCTCTCCAATTATTACACCTCTCTCTAATTATTACTTTTTTCAAAAATTCATCCAAACAATATCTCAAAAATATTTCTCAAAATATTCTTCTCAAAACTCACAACCAAACCAGTGTAAGTGTTCGAGATGGCTAAATCCAGTGTAGACCAAACCTTTGGCATGAATGTGCAAATTGGTTGTCTTCAATACTCAAACACACAATAGAGGTTAGTAGATCGAGTTTTGGCCGACTACATCACCGCATATATCAAATTAAACTCATATGCAACCAACTAACTAATGGTCAAATAAATCCACAATGATCATTTCAAATGCTCATATCTAACCTTTCAACAGGAATGAATTCTACTCATACAGATTCCACTCAAGGTCAGGATGTCATACATTTGGAAAAAACTAGCCAAACCAAGCAAACAAATCCATATACAAATCCACAAACTATACAGAACACACTGCCCAAAATTTATGACCGACCCACAAAATTTTTTTCCGATCATAAACCTCAATTATCATGACACTCGATAAAACCAAGTCAAATTAACATTTAATCCAAACCAAGTTCAATTCAATAAACGCTAAACAGGTACAGTTAGATACATTGGACTATCAGATCCACATCAGCGACTACATCGGAAAAAATGCAGACAAAAACATAAGTACGAAGTCATAGATTCATTTGACCTTCAGTTTCTATATCTCTCTCATAACCTGGATCATCCGTCGGGACTCCCCTGAATTCCCAACAAAATCTGCCAGCAATCCCGTTGGAATTTGTCAAAACTCATGGGGGATCCGATGGGATTTGTTTTTATATCAAATGAGTTCGGACCAGCATACGCGCAGCTCGACTACTCGAAATACAAAAGACCCTACGGGGACTCCGACATAAAAGAATCATCCAAAAATAAAAACCATAGCACAATTAGGGGCTTGTTCCCTCCCGCCAACCCAGGTCTCAGACCTCCAAGTCCTATCAATTCCTGGGAGCTAGTCCCGCTAGTGAAAGGTGAAATTGTCCCTAGATAAGTAAAGATGTGCTGCCCCGGCTGCAAATTCGAAAGCTCAGGATCCTATCAACTCCTTGGGCCCGGTCCACACTAACTATGAACTTTAATTGGCCCCGTTAGTTGATGGATTGGATGAAGATATTAGTCAAGATACACATAAACTCAATTTGGAGCTCTATTTGGCGCTGCTAGTAGACGGATTAGACGAAGAGATTAGTCAAGATGCGGACAAGAACACTGAGTTATCGAAACAAAAGCCCAACATAATTCACATATATATGTAGAGAGAGAGAGAGAGAGAGAGAGAGAGAGAGAGGAGATGGGGAAAACCTGAGGGAAGGAGTCGCTCTGGGCCCAGAGGCTGCCGTCGTGGCCGATGATGGCGGCGGAGGAGAGGTAGTTCCCCTCGATTTCGCACATCAGGTGGTCGTCGACGTACGCCTGCCACGACATCTTCCGCAGCTTGTACTATGTGATTTGAGCTTGTGTCTGTACGAGAGAGAGAGAGACAGAGAGGATTCTGGTATTCAAATCCAGAGAGGTAGTTTAACTCCAAGGGGTAGTTAATTCAACTACAGTTGCTACTACTGATTGTAGTTGGCTTGCCTTCGGCCATCTAGTTGCACGTGTAATCGTGTCGTAGAACTCTTGACTATTTATCTTTTTTAACTGTGTATTGGGAAAATTATTATTCGCAGAACTACCGTAACACAACATCGAATCGACATCAATCAATACAGACATCAAATCGACATCAATACATTAATCATGAAAATCGGAGTGCCGAGGTACTCCCTCCGTCCCATAAAGTTTGACACTTTTACTATTCCAGCCCTATGAAAAAATTGATTATTTCTTTTAATCTATAATGTTTTATATAAGCAATATGGATCTAGTTTGATATATTTCAATTAGTTCTTTTAAACAAAGTTATGAAAATCACATAAAACGTTATGAATTGAAAGATATAGGTAATTTAAAAATGGCACGCACTCCCGAAAGTGTCAAACTTTAAGGGACGGAGGGAGTAATTTTTTACTGGATGTTTCCTTCATTTTTTTTTGGGTTATGTATTTTGTTCTTCTCGTCTTTATTATGTTTTTTCTTCTCTTGTCGTTTGTAAACGGTAGGTTGCTACAGCTTTATTTTGCAATGCAATTCCGCTCTTTCAAAAAAAAAAAAAAACCCCTCAATGGAATAGTCGAGTGGCAATAGGATGAGCGGTAATCCCACACATCTTCGTACAAAATTAATTTGGCCGGTCAGGAGAATTTTTTTGTAAATTTCTAATTTTGACGCGGATGATCCATTTCAGAGATTACGAAAAAAATAATAGAGGTACGTGTAAGCTGGCTTCGACAATTAAGGTTTCGAAAAGAAAGAAAAGCAAATGGAGGTACTTTTAATGGCGTCCAAGCAACGGAAAAGAAGTGAATGTAATTGATTGAATAAATATATCGTAGGGTGTGGAAAATCTGAGTGGTACTTTTTTTTTGGTCAAAAGATTACTTCTCAAGAAGTGAATATAATTGATTGAATATAATTTTGTTTGACTAAAATTACTTTGATCAAAAGATTTGTGAAAAGCTTTAGACTCCGAGCGAGATGATTAATTGAGATGTGCATAAATTAGTCAAAATATTCTGTTATTTAAAATTAGAAAAAAAAAAAAAAAACTAACTACTATCTTAAATGGGAATCGCTAACGGGTGCTATAGTGCACCCGTTAAGAGTATAAAAAAATACAATTTTAAAGTAAACTTATACTTTAAAGTACATCTTCAAGTGCACTTTAACGTACAAGTGTACTTTTAAAGTGTATTTTTTTTTTTATAAAAGTGGAACCTACAAAAGTGTATTTTTTGTACCCTTAACCGGTGCGCTATAGCACCCGTTAGCATGACCCTTTACCAAGAATTATTTTTTACTCTGCAATTGGCAACCAAGCCATTAGAGGTCGTTTTCTAAAACTTAACAAATGATATAAGTTTCGATAGAGAAATGACTGGCTAATTGTTTTGGAGATGCTAAAGACAATAATTCGAGGGCAATTCCTTTCTGAATGTATCAACTAATCAAAGTTTAAAAAATTAGCCAAATACTGTACTAGTTTATCACTTATCAATTGAGTTCACAACGCCGCTCACTACACTTCTGTAGTGAGCAATTTATGACCGTCGATTTGACAATAAACGGTTTGAATTATCTTACATAAAACATAAGTAATTACATGTAGGATAATTTCATTTAATTCAGACCATTGATTGTTGAACGAACAGCCATAATTGCTTACTAGTGAGCAAGCTCACCGAATCTGTCCCATTAGGGAAGGCGAGTAAGTCTTGCACCTTGAGCTCCCTAATTTTTCTCAAGAAAGCTCCAAAAGAGGGAGCGGCCGTGATTCTCACTACATATTTGTAGTGAGTTGCTCACTACAGGGGCCGAGGGGTCCCTGTAGTGCAGAAATGCACTACACGGTGGCGTGCGAACCATCCGGCCGTCCATTTCGACAATGGACGGCTCGGATTTAATGCATACAATTGACGGTGCATTCTTTGGATTAAATCCGAGATGTCCATTGTCGAATTGGACGACCGGATGGTGCACTACACGGTGTAGTTCATTTTGTGCACTGCACAAAGTTTACTGAGTGTTTGTGTTATACTAAGTATAAAAACAAGCCCATTACAGCTTTGATTGGATGCAAGATGAGCTTTGGGAGGATAAATAGTAAGGAGAGTAAGATAGGAGGGAGTATTATTTATTGAGGGTGGACCCATATTGAAAAAAATATGGAGTGGCCTGCAATATTTTCTTTTTAAAATTGGATGATTTCGAACTTTTACCAAGTGTACTTCGATAATTCTCGCTTGTTTTTTTTTTTTTTAAGTTTTCTGATTCATTTCAAAGAATTAAGTTTCACATTCCACCTCTAAGCTCTCACTCTTCTTGCGAAACTCCGAAAATGAGGGATATGAAGTATTTAAAATGGGGAATAAGGATAAATTAGAGGGTCTAAGATGGATTGGAGGGAATTAGGGTCTGAGCAATCCATAATTAGCACCCCTTTGGGATATTAAATCCAACGGGCCATGAATAATACTCCTATCCGAAATTATCCCAAACCATGGATAAGGTGCGAGCTCGGTATTAGTCATCCGAGCCCATAAATAATACCCCTTCTATTACCCCATCCAAACGGGCTGTTATAGAGGGAAAAAAGAATTACTCCATTATGTTAGCGTAATTACTTTTTACCGCTAAAATTACAAGAAGAGTAAAGCGTAAGTGATACTTTTACATTCTACCCCATCAATAGCATGGATGTCAATTTGCAATTCTTCTTTCTGGTCCACCAGCTTCGATTAAATATCCATCAATATCAGAATTTATATACTCCTAGGGGTGGGAAAAAAAAAAAAAAAAACCGACGAGACCCGAACCGACCGAAAAACCGAAAATTCGATTCGGTGTTCGGTTATAATACTCATACTACCTTTTGGCGGTTATGTACACGCATAGCTGTCCTGGTTGATGAAACAGGCCACCACACACCATATGAGTTGTGGCTATATTCTTTTTCATTTTCTGTTCTTTTTTGAATTGTTTCTGATTTAGAAAGAATATAACTGTCCTTTTTTTTTTAACCAGTTGCAGCCTTGCTGGTAGTGCGTGGGCCTTGATTCGTTTTAATCATTGGAATAAAAAGCCTAGTTTTTTTTGGTTTTTTTCGAACTCGGAGTAAATCCTTGTTTGGGACCAAATCTTAAATGAAGATTTGATACCACTAGCAAGTATTATGTGTAATGGTGACACCACGTTATACAAATCCGTATCTATTTATGCTTCGCTTGTCACGTCCAAAATGAAGCCTAAGGGCAGTGGCGCAGTGCTGACTGTTGGCTGCTTAGTGGTCGGCCAACTCGTCCTTAGGCCCCACAAGAAATTTGAACCGTCAAAAAAAAAAAAAAATTCAACAGCGCTGTTATATCCGATTGGCACCTAAGCTTTTCTCCATATTCAGACCAATTTAAAAGTTCTTGGAAAATAGTTTTTCAAAGTTAACACGATATCACAAGCATCTTATAGACTCCATTTTCGGAGTTTCACAAGAAGAGTGAGAACTTAAAGGTGGAAAGTGAAACTTTATTCTTTGAAATAAATCAGAGAACTTCAAGTAAAGAAAAAACGCGAGAATTATCGAAGTACACTTGTTAAAAGTTCGAAATCAACTGATTTTGAAAAGAAAACAATGCAGGCCGCTTTGTATTTTTTTCAGGATTTGTTTGGCGTTTATCAACAATTTCTATTAAATCAAAATTGACACTCTGCACAAAATCACTTGCAAAAAAAATTCCACAAGTTGGACAAAGTAATATTCAAAACAATACATATGGAAATGATTGGCACAATGACTTAAAGATATCATGAGATATCAGTCATGTCACAAATTAATACTACGCCCTGTGGCAAATACACATCGACCATAACCATAGAGACAAGACTCAAATTACCAAACAAATTTTATGACCTAAATTATTTCTTGGAATAACTCCACTTCCATCTCATGGGTTTTGAAAGGAAGAAGACTAAAAAGCATAGAAGCAAGAAAAAAAAAAAAAAAAAGCGGGAAAAAACCCGAAAATTTTGAAGTGTATGAAGATCAAGATATGATAGAGATCGTGAGTAGATCTAGGGTTTAGAGGCCTTGATCAATGAGGTAATCACCCAGCCTCTCAACAACCATGTTGCACTGTCCAGGAGTTACTGGTTCCTCATATATTCCAAAGATCAGAGCTTGCCCTGTTTTCTTTATAGTGATGCCTCCTGATCCCTGCCAAAAAAAAAAAAGTCACAAACTAAAAAATCTATGAATGATAAACGTTACCCGGAAAACAAAGAAAATAAGTAACCGGAACACAGTATGATTGATCGTCCTTCACCATTTTTGGATGCGATTCACGTTCATATTCTGGCTGGAAATGGAATAAGTGTAGACAAAACAAGCTTATAAAATTTTGGCATGAGATGTCATGGCTGAACTTTGAATACTATATGCATCTCACTGGTAATGGCTTCAGTGAAGCTTAAGGATGGGACTAAAGCTCAGCCAATTAGTTTTAACTTTAAGGTTCTGTGCTTGAGTATTGAGAGCCGCCACTTGGTGTTAGGTCTGTATCCAATCTACTCCTCCCAAACATTAAAACTTGGCGCACATTTTAAACATTGAGACGGCAGAGGCAAAAGTAAATCAAGTTGGTAGAGTACGGTTATCATTTAAACGCAGATCTATTGGTATAGCTTCTTGTTCCCGGAAATGGTAATGAATTTCCTCCCTATGAAGCTAAGAACTAAGCTACACTTGTCTTTGTATGTTGGAATCGATGATCGAAGACAAATCTACTTATGCCTTTAGTCTTGACACAGTGAATTGCAATGTGAAGCGACGAATCGCTCATTTAGGAAATGTAGGAATTAGTAAAAGGAGAGTCATTCACCTTCTTTCCACGGATGACAGCCCCAGGCTCTCCTTGGATGACCATGTACTTTGTACCGCCCAGGTGTAAACCTGTAGGGGCAAGATGGCCTGGTTCAGCAAAATCAGTGATAATACCGGTGATCTCATCAGGCTTGAACTGCATTTGGAGAAGCAGAAGAAGTAAAAAAAGAAACTGTCAAGCTAGCAGCTACCGTAAAAGATAAAGTAAGAGCGATGGCATGGAAACTACGGTATTCAATTAGCAGCAATCAAGGTCAGGTACAATTACAGGCGATCATTACTAGCAAAAGCACGCGTATGTTTGTTTCATTCCACTGTCATATGGGTTGTGTACTAGTTATCCATAGGAAAATTTAAACTAGGAAATACAATACCAGAAATCTCCCAACAAACACGAACTTCCCAGTTGCCGGCAACAATTTAAATGGTCTCTCATTTTGCTCCCTTTCGGTAGGGAGTCTGTTTATGTATCTTCTAGAGAGAGCGTCAGTCAGTTAAACGCAGATCAATAGAGAGCATACCGGAGGCAACATTTCTGAACTTATTTGCTCTAGCACAAACATTAGACAAGCAGAAAGATTCCAGGAAAAAAGAGTTTTTCAACAGTGGCTCGTATCCTATTTCCAATCACTTTTCTGTTCTTGCTAGATCATCATGGTTCTTTGGTTGCCCCTCTTCGGTAGGCTTGTTAGGCCAAGATGCAAAGCTCAATCCAGCTATCGAAACTGTTCTTCATATAGCGATTAGCGAGATAAATAAAATGAATGGAAAGATCCATTTCCTTCATTCTTAAATACTGCTGTAAAAGCATTAACAAGGTCTCTAAAACTGCAGTTCAAAAAAAAGGTCTCTAAAACTGACTAGTGCGAGATATCTACCAAACCATGCATTGTGATCCGAAAGAACAAAATCACTACACAGGAAGTATATAAACCAGAAAAAAATCAGAACCAATGTTCTAAAAGTCGGTTGTCTAATTTCCGCCTAAGTGCTTGGCAATGATCCAACGCCCATATTTTGTTTATTTTTCATAGCTATAATTTGGTTTTAAAAAATCTCGAAAATAAATACTCCCTCCGTCCCGCAAAGTTTGACACTTTCGGGAGTGCGTGCCATTTTTAAATTGCCTATATCTTTCAATTCATAACGTTTTATGTGATTTCAAAACTTTGTTCAAAAGATCTAATTGAAATCTATCAAACGATATCCATATTGCTTATATAAAACATTACAAATTAAAAGAAATAATCAATTTTTTCATAGGGCTTGAATAGTGAAAGTGACAAACTTTGCGGGACGGAGGGAGTAAAAATTAAGAACAATTTTCATTTTGATGGCACTAAAATATGGTGAATGATACCGTGCAATAATGATACTGCGTCTGTTAAATGATATAATAACAACAATACTCGAGATTAATTTTTCGACTTATCAAAACCATTATACAAAAACTCAAATGACTGGATTTAGTCTTAAAAAAACCATCGAACCATGCAGTCTTTCATAATTTGGTCCCTTTTGACTTCGACTCTTGGCACAAAGTGATTGTTTAACTTAACAATGTAATCATTACGGTCATCGTTTTGATCAATGTTCTAAAAATTGCTAGATCGCTAGTTGGGCAGAAAAAGAGCGCCTAGCATCGATTAGTCGACCGCTTAGCGCCCATTGGCAGAGTCAAGAGTAGAACAGATCGATGAGCCTACCCTACAAATCAGACTGATCGATTCACACTCAATGCTGACTAATTAAACAAACCCACCTCCGGAAATTTAAGATCTCTATATTCAATGAAACAATCAGATTAAAAAAAAAAAACAGAAATACAAATCGTTGTATATATATCTAGTTAACACGCAATGTAGCATATTAAATGGAAATCTCTCAATGACAAGCTACGTGCATAAACATAAGCCAACCATGTGCGAAATATACCTATATCTATACAGAAAATCTATAGTACGCCCCGTTGCATGGAATTTTGATACTTGTTACGTATTTTTTGGTACGTTACCGTGAATAATGACGTGACTAGTGAATGTTTTGAAAATTGTAACAAGAACCTGGGGGAAGGAGGCGCTCTGAGCCCAGACGCTGCCATCGAGGCCGATGATGGCGGAAGCGGCGAGGTGAAGGCCAAGTCCGTCGATATCACACATCAAGTGCTCGTCTACATAAGTTTGCCACGACATTTTATTACTCTCTCTCTCTCTGTCTCTCTCTCTCTCTCTGCGATCAGCTTCGTCGCTGTGAATGGTGATGCTTAATTATGGTTCGAGTTTTGGGTTTGTTATTCTGTTTGTGGAAGAGGAAATATATACGGAGAGACAGAGGGCCTATGATTGGATTTCCGCCATTCACGTCCGCCTTTATTCAAGGCAAATTCACCGTTACAAATTAATGTATCCTCTCTCACATTGGGGTTGGGGGAAAAAAAAAAAACCCGGTCTGAACAGAACCAATCCGTATGTTTTGGTCTGAACCAATAGATCAATGAACCTCACCACACATGAAGGCTGGAGCATCTATTAAAAGTTGATCAACATAGAGTTTTCATATAAGAAAAACCATTAAAAAGATTTACCATTATAAAAACTTGAATATATAGTTATCCGAAAAAAAAAAACAACACTTGCAATACTTCAAAATCAAGTGAACCTCACGACACATGAAGGCTGGAGCATCTATTTTATTCATGCTCCAAAATTAGGCTTCAGGCTACCAGTAATTTCAATTTCGCCACCAGTTTTTTGGGCCCCTAAAGATTGATTGGACCTTTTCATGTGCAGCAAGCCTAATAAAAAAACTCATTAGAACTAGTATGTAGATACGAGACCTTACAAGTCTGGGCCACCATTTTGAACAATTTTTGGAGGCCCGAAGCCGCGACTTCATTAGCTTATGCTCTAAGCCAGCTCTGAGAGTGACATGCATTTCCGCAATTGTCCAATGGTCGTCAATTTTAGAGTAAGGGATGGAGCGATTGCATAATCCTCCACGTAGTGTGAGCGCAACCCAGTGGATGTACCTGAATTTAAAGAACCATATAAACCCTTGTCTCTTTGTGGTTGAGAGTGGTTGTCTTTGGGTTGTGATCCGGGTGCACAAAATAGAGCCGTTGAGTCTCTGTTTCAAATTTGCCAAACAAAAAAAAAAAAAAAAAAGAAGAAGAAGAAACACTAAAATACTTACTTCAGTTCATTGAGTATAAAAGAATTCATTTACAAAATACTTCCTCCGTCCAAAACTGCTCGATCTTGGGTGCTCATTCATTTTGCAGATTACTTTGGTTCGGTCTATATGACTTCTGGTCCAGACATTGTCCTCAATTTTTCGGAACCGCAAGTAACACTTTGGTCCTCAAATACTTACGGAACTACACCAATTCGAACCGCGTGCACCCCTACCTCGTGTGGTTCACAAGGCTACCACCACAAATGACTACCAATATTAGTCATTATAATTTTATCTACTTGTGAGCCATGAGCCTGTTTAAAACAACAATTGAAAGAATCTCTGTTTTGAAACTTTATGATTGCTTCATACTAATAACAATGGAAAATCAGCCATGACGACTACCGATAATCATGCGTGAAATCAATTAATTCCGAAACTTAAAATTAATGACTGAACACATCTCAGAACTTGCACAGTTCTGAAAAGAAAGTTTGTACATTTCAATTCTCTGCTCGAACACAAAATTCCGGAGACAAGCTAGTAGGAAGAGTCGATGCTTTCTATGAAAATTTCCAGCAGAGATTTACCAGCTCAGAAGTAAAATTTTGGCGATAATTTGACAGTCTCAATCTCAACCACAAGGATTAATAGATTTTCCAAAATGAAGTTTCTGAAATGAAGAGTTGGTGCTTACCTATCAAGCATTTGACAAAAATGCTTCCCAATGAGCCAAGCTAAGCATTCACAATATAAGTTTCAGCAGCACATTTCCAAGCAATGATTCTAATTCATCATATACACTGGAAAAACAAAAGGTCGTAGAGAGAATGAACATGACATCCAAATAGAGAGGAGAATCTGCTCAGGCTGCAAGTTGCCGATGTTGGTATCCATATGTGGGATCTCTTCTACGATTGAAATAACTTTGCTCTTGTTAGCGGCCTTTCTAAGAAATTGTTGATAGAAATGAGGAGACGATGACGACGCATTTCTATAAAAGAGGGAGAAAGATGAACATCAACCCCTTAGTCGATGGGATCTCCCTCTGAAAACCCCACCAGTATTTCTGTCAGCCTGGGCCTGAGTAGGTGCTGGAGCTCCAATTCCCCACCTCCGGACCAATATATGTCTATGCGAAGTCAAGGGAAAAAAAGCAAACAAAACTACCTTCTAAGACTAAGCCACCAACAAAGTACACATAAAGCAATAAACAAACCCAAAAAAGGTAAAGAGCAAATATGATAAGAATTCAAGGAGTGATAACAATGTCCAAGGACTGAACCTGCAAAATCAAGCTTTTCTGTATTTTTTTTAATGTTCTTTTTTCTTGGCAAATCACTTAGAGAATTTTGTTGTCCACACACACAGTATGTTTCTTCCGCTGGCAGTTTTTTTTTTTTTTTTTTGTGGGTTTTTTTCCTAGCAAATCACTTGGAGAATTATGTTGTCCACACACACAGAGAGAGAGAGAGAGAGAGAGACGCAAAAGGATACACCCACATGGGAGTTTTCAGTATGTTTGTTCCGCCAGCAAGTGGATGCAACACAGTCAGGAAGTAAAAGAGATGCCCAGCAATGATTCCCAACAGATCTGGCAGAAGAGGTGAACCGAAAATAACATCCATAAAAAGCATTGCCCAAGGTAAATAAAACGCCTGCAAGTTGGAAGATGGTACAGTGGCTTGTCAACAATTTTCAGAAAACGAGCGAGAACTGAAAATGTTGGGTTTTTACCAACACGGCGCTTGAGAGAAAATAAACTTGCCTTGAGAGTAACGAGGCCATAAAAGCTGATTTGGGCGTCTGGGAATTCTCTACTCCAGACGTAAAGCAGCATGAAAACTAGTGACACCCCTAGAAATGGGGACCACAACCAGGGGGTAGCAGATAATGCCTAAACATACCAGTAAATAAAGGAGTGAAAAACAGAAGGAAATGTAATAGATCATCAAATACAAATTCATTTACAAGCAAAATAGGAGAATGGAAATAGAATCCATCATCTTTTGAGTTTAGACCTCCCAAATCAAGGTTCCAAAATGTTAAGTGCATCACCAATGGTATACTCAAAATTGAATAACCAAGACTTGCCACATCACCTTTTGATTTTCCATTTAGAGGATGACTAAAGTTAACAATGCCGAGGTCCACAATGGCATAATCAAAGTTGAGTGCTATATCACGTTTTCTAACTAAAGAAGAAACTAAATTATTTTAAAATTAGCTTTTCAGTCAAGATTATTCTTCTCTTCAATTTTTTTTTTAAAACAGTTTTTTTTTTTAAAATAAGCAATTTTTATTAAAAAAATTCGAAAAAATGAAACAGTTTAAAAAAAAAAAACAATTCAGTTTTATAAAACAAACAGTTTTGTAAAAACAAAAAAAAACACTTTAGTTTTAGAAAACAAAAAGTTTTCCAAAAAAAAAAAAAAACAATTCAGTTCTAGAAAACAAATTGTTTTCATTAAAAAAATCCAAAAAATATTAAACAATTTTAGAAAACAAACAATTATCGAAAAAAACAGGCTTTGAAAAAAAAATTCCATAATTTTTTGAAAATATTGTTGGAAAAGAGAGAAGGTTTTTGTGTAATGGTGGGTGTATTTAATTGAGGAGATGTGGGGTCCATTAAATTTGGTTATTGGAAAAAGGTCGGTAACTTTGAGCATGCAAATGCCAAAATTTGAGTATTGGTTAAGATGTTGCTAACGTTTTTGAAACGTATGTTGCTAACTTTAAGTATTCTATTGTGAACACTTTTTGAGCCAAACATTGTTAACTTTAACAATATTTTGGTTTTGAGTATGCCATTGGGAATAACATTAGATGATAGATATACCAAAAACTTCCTCAAAATACGCTCTCAGAGGAGATATGGAAAAAGTATTCAGAATGACGATATCACAACATTCAGCAAAAAGAAATTGATAATCCCATTCACCAGTAAGGTAAAGGCTCCAAATAACATCATCCACAAGAAATCAGCTGTACGTCTTTGAAAGGGCCCATTTTCAAGTTGGACTCCATATCTTGCGCTGGAAATCAAGAAGCATTAACAAGAGCAATTAGCACTTTAAAATCTTTGTCGAATGGGTGAAGCATGGAAAGAAAAAATCTTAATACAGTATTAACCCTTGCTCCAAGAAAATCCATTGAACAAGGGAGATCCAGAGCATATTCATGTTGGATCTTTGAAACAGTTTGGATCATTGTGGTGCTAAAAAGAATATTGTTAGAACCAAGAGAATTTTCACGGAATACTTACATCATTAACAGGCGAATTGCGAAATTGACAGAGAAATGGCCAAGAAAAAAGAAGCACGTAAACAGCCTCCAAACCTAGATATTCAAGAAAAGTAATTAGTAAAAAAAAACGTACGACAAATGGTAAGAAAAACAAACCTTCATGAAATATAAGATTAAGGTTTGAATGTCGAATCATACTCGGGTGGAATAATGGAAAAATTCACATGGCACGTGAGGGTTTTTGCTCACGCGTTTGAATGCGGGTTCATGTGTGTGTTTGTGTCAACAAACCATTTAAATCATCAGGCCAAAACAGATGTGAATCATGCTCATTTCAAAGAAAGTTTTGACTGAAGACGGAAAAAAAAATTGTGACGGGAAAAGGCGGTGACTTTAGATGTGCCTTTTCTTGCAATTATATATCAAGGGTCTAAAAGGAAAGAACATGATATCAAATTGGCAAACCCAGCAATAAAAGGCTGAGGCTGTAAGGAAAGGACTCCAGTATAAAAACCTTCATAAAGTACAATATTTTGGATTGATAATTCCTCTTGTGGTGTTTGATTAACAACTAAGTAATCACAGAGATGGAAATTTACCTCCAAACGTTTGAATACTTGTTCATATGTCAAGGCAATATATACAGGATGAAGTCCAAACTGACACACAACAGTGAAGAGCAAACATATGGTCCCGTAAGCCTTGGTTATAGGAGGAAGAGTATTGTACCACCTGCAAAAATAAGAAAAAACAAAAAACAAAAAATGAAGGTCGGTAATGGTGAAAAGAATTGACTAAGAGAAAAAACCACCCCTTGAACATTACAGAAGATGAAGCAGAATGAATCTGTAAGAGCTCTACCAAAAGTACCAGACAGACAGTTTAAATACAATGATACTCAATGGCTAATGCAAAAACTTTTTCAAATGGAAGTTGCCGAAGTTAGATTGTTGCATATGTATGTCCTTGTGCTAACACAAACACTCAAACGACTTTCAGGAAGTCACTTCTCTCAAGCTCAAAATTCAAATTATATGCTACGGTGACAAACATATTTCTGCATTCAAAGAACTACCAACAATGACCAATAGTCTTAGGTAGATGAAGCTACAGAATAATGCATGATATGAGCTAGAGAACAAACTACCAGTAATCACAATGCTGGCCCTTGGTTTTGTTTAGATTAAGATGGTCCCTTTAGAGGAACTTGTAATAATACCTTCTTCTCTAAATTAATTTTTAGCATAAAGCCTTTCAATCCCCTGTAAAAAGAAGATTTAAGAAAACTTTATTGTCATACTAATGTAATCATCTTTCTAACCCCCTCCTTCACATCACCAGATTGCTATCTCATCCATTCACGAGTGCCTATACAAAACTATAATTTCTCTCTCCAATCTTTCTATTAATGCCACCTTTCAAAAGAGAGGAAAAAAGATAATGCAAGTGCTCTATATCTTCCTTTTTCTATTTTCACAGCTACCACTGTTGGGCTTGTGAAGTCTGATTTGATTTGAGTTGCACCTAGCTGACTATTCGGGGTTCGACTTGTTAAGGATATTATGGTAATTGGTGATGCAAACTCTAGCTTATAAATACTTGCTATACATATTAAGCAATGTAACTTGCATTTTTTTTATTCATTCTAATTCTATGCATAGCAAAAAGTGGTGTGAGGTGTGGATGTACTCGATTGAGAAACCACGAAAAAATCTCTATCTTGCACTCATGTTTTATGTTCTCGATTATTCTTCGTGTTGAGTGTTTTTGTTTTGGCCGATTTTTCAACAACCTTTTCCTAGTTTCCTTACCAAACTTCACCTCCATCCACGTTCAAAACAACCGCTCCCACATGCAGTTACACATCTTCCAAAGTTCAGTAACCATCTCCCGGAATCAGTTACACAAAAAACTTCTCCCACATTTAGTCCCTTCTCCCTTTGGTTCAGTGAATCTCCATCAACTTCTACAAACAAATTAAGGAAAAATATCTAGAAATCACCCACCTTCCACCATCTCAGGTTAGTCCCATTCTCAATCTTCTCTCATTTGTGTGTGCCCATGTGCTTCAGTATGTTAAAAAGTTTGATGCCCAGGCCATTAGCATATGCCCCAACTTCCTGTTTCTATAATGTGATTTTCAAAATGAAAAAGTTCATTTTCCCCCATTAGAGTTCATATTTCCAAGTGCCATCATGCATCGGGATAGACCTTACCAAAAAAGTATGACCGATATAGGTGTTCCAATTCACTGTTGCATCTTTATTATGATTGGTTTGCCTCACTAGATTGTGGAACTCCAGTTCCCATAAACGGAGTCTACAACATCTGCATCTGTTTTTTTTCCTACTGATGAGAAATAAAGAACACAGAGATGTGGGACTAAAAAATTGGGGCTAGGGTTTGTGTAGATTTCTATATGCGGCTAACTACTCACGGTCTCACACTAATCACCTAGGGGCTAGGGCTAGGGCTAGGATGTAGGATTCTTTTCAAAAATAGAAACCCTAAATCAATACTGAGATGCCACGTCTGTACTTGAAAATTTACAAACTAACAAATCTAGCTTCCAATAGATTTGCATATAGAATAATAGATATGACCAATTCTGCTGCTTTGTTTTCAATTATTGAAACGGGATCAACAAAAAATGCTATTTTTTTGCTCCACACATTGAATGGTTACATGTGTTCCAATAATACCATTTAAACTTATGAAATTGCAATTTAGAAATAACCTACAATCTTCAGAAAACAACAAATACATGCGCTTGATTCTATTTTTTTTGCTACTCCTATAATTTTGACTCATTATAATCTATGTACGACCAATTCCACATCAATCTTCTTCTTCTCCCTTTTTTTTTTTCTTTTTTTATTTTGCATATTTTATCAAGATTCGACTTGCACAACCATCGCATGTGCCCGGCCTCTACCACATTCTGTAAACTAAGAAACAGTTTGTACCCCTTCATTAAACCTCCTAGGGTGAAAACGGTTCAAATACCAAAAAAAACCCTAGATCACAAAACGAACAGCACAGGCAGCTTATACATGGAAAACAAGATTCAAAAGAATTGGTCGCAACAACACCACAGATATACAAATACAACAAACGCGTACATATATGAACATATACATATAGAGGGAGAAGCAATTACTCTGCAGGGGAAGACATTGCGGGAGCTTGAGTTGAGCGAGAAGAAGCAGATTTGTGATGATTCGAAAACCGATTGCTTGGTCAGAAAGATAAAGAGCGAGAAGGAGCTAAAATCCGCCGCATTCAATTTTGGTGAACGGAATTTATTTGAGATGTGAGAACTGGCTGGAGTTGATCACGCCTCCTTACCAGAACCTTCGTTCGCGATTCTTTCGTTTTGTTTCTGGGCCGAGAGCCTCTTTCCTGTGTTTTGTACGGGCCTGTTAATGGACTGGGATGGGCTTTTTTTAATGTTATGGAGAGTAGGCCCATTTTTCGGAAGCGCTTTTGTTTCGCTTAGAGCATCTCTAGCCCTCACAACTACTTTTTTTTTTTTTTTAATAAATTACCAATGACATATGTAAATAAGAGAGATGAGATAATCAACCTCAGCGAAGGTCCAACAAGGCTCAATAGCTCCGGCGAAGCTTCTGCCTCAAATCGAAAGAGCGAGCTCTAGCATTAAATTGAAAGATCCAGTGAAGTTGTGTCATCATTTCAATATGGATGGCAAAGACCTGGTATCATACTGAGACGATTGGCGAGCAAGGTAGACGTCAGAAAAATGGATAAACGTTTTGGTTGTTCCTAAAAAGGGAAAAGAAATTGGTAAAAGCCCAAAAAGGGCAAGGGTTTGGGTAAAGATTAGAGATGGATTTTTTTTTATGATTTTACCCAAATTTTAGATTTGGTTCTTAAATTGGGTTAGAATTGGAGATGCACTTATGTAGGCTTGTCTAGCAACAAAAATTTCTTCTTACACGCACATGTTGTTTTCTGGGTAACTCAGGTGTTTAAACCTGTTTAAATGCACAGTACGACTAGTTCTAGGGAATCAATCCCAATCAACCAAGGGAATCATTTAAAGGCAAAACCCCGCACAAATTGGCCCAAAATGAGATTTTGAACATGAAACTTTAGGAGATAGCAAACCCGGAGCCCCGTATATATTTCATTTTGTGTAAAAGTGTTTAGTGTAAGTGTGTGTTTTATAAGAGTTTGGCTAATGATCGACTTCGGAACATTTTTGGTTACACATAACAGAAAGGAGGTGGGGAAGGGGAGGACATTGGACTTCAATTTCATTTTCCCTCTGAAGTTCGTGTTTGGTTCATAAGTAGAGAGACAGGGAAATAGTTGACAATATAATGAGTAATGGACCAAAAAAAGGCCCAAATTCTCCATGGTCCAGGAGAATTTTCACCCACTTAATTGGGCATGATAAATTGGTACTACCATATAGTTGGCTGCAAGTTTATGTGTCTAAGTCAAGTTGCGCGTACCTCAAGTAATCGTGGGTGGCCAATCCTGCTCCACTAGCGGGTAATCCAATTAGAGTCAGGACAAAACCTCGTATGGACTAGCTCTGTTAAAGTCAATGGTATGTGGGACCACTGAGAGACTTGCGATATTCAAAGGGAGGCCACCTTTTGGGGTTCAGCATAAAGTTTTTTTTTTTTATAATTAGTACAGTACATTAGTAGAGTTAGATTATTACAGCAGGCCAACGTGTTTTATAGACTTGAACTTGAGATCTAACACACTCATACTTAATCGCCGACTCACGACCGCTTGAGCCAATTCTTTACCTATAGTATTGTCAAAAGAGTCAAGGAGTTAGAAGGGGCGACTCCTTGGAGAATTACTGCGGGAGAAGTGTAGTTGATAGCAGATTGACACAGACAGAGTAATTATGTTTAAACTTTAAACAATGTCAATTGTCAATTATGTTTGAACATGTCAATTATTATTCTATCTGTATCAATGTACCATCATTTACCGACAGTAATATCCAATTTTAAGTCTTCCCATTACGAATTGTATGCATATAGGACCCGTTTGAACCCAAATTAAGGATGGGAACTAGAGCCTTGGGGAACATATGGTCTCAAATGTCTCTGAGGGCTAAATGGACTAAAGCCCAGAAAGGAAACAAGGATTTTGATTCAAGTCATTCTCCTCGCATAAATCAATTAAACGACCTTTAGCGAAAATAATTTGTCTAAAACCCATAATTTAAAGAACAACTTTTTTCGGGGAAATTCGCATAATGTATATAGACTTTTTGACAGAAAAAAAAATCATCTCATTAATAGATTAAACCTTACTCGCATGATGTATATAGGCGATACTGGGCTATAATAGGCGGATTTATATTTCCATTTAACATAAGATTATTTAGTCTGACTATTTGGAATTATTTTTCCCTTCATTCAATGTAAAAGGTGATCTTCAACCCCTTATCTAATTTAGATCAAATTCAATACAACTATGCCTCCGGCCCGTACCTCTGCCACCGCTTTCTTCTGCGCTTGTTTGGCCTTCCTGTTTTCCATTTTTATCTATTTGCATAATTAATGTTTTCGTTAACTAGTTTCTTTCCATCCCTTGGCCGAGCTTGCAGTTTGCATGGTCTTTTTTCATGTCTGAGCAACGGATGGGAGTAAAGTAAAAGTTGTGTTTGCTTGAGCAGCGGACGGGAGTAAGGTTAATGTCGTGTTCGTGTATTTATGCTTTTTTGTTGTGGTGGCTGCGGGGCTTCAAGTGGCGGTGATGATAGGAGTCCATTGTTGAGGCAGCATTGTTCGTTTTGTTGTTTGTTTGTTTATGTTGCTTGTTGGTGGTGCTTGCCTTGTTTATCTCACTGTGTTTTGTTGTGTAGACTAGACATAATGGCGTTGCAGGTCTTCCTGAGTTCTGATTGGTTGCATCATTTAATGTCTGATGTATCGGCAATGCTCAGTGATTAATGAAATTTTCTCTCTATTCTCGGGAAAAAAAAAAACTAATTCCATATTACAATAATCTCATGTCTATCAACCCCAAGGGGTTGGCAAAGGCCAAGTTCTTGTCTTGAGATTTAGGGGCTTGCTCTCATTTTAGGTTTCAGGTTCGATCTCCCTTGCCAGCAAACTCTTGGGGTCACTGGCAGTTATGTCTGGTCGTTACCTTCAAGGTCTCGGAATTAGTCGAGGTACATACAAACTAGTACGGATATCCGGTTATAAAAAATAAAAAATTACCTCATGCCTTTTATGTATGGACCTACATGTCCCCCATATCCCTGTCCTTAATTCCTAATTTTTCATTCATTCTCTGAAAGTAATTCTGATATCAAATGTGCATATAGTTCCTTGGTTTGTTCAACAAGGAAGAGCAGGTGCAAGGCCATTATTTCTTTCTTCTTATGAAATTAATTCTAGCAATGCACATTAGGTGGATTAATAATTTAAGTATTTTCCAATCATTATATATCCAGCTCTTAACTGATCATAGCATAGCATGCCATGCTGGCTCTTTAATCAGAATTCATTATCTTCCTTAACTACCATTAGCATTATTAGCTTTTACTCCACTTTCTCTGCATCAAAATCAGTGCAAATAAATGCCAATTATTTGGTGAAGCATACATTAATTGAGTGTGGGATCCACATGTAGGAGGTGGGGGCACCCAATTCCAAGTTGATTAGAGAGCAAAATTGGTACACACCTTAAAGACCTGTCCCTTACCCTACCCAATAGTAGGAGTACTATCTTTCTGGCATTTGGTAGTATTTCGTTGAGGAATTTGCTAATGTGTGCCCAATAAGCACACGTTAAGATTGAAAAAATGTATTAAAATATGTGAAAAGTGTATAGAAAATTGTGAAAGTGTATTAAAAAGTATAAAAGATGTATTTGAGTGTGTTTATTTTGTTTGCTTGTGTGCCTAAGGTGTATTCATTGGGCACACGTTAGCAAAGACCCTTTGGTAAAGACCCTTTGGTTAATCTGGGCTTTTGTGTGTGATGACCAACACAAACAATCCCCACATAAGGGGAAAAAAACCAGAGAAAATAAAAGAGGTGGGGTCATAGTGAAATACAATTTTTTTAGACGGTAGGATTTTATTATGTTAATATATATATAGACACACACACTAGATTACCACGGAGGCCAATCCATCTGCCAGGAGAGCGTTACACAACCATTTGGCCAATCCCCAGGGTCTTTATAGTGAAATATGACACAAAAGGGTAATTGCCAGTTTAAATAGCAGTATTACATCAATAATATTATTTCTTAACAACACTAGACTTTGCTCTGGCTTTAATTTGGGCACCTATCTAGTGGACGGTGGAATTAATCTTCCAAAAAATTAATCAAAGTGCATGTAAATTGTACCTTACACACCTTAATGATCTGTCCCCTGCCCTACACAACTCCATGCTACTTTTATCTTTCTGGCATTTTGGTTATCTTGTATGTGATGACCAGCACACACTATAAACACAATCCCCACATAAGAGAAAATAAAAGAGGTAGGGTCTTAGTGAAATATGATACACGCAATTGTCGGTTTAAATAGCACAACATCAATAGTATGCCCAGCGGGCTCACTTACATGGTAAGCATGCTCTAACTTCTTTTGTTCCTCACTCGGAGACCGGTGATGGATTTGCTTCTTCTAGCCCTCTTACTACTATTGTTTAGCTTTTGTTGTTTATTTTGCATGTGATGTTTCTGTTACTCATGCGGCTTTTTGTATGCGTGGTTTATCTAATAATATTTCTATCTATTTCTCAAAAAACAAAAAAAAAAAGTATGTTTATCGGAGAACATGCTTTACTCGGACTTTAATTGATACCCTAGGTCCTAGCTAGCAGATAGTGGAATTAGTCCAGGGTTAGTAAAAGTAAACGGTAGCATTTTTGTAATTAAGAAGCCGGAAATGAAGATGGATATAATAACGATAGGGGCAGCAGTGGTGTTATAATATCCATCCATAAAAGGATATAATATCCGGTTGGCAAACACAACATCCTTGTAGTTCAAAAAAGTAAAAAAAACACAAGATCTAAAAGTTTGAATAGGTTAAAATAATGATAATGATGTGCATATGTATATTTATATTATAAAAAATTATTACTCCGTAAGAAGAAAAAGAGGCCACTACCATGTTTATATATATACAGTATCCTTTTTTTAAGGCGTATATATACATATATTCCTTGGTCTTCGTCTAATAATTATTATTATGGTTGTAAACTCTATTTATAATAGTAGTAATGATTAATTTATATTGAGATATTATACTTTCAAAAAATAAATGGGCAAGTTAGACGAGCTTAATAAATGAAACTTTAAGAGGGTTGTGCTTGAAAATATTAAATGAAGCCGATTATTAATGATCTAAGAGCACAAATCTCGTTATTATTTAGTGAGTTCCACGTGAATGTGTAATGTTAAAAAATGTACCGAATTTTACATAAATGTGCTATTGAATGAAACCAGAATTATTTTAGTGCGCATGCATAGATGGATAGCGTATCAATGCAACAACCATCATGTGGGAGTTGATTTGACGATACATTGAAACAATTGATATCGCATGCAATGCCTCCCTACATGATTTCCAATCACATAGAATTGATGAGCCCACCACATGAAACTTTAGGCCCCATTTTACGCTTTTTGATTTTTTGGCTTTTTACGCTTTATTAGACACGCCATTATCTTCATATACCTCCAAAAACAAAAAACAAAATACAAAACAAAACAAAAGGCCAAAAAACCAAGTTTAGTGGAAGATCACACCCTCCATGGAAATTTGATTTCGGTTCCAGCCTTCATGTGCTATCAACATTTTTAAGGCCATTTTATAATGAACTTTGTTTCAACTTTAACAGGTTCCCTTCAAGTGGGCGTTAGGATTAGGCCTCTAAGATTAATCGATGTGCACATAATGGCATAAGTTAGCCAGGACACCTATGCGCATAAGTTAGCTAGCACACCTGGGTTATATAAACGAAAAACTAGGGGTGTTCCGCTAAGGTAGTTTTGTTTTAAAACTGCCTTGGTTTTTGAGTTCACACCTTTTTATATAATGTATTGTGAGAGGATGACCTGTCTTAGTTTTGGGAAAAACCTAGTTTTTTGGAGAAAAAACAAAATAATTTTAGTGGAACACCCCTTAAATTCCCAGAGAAAAAGGGCAGCAAGTGGGTGTGGTGAAAATACCAGTGGCAAAAAACTTAGGGAAATGTTATAGGCACGGACTAGTATACCAACTATTAAACTAACTGTCTATGTGGCAATCTTTTAGTGGATGAATCTATCCATATATTGAATAATGCATTGATGTGGTAATGACATGTGTGCATTTAATGTCATAATTGGTATACTAGCTAGTGCCTGTAGCATTGCTAAAAAACTTATGATCAATGTTAAGGGATGATTAGATTGATTGAAGAAAGAGATGAAGAAATATCTTGTTTGGCTCCACTTCTTGCCTTTTTGCTTTTCTTTTCTATCATTTTCTTGCTTTTTCTAATGTAGAATCAATGTTGTTGTAAGTCAATTCATATTAGTCGTTTTCAAAAATAAAACCAATTACTCATAATTACTTTTTTTGACAAGTAAATGACAATTACACTTAATTACAATATATCATAGTAAAAACTTTAGTCCATACCTACTAGATTCATGACGTTGAAGACAAAGCTCTATTTGGTACTAATTTTGAATAATTACTCATTTAAGTTTTATAGCCTATTTGAATAAAAAAAATTTAAATTATTTTAAGTTCTTATTCGTAATTTTTTTTTTGTTTATTTGAAGCAGTAAACTTTTACATGAAAAGACATAATTAAAGATTGGTTCTATAATCAATTTAGACATTCGGTTGATAATCAACTATTGTACAACTTATTTATTTTTTATTTTTTTGGGGGTAAAGTAGTAAAGAGGTAAAAGAAAATAATTAACCAAAACTACCGGCCCAAAACCGGCAAACAAAAACAACCAAAACAAAGCCACTGGCCAAAAACCACCTACAAAACAAACAACAAAAAAATCCAAAAAAAAAAAGTGCAGAAAATAAAGAACGCTGGAGCAAATCGTCGGAATTGTCACTCGTCGTCGTTGTCAGGAGTCCGGATCTAAAAACCCCAAATCCACCTCCTCCTGGTCCAAAAATCGGCTATGGTCACCATACCAGAACAAAGAGGATCATCCACCATGGGAGTCTCCGAACGCCAAGAAAGCGTAGCCATAGAGCAAATCGGGAAGTCGGAGAGAAGATCGGGAAGGCGAGTGAAGGGATGCGGAGCGGGAGGGCCGAAGGGGAACGGAGAGGATCATCCACCGTGAGAATCTAAATTGGTTCTATAATATCAGTTTAGAGATTCAGTGGATAATCAACTATTGTACAACTTATTCAAATAATAGTACTATATATGTTTATTTTTTTAGCTTATAAAAAGATGCATCAAACGTCTCTATAATTTTTAGTAAGTTTTTGAAATGCAGTAAATAATTAAAATAATCATGCTGGTCAATCGCCATCTGTGTCACGTCTTGGATTTTTTTTTTTTTTTTGATCAGTGTCACGTCTTGGATTCGAACCAATTAAGATATTTTCCTTTAGTAGATGGTGAGCCGTGAGTGGGTAAAAAATTGTTACACCATTTTGCAATTAAAAAGTCAAAGGCGAAGATGGAGAACTAAACAGAGGCAGGTCAACGCTAATCACCAAATTAACGAGCATGTTTACAGTAAGTTTGACCCAACATATTAGGACTACTTTTTCACTATTGTTTGTTTGTCTTTTTTTTTTTTTTATCGACGTTAATTTCACGTATATTTTGGTCAAATTTTTACATTGTATTAGTCGTTCCAACTTTTGATATATCTATCATTGTTCGATCAAGTTATTTTTTTTTTTTTTACGTGGATGCGTGTTAGATGAATGGTTTAGAGCAAATCCAATGGGGGATGGATATCCAGTTGCATTGCTATTATACAACCAAAAAATGCAAATCTTCAATCTAGTGCATAGCTATAATCAGTTGCAAAATGGAACAAATGGATACTTGGTTGCAAATATAGAACCAAGGATGGCTATAGCCATCCTTGCCACATCATCAAGCATAACTGTCATCTTCCACAAAACCAACCGGAGAGTTACTTGAATATTGCCGGAAAATCGCCGGAACCAGCAAAATGCAACTGGAAACTGTTGCTGTCGCCGGAATCCCCTAGGTAGTCGAAAACTCCTACTGTCACCATCACCGGAGCACCAGAATCACCATCAAACGACCTCAATTTGACTGTGGTGCACCAGAATCTTGCAACCATGGCTGAACGGTGAGAAATTTGGGGTTTTCGTGAGATCTACTTTGAGGGTTTTGACCAAACCAATCAGTGAGAGAGAGAGAGAGGAGGGGGGTTTGATTGACAGAGAGAGAGAGAAGAGGGAGGCTTGATCGGTGAAGGAGAGGAGGGGGGGGGTCGTCCGATCGGTGAGACAAAGAGGAGGGGGTTTGGTCGATTTTACAGAGAGAGAGAGAGAACCCTCCCATCGATTTTACAGAGAGAGAGAGAGAGAGAGCCCCCAAGTAGTTATTGTATTTTTTTTAAATCTATTAATGTAATTGATTAATTGATTATTGTATTTTTTAAAAATCTATTAATGTAGTAATTGATTATTGTATTTTTTTTTTTAAATCTATTAATGTAGTAATTGATTAATTGAAGTGGCCTCTCACGAAGTAATTATCTGGGGTAGAATGGTGGTCGAAACAGTGGAGGACAAAAAAAAAAACGTAATTAAAAAATATTTCCGAACGGGGGTTAAAAATTAGATCACAACGGGGTTGAAAATAACGTACATAGTTGAATTGGGGTTAAAAACGTAATTAAAAGTGAGGTGGTGAGAAAGTTAGTTAAATTTGGAACTGTTTGGTTCTATTTTACAACCAAGCATTAGAGACTGGGTTGCATTTTAGCACCAAAAATCACTTTTTGGTGCCAAATTATAGCAATGGCTATAGCCATTTTCCATTTAGCATTGGATTTGCTCTTAGATTATTGAAACAAACATATGGTGGAGTCCACAATAGGGATGGCAATGGGGCGGATCGGTTCGGGTTTTGGCCGATCCGCACCCAAACCCAAAGGGTTTCGGTTCGGTTCGGAAAAGGAAGAGGATGAACCATAACCTAACCATTCGGGGTACGTGTAATTTCGGGTAACCGAATTGTACCCATCCCGCCCCGCCCCAAACCGTACTAAAACATGAATAAATTGAGTTTAGGATATTTTATTATCTCAAAAAAATTGAAAAAACATGAAAAAAATAACAAAGGAGACTACAAATATCAGTCAAGAGACTCAAGACTATAATATATAAAATATCAATCAAGAGAGTCTCAAAATGTACAGAATGTGAGACCAAAACCTAACCTGTGAATATCTTACATATATATACGAGAGGTAAAGTGTAATTTTAAAATATACCTAAGAGGTTTATGCAATATGTACATATAAAATAAGGGGTTTCCTATGTAATTAACATATTTCGGTTTGGTTCGATTCGGGTATTGGTTCGGTTCACAGGTAAACCCATAACCGAACCGAACCCGTTCGGTTTTCCATCCATCTAAACCACACCTGCACCCACGGGGAAAAAATCGGTTGCGGTTCGGGAAAAAAAAACGGTTACGGTTCGGTTACCCATCGGTTCGGTCAATATTGCCATCCCTAGTCCACAATGAGGATCTTGAAATAACTCTCTCTCTCTCTCTCTCTCTCTCTCTCTAAAGCTATACTGGGGTGTTCCACTAATGGAGTTTTGTTTTAAAACTGCCTTGATTGTTGTGTCCACACCTTTTTATGTGATGTATTGTGAGAGGATAACATGTCTTGGTTTTTGAAAAAAACTAGTTAGTGGAACACCCTCTCAAACTTAGTAAAATTTAAGAGAAAAAGACCAAAAAAATCATTTAAAAAAGGTATTCTTTGTTTTAAATTGCTAGTCACTTTTAGGAATTTCAATTTTTTAAATAGACATGCAATAACTGTATTTAATAAATACATTCGCATTGAGTAGATTCATTAATTTCAATCAATGCCCCTATATTTCAACCTTTTGAATGAAATAATGGTTGTTGTTAAATTTGTTATTTTGAAATATTGAATAAATTTTGTTTTGACTTTTTAAAGATGAATAACAATTTCAAATATCCCAAATTGTTCTAAGGTCCAGAAGTGGGGACTTATTGAGCATTTAATCCATGTTAAAGTTTTACAAGGTCTAAGGTCCATGAATTTTTTTTATTTTTTAGTTTTTAGAATTTAGGCACTTTCAAAGAATGCCCTAAGGTTTAGGTTTTAGGGTGCACTTTCCTATTATAGGGTTTTAGTGTTTTAGGCACTTTCCTAGGGTACCCTAGGATTTAGGCACTTTCATAGGGTACCCCAGAATTTTAGGCACTTTCATAGGGTACCCTAGGGTTTAGGTTTTAGGGTACACTTTCCTATTATAAAGTTTTAGTGGTTTAGACACTTTCATAGGGTACTCTAGGGTTTTAGGCACTTTTGTAGGGTACCCTAGGGTTTTAGGCACTTTCGTAGGGTACCCTAGAATTTTAGGCACTTTCATAGGGTACAAACTTTTTCGGCACTTTCATAGGGTACAAACTTTTTTTTGGTAAACAAAAAAAAAAAAAAATTGCTAGCGTTAGGACTGGATAGGTTATAAACTTGTTTGATGGACTAAAGGAGTTACAAATTCTTTGCCTAGGACTTTTGAACAAATTGCCCTATCCCAAAATAGAATAAATGACTAGCAATGTGGTATTCGGAATTAAAGGGACCAAAAGTATCGGCCCAGTTTTTCAAAAGATTTTAGCACTCAGGTGCTAAAATCATGATTGTTCAAACCAAAAAAATGAAGTAGTTTCGTGTATTATTTTTTGATTTTTTTTGCACCAAACTAAAGTACACAAGGAGTACTTTAATTTGGTGGGAAAAAAAATCGAAAAACGATACACAGAACCACTTCATTTTTTAATTTAAAATATTATGATTTTAACACTTGAGTGCTAAAATCTTTTGAAAAACTGGACCTAATAACGGCGAATTCCAATCAAACTCCAGCTGGGAATAACATATGACAACGTGGTGACAGCTCTAATCCAGCTGTGTGTACCTATTACAGGGACCAGCTGTGGGTCCCGATAATTTGGCGCCATTCTAGGACCCCCCAAAAACCTCCTTCGCCTAACTGTCGCCACCTTTCCATATGCCACACAGGCACAGCAGCAATAGACAGCACACAATTCCCGATGCAAATCTAGGCCCCGTTTGGTCTACCATTAAATAACATTAAAGCAACAGTTACAAGGATATACCCTACAGATGTGGGATCCATGCACCGGTGTACAGATCCGTTTTGGACCCGTTTAGATTATCACAAAAATTATCGGAGCCGCTAATTTTCTTTACTGCAAAATATTTTGTTCTAGGTTTCCGTAAAAAAAAAATTAACTTAATCGGATGTCAATAAGGGCATTTACGATACATCCTACTTTGCTTTGGAATTCAGGCATGAATTCAACGACAAAGTTGAATTTTAAGTAGATGCTCTTATTAATATATGATTATAAGTTGATTTTTCAAAAGGACCCTAAATAAAAATATTTAAAATAAAACGAGCGGCTCTGATCATTTTTTGAGATCTAAGACTGGTCCAAAACGGATTTGTATACTCGTGCACAGATCCCACATATGTACGAATAGTAGTGCCCTTAAAACATGCCAATTTTGTGTTTTAAATTTGGCAAGTACCATTACTATTAGTGAATTTCAGTTTTATTTGCTACTAGCGATTTTTAATTTAGTTTTTTTTTTTTTTAGTTTGGGAGTAATAGAATGGAGAAGTTCGTCCCTAAAGAGAACAAAAAAATAAGAATTTTATGAACTAATCCTCATAAGTAATTACCAGAAGTTTTTAAAGTACAGAATCAAGAGTAATATGCTAGATTTAACCAATATTGAAGGTTAATTAATAAGTATTCTCATAAAAAGTTAGGTTCACCCACACGACAATTAAAAAAAAAAAGTTGAAATCTCACATCGTACTGTATTCGGGTTGAAAATAATCCCTCCGTTCTAAATTTCTTATTTGTTTTTTCGTATGCGTGTCATTTTTAACTCACTTACCATTATTTGCTTTATAGTTTGAGAAATTTATCTCTAAAAGTTTTCATTGTTTCGTCAACTGTGTTTTTTTTATCTTCACGATTTTCTATCAAATTATTGATTTATTTATTTTATTATATATTGCGTATCTCTATTCAAAAAGTAAAAAATTTATTAAAATGTCTAAAAAATATTTTTAATTTTTTAATATATATTGCATACCTCTATTAAAAAAAAGTAAAAGAAATTCATAAAAATGTTTAAAAAATTCACCAGAGGCGAAAAATTACGCAACCCTATATAAAACTATTATCTCCAAAACTTTTTTTTTTGTGGAACAGAAATGATTTATCTCCAAAATTACCCGCCAAACAAAGAATTTATAATATTTATAATAATTTTGAAAATTTTATTTTATAAATTTAATCGAAAATTTATCAAATAAGTATACTACTATATATTTGAATATATATATAGAAGTTTCTAAAATATAGTATAGTAAAAATAAATGAGTAAGAAATTTGGGAGGGGAGGGTAAATTTGCAATAATTTCGGTTTTCCGCCATAAACCTTCTCCTAACAGAATATGGAAACTAGAGAGAGAGAGAGAGAGAGAGAGAGAGAGAGAGTGTTAAATTAGCTTTGGCCTTTCAGCCGACATTCATATATCCATTCTCTATGAAACATAGGAGCATTCTCTCTCTCATCCTTCGAAACACAACTCTAGAGTGAGAAACCTATAGATATACAAATACCCAGACAGAGAGAGAGAAACAGAAGAGGACGACGACGACGGCAGCGGCGGCAATGGATCCATGCCCATTCGTTCGTCTGATAATCGAGTCACTAGCGCTAAAGCTACCACAAACGACTAAACGGGCCGGGTCAGGAGTCTACCCGTCGACGACGCCGTGTTACTGCACGATCAAGTTGAAGAACTTCCCTACACAAACCGCCCTCCTCCCAATCTGCACCGCCGCCGTCACCAACACCTCCCCGCCCGACTCCATCGCCGCCTCCGCCGAGTTCCACCTCGACTCCGCCGCACTCCGCCGCCTCTCCGGCAAGCAAGTGACCCTGCGCGTGTCGGTCTACTCGGGTCGCATGGGCCGCACCTGCGGGATCACGTGCGGGAAGCTACTCGGCCGGGTCCAAGTCAGCGTCGGGCTGGAGGGGGGTGAGTTGAGGGCGGCCGTGTTTCAGAACGGGTGGGTGAAGCTGGGGAGAGAACCGGAGAGTCCGGCGGCGAGGTTCCACTTGACGGTACGGACTGAACCGGATCCCCGGTTCGTGTTCCAGTTCGGGGGTGAACCGGAGTGTAGCCCGGTGGTTTTCCAGATTCAGGGGAATATCAGGCAGCCAGTTTTCAGCTGCAAGTTTAGCGCCAACAGGAACGAAAGATCGCGGTGAGTTTTCTTTCCCCCTCGGCGTATTTTAGCTACGATGATGACGTGTTGCATGTTACTATAAGGTTGTGTTTGGGTTAAACTTAGTAATTTTGTTTTTTTGATTTGATTATATTGGCTTCTTGGTTTTTTTCACTTAAAACAAAAAAACATGAAACCTTAGGCATCGCCACGTGATACCTCTGCTATTTTCGACCATAGAAGAGCATCTTCAACTGATTTTTCGTATTTTCTTGCGTTATTGATAACCTACTGGGCTGTTAATAGCATTACGGTTCCCGTTCCGTTAATTTGGGTCAATACTTTGTGTATGTATTTTCCAATGCTGTACCTTGTTTTTACCCGAATCTATTGTTTTTATAGTTCATCTGTTCATCCCAAAATTCGGCCAAAATGACACATTTATAAATAATAAAAAAAATGAAAAGATATATTAAGAAAAATATTTTATATAGGATTTTGGGGGGTATATTAGCGAACTTTTGAGACATACCAAAACACCACCTAAATTCTAACGTAAGTCTGGATGTTGTGCCTGTTGATCTATATGAGTAGAATTCCCCAAAAAATAAAAAATAAAAAAATTCAATCTTTCAGATTTCTTGGTTAGCCTTGTTTGTTAGAAATTTTTCCCGAATTGGTTTATTTGCTTTTGTCGAGAGATCATCCTGTGGTACTAAGATTATTGCTTCATCTTTGATCCACAAATTTGGAGATGGTGGCCACTCATTATTGAGATGTTAGGTTCCTTTAGACACAATCCTTAAATGGGACCATTTGCCTCGTGCTCTCAGTTCTCGCTCTTGCGAATTTAGTAAGTACATGAGTTTTTCAAAAGGGTCTTGTGCTCCTGGTCATACACGCACATTATGTGACTTAGGCAATACCCATAGAAGATTGACGAATTTTTCGGATAACATTCGATATTATGGAGGATAATACATGAAAGATATACTCGACGTGTAGCATGTTCAAAAAAATACAGTGGATTTGTTTTGTTTCTGTCGGTCTGGCCTAGAACCATCTAAGAGTAAATAAATTTGTACCAAATCATATGGAAGCTGAAAAAACTCCCCTTACTCAGATTTGGACATAATCCTTTCAATAAATTTGTACCAATGGTCCCTCCTTTGGTAGTGTGTTATATGGGGCCTTTGTGTTGGTGGTCCCTGGCTTAAAGGACCCAATTCCCATGTGATTTTTGTCTTCTCTTTTTGGTCCAAATACAATTGGTGTTGTCAATTATTTTGGGCTGGCCTTTAACTTAAATATTTCAAGTTGTGGAAAGACATTATCCACTACTCTCAAACGATAATTTCTTCAAATTTTTTCAAGTTCTGCATTCTACTTTTTTCATCTTTTTGTATTCATTTCTCTGTTATTTGTTTCTTGTATCTTGTTTATAAACGATCAACATCATTAAAGAGTAGATATTTGGAATTGGACCTGCCAAATTAAAGAGATGGGAATTTCTAGTAGACCCATCACAACAATTGATATTTCCTTTATCCCTTGTGATATTTGGACCTGCCAAATGAAAGAGATGGGAATATCTATTAGACCCATCACAACTATTGATATTTCTTTTAACCCCAAGGGTTGGCAAAGTGGTCTTGTCTTGGGACTTAGAGATTTGCTCCCACCTAAGGTCTTAGGTTCGATTTCCCTTGCTAGCGAACTCTTGGGGCCATGGGGGTTATGCCCGGTCGTTACCTCCAATGCTCCGGAATTAGTCCAGGTGTGCGCAAAGCTAGCCCGTACGTCGGGTTATCAAAACAAAAACAAAAAAACTATTGATATTTCTTCTCTCTTTCTTTGTTTCTTTTTTTTCCTTTCTTCATTGAACTTCTTATTTTTTTGCATGTTTATAACAATCAAACTCTTGGGGCCACGGGGTTATGCCCGGTCGTTATCTCCAAGGCCCCGGAATTAGTCGAGGTGTGCGCAAAGCTGGCCCGTACATCAGTCTATCAAAACAAAAACAAAAACAAAAAAACTACTGATATTTCTTTCCACTTTCTTTGTTTCTTTTTTTTCCTTTCTGCATTGAACTTCTTATTTTTTTGCATGTTTATAACAATCAAACTCGTAATCCTCTATCATCAAAGCCATCAAGTATTGTTAAGAGTCTCAAGACAGTGTGTCACCACAGTTTGGTTGGTGACAAAAGCTGAAAAGAACCCGATTACTTCAGACGTTGCTCAGTTTAAAATCCCCATTAAGGAGAGAAAATTCACTTCCGAATCGATCAATTCTCCTACGAATCCTTTCTCCTGCAGCTAGTGCTTGAAGGCGTGGTTCGGTTTGTTAGTCTATACTTAGATAGTTGCACAAAGTGAGATTCTTTGTTTCTGGAGTTTCGGAAAACCAAAGTAGGGAATCTCAACTTGTGTCCCAGAGTTTACATCAACAATCAAATACTTTTGACCTTCAAATTTGTTTTAGCAAATGGCTTGAAGCTTAAAACAAACAAAGTTCTTTAATAGTACTGTCTGGAAACTTGTCTTAATGATGAAGGCTTCCAATCTGCATTCCCTGTTTGGGTCAAATAGATCAGATGATTATCAAATTCCCCCACAAACTGTCTTTCTCAACCACCATGTGAGTTCCCACCATGTGCACATGTCTACTGATAATATGGTTTGCATTATTTGCTGATATCCCTGTCTGACCTTTTGCTGTTCAATAACTATGCTGTTTTATTAAGGTAATACATTTTGTTGTGTTCTTGATTTTTTTTTAATTTATATTTGCCCTTTTTTCTTTCTTTTTTTTTTGTCCAAAACAGATCTCACCCATCAGATTATTCTACCAACAACACTAGAGGATGGCTGAGAACCTTTTCAGGCGAGCGGGAAAAACCCGGAAGGGAACGAAAGGGATGGATGATCACGATCCATGACCTCTCCGGCTCTCCTGTTGCAGCTGCCTCTATGATCACCCCCTTTGTCCCTTCCCCAGGCTCTGACCGTGTCTCCCGGTCGAACCCCGGCGCGTGGCTCATCCTCCGGCCCCACGGCTTCTCTTTCAGCAGTTGGAAGCCTTGGGGCCGTCTCGAGGCCTGGAGAGAGAGAGGGCCCGTCGACGGCCTAGGTTACAAATTCGAGCTTGTTACGGATGCGGGGACCGGCCTCACTAGTGGAATTCCCATTGCCGAAGGCACAATGAGCGTTAAAAATGGCGGTCAATTTTGCATTGACAGTAGATTGAAAGACTCCGCGTTGAGTTCTTTGTCACTGGTTCGAGGTTTTGTTATGAATTCGACTGTGGAAGGGGAAGGAAAGGTGAGCAAGCCCACGGTTCAAGTCGGGGTGCAGCACGTGACTTGCATGCCGGATGCTGCCCTGTTTGTCGCGCTCTCTGCTGCTGTTGATCTTAGTATGGATTCTTGTCGGCTTTTCTCGCGTAAGCTTAGAAAGGAATTCTGGCATGATGAACAAGAATTCCAATAGCACTTGATCTGTTTTTTGAAAAATTCCCATTCCAAATTTTCTCCTCACTTGCAGTGATAACCAATGAGTGACCAACTACTGGTTTGAGCACAGAACACATTCCCATCTTTTTATTTTCCCATCCTGATTTTTCTCGCACTCGAAAATATATTTAGGTTAGATTTTTTTTTTCTTCCGAATGAGAGTGTGATCAATGATTTGGTCTGTTAATTTTTTCTTGATTATCTTTGATTTTTCTGTCCTTGTTTCCCCCATTTTTTTATTGCTGCTTTTGGTTTTTGGGTTGTGGATGGAATTCTCTTGTAGAGTTGTAGTAGTAAAGAACTGTTCTTTTGTGACTGATTGAAACTGTACAGAGTGAGAAATGAGCAATTTGTTTGTCTATATTTATCTACTTTTCTTGTACTGTATAACTTTTCTACTCTGTTCAAAGAATTACAAACTCTGTTGTTGAGTTGTAGCATGCCTTGCAAAGGGGAAGGAAAATGATGGAAAAACTTTGATGTAAACTTGTTGACTTATGTTCCGTTTGTTTGAACGTAAAATATTTTCTTGCAAAACATGTTACTCATTTTCCGAGTTTGGTTTACAAATTAAGGGCAAAACATTTTTCTCTGTAAAAAATTTTCCGTCCGTGGAGGGAAAATGGCTTTCGCTTGAAAACTCTGTAAGTCATTTTCATCGGGCACCACCCGTGACCTTGTCCCACTACCCAAGCGGCAAGCACCTCTAAGGCTCTACCAACTTATTCATCCTCGTTGGCTCGCTGCGTTAGCTGATCAATTAATTCATAGCAACTTGTTCAATCATGTTTACTTTTATTGCAAAGAATACCTATTAGCTATAAACGAAACATTGAAAAAAAAAAAAAAATAGGGAAATTTGTTTTTTTCCAAAATAATTTTACATGTAAAATATTTTACATCATTGAGCCTAATGCTTCAGCCATTTTCGCATTTCACTTTGTTTGCATGCAAACATTGTTTGAGAAACAAACTTCGCTACTCTTTTTTCTCAGTCAAAGGATTCGATGTGGTGGGCCGAAAAATCTGGCATTGGGCCGAACGATAACCAAGTCCCTTGTGGGCTGGATTCGATGTAGTGGGCCGAAAAATCTGGCGTTGGGCTGAACGATAACCAAGTCCCTTGTGGGCTAGGATCAACATTTCCTATCAAAGGACAACGACATCGGACCAAAGTCGATTCAACTTGATTGATATTTCCAATGGAGAGTTTAATCCCTACACTATTCCCAACGTCCCTATTTCCTTTTGTCGTTTTAACATGGGTCCGAAGTACAGATCACCGAAAAATAAAATCACCTTGTGTTTCTAAAATGCTGTCATTTTTAAACAAACTCAAATATTTTCTTTGAGTTTGTACAAAGAATTTAATTCAAGTACCATGGGAAATGAGGGTCACAACTTACCACAACAAAAGAAATAAGAAAATCAATTGAGGGTCTATTACTCTGCCATTGGCATTGAGAGAGGGAGAGAGAGAAATAACAAACAGGCCCCCATGCTCTTTTGTTTTATTTTATTGATAATTTAGGCGTTCAAGTAGCTTATGTGCACTTTAACTAATTATAGCGACAAATTCCATCGTCCACTAGCCAAATGCCAATCCAATCTAGAGCAAAACTCTGTATGAATTGAACTTAGAGAGTTGTAAATTAATTTTTGGCAAATCCAATTCGAGAGAATTTTTTATGAAGGCAAATATTAGGGAATTTTTTGAAAGAGTGTCAATACAGCATTTTATATCATCTCCATCCAACCGTTCGATATGCACAGATGGGGTACACCGATGGTGTACTGACGGGCACCGGGGACCCCCTTGTGGGAGAAATGAGGTGATTTTGGATCGAGCACTTAGGAGCGTCTGATTGAGTTGATTTCTGTGTGGGCCCCATCGGAATTTGATTTTGGGATGAATGAACAGATCGGATCGACTGTGTGGGACCCACAAGGGGGTCTCCGATGCCGGTCGGTACATGGTCTGTACCAAGGGATTGGTACCCTGGAGATTTACTGATCTCCATACGTGTCAAAAATAGTATATTTACAGAATCAAAACAATTGGGACTGTATACATTCCTTATATATTCATACCGTAATTAAAGAACGATGTATAGATCCTAATTAATTTTATGCCTACTTATAGCGAAAAATGTTGTAACGTATTTAATTTTAAAAAACGAACTTACCATGTAAACAAAATTAACTTCACGTACTGTAAACTTTCCAAATATGATACTAGAAGATCCAAAATCCAGCAACGATTTCATGCAAATGTCCGATGGTTTCCATCTTTATCTTTCTAAATTCAAGGTCCACATTATTAGTGGAGTTCCAAATACGCAAATCCATTAGAGTGTCGCTGCCAATCCAAAGATGATGATTTCGAATTTGCATAAAATCAACATGGGAGACAGATTTTATTGGAAGTTTTCTTTCAATTGGATTTCATCCACCCTCTATTTCTGCCATTTTTACTGGGGTTCGAAAGATACAATCTTTAACGTGTATGACACAGATATAGATCCGCTGTGTAGAAAACAAAATGCCCCTCTCTATAACTGCCACTAGCTTGTGAAACCGGACAGTTTCTATCTCAGCAATGATGGAACAAATTACAAGAAAATGCATGGTTAAGGGTATCGGTAATTAGGTATTTTGATATGAGCACATGCTTGAAGTGACACATTTTGTTTCATGTACTTAACAAAACTATTGTCATAGACAAGAATTCCGTGGTTGTCTGTTCGGTGGACCATCTCTCCAGTAGATCAAGTTGTCCCTGTGGGTAAGGAAGAGAAACAACATTATGACAAAATCAAGCAGTACGAAGTTGATGGTAAACTTGCGATCAAAGCTTTCGTACTGGGTGTAATAGTTTCTTCATGAAACGCTAGTATCCTGAAGTGGAATAAGTCATATCGATCAGAGTGTAAAGTATGAAGGCATTAATTACTCCACTTGTGAACTCAATTTCACTCACTCACTTATTGCTATTAAGTCAGTTTGTGGACACCCTCTTAACATTTAGTGGGTTCATGTTATTAATATAAATAGGGGGAAAATGATGCCCTTTCTTTTTTCCAATGCTGAACAACCCGTTTAGTCAAATTCAATACTGTCTTTTACTTCCAGCAACTACAAACTCCTATTGAAGCACAAAAGATCACATTTTCAACTAAATAAATCCATTTCCTGCACATATACAACACAGTTTCAGGATCTAGGAATGCAGTCTCAGCACTTAAACAGTGCAGTTTCACTACCTAATAGTGCAGGTTCAATTTCCAAATCAATTTCCAGCAACCAAATAACAGATTTGACAACCCAAAACTCATTTCAACATTCCGGAAACCAGTTTTCTGCATTAAAATAACAGTTATGACAACTTTTTCAGTCCTAAAATGGCATTTTCAGCAACTAAATCACACAGAGAGGTGGTTTAAACATCAAAATTGCATAGATATCCATTAGTATGTGGAGTTACAGGGCTCCCAATATACAAGGAAGTGAAAATCAACACTTAAACTTAAAGAAATAGTATAGTCTCAAATTCCAAGTACTCTTAAGTCTTATCCCATATGCTTGAGGTAGCATGCAGGGCCATAAAGTAAAATACTTTTGGTCGACCACAATGGCCTTCCTCTACTATCAGTAAGTTAAAGAATATCTCTCATTTTGATGTTGTGCCCTTCGGGCAACGAGTAATGCTCAAGATGCTCTCACGTTTCAATTCACATAGGGAAAATTCTCTTGTCCTAACTGATTTGAATATCTTCCGAGCTGTTAAACGTGGGGCAAAAAATTTACTGTATTAGTTGGATCAATGGACTAACTTAAAAAGAGAATGTTACATCATCTTCACATGGATGAATTTTAGATGATCGCAAGAGCGATATTTTATGGGTCATGCGTTGAATGCCTAGCATACAACTTGTTTCTTGGGAACCACAAAACTAACTTCTATAAAAGTTTCTTCCATAATATAAACTGAATCAAGCAGGAAAAATAGTTAGCTTTTTCATCTCATAACTAAAACCTGCCTCATTTTTCACCACTATCTTTCATACCTAGTGTTCAGAGTAAAAGAAGGAATTTGTTCATCTCTAAGTAATTATATGGTCAGGATCCTCCCCCAACAACGGAAGATCCAGTATTCAAGCAACCATACTACACATTATGTAAGCATTTCAAACACCGTATTACTCTGTTTGTCTCCACAAGATTCTTTCGCTCAAGGCATGATTGATTGAAAACTTCAAACTACATCATTACATCTGTCCAGATGATAGGCCATAGACAGATTAAATATTGCCACGAGGGGGGAGTTATGTTTCAACGATAAAGAAGAATGATAACCATATCAAATTGTCTCACATTTCAGTACGTAACTAATGCAGGCAAAGTAAAACAAAGGCACAGAACCAATTATTCCAGCTAACATATATCAGAAAGGTATGGAAGCAGGTACTTTCAAGCCAGTGTGATCACTCAGCCATCAAAATCAGGCAGTGATAATCATATATAGATGTATTAAAATCTAAAAAATTACCTCAATGTAAATGGTATAGGATACGTAATATTCGATCAACAAAATTTCTCCTGTTCTTGTTGCAGTAAGTAGTAAGGTTGTTGAAGGGGCCATCTGATGAAGTATGATGACTGAAGCTTGACATACTATTCTCTAAGCCTGCCAGGAAAATCCAGGTTTTGCTGTTTAACGAAATGATAATATGCGGAATCTACTCAGCTACACAAGCAACTTAGCAAAATGGAGTCCAGTCATGAGTTTGAAATCAATGGATAAGACTGATTTTGACTAATCATGGCACCAAAACCTGAATTGGACAAGCTAGAACTATGAAGAATCTTTATATTGTCAGCAATAAACATCCATGTCCTCAATGGAATTTGGATCATTCAATTGAAATTTGTAATGGTATCAACCCAGTGAGAAACTAGATTTTCAATGAGACTGAATGTCCATGGTGACAACCACAAAACTTCAGAATGCTAGAAAGATCCAGGAAAAAAAGGAAAATGTGGTTCAACATCTCTGTTATGATTGGTTCCAAAAGCAATGAAATTGTAGAGTTAAGAGATAAAACAGGAAGTTTCTACTGAAGCTTGGATTTGGATGACATCAACTCTCTCTCTAGGTTTACTTTAATTACTAATTTACCAAGCTCTATTAGCTCCTTATTTGAAAAAGTGTCTTGACTGAATATTAATTGTAGGGTTTGAGGTAGACAAACGTGGGTCTAGATTGCCTCCCACTTTTCTCATCTATGGACTACAAGTAACCAAACTGAAGTTCTTGTACCGTCTTTTCTGTCTCTTTGAGATAGTGATGCACTGATTCACCCACTATGATCCACTTAAAATCTGACGCATGTGCACCTCCCTTCATAAGAGTGCTTTGCGGTGTTTGCGTGTCCAGATACGAGACAGCAGGGTCAGTGGAGGGACAATGTATTTTGGTGGAAGAATCAAAACATGAATTTCATGAATTATTACAACTGATATACTCAACTAAATCTAATAAGGGCAGAGCAGGAAAGCAAAAAATTGCAGCAACTGTAAGAGGAGAATATCTCCCTTGACTGAGAACAGACATAGCATAAAAACAGGATAAAGGAAACTCAGACCCATGTCATCTACCTTGAGAACGCAGCATGAATTGTTTAAACATGAGTGCAAGGTAACCCCATCATCCCTAATTTTGGAAAAGAATACAGTTAAAACTTAATTTTGGAAAAGAAAGCAACATCTATATTCCATCTATTGCAAGTAGGTAAGATACTTGCAAGCATAAAGTCATACCCAACTCCTTTTGACCGTTTTGAATTCCGGTCCATGATGAGTTGGACATCCCTCACCTGGAGATTCAAACAGTGACTGGTGTAAATACAAAGCAAAACTTCAAATAAAAACAAAAAGTAAATCACCACTCTTTAACATTTTCTTTGGGCTACAATACCAACTAGGGGAGATGGGGATATCACCATATCAGTAGTTCAATGGCACAGAATGCTAACACAAGAATTTCATTGTACTACTCATAACTGAATGCAGAGGAGCATTCACTGCAGCTGGGAGATGTACATAACATGCATAAATGATAGAAGTGGTGTCTCAAGTAGCAAGAACCTAAAGGGATCCTAGACATGTAGGAAGGATGAAGACATCCAAGAGACATCACATGCACAGTGTAAGGCAATACGTATCACCATTTCTTTCATTACATATTAATTTTTTTGAACAAATCATGTTATCAGTCCACAGAGCATGAAAATTACCTTGCCAGCCTTGGAAAAGAACTCATAAACATCTCTCTCGGTTGCCTTCAGAGGCATCTGCCAACACAGCATACATACCAGCAAAGTGAATTAGCACGAGACATGTAGGAAGGATGAAGACATCCAAGAGACATCACATGCACAGTGTAAGGCAATACGTATCACCATTTCTTTCATTACATATTAATTTTTTTGAACAAATCATGTTATCAGTCCACAGAGCATGAAAATTACCTTGCCAGCCTTGGAAAAGAACTCATAAACATCTCTCTCGGTTGCCTTCAGAGGCATCTGTCAACACAGCATACATACCAGCAAAGTGAATTAGCACGAACAAGGGTAAAGACAAGTCATGTTTAAGTATAGGAATTTATACAAGCAAACAAAAAAAGCACTAGAGAAAACAAACAGGACTAAAATTTCAACTTCTAAAAAAATTAGCAAGACTGAAGATATCTGCTACCTGGTATGCAAAAACAGTTCTTTGGTCCCTTTCTGGATCGGCTTCAGGCTCCACCACTTCTTTCTTTTCTTTAAATCTCCTGTCACCAAAACGGCTTTAAACATGATAAGAAGATATCGTACTGTTTGATGGCTTTACATGTACCAATTCACCAACCGACAACTAATTTGACACATAAAACTAATCACCATTATCCATTACACAATCTTTCCAACCAACAAGATTACAACTTATTTTTAAGCCTGATGAACGAACCAAGCTTATTGTGTAACGCCAATGTTCTAGATGCTGAATGAAAGAAGCATGGTAATGTGCACATAAATCAAAATGATTCTTGGGTCTGCCTTCTTTAATGCCTTTTGGCTTTGATTTGAGGGCATGATTCCACAGCAAACGCGACGGTATAGGGGGACCACTGTTTTAGTGGTATTATGTGAGCAGCCACTTTGTGCATTCATTGCCAAAGGTTAGGTCTGTCTCCAATCCATCTGTTTCAGTGGTATTCTGGGAGCAGCCACTTTGTGCATTTATTGCCAAAGATTAGGTCTGTCTCCTATCCATCCCCCGCCCATACCCCCAATTATGGGGGACTTAATGGGTTATGTTATTGTTGTATGAACGAACCAAGCTTCTCAAGTTCGAGTTCATGCTTGTTCGTTAAAAGCTTGCTCAATAATGTTTTGTTACATAGAAACCCACCAAGAGCTTGATTATTTCTTTGAAGCTAGTTGAGGTTTCAAACCAAACTCAAAACAATCTGTCACTTGGCGCATTCGGCTTATGATGTATAAAAAAATTCAGCAAAGTAGGACTGGGGACGAGGTTTTGGGGCGATAGAGGATCCTAACCACCATTTCATGCATAGCCTAGGAAGGGTAGTGTACACCTTTGTCCCTACAACAACAACAACAGGAAAAAAAAATAGAACAAAACATGTTCACAGTGTTGAATCTTGTTTTAGACATTTCATCGATCAACTGATGTGCACATTTCAAACTAGCTCTAGTGCTTGGCCATTTACTAATTTCGAAAATACCAGTAGGTGATGGGAAATTCAATAAACTAACATAGGATAGATCAAATTAGCATGAAAGCAGTCCACGAGCCATTGATTTCTTTAGTAAGAGCACCAAAGCATCTCCATCATTCTCGTGCAATCACTAACGATATGTATATTGTAAAAAAATCTACATGTATACAAAGTGAGAGAGGACACCACAAACCACAAGAGAGAGCTTACCGTCAAGGGAGCACGAGAGAGTAGCTGAGCACATCTGCTATTACTGCTAGTACACATCTGCTGCTCCTATTCCCGTTGCACTTCTGGGTATATGTTGAGTCAAAGCACTATCAAACCTGTTTTTGCTGCCCGTGGTTCAGATTTCTATTCTTCCCACTGCGTTTGGGGTGTGCCTACTCTGAAGGGGCTGTCCTTAGGGCCTAAATCCACTGTGTTGGAGACACCAAGGGGGCTGTCCTTGGAAAGCCTCATTTGTTTAGTTATCTGGTTATCCTTGGATGTGCTTTCGTTCAGCACCATCAACTCTGGCAGCATCAGGCAACGTATTGCTCTTTTAGTAGCATCAATGGGCTTCCATTCCGGTACCCATCAAGAAGGCTTGCTTGGACCCAATCCTTTTAACCTGCACAGTCATGGGTTTTATAGGCGAGCTGCCAGAATGTTTCACATTCACGGTGTGCATCAAGTTCTACACCTAGGCCCCGATTGGCTGTGGGTTAAGCAAGGGGTATAACTTATACCCCCTCCTCTTATCCTAGTCCCACGTATTAGTGCATGGTTTGGGAGCCAAAACCCAACCCGGATAATTTTATCCCTCTACCCAAATAATACTCCCTAATACCCCCTGCCAATTTACCCGAATACCTCCCGTTATACCCCTTGTCTGTTTTCTTTTTCTTTTTTTTAATATCGAAACCCTACCATTTTCTAACCTGTGTTTTTACGATCTATGGTGCGGTGATTTGTTTTACGAACCCTTGCAATATCCTTCATATCAAAAAAATAAAATACTTTCGAAACAAATTAAACTACTAATTGAGATCTTTAATTCAATACAAAAAGTTTGAAAAAATTTATCCTTTAAGAATTTGACATGTTGGCTTGCTTGCAATTATCCCCTGGATCAAAAGATGAAGTACTTCCACATTACAATTTTAATTTTTTTTGTACCAATTAAACTACTAATCAAGATCTTTACTTCGACACAAAAAAAAAAAAAAACAATTGAAATTTTTTACTTACGAATTTGTCAAACCAAACGAGTAGTATTACCCTTTTTTTTTTTTTTTTTTTTTTGTAACTTCTCTTTTTTAGCTATTAATACCAACAACAACAACAATAACATAACCCATTTAGTCCCCAATAATTGAGGGTATGGCCGGGGGATGGATAGGAGACAGACCTAACCTTTGGCAATAAATGCACAAAGTGGCTACTCCTAGAATACCACTGAAACAGATGGATTGGAGACAGACCTAACCTTTGGCAATAAATGCACAAAGTGACTGCTCACAGAATACCACTGAAACAGTGGTTCCCCTATACCGTCGCGTCTGCTGCGGAATCATGCCCTCAAATCAAAGCCAAAAGGCATCAGAGAGGGCAGACCCGAGAATCATTTTGATTTATGTGCACATTACCATGCTTCTTTCATTCAGCCTCCACAGCATTGGCGTTGCACAATACCAAATAATACCAAATAAATTAAAAACAAAGACCAAAAGAGAAATCGAAAGACTAAAAAAGGAAGGATATGAGTGGTGGAGTGAGGATTTCGGCAATAAATTAGTGAAGAAAATTTTGAAATAGTTGCTTTAGATTTGGCATTAAAGTTTGAAAATTATATATATTTAATCATTTATCTATCTCTTGGACACAAACAATTGGTTTCAAAAAAATTCGAATCTCATGGATACACATACTCTCTCTATGTACTTTTTATACGTGCCCATTTTTGCCCTTATCTCTCTCTCTCTCTCTCTCTCTCTCTCTCTGACACACACACACACACACACGCACACAACACAGCCAATCTACGACGAATTAATGGAAATTTGGTTCTTTCCATTTAAGTAGCCAATCTTAACTCCATCCCTCGAGATTTCATGTACTCTACAGGTTGAGATTTGAGTTGCCCTTCATTCCACTAGATTTTGTTTTGGGAAATTTTTTTCCCGCAAACCCTCGTATTTCAATATGGAAAATGGTAACGTGTGCCCAATGGGCACAAATTAAGACTGAAAAAATGTATTGAAATGCGTGAAAAGTGTATAAAAGTACGTGTAAATATATTCAAAAATGTAAAAGGTGATTGGAGTGTATGTTTTTTTATTTGTTTGTGTGCCCATTAGACACACATTAGCAAGACTCTTTCAATATTGCAGATCTCATAATAGAAAAGTCTAGTAATTTAAATATGCAGTCGGCCTAAGAGCAATTAGTAATTGATATGCTTATAATAGAGCAAAATGAGGTTTTCGTGTAATCTTGATTTATTTTTTTGACTTGTACATTTTCTTATTTTTTGTAACTTAAACCAAGCTTGGAGTTGGACTTGGGCAACCAAAACATTAGGACCAGCCATGAAGATCAGAGATGGTGAAATGCCATTGCTCGGGATTTCAAGTATCGTGGTCTGTGGAAGCAAAATAAGCCGGATTTCTTGTGTTTACAGGATTGAAGAAAGCCATTGCCATGCATGCAAAGAAGAAGAAAAAGATGAAAGAAGAATAGTGGAGTCAAGGGCTTAAAGCTAGAGAAAGTATGTACTACAAAATTTCTTCTATATATACACGTTATTTAGTATAAGAATTGGAAACCAAGCATGTATAGTGAAATTCTTAGGTTATTTACCTGGACACCACCTGTAAGTTCACGTTTTTCATCAAACACCCCGTACAAGAATTTAATCTACCACGAACCCCCTATATCTTCCAAAACTTTACCCCAAGGCCCCTTCCGTCACCCTTTCATCTCGAATCTCAAAGTTCCAGGTCATGTTTTGATGATCCAACCCATTCAAGTTGTTTAAAACATGTTTTTAAGGGTACTCATATGAAAAAATTGTTTGGATCAAGCACTTCCCGGTCATATTTTTAGCTGATTTATGGCGGGTATCCTTAAATACATGTTTTTAAACGCCGATCAAAAAAAAAAATACATGTTTTAAACAAGTTGAACGGTTTGGATCATAAAAAAAAAAACTGACGGTTCTAGACGGTTTTAGACGAAAGGGTGACAAAAGGGGTCCTGGGGTAAAGTTTTGGAAGTTAGAGGGGGTTCGTGGTAGGTTAAATTCTTGTATGGGGTGTATGGTGAAAAACGTGAACTTACAGGGGTGTCCTAGTACATAACCCAAATTCTTACTAGCGGTGACTTGTTCTGTAGATTTTTTAATTCTAGAATCTTTTCAAAAAAGAAGATGACTTTTACTTTTAGATGGATTCACATTTTTATTGTGGAAGATCTAAAATAGTAGAAGATTTTATTGATAAGAAACCAAGGCAGTACCTTAAAGAAAGGCTACCTTTTCCCTACAAGAGGTCTAGCTTTCCAAGTTTGAATACGAGAGCCTCACTATCCAGAACTAGCAAGCTTGTGTGCTACAGTTATTGTCTTGCTGGTTTTGTTTGTCTGTCGCTAAGCTTGTAGTAGTTCATTTTGTTTCTCATGTTGTGACTCCCTGTGTTCTTAGGTTATTGATTTAGTGAAGGGTTAATGACTTGGACACCCCCTGTAAGTATACGTTTTCCCCCAAACACCCCCTGCAAGAAAAAAATCTACGACGACAGCCCCTCTAAGTAGCAAAATTGTCTCATCCCTACCTTTTGTTAGGCCTTGACCCCCCTACCGTTATATTTTGGCCAAAAATATGACATGATCTACCCAATATGCCCCCACCCCTGTTCTCTCTTCTCACCCCCCCCCCCCCCCCCCCCTCTCTTTACGTGAAATCTACAGCAAACAAATCTAACCATGGCGACAACCCAAACGCCAAAACTTAACGAATCAATTAACAACATGAATCCCCAATTAAACTTTGATTATACAATTTAATTTTTGATTTTAGGTTTCATAGTCCAGAATCTCCAAAATTTACCTTTGAAAGGCTTCGATTAGGATATATATCTGTATGTAACTATATATACATATACACAAGAAGGATTCATGGATCTCTAGGGCTTCGTTCACAGAAATCGAAGTTAATTCCGTCCTTCGCTGCTCTGATTGCTCAGGATTCCACCGAGATCTCACATCACCGCCATCAATTGACCGGAATTTTCATCAACCATCCGTTCGCCGCCGGATCTCTAACCACCTCAAGATTATCTTAGCTTTTTTTTTCGATGGGAGGTCAAAATGACGCGCTTTGTCGGATTAAATAAACAAATGGAATGAGTAACTAGGGAGTATGAGCGAACTGAGAACTTATTGGTCATCACAAGTACTCTTTTGCTTTGGACATGATGGAAAGCCGACTCGGCCTCGGCTGGAACCCCACGCGCCGCCGTTGCTGGTGAGACGAAGGTCGAATCAGAGCTTGCGATTACTCCCAGCTGACGACGATGATGGTCGAGATTGAACGGATGGGAGAGGTCGGACGGTTGATAGAGAAGCGTACGAATGGGGACGATGGAGAGGAGTGGCTGTAGAGGTTGTTGACAGGCGTCGGAGAGGTTGGCGGCTGAAGGAGGTGGTGGCGGATCGAGAGGAGAAAGTCGAGAAAGACGAGGCGAAAGCGGAGTACAACGGCGTTGGTGAGAGAGAGCGGAGGATTGGGCCGGATTTTCTGCGAGAGTAAGCCGCCATGGTTGTTTTCAGTAGTGAGAGAGAGTCTAGAGAGAGAGAGAGAAGGAGGGGTTTCTCTTTAGGCTGAAAATAAACTTGCAAAATGAAATTTTCGTTTAAGTGTAAGTATATATATTGGAGGGTAAAATGGTCCTTTAACTCTTTCCATTAACAGAGTTTGAGGTCCAAAAGTTTAGTTACTTAGAGGGGGTGTCGTCGTAGATTTTTTTCTTGCATTGGGGGAAAACATATACTTACAGGGGGTGTCTAGGTCATTAGCCCTTTAGTGAAATTTATCTCTCTTTATCGAAAAAAGAAGAAGTCGGAATACTAGTACAACACTAACACTTATGACAAATAGAACGCGTGAATGTAGCTAGCTAAGTGCGACACCATGATCAGTTTTGTTGCCAAACTGTTCCTATCATATTTTGGTTCCCACCACACCATCATATTTTGGTTCCCACCACACTGTGAGATTCTATTATCTCCATGATACCTAATACCCGTGGGTCACGGTGAAGCATTAAACTGTAACAAGGAGAACATTTGAAAAAAAAAAAACTGTAACAAGTAGAACATTAACCTGTAAATTGACTGAAAAAGTGATGGATCTTGGATCTGTCATTCAAAGGCCTAGGGGTTCTCCCCGTCTTGGTTAAAGTCAGCAATGTCGAAGAATGTTCTGATTTCTTCAAGAGTTTTTCCCTCAGTCTTGTTTGCCACGGCCTTGCAGGTCAGATCCAACAAGCCCTCGATTTCCAGATAGTTTGCCGCCTGGGTAAAAAAATCAAGGTTAAGTATTTACAATGATGTGAGAATTCTCAAGGGTGTAATAAGCACGCTTCAGAGGACTTGATTTTACTCGCAACAATTAAATCAATGTGTTCTAGTAAGATTATTCTCGCAGAATATGCTAAATAAGGCATAGAAGGGACCCATGAAAATAGGAGTTCATGAAAAAGGACTAATTTGTATCATGCAAATTTTTTCCGTATAGAAAGCAGCAAGATAAAAGAGATGACCACTACACTTACCCATGACACGATAATGTTGCCAAAAACATTCCTACCATCTGATGAGTAACCTTGACAAGTAACAGTCCAACAAGGTAATTACAATTCCATCTTCAAGTGGCAATTCTTCAGGTAGCACGGACGCATTAAATGATCAAAGATAAAGTTGGACAAGTAGTGTTTTACTTACAAGACAACAAACAAAAAGTAGAAATCTGCTATCAATCCCATGCATAAGCCTCGAGCAATGGCTGATGCAAAAAGTAGAAATCTGCTATCAACAAACAAAAATTTGCGACAACATCGAGCAATGGCTTCGACGAAGAAGACCATCCTTGAGAGCAATGACGGCAAGACCTTTGAGGTCGACAAGGGCGTCGCTCACGACAACATCGAATCAATGGCGTCGTCGTTGGAGAAGATCATCCTTGATAGCAATGACAGTAAGACCTTCGAGGTCGACAAGGCCGTCGCTCTCGACAACATCGAAGCAATGGCGTCGTCGAAGAAGAAGATCATCCTTAAGAGCAATGACGGCAAGAACTTCGAGGTCGATAAGGCCGTCGCTCTCCAGTTGCAGATGATCAAGTACCCGATCGAACAGGATTGGGCCGACACCTACTTTCCGCTCCCAAATGTCAAGGTCAATATCCTGTCGAAGGTGATCAATTACTGCAAGATGCATTCCGATGATAATGTGCCTGACTATCAACTCAAGAGTTTTGATGCTCAATTCGTGAATGTTGAAAAGAGGCTTCTGTTTGATCTGGTTCTGGAATAATTATTATACCCTCTTGCAGCCTTTTCTTCGTACTTGTAGATACGTATTTAATCAATTGTATTGTTTCATGTTAACTTATCTCCCTTAGGGAATAGGAGTGACCTCTACTGAACCATAATAAAAAACAACAAGGGATACAAAAGAGGACGGAGGATTTCGTTTAGTTTTAATGATGAGATTTATCTTGTCCAAGACATTTGAAGCACAATTTGGTAAAGCTACCACAAATAGGCTTATGTATAAACACACCTAGCAATAACATGTATAAGAGCCATAACAATATAACTATGAACATACAAACACACCCAACCACATATACTGATATATCATTCGAAGTGTAACAGAGACTAACATGGCTTCAACAATTGATCAGGAGTATTCTCCGTGGCCCAGATAAAGTATATGAGATGCCACTAATGCGGAAAAAGAACACAGTTGAAAGGGCAAGTAGATTATTAACCTATTCTCCCTATTCCTATTCCCTAAGGGAGATAAGTTAACATGAAACAATACAATTGATTAAATACGTATCTACAAGTACGAAGAAAAGGCTGCAAGAGGGTATAATAATTATTCCAGAACCAGATCAAACAGAAGCCCCTTTTCAACATTCACGAATTGAGCATCAAAACTCTTGAGTTGATAGTCAGGCACATTATCATCGGAATGCATCTTGCAGTAATTGATCACCTTCGACAGGATATTGACCTTGACATTTGGGAGCGGAAAGTAGGTGTCGGCCCAATCCTGTTCGATCGGGTACTTGATCATCTGCAACTGGAGAGCGACGGCCTTATCGACCTCGAAGTTCTTGCCGTCATTGCTCTTAAGGATGATCTTCTTCTTCGACGACGCCATTGCTTCGATGTTGTCGAGAGCGACGGCCTTGTCGACCTCGAAGGTCTTACTGTCATTGCTATCAAGGATGATCTTCTCCAACGACGACGCCATTGATTCGATGTTGTCGTGAGCGACGCCCTTGTCGACCTCAAAGGTCTTGCCGTCATTGCTCTCAAGGATGGTCTTCTTCGTCGAAGCCATTGCTCGATGTTGTCGCAAATTTTTGTTTGTTGATAGCAGATTTCTACTTTTTGCATCAGCCATTGCTCGAGGCTGATGCATGGGATTGATAGCAGATTTCTACTTTTTGTTTGTTGTCTTGTAAGTAAAACACTACTTGTCCAACTTTATCTTTGATCATTTAATGCGTCCGTGCTACCTGAAGAATTGCCACTTGAAGATGGAATTGTAATTACCTTGTTGGACTGTTACTTGTCAAGGTTACTCATCAGATGGTAGGAATGTTTTTGGCAACATTATCGTGTCATGGGTAAGTGTAGTGGTCATCTCTTTTATCTTGCTGCTTTCTATACGGAAAAAATTTGCATGATACAAACTAGTCCTTTTTCATGAACTCCTATTTTCATGGGTCCCTTCTATGCCTTATTTAGCATATTCTGCGAGAATAATCTTACTAGAACACATTGATTTAATTGTTGCGAGTAAAATCAAGTCCTCTGAAGCGTGCTTATTACACCCTTGAGAATTCTCACATCATTGTAAATACTTAACCTTGATTTTTTTACCCAGGCGGCAAACTATCTGGAAATCGAGGGCTTGTTGGATCTGACCTGCAAGGCCGTGGCAAACAAGACTGAGGGAAAAACTCTTGAAGAAATCAGAACATTCTTCGACATTGCTGACTTTAACCAAGACGGGGAGAACCCCTAGGCCTTTGAATGACAGATCCAAGATCCATCACTTTTTCAGTCAATTTACAGGTTAATGTTCTACTTGTTACAGTTTTTTTTTTTCAAATGTTCTCCTTGTTACAGTTTAATGCTTCACCGTGACCCACGGGTATTAGGTATCATGGAGATAATAGAATCTCACAGTGTGGTGGGAACCAAAATATGATGGTGTGGTGGGAACCAAAATATGATAGGAACAGTTTGGCAACAAAACTGATCATGGTGTCGCACTTAGCTAGCTACATTCACGCGTTCTATTTGTCATAAGTGTTAGTGTTGTACTAGTATTCCGACTTCTTCTTTTTTCGATAAAGAGAGATAAATTTCATTAAAGGGCTAATGACCTAGACACCCCCTGTAAGTATATGTTTTCCCCCAATGCAAGAAAAAAATCTACGACGACACCCCCTCTAAGTAACTAAACTTTTGGACCTCAAACTCTGTTAATGGAAAGAGTTAAAGGACCATTTTACCCTCCAATATATATACTTACACTTAAACGAAAATTTCATTTTGCAAGTTTATTTTCAGCCTAAAGAGAAACCCCTCCTTCTCTCTCTCTCTCTAGACTCTCTCTCACTACTGAAAACAACCATGGCGGCTTACTCTCGCAGAAAATCCGGCCCAATCCTCCGCTCTCTCTCACCAACGCCGTTGTACTCCGCTTTCGCCTCGTCCTTCTCGACTTTCTCCTCTCGATCCGCCACCACCTCCTTCAGCCGCCAACCTCTCCGACGCCTGTCAACAACCTCTACAGCCACTCCTCTCCATCGTCCCCATTCGTACGCTTCTCTATCAACCGTCCGACCTCTCCCATCCGTTCAATCTCGACCATCATCGTCGTCAGCTGGGAGTAATCGCAAGCTCTGATTCGACCTTCGTCTCACCAGCAACGGCGGCGCGTGGGGTTCCAGCCGAGGCCGAGTCGGCTTTCCATCATGTCCAAAGCAAAAGAGTACTTGTGATGACCAATAAGTTCTCAGTTCGCTCATACTCCCTAGTTACTCATTCCATTTGTTTATTTAATCCGACAAAGCGCGTCATTTTGACCTCCCATCGAAAAAAAAAGCTAAGATAATCTTGAGGTGGTTAGAGATCCGGCGGCGAACGGATGGTTGATGAAAATTCCGGTCAATTGATGGCGGTGATGTGAGATCTCGGTGGAATCCTGAGCAATCAGAGCAGCGAAGGACGGAATTAACTTCGATTTCTGTGAACGAAGCCCTAGAGATCCATGAATCCTTCTTGTGTATATGTATATATAGTTACATACAGATATATATCCTAATCGAAGCCTTTCAAAGGTAAATTTTGGAGATTCTGGACTATGAAACCTAAAATCAAAAATTAAATTGCATAATCATATTAATCATCATCCCCTCCTCAATCTCCACCGGGAACTTCTTTTTAACCTCCATCCCCATCCAAATGCGGGGAACGGGGACCCCCACGAAAAATCGAGGATCCAAAAGTTCACTCAAATTATTCAAGTAAATAACGAAGTTGTATTAATTCTAAAGCTAATGACAAAAGTGCCATATTCAGTTCGAAAAATAGCTAAAGAATAACACATAAAATAGCCCAGGATAACACACAAAAAGAATCTATTGAAATTGCCTCAAAGCCGTGGAAATCCTTTTGCTACTGCTGTTCTTGTTCTTTTTCTTTTTTTATTTTTGGTTTTTAAGGAGATTAAGATTTCATAGCCACATAAAACAAAAGTAAAGGAGAAAATCTTCCTTATACAACCAACCAGACACCAACTTATAAACTTATTCGGGAATTTTATTTATAACCTTATAATATAATATACCTATTTATGTGAACAGAGATGCGAGGATGGGCGGTGAACGAGGAGAGGAGGGGATAGGGGAGGGGACTAACTATACCATCCCCTGACTAACTATACCATCCCCTATTCAATCCCTAATTTTTTTAAAAAATTCTCCATATCCTACCCGATTCCCAAAAAATCTCCGAATCTCCTACCCATTGGGGAGGAGATGGGTTGGATAGGGGCAAGTTGGCCGAGATGGCCATCCCTAGCGCCCACAGCCGTAGCTTGTAGAAAATAGAAAGCAAGAGTCGTCTTTACCAAAAAAAAAAAAATTCAATGTGGTACATGCTCGCGCATATTCAGTTGTCCAAAATGCAACGAATGGCCCGGATTAAAAGTACCGAATGAATTTTTAAAAATGAAAAAAGAAAAGGAAAAGTGTGTTTTCTACCTCGGTTTTTTTTTTTTCTCCCTTCTGTCTAAATTTCACTTAGCTCCACAGGTTTCTGGGTTTTTAAAATCAACTGCCCTTTCTCACTTTTTAAACAAATGTTTTCCAACAATTTTAATCATCTTATAAGTCCATTTCAGGCCTCCAAAACTAATGAGCCAGCACTGAGCATAGCTAGGCCTTAACATTAGTCCAACTGGTTAGAGATTTATAGCCTGTAGTTGGGCCTTCAACGTGTATAATGGTGTACCTTTAATCACATAATCCTTCAAAACGTCACACTCTTGCACTTTCAATTCTCAAACTATGCTTACGATCTCAATTTTTGCTCTTGGGGATTATAGTAATTTGAAATGTAATTTACAAACGCTTTCACTTTTCCGCTCTTAAGGAGGTTTGAGTACTAATGGTTTGGAGCCTTTTGAAGGCAAAACACATTGCTATAGCATATGTAATGAAATGAAATGAATGGATGAATGAATGATGATGATACATACTCTAGCATGTGCATGCCTGTCCTCAGGGAAGGAGAAGAATTTGGGTGCGTGCAGAGCAGAGATGATGTGGTGCCAAGCACGTAAAAGTGTTTTGGACGCTTTAGATTTCTCTCAATCCTTCCCCTGTCTCTCTCCAATTTCTCACTTTAAAATTTGGACCGTCCAAAACAATTTTGGTCAACTAAGATACGCGCTCAACACCACATCATTCCCACTCTACATGCACCCAAATTCTTCTCGGAAGGCGTGGAACATTTGCGTCTTGGGCCCCTAATTTTATTTTATTTTTATTTTGGAGGCCCTAAATTTTATTGGTTCTTGTATGAGATAGGGAAAAAAAAACCATTAAGAATAAAGTCATAAACCCATACAAAAAGGAGAGATCTTAGAGCATGAGATCTTAGAGCATCAATACGTGGCTTAACAATTTAACTTTTAAGTTAAAGTAGAGAGCAAACTCCTCCAAAACCTCAAAAATCAGCCTCACCAAACGAACTCACCAACTTGAAGATTTCTTAATTGTGCTATAGTAACTTAACAAATTTGGTGACCTACTGTTCACTCACCAAAAGAGGAGGAGAGAGGGAAGAGTAAAAGTTTGAATAGAGAGTCTAATTCTGTGAATTTTTGATAAAGTGACTTGCTAAAGTTTGAATAGAGAGTCTGATTTTGTGAATTTTTTAAAAAAGTGACTTGCTAAATTATAAAAGGTGTATTTGAGATTAAATTTGGTGTTTTTTTTTTATGTGTCAGATAAGGATGCCCTTATTACATATATTAAAGCGTGAGTTTGGTGGACGAAACCTTCGTCCATCGTCCTTGTCGAATTCTCCATTTTACCCTTCGCTAATGCTTCTCTTTCAAAATGCTATACCCGGGCTTTTGTCCTTTTAGTCCTAGATAAATGCTAAAGTTTGAAGGCTAACAGCATGCTGTCATTTTCATCTTCAATTTGTTTTTCGTATTAATTTTCCATTTCATATTTTTTTATTTATAAATACACTTTAAGTACTCCCTCTGTCTCTGTGATGCATATTGTTCGTTATGCATCTGTCCCATTTTATTTGTTCCCTACAAATAGGGCTACAAACGAGTCAGATGCTTTATGTGTTCAAGCTTATTTATAGTAAGTTTTTAACAAGCTCGAGTTTTGTCCTTAACATGTTCAGGTTTGTTTATTATAAGGTTTTTAACGAACTCGAATTCGAGCTGAGCTTCAATAAAAACTTAACAAACCGAGTTCGAATGAGCTCTTTTCGAGCTGAACCGAGCCGAGCTCATGAACGGCTTAGTTCATTTGCAGCCCTAACTACGACCAGACATGCCTTCTTAGAACTCTTATAATTTTTAATCTACAATATATTTTATATAAACTATGAATCTTATTCGATAACTTTCCAATCATTATCTTTGTTTTCAATTATTATCTCATATTTCCAATCCTTTCTCTTTTTATCTCTCTCCAATCATTACCCCCTATTTTCAATCATTATCACTATTTCTCTTTCCACTTAAAACCCAAAACGAAAACCCAAACTGAACAAGATCAGTATGCTTGAGCTTTTTTGGTTTTTTTTTACTGTCGCTTAGTGCAATACCATTTTGCGCAAATGAGTTAAAACAAAACTAATTAAAGCTGCTCTCCTCATTTGGTATGTGTTCTTCGATTTCTCTCTTTCTCCTCTTTCGATTCCTTTGGGGTTCTTTAATTATAGTTTTTTTATTTTATTTATAGATCTCAAAATCACATGACTTTTCGTAGGGGTCCAACAATTTGGGACAAATGGAGTAAAAAAAACAACATGTTTTTGGTTGTTTAGTGATTCATTCTTAGATGTTTGTCAACATTCATGAATTAAGAATTCTTCCTGACGAGAGACATTAGATAAGTTCAAAAATATATATTGAAATTAATTTTTTCGTTAAAAAACATATAAAAAGATTGTACTAATTTTTTTTCCAATTTTTTTTTCATTTTTAATGAAATTAATTTTTACTTTTAGGAATTTTGTAGCTTAAAATTTTCCTTCCTTAATGCGGATAAGTTATCTAAAAACCAAGTTTATGCTAGAATAAATTCACATGTATTTTTTTTTTTTGGTGCTTCGGAGAGTTATAAATTCCGGCTTATTGACATTTTTGGCCCCCAAAGTATGACTTCCGTTCTGTTTTGGTCCCTAATATACCAATTGCACCAATTTCGTCCCCAACATTTATATTTTGTGTTTAAAGGTCCCTATTGCCGACGCCGTCGGCTCTCTCTGTTAAATTGATTGGGAAAATTACAAATGTCACCCTTAAGGTTGTATTTACATAACAGTTAATCCCCTACCCCATTTCTAGAAGGTTTTTTTCAATTTTTTTAGTATTTGTTTGTTTTTTTGGATAATTGATGTCTCGACAAGAAGAATCCAAAAAAAAATAAAATTATAATCCGGAGTTTTTTTTTTTGAGTAAAAATATCAATCTGCAAAGCACGAACACTTGGCAAAACCACCTCCAGGTTTTTCCCCCCTTTGAACATTACCGATCTACAATCACTAGCGGCAAAGACCTATATAATGACCCACAAGTACACCGCCACACAATTATAGATTGGTTTGTTATATTGGAATAAAAAACTAAAGGGGTCAAGCATTTACAGAATTCTTCCAGGGAGACATGCTGCATTTTGATCTGGAGGTCACATCGAGTCTCATGCATTATGGGGACTACACAAGTTGGTAATTTAAATGGCGATTTGTATTTTAGAAAATGGGTTAAAAGGTAGTAATTGTAATTGACATATTTTAGTCCTTTGACTATTTAAGTTAGACAATTTTCATGAGACATGAAAAAGAATGTTTGTGGACCAACAAACATGGATGAAGGAAGTACATGGATAAGAAATTAAACTCGCGTTATATCAAATTATTCCTATAACATATCTAATTTTGTATGATACAAACTACATATGATCTGGGGGAAGCCGGATTTGGGGTTTCCATATCCGAACTCCTGACAACGACGACGGCTAACAGCTCCAGCAATTTGCTTCGGCGTTTTTATTTTTCTACTTTTTTTAAAAAAAAAATTATTTTCTATTGTTAGTTTTATAGGTGGTTTTGGCCAGCTGTTTTAAGGGCCGGTGATTTTTATTTTGGTTGTATTGTTTGCCTATTTTTGAGCTGGTAGTTTTGTATAATATATTTATATCTCTTCAACAAAAAAAACTACGGAACCAAGGGAGGTGTTGCGCAGCGTGCTGTGCGGCCCATTTCGGCACTCTGCCGGCACCATTTTGACAATCGGGGACGTCCACTGTGTAGAGCTCGCCAAGTACTACAAATATACCAAAAACCAATTCGATCGGATATCATTAAGTGACTCATCGGAACACAAAAAAGTTGAAAAAAAATGGAACACACATGTCTTGAAACACTGGATGAAAACAATTGAAACCATTTTTTTCAACTTATTTGTGTTCCGATGAGGAACTTAACGATATCCGATTGAGTTGATTTTTGGTACACTTATAGTACTCGACGAGCTCTACGCCGTAGACATCTCCGATCGTCGGAACGGTACCCTCACGGCGCCGAAATGGACTCGCACAGCACGCTGCGCATCACCATCAACAATTGTATATTTTCGACAATCACGTTTTTCGACACACTAATTTAGCATAAATCAGGTAAAAAAATTGTTTTCCTATATTTATAGTAGTAGCACTTTTTTTTTTCTTCCTCCAACGGTCTAAAACATAACACTGCCCAAGGCCTCGTCGCAGTGGATCCCAACGCTTCCCGCGAGAAAGTTTGGCGCCAATACTGACGTGGCATCACGACACGTAGGCCTCCACCTCAACTCTCGCCCCAAAAACGCTAGCTATACATTACCCCCTCTTCCTCCTCCTCCTCCTCTCTCACACAACACCCTTTCCGCTACCCACTTTCTCTCTCATCAGAACAATGGATTCCTCTTCCGATTCAAAACCCTACGATTCATTCAAGTCCAAGAAGATACTACATTCCTCACCTTCACGAAAACCCTCATCATCCAAAGAAATTGCGAAATCTGTCGCGGATTGGAGCCCATGGAGCTCCAAAACCCCCGAGAAGCTGGCTGAACACCCGTGCCAAACCCGGAACAGGCGAGCTGCGTTTTCGTTGAAAGAAGTGAGAGAGGAGGCGGCGAAGCTACAGGTAGATTGTCTAGTGTTTCCAAATTTTATAGATAAAATATGAGGAAACTAACTACCAGTCAGTATGTCCGCTGCCACAAATTTAACATAGGGAAAACTGAAACACCTGCCTGAGACTAGTCATAGCAACCACTTGAGCCTTTGATGATTAGACAAAAAAAACCAATTGAGCCAATGGCCCAATACTGAGGCTAGAAAAGTAAAAGCAAACAACTAATATTGCATCTTAGTACAATTACTAACCAGCTAAAATTAGGAGCTAATTTCCCTGCTACAAGTCAACCTAAATACCCATAAGCAATCATCAATACCTTAATCAACCACAACGGCAGAAAAAATAAAACTAAAAACGATGTAAATAATAACAAGTACAACTACTCGGAAGCCAAAACAAATAATTGCAGTAGAAAAGGGGGGACTTACCTGCAACCCACAAAAAAGTTAGGGTCGATGAAGAGAAGGGCTGCCCGCAAGAGTTCAACTTTGGGACTTTTTCAAGAAACCCAGTAAATAATCGCTGCCCCCAATTCCAAAACTCGGAGAAATCAGAAGATGAGAAGATTAAAAGGAAAAAAAAAAAAACGTGGGTGAGAGCATGTCCAGCCCTTACCCAAATTTTTACTCAAATTTGAGTAAAAATTTGGGTAAAAGCTTGATTTGGTATGGAGAGGTCCAGTCCTGCACCCAATTTTTACCCAAATCTAGGTCATTCACCACCATCACAGCCCATCACCACCCATCACAGCTGCCGTCCACCGCAATACTCCGTCACCAAGATCGTTGTTGTCGACCTCAGAGCACCTCAAGTCCCTCCCTCCCACCTCCACCACGGTCTCTCTCTCTCTCTCTCTCTCTCTCTCTCTCTCTCTCTCTCTCAAACCCTAGATCTTGATTTTACACGCACCTCCACCACGACGACGACGACTACCACGACAACGACCCACCACGACGACGACGACGACAACGACTACCACTACCAGCGTCGACCACCATCAGTCGCCGATGAACACCGCCGTCGCCACCAGCAAGCACCACCACCGTCGCCACCAGAAAGTAGCCGTTTGAAATTTGGTTCAAGGCTTTGTTCTCCCTTGATTTGGGTAAAAATTTGAGTAAAACTCAATTTGGTATGGGTTTGATGCAAGGACTGGAGCTGGATTTGGGGGGTTTTTACCCAAATTTTGAATTTGGTTCAAAAAAAGGGTAAGGGCTGGAGGTGCTCTGAATAAGACAGGAGAGATGAGAACGAAGAAGAGAGAGGGATTGAGAGAGAGGAGAAGGGTTTTGATTGCGTGGAAGAAAGAAGAATTTTTTCGCTGTGGAAGTTTAGGGAGAAACGTTTCGGTGTTCTTGGGGTTTTCTCTCTCTTTCTAGTTTCTATCGGTAATTACTGCTCTCTCTCTCTCTCTCTCTCTATCTCTCTCTAACACGCCGACCAGGAAGAAGTTCAACCGCCGCTACAACTGGTAATTTTACCAATGGGCCTTGATGGGCCTACCCCAATGACCGTCTATTTGGACCAAAAAAACAGTTTGACTGGGGTGAATAAACGATGGGCCTGGACCTGGGCCTGGATCCACTTTTTCCAAAATGGACCGAGCAATCTGATTCTTTTTGCGACGTTGGTTAAATCAACGGTTTTAGATTTAGAGGCCTGTGAGAAGTCAGATTGCTCTCGTGAGGGGTTTGGAGCTGGTACAAAGTCAAGGCACGGAGACTTCGGAGGTTGATTCGGACTCTACCGCTGCAATTGATTCCAGAGTATTCAACATTTTGGGTCCTTAAGGATTGCAAAGCTTTGATGGCGAGCACAGGATTCTCTCTGAGGCATATCTACCGCGAGGGCAACAAGGTGGTAGACAAGCTCGCCAACATGGGTGTATCACAAGTGGGTCTCTCACATTTTCCCACTGGAGATTATCATCCCCCTCCTCGAAGCTGACATGAGGGGGGTTGCGTTTTAAAGGATGTAGTTGCTTTTGTTTTTTGTTTGTACCAAAAAAAATAAAAAATACAATTAGATTGGTTGAATGATTTGAGGTAATTTGTTTTAAAAAATCGTTTATTAATTTGTGTGAATTGTGGCAAAATAAAACAGTAGATTTGAGAAATAAACTTGAGATTTGTTTGAGTGATTTGTGGAAAGACATTATTAACTTTCGATTCTTCATGCTCAACGATTTGGTCTAAAAGTTCTTAATGTATATTCTTTCTGTCTGTGTTTGTTCGTAAATTTTAGAATTCCATATTCTTTATGGGGGCATCATAATTACACCTTGGAAAAGTATGAATTTTCTATTTTACCCTTCGATCATGCATTATGAGTTGGTAATTTAAATGGTGATTTAAATTTTAGAAAATGGGTTAAAAGGTTGTAATTGACATACTTTAGTCTTTTGACTTTTTAAGTTGGACAATTTTTATGGGACATGAAAAAAAATTGTTTGTGGACCAACAAACAAGGATATTTAGCAGCTACTATCTATTTTGTATGGATGGAAAGGAATTCTAGGATATTTCAGCAAAAAACTTGTTTGGTTGATCAGGTGGCCCAACTGACCATTGATTCAATTAGAGCTTTTTTTAAGTTCGGCTACAAGGATGAAACCCTCTTTAGTAAACAAGCGAATCTGTGCAGCTTGGGAGTTGTCTAAGAAAGCCGTTTTGCTTGGATAGTTTTACTATTGTATAGTTTTGCTACCTTCATGTTCCTGTTTCTTTGTTCATGCTTGAGATGTATAATGTAGTTGCTTTGTTTAGCATTCAGTTTTAATACCAGGACTCTTTCCTTGGTTTGTTTTTTGATTGTTTTGGCTTTATAAAAGTGAAGTACTTATATATATGAATCAGAATTTACACTCATGTTATATCAATTTATTCATATAACATGTATAAAAAATAATCAACAGTTGTATATTTTCGACAATCACGTTTTCGACACACTAATTCAGCATAAATCAGGCAAAAAACTTGTTTCCTATTTTTAGCACTTTTTTTTCCAACGGACTAAAACATAACCCTGCCCAAGGCCTCGTCGCAGTGGATTGCCAATACTAACGTGGCATCACGACACGTAGGCCTCCACCTCAGCTCTCCCGCCAAAAACCCTAGCTAAGGCTCCGTTTGTTTCAGTTTAAAAAAAACTTCCTGTAAAAAGTTTTCAACATTTTCCGTTGTTTAGTTGGACAAAAGTTCGTAAAACATTTTTCACTGTAAAATCTTTTCCATCATACGGGCATGGATGTTTTCATTCCAAATGTGCCGTAAGTCGTTTTCCCCACAATTCTAATCTCCTTGATTGAAAGGCATCGCTTCGCAATACCAACAGCCAATGGGAGACTGCTTCTCCACTATCCCAACCCCGGCGGAGAGAGCCAGAGATTCCATTATTTCTGTCATATACTCTACTGTAATGTACTTTTAAGTATCTATGGCAAGTATATATATTTTGATGTGTTGTATTTGCATTTTTCTTCCCAGACTGTACGGGAAATTTTTGGTTCTATAATTTTTTTTCCCCAATTGCCAGCCAAACACAAGAAAACAAAATAAAAACAATTATTTTCTGGAAAATTGGTTTTCCTGGAAAATGGTTTACATTGTAGAATATTGTATGGTGAAAAAAAAGAAGCTAGTATTCAATCATTAGGCCCTAATTGGTTGGGGGTTAACTTGGGGGTATAAGTTATACCCCCTCTTTTTATCCTGGTCCCACGTTGTAATCCATGGTTTGGGAACCAAAACCATACCTGGATAAATTAATCCCCCTACCCGGATAATACCCTCCTCAGTTATAAAATAATAACACCCCCCGTTATAAATTTATCCCCCCTTACACCCCCTGCCAATTTACCCAAATAACCCCCGTTATACCCCTCCCCTTACCCCTTTGGCTGTTTATCATGTACAGAGAAACCGAATTGCATTTTAAATATTTTACGAACCCTTGAGATTTTCTTCGGATCAAAAAATGAAGTACTTTTGCGCATAATTTTTTTAATTTTTTTTGCACCAAATTAAACTACTAATCAAGATCTTTAATTCGATACAAAAAAGTTTGAAAATTTTATACTTTAGAATTTGACATTGTTGGCTTACTTTGCAATATCCTTCGGATAAAAAAATAAAGTATTTTCACATTAAATTTTCTACATTTTCTGCACCAAATTAAGCTACAAATTGAGATCTTTAATTCGATACAAAAAAATTTAAAATTTTTTATACTTTAGATTTTGACATTGATGGGGAATAAAATAAAAAATATTAATTAGTCATTATTAAAAACGTATAATTAGAAAGGGAAAAAAAAAGCAAAAAATTAGGTGGTATGAAATATTATTAAAATGAATAATAACATAATAATAACTAAATATTTTAATTTTAGATATAATTAATAAAAGGAATTATTTATTGAAAAGTATAATTAATTTAATTAGTATTGTGTTCATGTATTTATTTTATCCTAAAATCTAATATGACTGTACAAGGGCAAATAAGTCATTTGTCAAGTTTTTACATCATCCACCCAACTTTATCCCCCTTTATCACGAATTCATCCAAACTACGTACTATTTAATCCCCCTTCATAAACGTCATATCACTGTGGGTCCAACCTTACTAAATAAGTACTCCTTACTATCTTCTCCCCCTTACTATTTAATCCCACCAAAACTTATCCCGCATCCAATCGGGGCCTTAGTGTATGTGTGTGGCTATCAAGTAGATTTTCCAATTTAGAAAAACACTATTGGGATGCAATATCAATGTATGTAGGATTTTGGTCAAACATGGATTGCAAGGGACAACCTCATCTTCAACAACTTAGTTCCATGCCATTCGGAGGCGACAGAGCCAGTGAAAGTCAGGGTAGCAATGTGGATGAAAATCAAGTTCGATATAAACGCATAATCAATAGAGCATGAGAGAATGTTTCGATTCTAATCTCTTTTGCTGCAGGTAGAGTTTGTAGGAATTGGTTTTGGAGCTGTAATGCTGATTTTACTGATCATTGGAGCTGTCAGCTGTGGTGCTGTTTTTGGAGCTGTGGATTGGAGCTTGATGCTACTGCTAAATGTTGTGGTGCTGTTTTTTTGGGGTCATATGATGATGACGGTGCTAGTTTGGGATGCATTTTTTTTTTGGTTGAAGTCTTATCTCAGAAGGCCCAGTTTTTGGGTTTTTGGTGAAGTGATGCTGCTGTTTTCACTTGGCGGATTAGTTTGAATGCCAATAATTTTGAGGAACAATGAGAATGCAATGCCATATCTTCATTATTGGAATTGACTGAATGGCACTATGATTCACGATGACAAATTTAAGTAGGAATCACATTTCCAAACTAAGTAGGAATTTGATCCCTCCCATACCCCACAAGAATCCTACATTCTTGGTTCAATCAATAAATAAGAGGAAAGTCCAGTCACACCCTTTTTTACAACCAAACTTACAACCAATTTGCCTTGTTAGCATATAGGCTCAATTATTTTGACAATCAGAAATGGTCACCTTATAGAGCATGTCAAAAATAATTAGAATAGCATAATTCAGATTTATAGAATGTCGATAAATGCATGATCGGCAAAGGAAAACAAACCCAACTCAAATAGGAGATAAATTTATTCTGATCATACATTTATCGACATCTTATAAACCGAAATTTTGGTATTCTAGCTATTTTTTACAGGTTTGCTATAGGCACTAACAATTGTATCAACAATTGCATCAACTCTCTCACATGGGATATGCGGAACCCGCAAATGAGTGGGACCCACATTTCCCATGTGAGAGAGTTGGTGCAATTGGTGGAACCCACATATTCCATGTGAGAGAGTTGGTGCAATTGTTGGTGCGAAGTGTTAGTGCCTATATCTTTTTCCTATTTTTAATGTTCTATAAAAGTGAGCATTACAGATTATCAAAATCATGGAGCCTATATACTAATGTGACAAATTGGTTGTAAGTTTGGTTGTAAAATGGATGTGACTAGACTCTCCCATAAAAAAAAGAAAAATATTTGACTCTAATATATTTTCAAAGTAATTGACTCCTAGTAATTACTTAGGCTATTGAATTACTAGTAATTTGATACTCGATAATCAAATTCCTACCGAAGGGTAAACGGATGTTTTCATTCAAAATATGCCGCAAGTCATTTTACCCACAGTTCTAATCTCCTGGTATGACTACCAGCGCTTCGCATTACCAACGGCCAATGTGAGACTTCTTCTCAACTATCCCAACCCCGACAGAGAGAGCGAGAGATTCCGTGATTTTTGGAAAATGTTTTACATTGTAGAATATTCGGCAAAATTGGTTTTCCTGGAAAATGTTTTACATTGTAGAATATTTTACGGTAAAACAAACGGAGCCAATATTCAATCATTAGTGTGTGTGTGTGGCTATCAGGCAGATTTTACAATTTGGAAAAACACTATTGGGATGCATCAATGTATGTAGGATTTTGGTCAAATATGGATTGCAAGGGGCAACCTCATCTTCAACAACTCAGTTCCATGCCATTCGGAAGCGGCGGAGCCAGTGAAAGTCAGGGTAGCAATGTGGATGAAAATCAAGTTCGATAGAATGGCATAATCAGTAGAGGATGAGAGAATGTTTCAATTCTAATCTCTTTTGTTGCAGGTAGAGTTTGTAGGAATTGGTTTTGGAGCTGTAATGCTGATTTTGCTGATCATTGGGGCTGTCGTGCAGTTTTTGAGCTGTAGAGCTTGCTGCTACTGCTAAAAATGCCGTGGTGCTGTTTTTTGGGGTCATATAGGCTCAATTATTTTGATTATCAGAAACAGTCACCTTATAGAGCATGTCGAAAATAATAAGAATAACAAAATTCAGATTTATGGAATGTCGATAAATGCATGAACAACAAAGGAAAAAAAAAAAACCAAACTCAAACAGGAGACAAATTTATTCTGATCATGCACATTGACATCTTATAAACCGAAATTTTGGTATTCTAGATATTTTTTTACGTTCTATAAAGTGAGTATTACCGATCATCAAAATGATGGAGCCTATATACTAGTGTCACAAATCAATTGTAAGTTTGGTTGTAAAAATGGATGTGACTAGACTTAACCATAAAAAATCTGTATAGAATTACTTAGGGTATTGAACTCAATAGTTAAATTCCTACCGAAGATTACGGGCATCCAAACATATCTTCATGCGTATCCTTTTAGTCAAGTTGAAGGCTCCCGATTGGGTTATTTTTGGCGTTATGGCTTCATTGAGACAATGCAACAAGCTTTGTTATTTTGGTTCCTAGGCAGGGGTCTTATGTTCCTGTTTTGGTTTCTTTCTTCTAATTCCAAAGATTAAGGGAACCGAGACCAAAGACATTGCAACGTGAGGAAGCATCCAACTATTCTCGGAGTCTTACATGGCATGTAATGTCAGGGATGAGGTGCCAATATAGTTAGGAGGCCAGTTTTTCACCATTGCGATGGAAACATACCTTTGATCTTTTTAATCCTTGTAGACTCGTTTCAATGATTAATAAATTCGTTTCTTTTGCCGGTAAAAAAAAAAAAGTGAGGTAACTTATCTGGATTCCAAGTAAACCACTTGAAAAAGAACATTATCTACCATAACATCTTGGTTTAAACTTGTCAAATCATGTGGTCATGCACATGCTTTCAAAACAAACAGAAGAACTTGCAAGTTAGCTCAAATGGATAAGTGCCTGTTCTAAGTTAATCTAGCCTTAGCTTCAACTCTCTTAAGAGGATGTCCTATCAAGTTTTACATCTCCATTTTGGACATCGGATGTGACATATAGAGGGAAATTTTTTAACAATCTCTCATTATTCAACCTTTTGTACTTTATGAGAGAATCTTGAAGGGATCCATCGTCTTTTTTAGAGATTTAGAGACAAAAAAGGAGGTGTGTGTCTCTATATTTAGAGAGGTCCCTATATTTATAGACTCACTCACTCACATATCAATTTTTGTCTCTAAATCTCTAAAAAAGACGATAGGTACTTCAAAAAAATATACACAAAAAGTTGAAAAAACGAGTAAATAAATCATATGATCTCGATCCCATCAATATGTCGGTCTGCATTTTAGAGATATAGAAATACATTGAAGATGTCTTAATTCCCATTAATGTACTAGAAAACATTGTCTCATTAAAAAATGGAATCTCAACTTCACATGGTACAAATGGCCAAATCACAAATGGTACCGATGGGTTGGGGACCATGTCCGTACTCAACTTCACGTGGCACGCTAGTACAAATGGCCAAATCATTAGTGTACAACGTCGGAATCAATGAAATCAGTGACGAGCATACAATAAGGGGAAAAAGTAAAAAAAAAAAAAGGATCTCAAACACCCCTTAAATAAGGGCAAAAATTAGCTCATCAAAAATAGGCTAGGGAGCCTGTAGTGAGCATATGAGCCGTCTATTGTAACAATGACTAGTTTTTTTATTTTATTATTTTGACTGGTAAGAGTATATTTTGATTGGTAAGAATTAATCTTAGCGAATCGGAACCATCGATTGCGAAAATCAACAGTTCTCATTACTCACTACACACCTATAATGAGAATGCTAACTATAGGCCCCAGATTCGATAAAAAATCCTTTTGAGCTGGTGCTTGCAAAACAAGAGCCGGTAGTCACGTAAAATCGTCATAATTAAGTAAAAAAGAGACAACACATCTGCCAAGATAAAAGGAGGACCAAAGGTACAGAGGTTTATAGTCTGAGGCCTAGTTTCTCAAAAGTTTTTATCAAAATTTGACAAAATATCAAATCTACTCTTGATTTAGATTTTATCTTGATAAAATCATTTGGGAAACTGATCACCCTGAAACTTTTGCTTTTCAAGAGTGAATTTTACGCCGGGAAATGGAAAAGATTAAAATCAACGAAAAATAAGAAGAATGTGCCTCAGTATATTTGATGGATATATGATAAAGGATTGGAGGGTACCACTGTCATTATCGTATATACCTTTACATCATGTCCTTCGCTACCTGGTAAAGCTGCACAAACAAAATTTCGTACAAGGAGTAGGCGCGTGTATAAAACTATGGACCACCTACTGGGCAATATGTATAACACTATGGACCACCTATTGGGCAATATGTAGCTTTTGCCTTTAAACGAGCACTGTGGTACCAATTAGTTTTGGTTTTTTTGCATGACGGTGAAAGAACTTTAATCATGCGAATTATGGTACTAAGCATTGAAAGAATTCCAATACTGATTAATAAAGTACTCCCTCCGTCCCAATTTAATAGTCCCTCGTTTTATTCTAACCAGATAAAAAACTACTTATTAAAAAACTGTTTGCACCGAGGCCTATATATAGCCTTCAGCCACATAATATAGAATGGATTGCATCCTTTAGGGTATCCTTATCAGGAGCACCAAATTTTTTACCAAATTTAACTTCAAAAACACCTTTTACAAATTTAGCAAGTCACTTATCCAAAATTCCCAAAATCAGACTCTCTATCCAAACTTAGAGAGGTTAGTGAACAGTAACTTAACAAAGATGGAGTGTTACTGTAGCAAAGCTACAAATTTAACAAATTTGTAAAAGATTTGTTAAGTCTGATTTTGGAGGATTTTGTTAGATTTCACTCATCAAATTTAACTTTCAAGCAATTTGTTAAGTGTGATAATGATGCTCCAAATGGATGCTATCACCTTTAATAAAAGGCACCTGTTCTGAACAAACAAAGAAAATCATACGGTGCTTTTCCAATTAACCAAAGGTATTAAACAAGACACCCATTTGGTTTCCAAACAGTAAATGACAGACAACTTTCAGCTTGTTAAACTAAAAGTCGTTTATCTCTAAAAAATAACCAACACAATTAAAGTCAAAGAGTTGCAAGTTGCAACCCTCCACAAATAAAATTTTACTTCCAAAGGAATAAGAATATTTTAAAACATCCAAAATAAAAGCTTATTTATTTTGAAAATCCCTAACATAACCATATTGGGAGTCCAGAAAAGAAAAATCACAAAGCTCTGCGGTGATATGATTAACAAGCACAAAATTCCAATAGAATTACCCTTATATCGAAAATTTATAACATAATATTCGGTAGATGTGTATTTAACTTAAGAGGAGAGACACCACCATTGCTTAATCTATCACTAACCCGAAACCGTAAGCATCCGATTGCCCTTCGTTTTTTCCTCTTTTTCACTGGTAAATATTATGTTTAGGACCCAAAAAAATTACATTTGGGACATAACCAAAGTCGGATTCAAGGGAGTCGAACCAGTTTGCCATATTGGGTGTCGCAAACTTGCAATCGGCAGCACTGGTCTCTCATTGGAAGCGGGTTTGGTCGTCTACGCAGTTGGTCGCTTATGGCAAACGGAGTTGGGTGGAGGTTGAATTTGATGTGAACATTTTAATCCTAAAGAAGGGAAACAGTTATATAGTTATCTAGCAGGGGAAAAGAAGCCGTTGTTAGTAAAGAGTTATGTTGTTTAAGGAAGGAAATTAGGATAATTAGGCAGAGGCCATGGGGGCAATTAATGGATTCATTTAGATTAACGGGGGCATTTTCGGAAAGGAAAAAGTAGAAAGCACCTTCGTACATTTAAAAGAAGTAGAAATAATATAGATAAAGTACTACTACTTCCATCAATCAAATCACCTTTTTGAGAGGGCATAAGTGGAAAATTGAACACTTTTTGGCGTAATCGTTGTCTCCCTTTAAAAAATTGGAATCCCCTACTGGGACTACGAAAATGGGACGGAGGGAGTAAATCTTTTAAAAGAAAATTTTCAGTTTTTTTCATAAATTAAAAGTATTCATTTTTTTTTTTTTGCCATTCAATATACATCAGTTGGGGGATTAGTGGGAGAGTAAAGTATTCATTGATATCTAGTGAATTGTTAAAAAAAAAAATTGAAATTTTTCTTGAAAATTTTGTATTATTTTCAAGTACTCGTTTTGCGGACTGGACAAAAAATTTGGGACGGAGGGAGTATTATATTTGAAAAATGCATGGGAGATGTTTGGATAACGGATTTATCCCAAATATTTTTTTTTTGGGTGGTTCAAAATGGTAGCATATTATTGTGAACTTGAAGGATTCAGTACATCAAAAAAATTGACTATCTCTATCAATAAAGAACGCAACCAATCAGGTGGCTGGAACTCCAAGGTTCTTGTTCTGGACCCTCCCAATCCTACTCGAGCCAGCTTATTCGCCACTGTGTTTGCAAATCTTCAAACAAACCGAAAAACACAACTTCGAAACTAATGAGCCATCCTCCAGATATCCTCAATAATCACTTCGACTTCCGAGAGGCAAACCATTTCCTCCCACAAAATCTTGACGGTCACTTGAGAGTCTCCTACCGTACCCAAATTAATCGCCCTTGCTGCGACAAACTTCCCTTCGGAACTACGAGACACCTGCCTAGCACCCACGTTACTAGCCTCCTTCTGCCAATCTCCGTCGACATTTATTTCGACTCCATTACCATCCTGTGGACTGTGGTTGCCATCTGCTAATCTCCACATTCGGATTCTGCAAATTTTCCCTGATTGCCGAATCCTTCTTACGCATCATAGAAACAAATTCCTCAGCCTCTTGAACCGCCATGTACACAGCTTGCATTGGCTCGATGTGTGTATCCCAAAACAGCTTCTCATTACGGCGTTTCCAAATATTCCATAAAATCATTGGCCTTGTTTGTTTCATAGTTTAGTTTACTTTTAGTTTTGTTTTGTAATTATTATTCTCATTTCTCTCTCTATCTCTCTTCACTCATTATCCTTATCTCCCAAAACTAAACTAAACTATTTAAACAAACAAGGCTATTGTCATCAAGGTCAGAATATGATTGCCTCCATCTGATCCTTTCCATCTTTCTATCATAGTATCGAACCAACTCAAAATTGAGGCATGTTCATTTACGAAAAAGATACGTGCACCCCACATACGTGCACCCCAAATGCACACCAGCACGGACGGCCGTCCGTGCGCATTTTCGACGGTCCGGATTTTAAATGAATTGTTCACGCGAACAAATTATTTTAATGCGGACCATTGATTCTTGAAATGGACGATCGGGATGTGCTGGTGTGCATTTGGGGTGCGCGTATGTGGTGTGCGCGTAGCGGCGTTCGTTCATTTATAACAGGAATAAAACCAAAGGGAGATAGTAACCACATTAATTACGCATTACGGCACTCCAAAAACATGTATCGGAAAGATTCATAGTCATTACTACAACCGGTAAACATATGGGTACAGAGGCAAATGTCTAGAAAATGTATTGATTGTGTTTGGGGACCCACTTTTAGGTCCCACACGAGTGATCCGAACCGTTCATTATTCTTAAAACATTTTTCCGAGGGGTTTTATTGAAACGGTGGGACTTTGGTTCTAGTAGTTATAACCGTTCGATTGAGCTGAAATTTTGTGGGACCCCTCGGATAAATGTTTTAAGAATAATGAACGGTTCGGATCACTCGTATGAGACGCAAAAGTGAGACCCCGAACACAATCAATACATTTTCTAGACATTTGCCTCTGTGTACATGTAGTCGAGTCCTTACTACAACAAGGACAAAGCAATTCATGTTTGACCTTACATATAAATAAATTCTCTTTATTGAGAAGAATACCATTCATGCACTTCCAAATAAGATGCTTGATTTTATGAAGTGTAGGACAAACATATACCATTGTATGTCGCTTTTTGCGTCATTGATGATGTATGATTCTCTGGGGGCAGAGCACGTTTTTCATAACATTAATCCAGAGATTATCAAACACCCAAATGTGGCCCTGCATTCTACTATTTAAACGAGTCCTGGGTTTGCTCTGCATCATCACCACAAATCCAGTAAACCTCTTGTTTTCCAGCAATGGCCACTGGCCGACACATTGCCGTTCTACTCATCCTCCTAGGCCTCGTATCCGAATCCATCTCCCGACCAATCATCCAAACCACGCCCGAGAACCCAAAATCCGACCAGATCTCCGATGGAGTTCGCGTCCGGAGCGACAGCAACTCCTCGTACTGCGAAAGCTGGAGGTACTCCATCGAGACCAATGACGCCGGATACTGGAGTCTGGTTCCGGCGAGGTGCGAAGATTACGTGAAGGAGTACATGACCGGCGGCCGGTTCCTGTCTGACTTGGAGGTGGTCGCCGACGATGCGTTGGCGTTTGCTAAGACGGTGAATGTCTCCGGTGACGGAAAGGACGCGTGGGTTTTCGATATTGATGACACGTTGCTCTCGAGCCTTCCCTACTATGCGACCATTGGATACGGATGAGTCGCTGAGTTTTTCCCCAACTCCATTCTTCTTTTTTTGCTTTTGTCAAACTGACTTTTTTTGCTTTTTGTAATTTTTTGAATTAAAAATTCGGCTTGTTCAAATTCAGCTTGGCCCCCATCACAGGAATATTGCTTAAGATTTACATTGTCGTTCAGTCTTTTCAATTTCCTTATACTCATTTTGTATACTTGGATGCTTCCTTCGTTTGATCTAGGAAACATGGATACGGATACCGGATATGGACAAGACACGAACAAGGACACGCCAAAAATAAAACCTTTATCTATTAATATAAACATCTGAGGCATTATTTCTATCAAATTTTATATTTTAACCTTTTAATTTGTCCTTGGCATGTTCTAAGAGTGTCGTCAATGTGCACTCGAGAATCCACAAATGTGTCTTAAGTAGAACAAATATGATAATAACATTGGACAAGTATTTAGGCATGTTCAACACGACGCTCTTGGGACACGGATTCGTGAGGTTGGCATACGTTGTCCGTGCTTCTTAGTGTTCGACTATTCAAGTTATGATTGCCTTGCTTTTGTTTTAAGTTACCCTAATATGCGTTTTAGGCTAAAAGTGCATATATATATTTTCTTCTGGAATATGGTTTGTCATATAAGCGGAGCTATCTTGTTTTGAACGTAGAACGGAAGAGTACAACGAAACCACATGGGACGACTGGGTGTTTTTCGCTAAGGCCCCTGCCCTACCACCAACTTTGAAGTTGTACAAGGAAATTGAAGAACTGGGGTTCACGATATTTCTTTTGACAGGGCGTGATGAGGACATGCCACAGTGAAAAATCTGGAAGATGCTGGGTTCAGCAACTGGGAAAGGCTTATTCTGAGGTATGCAGAAGATTCAATAATGGGAAATTATTTTCTTCTACTAATGTCCTAGTTTGTAGGAAACTGTTGCTAGAATGTTGTGAATGATTGATGAGAAAATTTTGGTGGATGAATAGGGGACCAACGGATTCGGAGACGAAGGCCATTGTTTTCAAATCTGAGAAGAGGAGCGATCTACAAGATGAAGGATATGTTTTACATGGCAGCGCCGGTGATCAGTGGAGTGACTTGTTAGGCTTTGCAATAGCCAAACGATCCTTTAAAATCCCGAATCCACTGTATTACCTTGACTGAAACAGGCAATCGTGCACTCCGATGCTGTTTAATAAAATTTCCTCTGGTGATGGACCTCAGCAGGATGGTTTAGTTGTTATTTGATCTTTATGTACGTATTTTTGTTGTCATTGGGTGGTTGGTGGTTGTATTGCTACTTTGTATCCTGCTCTTATCTATGGAATCTCTCTCTGTTCTCTCGGGTGAAAAAAAAAACAATATCCATACTTTAACTTCACATGGAACGCTAGTATAATTGGTAAATAATGATTAGACTTTTAATGACAAGTCCAAAGATGACAATTTTAAAATTGTCATCCTTTGTGTTTAATGGCACTTTTTGACTGTCACGATTTAAGGTTTTTATAGTAGTGTCATACTTAACTTCACATGGCACGCTAGTATAATTGGCCAATCATGAGTATACAGCGTTACAATTAAGAGAAGATTTGGCTTATTCTACTTACTCCTCCTTAGCAGCGAGTAAATTTACCTTCTCATTGCCAACTATACAAGGATTAAGGCATGAATTTCCACTACGGTATTTTTGGACTACATTTTGTCAAACCAACTGAATTGTAGTCTATGAATACCAAAAATACTGGAAGTACGGTATTGGATGACATTATATTTGGAAAATGATTGGGAGATGTTTGGATAATGGATTTATCCCAAATATGTTTGGAGTTGTCTGATATGTATAAATTTCATGTACATCATGTATAACCTATGTACTTCAGATGATGTTGAAAATATTTGTGTCTAAATATGTGTCCACAGCAATGCCCATTAGACTTAAGTTTGCACATGGCTCAGGAACAATTAATGATACATCAAAACTTAAACATTGCACATTGGCAAGTGAGTGAGATGTCATTTAATTTAGAGCATCATCATCAGCCAAGGCAAAATGCCTTTTAGGCTAATTCAGCTAGTCAAAGGCACAAAATGGTCAGAAAATCAGGCTCAATACTCTTACTAGTTAGTTTGTAAAATTTTACATTTGCTATAGTTCCTAATCTCTTTTAACCAGACACCATTCATCAGGTAAACATATTTTATTCATTTCTTGTGAAAAGATAGGGCCTTGTATTGGTGTTGTATATTTCAATAACACTCGGTATCCGATTGAGCTAATTTTTTTACATGAATGTTTAAAATATTAGATAAACAGACCCTTATAAAATCAACTGAATCGAATATCGAATCCAATATTTTCTAAGTTCGCTAGCCTTGTATTGGTGTTGTATATATTTTGAAAACATTCCTACCAATATCCGTTTGAGCAAATTTTTTACATTAACGTTCAAAATATTAAATAAACAGATCCTTATAAAAAAATTTGGACGTTAGAGCATCCGCATCAGGATCTCTATTCCACCCTTTTGGACAAAGTAGCGAGGAGCAGAAAGTTTTTGTAAAGTAAAAAAAAAAAAAAATTGTTTGAAAGTACTACTAAAATGTAAGAATAAAGAAAGATAATTTAAAATTATTTTAATATAATTTAGAGATTATTATAATCATATAGTTCATATTTTTGTTTTCAAATAATTTTTCTAAGAAGCATACCGACACAAATTAATTTTTTTCAACTATATTTATATTTTCATATCATTTTCTTATGTTTTCTGCTAGACAATAGCTAAGCTAAAAGACAAAATTTGGATTGGATTAAGTAAAAAGTGGTGTGGTTTTATAAAACCCTAAATGTAAGGTATTCCAGCTTAAAGGTGGTGACCTGCTACTAGATTGACCAGTTGACATTATTTTGGGGTAAGTACATGTTATTCTGTGGTAAGTATCGCTTATTTTGTGATAAGTATTTCCAGTGTTCGTGGTAAATAAAGCTTGATTTTTTGGAGGGAAAATCGCAAATCCAACTCGGTTTTGGCAATTACGCTCTACTTTTTGTGTGTGATTTTGATGCAATGCCTAAAATTCAGCCTTAGATTCCATCATTTTTTTTTTTATCTAATAGCTTAGATTTAGTGGTGCATCAATGCCCCAATACTATATTGGGACATCATAGAAAAAATCGTTGAATTTGCCTTTTGAATCTTAAGTAGCAGGGAGGGAATTTATGTCGTGTTACTTATTAAAAAATTGTAATGCAGTGTCACATTCAACTTTTCTCACTAATTTTAGAGAATTATTTATTAGATCATGTGAGGAGCACATAATTCTTAATGCGGAGAGCCAAATCACATGTATTTATAAATTATTACTCCCTCCGTCCCTTTTTAAATTATCCATATGAGAATACGTGCAATTTCAAACCCTTAAAAAACATATTTCTCTATAGAACTTTTTAATTTGTTTTATACCAAATTAAAGTACTCATTGAGTACTTTAATTTGGTGCAAAAGAATTTTTAAAACGTTATACGAAAGTACTTTTTTAAACGTCTGCAAAAATACACGTTTCCCAAGTGGATCACTTAAAAAAGGACGGAGGGAGTAGGCCAAGTTTTTCAAAAGATTTTAGCACCCAGTTGCTAAAATCATGATATTTCAAATCAAAAAATGAAGTGGTTCCGTGTATCGTTTTTTGATTTTTTTCGCTCCAAATTAAATTACTCCTCGTGTACTTTAACACAATTTTATACTAATAACACTATAAAACATCATCCTTGTATACTAATAACACAATTTTAAATGGACCTAATCTTCATAATTTTCACAAACAAAATGTGAAGTGTGCAGTAGCCCTGGTCCCCGCTAACATCCCCTTCTCCATACCTGCTCACATGTACCATTTCTTATAATTTACAATGTACCCGCTGATTTAAGAGAAAATTTTGTTTTTATCCCCTTAACTATGCACATTTTTTCTATGTAGTCCTTAAACTAAAAATTGTTTCTATGTCATCCCCAAACTATTCGATTTCTTCCCATGTGGTCCAAGTGATAACCTTCCGTTACTTTTTGGATGGAAATTGAAACGTGTGTTGTGCATGTGTGATCATTCCCCAAATGAGAGGGGTAAAACAATCTGCCTCTTCCCACACACACACACACAATATACCTGGAAAAAAACTGAGTACCTCTCTCTCTCTCTCTCCGAGAAGGAAGAGTAAAGACTGTATTTTGAGTGAATTGTCAACCTAGTTTGACAAATTATGTACTTTTTTTCAGATAGTGATTTGTCTTCGGTTTGCATTGCTAAGATCCCCCTTTTTTTTTTGTATTGAAACAGGTTAGAGAATTACACTACACAATATACTTGGGGGAACAATAGAGTCCCCCCCCCCTCTGAGAAGGAAGAGTAAAGACTGTATTTTGAGCGAATTGTCAACCTAATTCGACAAATCATGTTTTTTTTTTTTCCCGGATTGTGATTCATCTTCCGTTTGCGTTGCTAAGATCCCTTTTTTTGTATTGAAACTAGTTAAAGACTAATACTGCCATTTTTCCTCAGAGATTCTTGGTATCCAAAAATTGGTAGGCTAAGGTTTCGATTGGTCCAAGAAAATTCTTTCTAATTTTCCTTGGCACTAACAAGGCAAAAAAAATGCTTCAATCATGGGATAAAGGAGTTGTAAGTTATGTTGACTAAATTGTTTTGAAGTCGTTCCATGAGATTAATTCAATCATCACAAAGGATGAAGTTTTGATTTTGGTGTTTCTGAGAAAAATGATTGGAATACTTTTGGTGTATTGGTGTTCCGTCTTGGTGGAAGACACAAAACATACTCGAAATGTACCAAAAATAGTAAGGGATTGGTCCCCTTCCACGAGAGAGACACCAAGACGAATTGGTCCCCTCCTAGGCCTCGTAACCAAATCCATCTCCCGACCAATCATCCAAACCAAGCTAGAGAACCTAAAATTTGCCATACCCAACCCAATCTCCGATTGGGGGGAATACGATCAAACCCCCCTTTTATTTCTTTAGGTCGATGAATGGGGTTCTGGGAGGTGGAATCTCAATTTGGCCCCTTCCATTAGAGTTATAATTGCACGTGGCATTCACGTAATGCAATTTCCCTCCAAAAAATAACGGAAGGTTAGTAATTGGACCACATGGGAAAAAATTGAATAGTTTGGGGAGGACATAAAATCAATTTTTAGTTTAGGGACTACATAGAAAAAATGTACATAGCTTATGGGATAAAAGCAAAATTTTAAGTAACAACTTCCATGACATTGACTGGGATTGCTGTCTTATGTCTTATAAGATTAAATCCTTTTAGTACAAGTTTATATAGAGTTTTGTTCCGGTTTTAATTAGACTTTCTGGAAGAGAAAAAAAACGGTGGATTTTTTTTTTTTTTTTTTCATTTGGTCAGTTCCTTATCTATTATATGGGATAGGGGGAATGAGATTTGATCCTGCGATGCAATGTGAAACATTCAAGAGCTCTGTCACATGAGTTAGCCGCCACTTGCGGAATTTAGTCGATGAACATGTAAGCTAGCCTGGGTATCCGAGTTATTAGAAGAAAAAAAAAAAAGACCTACTTTCAAGGCATTGTTTAATAGTCACACCCTGGCTCTGCACCATCACCACAAATCCATTTACACAGGGAGGGTACTTCCCAAAATTGTTTCCCACCAATGGCCACTGGCCGACACGTCGTCGTTCTACTCATCCTCCTAGGCCTCGTAGCCAAATCCATCTCCCGACCAATCATCCAAACCAAGCCAGAGAACCTAAAATCCGCCGTACCCGACCCGATCTCCGATGGAGTTCGCGTCCGGCGCGACGACTCCTCGTTCTGCGAAAGCTGGAGGTACTCCGTCGAGACCAATGACGCCGGATCCTGGAGTCAGGTTCCGGCGAGGTGCGAAGAGTACGTGGAGGAGTACATGACCGGCGGCCGGTACCGGTCTGACTCGGACGTGGTCGCGGACGATGCGGTGGCGTTTGCTAAGACGGTGGAGGTCTCCGGTGACGGAAAGGACGCGTGGGTTTTCGATATTGATGAGACGTTGCTCTCGAATCTTCCCTACTACGCGGCCCATGGGTTCGGGTGAGTCCCAGAGTTTTTCTCAGCTGTTTGATTGGTTTCTTTTAGCTTTCCTGTAGCTTATTTACCAAAAAATCGTGGAATTGACAGTTTTAACCTTCCCACATTGTTGACTTTAGTAATCTTAGTTTATGGGTGAAGTATTTTGCCAACAGAACACACGAAAAAGTAATTTGAAACTTCATTTATCCTGATAATACACTTTCCATGTAGCATTTCTGACAACTGAACGGAGCCCAACCGAGGGCCGAGGGTTGCTAATTGATTGTTGGTTTGTGGCATGAGCACTTACGGGTCGTTTGCCAACTGGATTAGTTTTGGGTGGATATAATATGAGAGGATATATTATAAAAGGGCGGATATATGTATTAGTTTTTTTTATGATTTTAACCCCTAAACTATACACAATTTGTCTATTTCATCCCTAAACTGAGGGCAAAAATGTGTATACTTTGAGGGATAAAAACATAAAAGAGGAGATACAATATATGCTTGGTTTGTTTTGAGGTCAATATGAGTAGGTGCCTAGGTGGATATAGAATCAAAAGGGGATGGTGGCATTCGGGTATGATGACATAGGGGAAGGCGTGAGATTATCCAACTCCTTCCCTATATACTACCCTGGATATATGTAGGTCCATGATATTATATTCGGCGGATAACACATCCGGCGTTAATATCCCGTCGGGGAAACGACCTGTTTCTCACTTAGGGGGTGTTCCACTAAAGTTGTTTTGTTTTAAAACTGCCTTGGTTTTTGTGTTATGTGATGTATTGTGAGAGGATGACTTGTCTCGGTTTTTGAGAAAAACTAATTTTTGGAAAAAACTTGTTAGTGGAACACCCCCTTAGTGCCTGATGACACTGTATAATCTTTCCCACCGTAGATGGGTGGACAAATTTGTATCCATGGAATGCCATGGTCCAGATGTGGCTCTTAGCCCATCTGGCTCTTTTTTTTTTTTTTTTGATCGGCAAAAGAAAATTTATATAGCACGAAGATACAATAGAAAACCAGTACAATACGGAAAGAAATGCGTTGAGAGAGCTTCGAGAAGTAAATTAAGACTCAAGTACTGCAGCTCGCGAAACCTAAATAACAAAACAGACAAAGGTAGTTAGTTTTGGGAGTCTGTTCGGCGTCGGCCTCTCGTTTTTTTTAAAAGCCAGAAATAACAAAACAGACAAAGATAGCTGTAAAGATGCCAACTATGATAAAAAAAAAAAAAAAAAACCGCTCTCGAACCATGCTAAAACAAAAACAGTTATACCCTTGGAACCCGTCGGCCTCAGCCTCTTGGCCATCATCGGTTAGGTAGAGAACCACACCTGCCACTGCTGCAAACCCACAAACAACAAGGCCGACGCCAAACAGACCCCCCAACTAGCAGTCAATACACGCCCCCCAAAAGGCCACAAAATAGCCCCTGTTCAACACTGTTCCACAGCTCCCCAAAACCCTTACTCAACAACAATGGCTATCATCGAGCTCCAAAAACTGTCGCCTACCACCCCCGACAGATCTGCTACTGCCAGATATTCTGAACCCACCTCCACCACCATGACTCCCAGCACCCAAAACCTAATGCCTCCACGTCCACCACCACTGCTAAAGCCAGACCCAGTGCCTTCACCGCCTCTTCCTGCCGCATCCTCTTAGCTTTGCCATCTCTGGCCGCCATAGCCACACCTCGCCGCCACCTCTTATCACCATCGAAACCCAAAACGGAAAACAAAAATCTAGACTAAACTATCTGTGTGTGTGTGTGTGTGTGTGTGTGTGTGAGAGAGAGAGAGAGAGAGAGAGAGAGAGGAGGGGGGGAGGGGGGGTTGTCTAAGTATGATCAAAAGTTCAAAGGGACTGTTTTAGAGTAGTAAACAGTGGACGTGAATAGTGAACGAGAAGAGAAGAAGAAGAAGGGCTTAAGAAGATGGATCTAGGCCTCACACCGAGGTTACCGAAGGCATCACACCTAAAGCCTTTTTAGCATCACACCAAATAATGGGATCGCATCCCACAATCTTGAAAGCTTAAAGCTGCGGAAATTTTATATATTCAATAATTCATCATTTAAGCTCTTGAGATTTCATCAATTTATATAGACTCCATAACATGTGAGAGAATGCAAATAACTATTCCCATTTCCAAGAGGTCTATGCAGAATGAATTTGTGAATGCAAATGACTATTCCTCTTCCCAATGGTCTAGAATAATGCATGAACCCATCAATGACTAAATATGGCTTCGTATTCCCTAGAGGCTGGATAAAATGAATGAGTTTTGTGATGGTTGAATACATTGAATATGTGGTTAGAGCTCCCCAAATGAAAAGCCACCACTAATGGTATACCCCTCAATCTAAAACTTTGAATCTTTTGTAACTACCAAACTACCCATTCCATTTACCATGAACTGCACTGGGTGGGGTTCCCCTCAAAGGAAGCCCTTGTTGCAGAAAAGTTTAGAGAGAGAAAGAAGAGAGGAGGAGATGAGTTTTGTTCTCCTTAGCCCATCTGGTTCTACCCGTTGTTTTCAAGGGGATGGCCTGGGGTTCGAGTTTATGGAATAACGTCGGACTCCCTTTAGTTGTTAACTCACTAATTTCCCTGTAATGCTCCAATGATGTATCAATATCGACAAAAGAAAAAAGATGCCATAGTTCAATGAGAGATTATTCAATGCCCCTTGGCCCTGGGCAGCAAGTGGTTCAATGAGAGGTTATTCAGTGCCCAAGTCCCGTTTTGTAGTATTGGACCCCACCTCAATGTATGATGGAAAAGGGGCGGCGGCCCTAGGTGCATTCATTAATTTTTCTAGTTTAAATCTTATCACTCAATTGTCACATCGTGAAAGGCTAGATGTTTTATGTGTTTGGACTTTGGCCTACTGCCTTGTGTTTCTGTCCTAAATAGTGTTGTCATTGTGTTTGAATTTTGAAGTTGCTAGAAAAGCAAACTGTTATTCAAATTTTTTTTTTTAATTGGCAACTGTTATTCTCATTTTCAAGTATAAAAATTAAGATTTTCACGCGTACTGTTTAAAAGTTAACATTTAACTTTCTGCTCATACCAATTTGATTTTCTAGTGCAACTAGAGTGGTAACCCATGCATTTGACTTGCGTTCAAATTTCACTGACTACAACTAAATTAACTAATAATACCGACGTTCTCCTACAAAAAAAACTTTAAGAAATAGTGTTTGCTTAAGCCATGCTCAACTTTCATTCACACCACTGCCTACAACTAAAAATACTGACATTCTCCTAAAAAAAGACCTTAAGAAACAGTGTTTGCTTAAGCCATGTTCAACTTTCATTCACACCGAAACTGATAAATTTGTGCTATAGATACAAAAGATGCCCTTAGAAGATTGGTTGTTGTATATGCAACAAATACTCAAAATCCCCTACAGGAATATAGCCATCCGGTGACTGCAGGTGCATTAATTCAGGGAGTCACCAGTCATTACCATCTCTCGCTCAAGTATTACGTCGATTGTAGGTCATATAAATTCTTCAGTTTCTGATTATTTTTGGCATACTATGTTTATGTCTATCTTCTCTTCCACTAGTGTATTCTAGGATCACATGATGAAGTTCTGGAGTTACATCAGGAATATTTGTATGGCTTGCCGAATTCAGATTGGCCCTTATCACAGGAATGAGATGTGCATTTTTTTCAAGTGTGCAGCCATTGCATAAGAGTTCATTGTGGTTCAATCATTTCAATTAGCTTATACTCATTTTGTTTACTTGGATGCTTCCTTTGTTTGACTATTCAGGTTATGACTTATGATTAACTTGCTTTTGTTTAAGTTACCCTAATATGCAGCTTTGGCAAATGTGCATATATTTTCTTTTGGAATATGGATTGTCATATAAGCCGAGCTATCTTGTTTTGAACGTAGAACAGAAGAGTACAACGAAACCTCATGGGACGACTGGGTGTATTTGGCTGAGGCCCCTGCCCTACCAGCAAGTTTGAAGTTGTACAAGGAAGTTCAACAACTGGGGTTTACAATATTTCTTTTGACGGGGCGTGGTGAGTCTCAAAGAAATGTCACTGTGAAAAATCTGCAATATGCTGGGTACAGCAACTGGCAAAGGCTTATACTAAGGTATGCGGAAAATTTGATAATATGAAACTATTTTCTTGTGCTCCTCTTTCACAAAAAATATGGCTATTTAAGAAGGTTAATATAGTTTCTTTTTTTATTACCGAAATGTGGTTATAATATTGTAAATAATTTACAAATTAAATTTGGTGGATGAAATAGGGGAGAATCGGATAATGGGAAGCTGGCCATTATATACAAATCTGAGAAGAGAAAGGAGTTAGAAGATGAAGGCTATACCATTCATGGGAGCTCTGGTGATCAGTGGAGTGACTTGTTAGGCTTTGCAATCGCCAAACGGTCTTTTAAACTCCCAAATCCAATGTATTACATTGCCTAAAATAGGTAATCGTGTACTCCGATTCTGTTGTAAAAAAAAAATATATATCATTTTTTGGATGGTACAGACTAATTGTTGCATCTCCACGATCAATTTGAATAATACAATGGCTTATTCATCTCCTCTTCGTTACATTTATGTCCGTATATTTTGTTTGTATTAGTGGAACTTGTTACTGTTTGCTTGTTGATTTGTGATGCCATGACATCAACTTAGTCGGCTCTGTTTTCTGCATTAGCTTAGAAAGGAATTCTGGCATGATGAACAACAATTCCTATAGCACTTGATCTGTTTTTTGAAAATATTTGTATTCCAAAACTCTCTTCACGTGCAGTGATAACCAATGAGTAGCAAATCATTGGTTTGAGCATAAAACGCATTCCCATCTTTTTCTTTTCTCACCCTGATTCTTCCTGCACTCGGAATTCGGAAATATGTTTAGTTTTGATAATTTTTTTTTCCCAAATGAGAGTGTGATCAATTATTTGGTATGTGAATTTAACCTGGATTGATTATCCATGATTCTCTTGTCCTTCTGTCCCAATACTTTTATTGCTGGTTTTGTTTTTTAGGTCAGTTTGGGTTGTGGATGGAATTTTCTTGTAGAGTTGTAGTAGAGGACTGTTCAATTGGGTTAGTGTTCTTGTGACCAAACGAGTCCGAGTGGGGTTGGCAGACCCTGTCAACCCCCGTTTCGCACTTCAACAATTCGGATTGCATCAAACAATGAATGGTGCAAATACACTAAGGCAAAGTGAGATCTCAGTTGTTGATGCGCGAAACAGCCGGTCGGATGGGATCGGCACTCCTGCCGACCCCAAGAGACAGCAGGGTCTCCCAATTCGTCAAAATGTGGGGAGGAATGATCTCCATTTTCTTCTGTAGAGTTCTTCTGCAAAGACTATCATGTTCTGTAAATAGGGAAGAAGCAATATATAAATACAGAAATATACAGATAAGAGTTTACAAAATATACAGAGTTCTGTCTCCCTCTCTAAAAAAAGTCTGCTTTTCCTCACAATGTCTTCTCCAAATTTCTTTGTAACATTAATAAATTACTGACCCCCCATAGGAATTCGGGCAGAGGGTAACTTTGATAAAGTCTACAATGAGCTGCTTACGGCCACTATACTACCTGTCCTTGTTCAGGACACCAGTGTCAGTTCCAAATAAGTGGTAGGGTTTTGAGTTTCTTTTTAGGTTTCACTAAGGTTTTGTTTATCTTTTGCGTAGTCCGGGGGCCGGCCGCAGCAGAGCTGCAGGGTAAAGCGGCACCTAAGCCTCATCATTTGGCCCATTGGCCCAGGGCCCGCCCGAAGCCCGCAAGGCCCGTCGGGCTTTACCCGAGCCCGAGCCCGCCAAATGGGCGGGCTAGCCCAGCCCGACTTGTCCATGGGCCGGGCTTGGGCCTAAAAATTTTAGCTACAATCCGCCCGCCCGCCCGCCCATTGGCCCGCCCGATAGCCCGGCCCGCCGGCCTGAGATACTAGCCCGCTTGTAGCCCGATACGCTTGTAATGCATTATTGTACTGTTACTGTACATAAGATATAATATATAATGTACCAAAAAATGATATAATACAAATGTACCAAAATAAAAAAATAATAATACACAGTTGGACATATGCGTATATCTCACAATAAAGTTCTAATAAAAAACTAAACATATGCATTAAAATTTTGAGAATGTCTGAACATATGCATTGATTGACCATTCATTTGTTACATGGGTAACTAACTACTCATGGTGTATCATTGTTACAGCATATGGTAGGCTAGATAAGGTTCATGTGTAATTAAAAAAAAAAGGCTCCAAAAAGTTTAGCTGTAACGAAAATAAAAAAGGGCATTTGGCCCGCCCAAATAGCCCAGCCCGGCCCGCCCGAAGACTGGCCCGCCCGCCCGCCCAACTAAAATAAGCCCGTGGGCGGGCCTGGGCTTCAACTTTTGAGAGATAGCCCGGCCCGCCCGGGCCACTAAAAAGAAAAAGCCCGCATGGCCCGGCCCGTGGGCGGGCTTGGGCTGAAAGTTGGCCGGCTGGGCCGGCCCGGCCCGGCCCGATGATGACCCTTAGCGGCACCCTCACCTGGCACGATTCCCGGACCTAGCAGCAGATGGGCGGACCAAGCCTGAATTCAGCATTTCATTCCAAATAATGATTGATGGTTCTTTATTTTAGCATGATGAATATAATCGTCTAACAATTAAAAGGGGAAAAAAGGATAGAAAAAAGCTAGCCCGAGTGGATATGTACTTGTTTCAAGATAATCTAGTCTTAGGTTCAGTTCTCCAAAAGCACGGCAACCTAATTAAGGGTATCCCCAACAGATTAGATAAATTTAGAGTAAAAAATGCTTGTGAACGGTGCACATATTTTCTCTATATAGCCACGTCTTTTTCAACACTCCAATAATACTATCTATTTTATCTATCCCGAATTAAATTAACGCTTTTCCATTCAGAGAGAGCACACGAACAGAGAAAATGCACATGGAAAGGAGGAGAGAGAGAGGTACAAAAGAAAAAAAAAATGATAGTATTTTGTTCTCTATGGAGTGTACACTACCTCAATAAAGTGTCTAGTAATGTTCATCAAAATAAAATAGCTAGGTCCATACACACTCACTAAGCTCTGCATTTCTTTATCAAAATAAAATATTTGGGATTCCGATAACAGATTTAGGTCTAATGTGTGTTTGACATACATAGATTTCACGTGTATCGTGTAGGATCTACGTGCTTTAGAGGACGCTAAAATTATTTGAATCTATACGTAATTAAGTATCATAATATCTATATTCATAACAATGCTAATTATACTTGAGTTTGCACATGGCTAGTCAACTCGACTGGGAGCCTAGGGCTAGTTTAGAATTGGCCGGACTTCTGCATCTTACTAGAAAGTTAGGAGTTCGAATTTTTCTACCTACGTGTGAGTGTTATTCCTTTTGTATTAGTTGGGATTATTTGTCTTCTTAATGGGGCTAGTAGTTGGTTTGGCTTACAGTGATTGTGAACTTGCTCCAGGTTGATATGATTATGATTCTTGTATTTTCCTATAGCTACCTACCGCTTGTATTTAAAAAAGAAAGGGTTTGCACATGGGATAATAGATCAAAATTTTTTTAGGGTGGTAGTTTGAGTGAGATGCCATTTTAGATGTCAAAACTATTTTGAGTGAATTTGCATAATTTTAAACAGTAATGTTGGGCCAGCCACCTTCTATCACCGAAAAATGAGGAACAAAGAAAAATGATATGGGTACACCACATGCAACGGCCTGTGTGGGTGGAACACATAGTGAATGTGAATGAGTTTGTGTATTTGCATGCGCATTTGCCTATAATGCTAGAATGATTAATTTCTTGCTTTGTGGTGATGACGATGGAGAGCCATAAAAGGAAGAACTGATTTAAATACTCCCTCCGTCCCCATTTAATAATCTCAGTTAACACTTTTTACTGTTCAAAAATATTGTCCCACCTCAATACGTACTACTCCCTTTGTCCCAAAATTTTGGTCCACTACGAAACTACGTGTAATTTTCAACCATAAATATAATGCATTTACGAAAATAATCTTTTGATTTTTTCGCACCGTTCAATAAATTTCATCAAGATCTATCAAACAAGATTCATATTGCACAAAAAATTCTTTTAATAAATACATTATTTTTAAGCTTCAAAATTACACATAATTTTGTAGTGGACCAAAATTTGGGGGCAGAGGGAGTACTATTTAGTAAATTTCCTGTTTTACCCTTCCATGTTTAAATTAGTAAATACTAAAAAGCCAGGAAAAAGTATTGATTGAAGGATAAAATGAGAAAAACTTATTTTCAAAAGTAGTCCTTCTATTGTCAGCCCAATAGGTGGACGTTAAAAGTGCTCTTTGACCGGTATCGTCCACCCATTGGGCTGAAAGTAGAATTTTTCTTTCAAAAGTGTAATGATTGTATTTTGTTGTTTAATTAGAATCACCAAAATGGACTATCAAGTAGGGACGGAGGGAAGTAATGTAGGATCACATTTATAGTGTTTAGTTAACACTAAATAGAATGTCGTGAAAGTTGTGGTACTTATTAATTAGGGTGTTGTCCAATCACAACCGTTCAAATCACATCTATTTCAAACAATTGAATTGTCCGCTGCCGAACAAATCTGAGCAGTTCATCGCCAAGCATGGACGGCCATGCTCGGCCCAACATGGATGCTATCCCTTTAGAGACAGCACCATCCCCCATTTCAAGTCAAGGTATTGTGAGAATGACTTGTCTCCTCAAGCTCAATAAATCAGTTTTGAGTTTAAATTAAGGATTGGAACAAGGCCTTAAATAGTAGGCTGTAGTGTCACGTTAAATTTTTCACACTAATTTTCACAAAAAATTCCCACTTGTACCGTTACTTACAATTAACAAAAAAAAAAAAACCTACCTTTTGATTTAAGTAACATGGCTTTAACGACATTCCATGAGTTAAACATTTATATAGTAATGCAGTCACATTTAATTTTCAGAAATTTCGTCACTAATTTTCAAAAGAAAATATTCTCACGTTTACCGGTACTTATAATTTAAAAAGAGCTCAACTTTTGATATAATAAATAATAACACAACTCCCACGACATTGTGACAAAAATTAGTACTTATTTTCAGAGTGTACAAGTATCACAATTATGTCAAGGTAATTCTATTGACAACCCGCTTATTGCTAAATACATCTCCTTGTTATATAGAATCCACTCTTGTAATGGGTTGTATTCAGCAAAAAGTGGATCGTCAATAGAATTAGTCTTATATCAAAATGTAAACAAGACCATAATTACTAAGAGTGGATTAGCAATCCACTCTTGTAATGGGTTTTATTCAGCAAAAAGTGGATTGTTAATAGAATTAGTCTTATATCAAAATGTAAACAAGACCATAATTACTATAAGCCCAATCCAACTAATATCTCAATATTATAAGGGAAGAAATAATTCCAAGACTCCCAATAAAACGTACAATCAGAATAATATCAATACATATGTGGAGAGATTCGATTACTACAAGTTGAGTTGAGCCGAGCCGAGCCTTGATATTAAGGTTATTAAACACCGAAAAACGGATCCGGGGTGGGTGCTATGAGGTAGGTGTGGTGCGCCGTGTTGTGTGGCAAAACTACGTCATTTTGCTTTGATTATTGTGCACACTTCCAAAGCTTCCAAGGGCCTTGTTTGGAGGAAGAAAAAACCATTACAAAGTGCTTAAACCCAAAGTGCCTAAACCCTAAACCTGAAGTGCCTAAACCCTAAGTGCCTAAAATCCAAGTGCCTAAACTCACTATACCCTACCCCAAAGAGCCTAAATCCCCTAAAATTGAACCCCAAAATTAAACTTCACACTTAACTCTCCAAACAGGGCCCTTGGATGTACTAAGAAAATGAGCAAAATTAAAATGACGAACAAATTAAAATGCTAGCACCATACGCACAATCTTGGCACACCCGTTACAGATGCCTAACACCTTCTCATCCCATAACATAGCTCTCTCACCAAAGTTTATCTCTACTAATGACAGACCAGTTGTGTCGAATGATTGTACATTAAATTCAGTTGCTTGATTAACCTTAAAATCAATTGGCATCTCTAACGACCGCGTATTCTAATAATTTCAAATTCCTTGCGGTGGTCACGGGTACCCACAACGGTAAATATGATCTTAAACATAAAGTATCTATTTAGTAATATATCAAATTTAATTGGATTGTACGTGCATCAATATCCCAAAATAATTTTTTGAATTTTTTTTTTATGAAAATACTTCTTAAATTTACACAATTAAAAATTTAGATCAATGTTTTGAGACTCATTGTGATTTACAAAATCAAGTTTGAAACGGTCTCCAAACAAAGATAGGGTTTAGAGGTGATCTACCGCATAATTTTTCGGACATAGAGGGAAATCAATTCCAGAAGAAAAATTCTTGCCCATGGAATAGGGCCTAACAAACAAACAGAACAACGATTCTCTCTCTCTCTCTCTCTCCCTCTCTTTCTCTCTCTCTCCATCCACAACTATATATAAATCCTACCTGCTAATTCTCATGTTACAAAATAATCCAAACTCTCATGAAATGAGGCTCTCTCTCTTTAGCTTTCCAGCCAAATCTAGTATTAGGTACAAGTGTTTAATCTTCTATATGTATATTGTGATTTCTAGCATGAAGGGGTACTGATCAATCTAGCATCAATCATTTTTTTTTCCTTTTTTGCATAATGCTTTATGTACTAGGCTTTGGTGTCGCACCAAAAAATGAAGCTAATTCTATTTCAGTAAAAGGCGGTTTGTTTGTTGCTTATTAGAGGTAACAAAAGAGGCCTGAGTTTCTATGTAGTACACATGCAAGGCCTGAGTTTCTATGTAGTACACGTGCTGCAGTGCAATCCACTTTACCTTCCTTTGGTTTGGAGGTAGTGCATATAAGGCCATCAGGTCTCTAACTTTTCGACATCGACGATGATGAAATTAGCAGCCACCTCGGATTCCTGTTTAGTCTCCTCTTCTTGAGCAGGGGCCGAAACATTCAACTGCCCCTTGTCAGATATTGTTGGTGGGGCACTTGTGGTCACATCAGCCGGTGGTTGGCGTTGGAGTACTGGGGAGTTTACAACTAGATTGGCTTTTTCCTCGTCTGCCTCTTGCCTTGGCGGTGGTGGTGCGGAGTTTGCAACTGGATTGTCCGTTTTCTCCTCTGCCTCTTTCCTTGGCGGTGGTAGTGCGGTGGTTGCAATTGAAACGTCTTTTTTCTCCTCTGCTTCTTGCCTTGGTGGTGGTGGTGGTGCGGTGGTTGCAATTGGATTGTTTTTTTCCATTGGTCAACAACCAACAAAAGTTTTTCTAGTTCTTCACTACTCGTACAGGCTTGACGGAGTTAAGCTGTCTGGAGGGAATCATTCAGCAATGGATACCGCATCACTTTCTATTGTTGTTTTCACAGTGACTCTTATTTTTTGTGCTACCTTATCCGAGCTTTGTTGTCGAAATTCAATTCATTCTGTTCACTCAAAAAACAACACAGAGAGGAGGTGGCCCTTCATTAGTTGGAAGATAATTCTTCCTTCAAGAATTTGTGAATTCTTCATTCAAGAATTTGTGGGCCTATTTCGATTTCATAAATCTAGTTTCTTAAATTACAGCTTTTGCTATGTTACAATATATGTTCATATGATATGCTTACTGGAATATTGTGAATGAAATCGGAGAAATTCAGAGGGTCTCCTGAGGCAACCGAACGGACTCCCTTGTCTTCTTCAATGCTGGTTAATGGTGCACTATAACCTCCCCCATGATGTGAGTGTAATGGTGTATATTATCTCTCAAATTCAAATTCGTATTGATGTTTGGGAGATACAAGTTTCAAAATTGAATTACAAAATTCAATTGGACTATTGATTGGGGAGGCTACCCCATTATTCCCATATTGAATTCAGAGGCTCCTCCTTCACCTAAATAAAGGTAGCCTTGCCTTTGCTTCTATATTTGAAATGAATGTTACCATGGGAAACATTGCAAAATAAATGATTTTGAATGGAGGGGGAATTGTGTCAGTTGAAAACTTGGAGTGCATCGTCTGGTGAAGCAATGGGGTTCATCTAAATTCATAGGGCAATTTTGGAAACACTACAACGAAAACTATCTAAGGCGACGAAATCTAGCGAGGAAATTTAAATTTCCTCGCCAAATGGGTATTTATGGCGAGGAAATTGGATTCGTCGGCAAATGTGACTTTTTGGCGAGGAAATCGGATTTCGTCGCCAAATTGGTACCCTTTAGCGAGGAAACCCGTATTTTCCTCGCCAAAAGGTAATATATGCCGACGAAATTCGATTTCTTCGCCAAAAAGGTAAGAATTGGCGAGGAAAAAAATATTTCGTCGCAAAGAAGCAACTTTTTGCGAGGAAAATCATATTTCCTCACCAAAAGGTTGGCAACAAAATTGGTATTTCCTTTTAATTTCTATTAATTAATTTTTAATTTTTAAAAATTGGAGCTATTTTAAATAAATTAGACAACTATATCTATTATCATATTACACATAGTGTATATATATGATTAAGCGAGTACTAGTTTAGCCCAACTTCTTGAATATTTTTGTCTTTCTCTTTACAATAATCTTATCTCCTTTTTTTGTGTGTTAGATATGCATTTTTTTTGTTAATTAGTGGTCTCGACAGATTGAATTTAAAAAGTAAAAAAAAAATTATGAAAAGAAGCAAAAGAAAATCACTAAAAATGGAAAAACTTGAGAAATTATGTATTACGTTATTTTTTTAAACTTCGATGCAGAATTTGTACACATTTTTTTTTAAATTTCTCTCTTCGATACAAATAATCAAATGAAAGTAGATAAAAATATTAACAGAAACATTAATATTATTCACTCCATGACAACTACATACTCCTATCTAAGAAAAACTAGAACAATAAAAAATATATTAGTTCAACAAAATTTATTGTCAGAAATCCATAGGCCATTAAGCATGTTTAGCTAAAAAAATATGAAAAACATGTTGCAATTCAAAAGCTTGGACACTAATAATGTTTAAGAATCTAACATGTGCAGTGAAAAATATATGAAAACTACTACATATATTAAATAGTTGAATAATGGAACAAACTGCAATGTTGGTGAGGTGGATAGGTGCTGGGCGTGCTATAGAGGTGGTCGTAGGTTCGAACTTCGGCGCAAGCAAAAAAGAAAGCTGGTTAGAGAGCATCATATTTTTGTTTTCGCGCTACAATTAGCGACAAAAAAATTCATCGCCTAAAAGGTAATTGGCGAGGAAATAATTCCTCGCAGATAGCTATAGAAATGGCGAGGAAAAAATTCGTCGCTAATTGCCTACAATAGGCGAGGAAAATGATTTTTCCTCGCAAATACCTTTTGCGACACAGTATAGGCGAGGAAATATTTCCTCGCTAATAGCTTAGGCGAGGAAAAATGATGCTCTAGCGACAAATTTTTTTCCTCGCAGTAGCACAATTTTGTTGTAGTGAAAGGGAAAAAAGTAGAAAACACCTTCACGCTTTTAAAAGTAGTATAGATATGGATATAGTGCTAGAATGATTAATTTCTAAGAAAATATAGAGACACTAACACTTCTACCAATAATTGTAGAAACTCTCTCACAAGGGATATGTGGGACACACAACTCATATGTGGGTCCCAAATATCCCACATAGATAGTTTGTGCATTTTTTGGTACAAGTGTTACTAACTGTAGCAAACCTAATTAAATGGAGATGGAGGGAAGTAATGTAGGGTCGCATTTATAATGTTGAGTAAACACTAAATAGAATGTGCTGAAAGTTGTGGTACTTAATAAGGGGTTGTTTCAATTCCTATCTTTAGTCAAGTCGATGTATAGTGAGAGGATGACCTGTTTTGTCAAACGCAATAAATCAATTTTGAGTTAAGGGTTAATAATCTACTTTCCCCTCCAACTATTCCATTTTTAGTTACTTCCCCCTCCAATTACCGAATGACTTTACTTCCCCCTCCAACTATCCAATTTTTACCCAGTTAATCCAATCAGCCAATTTCCATCCAATTGATGGATGGAAAAAATAACCCCTAAACTAAACATGGGTAATCTGGACATTCCACCCTTCCCTCCCAAAAACTGTAAGGCATTTAGACCGCATTTGGACTGTTTTTGGAAAACAATTTACATGTCTTGTAGCGGCAGCCTGAGACACCACTATCATAAGGCATTTGGACTGCAGTTTTTCTTTTAGTTGCTCTTTCTGGCGGGATACTGTCAACATTTTCACTAACTCCTCACTTCTTTTCATTGATTATTGGTTCTTTGTGGACAAATTGTAGGGGTCCGGAAATACCGAACGCCTAACTCACTCTAAGAGAAACCTCTTCTATGGTCACCGAGGGACAATCGATGAGGGACTCTTCGGTGAATGGTTCGACCTAAGCAAATTGGACATGTGGGAGTTCGGTCCCTCGTCTCGGAGATTCTCCGAGACCTCATATATACATGGCTCAATAACGAGTTTTTCAGGACTACTATCAAAGGTCTCGGGGATTATCCGAAAGGTGACCTTAATCAACTTCACAAATACTAACATGCCGAGAGGCTAAGTGCTGAGTCAGCAAAGCAATTAATGCTGCATGTGCCTGTAACAAACTGCGATCATGACGAATGACGTCATCCGAACGGTTACGATACGTGTCACGTTTTCACTGGAGGCATGTGCCTGCAGAATATTCTTTCGAGCCCGTCGTCGTGACGTCAGCCGAGCGGTTAACTCACGTGACGAGCACAGCTGTGCTTGGAGACCAAGTCAAGGCTCACCTATAAAAGGTGGACTTCATCACCAGAAAAAGGTACGCAATACTCCCTCAAAAACCCTAGATCTACTGCACTTCATCTTCTTCTACTTACTAGACCGTCGGAGTACCATTCCGGACTCAACGGTCCGGTCTGGTGCTAACGATTTGCTCAGTGTGCAGGCCTAGAGTTCTACCTAAGAGTGTTCACCATTTCCGTCGTTCACCATCACCAGGAGGATCAACCAGAGAAAGAGGGCTCCACAATTGGCGACTCCGCTGGGGAACGACTGATCTGAGTCATTTCCCGGTGTTCTACCTTTCTTCTCCTTGGAAGAACTCTACCTCTGTTTCTTAACCCTTCCATGGCGATCGTTGAAGACGACGAAACCACCGGACCGGCGGCAGGAGCTAACCCCGGAAGTGGTCCTCGGATGGGCATCGTTACCCACCCCATCTCGGGCTTCACTCCGAGCCCTAACCCCCTAGACACCGTGCAGCAGATGCAGGAGCAGATGGCTGCCATGAAAGCTCAGATTGAAGCGCTGACGAAAGCACAACCCACAGCCTCAGCCTCCTGATCTGGGGCGTCGAGGCGATGGCGCAAGGCGGTGGCGGCCCAAACAACTCAACTTACCCACCAAACCCAGCGTCCTTCGGCTAAGGATCGTTTGGGCCAGCCGATCATCGTCACCGACGCCTCAGGACGAGTGATTCCACCAAGACAGCGGACTCCATCTCCGAGAAGGCGTTCGGAAATAATGCGTACAGAACGCACTGCTCGGACTGGAGGTCACTCTTCTTCCAGTTCCCAGTCCACGACGGGACGTTCTAGGTCTCGAGCTTCTCGCCGGAACAACGAAGGCGATGATGTTAACCGTGGGAAAGCCGCGGTACAATACGATACGGATGGCCGAGAGATCATCCATAACAGATCAACCGAACATGATCGCCACAAAGGTCGTGTGGACCGGGAACCGAGAACCCACGACAGGGAACAGAGTCCCCGGAGACACCACGACCGAGAACCTCAACACTTACTAGAGTACGACATGGATGATACCAGCGATTTTATAATCGTTCGGGACCCACGTACCGGGGAGTCAAAGCGCTACCGAAAGGAGGCCAATCCTCCTTCAGCCAGAAGCTCTGAGAAACGAAAAGAGCCTCCCCGAAACCTCGGTGCGAGCGATGAGCGGCACAGACTGAACGCCAAAAGAGCGTTCAGCACTGGCGAGGCCTGCGAGGCCCCTCGTTTAGCCGAGAAGCCAGCTGATTCAAGGCTCCGGAAAATCCAGGAGTCTCCATTTACTCGGGAAATCCAAGAGGCTCATCCTCCAAGAAACTTCACCGTCCCCAAATTTACGAAGTACAACGCCAAGACAGACGCCGTGATGCACCTCGTGCACTACCGGCAATTGATGGGACTTTATGGCTACGACGAGGCCATGATGTGCAAGGCCTTCCCGGTGAGCCTTCAGGGGACCGGTCTAGTTTGGTTTAACCAGCTACAACCGGGCTCCATCGGTTCATTTGAAGAACTGGAAGAAGCCTTCACTGCTAGGTTCGTGACGAGCAGTACACAACCAAAGACTATCGACGCTCTTGTTGGCCTGAAGCGACAGTCCGGGGAAAAACTAAGAAAATATGCCGAGCGCTGCTGGGAGATTTACAACGCCATCGAAAGCTGTGACCCCCAGATGGCAGCCACGTCCTTCAAGTATGGCTTAGACGAGAACTCGGCAATTTTTGAAGAGTTGATGCTGCACCCCCCGGGAAACATGAGCCGGTTGATGGAAACGGTAGAGAAGTTCGCCCAGTTAGAGGATGTCATATTCGAAAGGAGGCTTTCAAGAGCCTCAGGGAATCAAAAAGCCAATGCCGGAGATTACTCGGGGAAAAAGCAGGTCAATACAGTTAAAACAGGAAATGGAAAGGGGTGGAAAAAGGACCGTGACTCGTGGAGGGAACGAGAACCGCGCAGGGAGCGGGAACCGAGACCCAACGAGTTCGTCGGTATAACGACAGTATTCAACCTACCCCTCTATAAATTGATAAGGGAAATCTCCCGAGAGCCTTGGTTCTCCTGGCCAACCAACAAGTTGGGGACAGCCGAAGGCCAGCCAGATGACTGTAAGATAAAATGCACTTATCACAATGAGCTGGGACACTATACCACTGCGTGCCAGCCTTTCAAGGAATTCTTGGAAAGGCAGGTCATGCAGGGGCGCTTGAACCAGTACATTGACCGTCAAAGAACTGCCAACCAAACACAGCAGCAACGACAGAACAACCCTCCGGAAGAAATTGTTGTCCATGTGATCCACGGGGCTGCCACTAAAGAGAAAACTGCAGCACTTCGGAATTTGCCGAGCTCCTCCTCAGAAGTCCTTACCATTGGTGGGAATGCCAAACGAAAGCTCTCGGACCGTGAAGAGCAGTGGACAATCACGTTTACGGAACAAGATCTGAAGGCTGTACAGCTACCTCACAGCGACACTCTGGTGATTTCTGTTTACATGGGAATCCCCAGAGTAAAGCGAGTGCTCGTGGACCAAGGAAGTTCCACCGAAATCTTATACTACTCGGCGTTCAAGGCACTGAACCTGAATCCTGGACCATCTGTTGCCGGCCGATTCCCCCCTATTCGGATTCAACGGGGCTCCGGTTTGGCCGATGGGAAGAATAAACCTACCAGTGAGGGCAGGCTCAAGAACTTTGCAAATGGAATTCGTTGTGGTTGATGCGCCGAGCCCTTACAATGCCATCCTCGGCAGAACCTGGTTGCACGAAATGAAGGCCATCGCCTCAACTTACCACCAAGTTGTCCGGTTCATCGGTGCCGAGGGGTGGCAGGAAGATATCAAGGGCGACCAGATGATAGCGCGAAGGTGCCAGGTGAACGCGGTTCTTATGAAGAAGAAAACCACAAAGGGGAAAAGGAAGAAAGATCCAAAACCAAGATCTACCGAGGAAATTGAAGGTCCGGTTTTGGAGGACGTCGGGGCTGCCGCGGAGGAGAAGGCGGTAGAGGACCTCGTCACTGTACCCATCAATGACGACGGAACTCGCTACTTTCTTCTCGGGTCGACACTGACAACATTTGAAAAGGAGCAGCTGGTGGACTTTCTCAAGAGAAACGTTGGGGTCTTTGCCTGGACACCATACGAGATGCCGGGCATCGACCCACAGTTTATCTCCCACTCTCTAAACGTCGATCCTCTCCGAAGGCCCGTGGTACAAAAACCGAGACGCTCGTCTCCGGCCCACTCCGACGCTGTTATAGCTGAGGTCGAGAAGCTACTTGATGCCGGGGCTATCCGAGAGGTCCAGTATCCAACGTGGCTGGCAAATACAGTTGTTGTTCCGAAGAAGAATGGGAAGCTGCGCGTCTGCGTAGACTACACCAATCTTAACGATGCCTGCCCGAAGGACTGCTTTCCACTTCCACGGATCGATCAGTTAGTTGATGCTACGGCGGGACACGCTCGGCTCAGCATGATGGATGCCTACAGCGGGTACCACCAGATAGCAATGGCAGTTGAAGATCAAGAGAAAACAGCCTTCATTTCTCCCCGAGGAACCTACTGTTACAAAGTAATGCCGTTCGGTCTCAAGAACGCTGGGGCTACCTACCAGCGCATGGTGACAAAAATGTTCGCCAAGCAGCTCGGGGACACAATGGAAGCATACATCGACGACATGGTAGTCAAGAGCGAGCACGCTTCGGACCATTTGGAGCACCTCGGCGAAGTTTTTGCCGTCATGAAGAAGCACAAGCTGCGCCTCAATGCCGAAAAGTGTGCATTTGGCGTCGGCTCGGGAAAATTTCTCGGCTACATGGTCACTCGTAGGGGCATTGAGGCAGATCCAAAGCAGATAATTGCTATCCGAAACCTCAGGGCCCCGAGCACCATCAAAGAAGTTCAGAGGCTCACAGGAATGGCCGCGACGCTCAACAGGTTTATCAGCCGATCTTCGGATCTGTGCCGACCTTTCTTTGAGTCCCTGAAAACAAGTAAAAGGAGTTTTCAGTGGACCGAAGAATGCGACCGAGCGCTGGGCCAATTGAAGGACTACCTCTCCCGAGCTCCCCTCTTCGTGATGCCCAAGCCTGGAGAAGACTTATACCTATACCTCTCGGTGTCAGGCCATGCTGTGAGCTCCGTCCTGGTGAGGAAAGAGGGGGCTAACTTTCAGCCCATCTTACTCCAGCAAAACCCTGATCCCTTCCGAGACGAGGTACCTCCCTCTGGAAAAACTTGGTTTTGGCACTCGTTACCGCTAAAAGGAAACTGTTGCCCTACTTCCAAGCCCATACCATCATCGTGATCACTGAGTATCCATTGAAGACCGTTCTCCGAAAGGCCGACCTCTCCACTCGGATCTCAAAATGGAGCTTGGAGTCGGGAAACTTTGATATTCGGTACGAACCGAGAACAGCTATCAAGGGACAGGCTCTGGCAGATTTTATCGCCAAACTGACACCTGAGCTCAAGGAAAACAGCTTGAAATTAGATGAAGAAAGTGGCGTCCGAGCACTCGGTAGAAGCTCAAACAAACAGAAGAGCATTAGGGACTCCGGCGCAAGCCGAGAAACCTAATGAAGAAAGAAAAGGCAGAGTTTGGAAAATGTTCCAAGGAGATGTATGGCGCCTACATGTGGACGGAGCATCAAACAGCCGAGGGGCCGGAGCCGGTATCGTGATCGTATCTCCGGAAGGTGTAATGCATGAAAATGCGCTAACTATCGGTTTCATGGCGTCTAACAACGAAGCTGAATATGAAGCACTAGTCTCCGGCCTAAAGATGGCTAAACACTTAGGTGCCGAGACAGTGCAAGTATACAGCGACTCGCAGCTGATCGTGAACCAAATCAAGGACCAATACAGCTTAAAAGACCCAAGGATGGAGAAGTACTACGACAAGGTCTGGGAGCTAATTAGAGAAATTGGAACCGTTGAGATTGAATGGGTGGGCCGAGAGCGAAACGCCCACGCGGACGCTCTGGCCTCCCTGGCAACAGCTTGTGCAGCTTCCCCTAACCGAACCATTCTCCTCGGGGAAATAGAAAATCCGAGCATCGAGCACGAGAGGCAAGAGGTGCTACATATATCCCTCGGCCCTAGCTGGATGGACGAAATTCACGCCTACCTCAAGCACGAGAAGCTCCCGACAGACAAGAAGGAAGCTCACAGGGTCAGGTGCAAGGCCTCCTACTTCTATTTTGACCCGAACGATAAGATGTACCGAAGGTCCTTCACGGGCCCTGACCTGAAGGTAGTACATGACTCCCAGGTTAAGAGCATTCTCCGAGAGCTCCACGAGGGTAGCAGTGGATGCCACTCCGGCGGTCGATCCCTTGCGCACCGAGCTCTTACCCAAGGGTATTGGTGGCCGAAGATGAAGAAAACATCCGAAGAGTTTGTCCAAAAATGCAAGCAGTGCCAAAAGCACGCCACTCACTTGCTCTGGCCGGCCGAAATCCTGCAACCAATCACCAGCCCGTGGCCATTTGCACAATGGGGTCTCGATCTAGTGGGAAAGCTGCCGACAGCCCCTGGCGGCTACAAACACTTAATAACAGCGACCGATTACTACACCAAGTGGGTGGAGGCCGAGCCCCTAATTACCATCACCGCCACCGACGTGGAACGCTTTCTTTGGAAGAACATTATCTCTCGCTTCGGTGTCCCTTATGCGATCATTTCGGATAACGGGACCCAATTTGTGGCCGAAGCAATCGAGAAGCTTTGCAAAAAGTACAATGTTCGGATCTTCCACTCCTCGGTCTCATACCCACAAGGAAATGGACAAGCCGAAGCGTCAAACAAGACAATTTCAGCTGGAATCAAGAGACGCCTGACTTTGAAGAGGGGTAAGTGGGCCGAAGAGCTCCCAAAAGTTCTCTGGGGCTATCGAACCACACCCCGGCGATCAACTGGCCGGACGCCGTTCTCTATGGCGTACGGCATGGAAGCTGTTCTCCCTCTAGCCACCCTAATTCCAACAGCTCGGACCGAAAATTTTGATGTGCCGACCAATGATGAGGCCATGGACAGGGAGCTCGACCTAGCTGAAGAGCTCAGGGACGAAGCACACCTGAAACATGCCTCATACCAGCAAGAGGTTGCTCGGGGATATAACAAAAACGTTCGGATGAGGCCCTTTAACATTGATGATTTGGTTCTTCGAGAGGTGGTTCAGAAATCTAAAAAGACTAAATTCAAGCCAAACTACTAAGGACCTTTCCGAGTGGTTGCAAAAGCCGGACATGGATCATACAAGTTAGCAGAGATGGATGGAACACCTATTGGCAACCCATGGAATGCCACTAAGCTTCGGAAGTTCTATGCTTAAGAAATTCTGTTAGAAAACTTATTTGGGCTGCTTGTTTTGCCCCCTTTTCTTTATTATTAAAGATGTTCGGAGAATGAATGAAGAGAATCTTTCACTACTACTGTTACTTATTTAGATTACCGTTTAGAATTGTCAAGGTCTGATGTTTCAATCCATACGAGATTGCTTCGGTTCCATCCTGAGCAGCTACCTCCACTGACTAGAACCGAGCAACGTTTCCTCTGATTGGTCCCGAACAGGGGCTATCAGTAGGAAAATTTTTCCAAGTGTTGGAGAATTTTAAACTCCATTTTACTGTGCTTCGGTTCCAGTCCGAGCAACGTTTCCTCTGATTGGTCCCGAACAGGGGCTATCAGTAAGAAAATTTTTCCAAGTGTTGGAGAATTTTAAACTCCATTTTACTGTGCTTCGGTTCCAGTCCGAGCAACGTTTCCTCTGATTGGTCCCGAACAGGGGCTATCAGTAGGAAAATTTTTCCAAGTGTTGGAGAATTTTAAACTCCATTTTACTGTGCTTCGGTTCCAGTCCGAGCAACGTTTCCTCTGATTGGTCCCGAACAGGGGCTATCAGTAAGAAAATTTTTCCAAGTGTTGGAGAATTTTAAACTCCATTTTACTGTGCTTCGGTTCCAGTCCGAGCAACGTTTCCTCTGATTGGTCCCGAACAGGGGCTATCAGTAGGAAAATTTTTCCAAGTGTTGGAGAATTTTAAACTCCATTTTACTGTGCTTCGGTTCCTGTCCGAGCCGTTAATTCCTCCGATTGGACCTAAGCAGGGGCTACTGGGAGGATACACCTCTTATAAACAGTTAAGAAAATTTTCTAAGTTTTTGAAAGGTTTTTATACCAAGCAAGAAGAGCATATTTCATGCAAAAGTTAAAAACATTCATTCATAACAAGGATAAAACAAATATTCAAGACAATTTAGGTTATACATCCAACCATTCAAAATTTCCACCCTTTCGGTGAAACCAGAGGCATGGCATTATGGTACTCGTTCGTTGCCATCCTCATGAAACCTGTTTTAAAAGGATTACAAACCCATGGCACGGCAAATTCCAATTGTCCGGAGCCGCCCATTACATCAAAACAAACAAAAACAGAAAGAAGTGTTTTCAATAACATTATCCTACGGGGTTATATCGATAGTCTTGTCAGGGGTTTTCTCGGACGGAATTTGTCCGGAAGAAGTTGCTTCGTCCGTGACCTTATCATCAGGACTGTCACCCAACGACTTCTCAGTCTCCTCATCTTCAGCTTCTTCGCCATCGAGGTCCTCGGCTTCAGGAGAATCAGGCATCTGAGGAGCCACATATTTCGGGTCCTCGGGAGCGACACCGAAAGCAGAACAGCAATAAAGATATCCTTTGCCGAAGCCTTTTTTCTCACCTTCTTTGACGAGCTTTAGGATGTCCTCGGCATATGCCTCTCCGGCCGCAATGAATCCAGCATCGTAAGCCTCCTTCTTGGCTTCCTCCAGGGCTTTTGCATGATCGGTCTTCACCTTCTCCAGTCGTCGGTCAGACCTCTCCCGCCATTCAGCCAACTCCTTCTTCAATCTCTCATTCTCGATCCGGAGCTCCTCGGCGCGGCTCTCGGCAGTCTGCACCTTTTCTAAAGCAGCATCTGCTCGGTGCTTGTACCTCTTGGTCGTTCCATTAAGCTCCAGCACCTGGTCATGCAGCCTCAGCACAGACTGTCCGGCCTGCAAAGACAAAAGTAACACGGAGATAAGCACGACGACATATTAAAGGTAAAATTTGAGAGCTCAGCACGGAGTATTTACCTGCACAACCAGGGACGAGCAATGATAGAGATTATCCTCCAGCTTGCTCGGAAGCCTGGCCATATCATTTTTCAATGCTACGGCGTGGAGAAGGCCCAACCCCAGGCGGGGATCGGCATGAACACTGTCGGTGTTCATAACGCTCCTCCCCTCGGAGTTGATTAGAGCAGGAGTCCATGGCAGAGTCAGCACTTCGATCTCCGGCCCCTCTTCTCTCGGCTGGTCGGCTCCCACAGAGAAATCCTCGCTCTCCTGGGGGGCATCGCATCCTCTCTCGGCCTCTTCGCCGGCCTCTCATCCTCGGGAACGGAGATCCGAACCCTGTTAGCGGTCGTCTTCTCCTTCCTTTTAGAAGGAGCCTTCTTGCTCTTCGCCGACATCTCGACGAGCTTTGCCGCGAGATCAATTTTTGGCGGCATTGATTCTTCTGATATGGAGGGAGAAGTGCGGTCTAAGGGAAGTCTTTCTTTCCCTCGGAGTTCCCCGACAGGCTGCGCCTCGATATCACCCCTCTCTTCGGCTGATATCAAGTTTTCGACAGGAGCCTTTCTCGATCTCCGAACTCTCGCCGGCTTCTTCTTCAACCAACCCCTGTAAGTTGGCAAATAATTGAGAACGTCGTGTGCTAGACGTCCGGAGCACTGATATAGCTTCTGTGCTCTTTCGGGGTTAGCACGCGTCTTCAAGCGCCGAGTGATTGGAGAAGGACCTACAAAGTACACAAATCAGTAAATCATGGCAAATCATCGTTTACAGAATCGACAGAAACAAATAAAGAAAAGTATTAACTCTGATAACCCCGAAGGGTGGGAACGGGAAATGGATCCTCGGTCAAGGGAAGACAGTAATCTCCCGACACCATGACGCATATGTCTTGAAAGTGATCGGAATCCGGGATGTGTCCTACTATTTGCCTCTTTTTCGGCCTCATCATCAGAAAATATCTGCCGAACTTTGCGTTCCGAGACATGGCGTAAATGTCGAACAGATCCCAGACCCGTAACTCGAGACCGTCCCTCTGCTTCAACTCGTACGCCGAGTTGATCACCCTATAACTGTTGATGGTTAGTTGGTCGAGGGATAGATGGTAAGTGTTTAGTACTGCTCGGGTAAAATTGTTCATCGGGAAACGGACACCACCTTCAGTGATCGCCATCAATGGAACGATCAGGTGGTTGGGACCGTTACTCGGAGCCATACCTTTCGGAATGAGTGTGACGGACACTCCCTCGGGAATCTCATACTTTTCCCTAAATTTATCGTATCCGATCTCACCATGACTGAAGTAGTGAAGGTACGGACAAGTTGGGTCTTTCTTCTTTCCACTGCTGGAAGACGCGCCGGACGATCTACCCCCCCCCGGAATCTGTAATGCCGATTTCGGCAAGGATCGCTTGTTCCACCTCCTCCGCAGCATCAGCGTCTTGTTCGGAATTAATACTCGTTGCTTGTTCGGTGCTCGTAGTTGTCCCAGTGGTGGAAGGTCTCCGCCCCGAACAATCATCGGACTCGGTGGCATCACTATCTTCAAGAAAGCCATCCGACACCTCTTCTTCTTCCTCCAAGTGAACCGGCTCTTCTACTATAGGGTCAGGATTCGGGGGTATGGATTGAAGGGGCCTCTCGTCTACGGGTTTATTGAAATCGAAGTCCATTGGTACGATCTCTCGGCAAGGGTTTAGCCGAGCTCTATATTTGTGGATAAGATAGGCAATGTGAGAAGCGGCTGTACTAGAGATCTCGGATCCTGAGCTCTCGGAGTCTGAAGAGATTTCAACGACTGATGGCGCCAGACCTAACAAAAAGAGTGCATGGTAAAGAGACCGTTAGCTATGCGCAATGGGTCACAAAATCAATACCGAGCATCCTACTCCTCGGCACCACCAGACATTTGAGATCCCGAATCAGACAAGTGCATGTGTGAAGTGAAACCCCTCGGCACCCGTGGCCGAAGAGGGAATGTCTACGCTCTATATCTCTCGGCGTCGTCTTCAACCTCGTGAACGAGTCGAAGACGATTGTTCATCTTCCAATACTCAAACCCAGAAAAACGCAGAAACCCCAAAGTGGAAAAAACACAGCGAAAACATGCAGAAGTCGAGCGAAAAGCGGGAAAAACTACAAAGAGTTATCAAAACGCAGTCAGATGGAAGTTATACCTGAAGATTAAGCAAAGATCTGGTTGCTGCAACTCGATTTAGCAAGCAAACGCCAAAAATCTAGAGAGAGAACGTCTGGAACTCGAAGAGCAAGAGAGAGAAAGTATTTTTCCTTCTATAAAGGGGGTATTTATAGAGGCATCAAGATTTCGAAAATCGGATGAGTTTGGGCGGGAAACGAATGTGGTGACGGTGGAGAATGGGTTACGGCGTGCTATCAGCCTACCGATGTTGAACACGTGCCTTCTGACACCATGCACCGTAGCAATTCTCTTCTGTTGCGTCAGCGAAACGGCGTGCAACGGCAGTGACATGACTACAGCTGTCATGTCACCACTGAAGCCCTACTCGTAGGGGACACGTGTCATACTCCGGATGGCCGAAAGGTTGGCGCTGACAGAGAATCTAATGATGAGGCCTTATCTCAAGGAATGGGGCTCGGATCGGACCCCGCTTGGCGACCGAGTACTCAACCCCTCTTGTGGAAGATACACAGAGGGATCGAGGGGCTATTGTAGGGGTCCGGAAATACCGAACGCCTAACTCACTCTAAGAGATACCTCTTCTATGGTCACCGAGGGACAATCGATGAGGGACTCTTCGGTGAATGGTTCGACCTAAGCAAATTGGACATGTGGGAGTTCGGTCCCTCGTCTCGGAGATTCTCCGAGACCTCATATATACATGGCTCAATAACGAGTTTTTCAGGACTACTATCAAAGGTCTCGGGGATTATCCGAAAGGTGACCTTAATCAACTTCACAAATACTAACATGCCGAGAGGCTAAGTGCTGAGTCAGCAGAGCAATTAATGCTGCATGTGCCTGTAACAAACTGCGATCATGACGAATGACGTCATCCGAACGGTTACGATACGTGTCACGTTTTCACTGGAGGCATGTGTCTGCAGAATATTCTTTCGAGCCCGTCGTCGTGACGTCAGCCGAGCGGTTAACTCACATGACGAGCACAGCTGTGCTTGGAGACCAAGTCAAGGCTCACCTATAAAAGGTGGACTTCATCACCAGAAAAAGGTACGCAATACTCCCTCAAAAACCCTAGATCTACTGCACTTCATCTTCTTCTACTTACTAGACCGTCGGAGTACCATTCCGGACTCAACGGTCCGGTCTGGTGCTAACGATTTGCTCAGTGTGCAGGCCTAGAGTTCTACCTAAGAGTGTTCACCATTTCCGTCGTTCACCATCACCAGGAGGATCAACCAGAGAAAGAGGGCTCCACACAAATGTTGCACCAGTTTCATCAATGATTCAATGTCATCTTCAATTTATGCGACACAACTCTTCAAAACATCATTATCCTCTTGCATTTTTTTGCATCTTTTCTGCATTTTCTCCGTGTCTTCCTCAATAGATCTATGACATGGTTGCCAAAATCCTTTCATCTTGTGCATGTTGGAGGATCAACCCAGTCAAAAAACTTGTATTTGAGATTAGTCTGAAATAAAAAGCCACAAATCATTTACATTCCAAGATTTTATACCAAAGATAAACCAATTTTATTTTATTACCTTATAGTTTACGCAACCGAGGAATCTCCTTCCTGGGTTATCTTTGCTAAAAGATGTCTTTAATGGAAACCTTTGTCCACAGACACAAAACCATTGGTTAGGGCTGACATTGGGGTTTGAGTTGCTGCATGAGGAGGGACTGGGATTGCTGCCATTGATCTTTGCAATTGTGGAGAGAGAGAGAGAGAGAGACGAACAGGGGAAAAAAGAAGAGGGGATACATATCTCTATACATATATGGGTCAGGGGTAGACATAAATACCCTTGGGGTTATGTTTTTCATCCATCAATTGGATGTAAATTGGTTGATTGGATTAATTGGGTAAAAATTGGATAGTTAGAGGGGGAAGTAAAGTCATTCGGTAGTTGGAGGGGGAACTAACTAAAAATAGAATAGTATATTATTAACCCTTTGAGTTAAAGTCAAGAATTGAAAAAAGACTGTAGGATGTAGTGTCACGTTAAATTTCTCCCTCATTTTCAAAAAAAATTCCCACATGTACTGTTACTTACAATTAAAGAAAATCCTCCCTTTTGATTTAACTAATACGGCTTTCACGACATTCCATGAATTAAACATTTATATAGTAATGCAGTCAAATTTAATTTGGGCCACTTAGCCAAAAATCCAAAACATTTGACATTTTTAAAGGGAAGGATAAGGAACTTTTGTAATCGAATATAAAAACAAAAAAACATTTGCCATTTTTAAAAGTAAGGACAAAGAACTTTTGCAATCGAACATAAAGACAAAAAAAATTAGTGAAGTGTCACTAATTTTTAAAAATTCAAATTTCGAACATAAAATTTAAAAAAAATACCACCCCACCTCCGGCCGACCACCACCGAACATCTAGCCGAGCACTTCCGGCGACTAAAAAAATTAGTGACACTTCACTAATTTTTAAAAATTCAAATTTCGAACATAAAATTCATAAAAAATACCACCCCACCTCCGGTCGACCACCACCCCACATCTGGCCAAGCATTTCCGGCGACCAAAAATTAGTGAAGTGTCACTAATTTTTAAAAATTCAAATTTCGAACATAAAATTCATAAAAAATCAACACCACACCTTTGACCGACCACCACCCCACCTCCGGCTGACCACCACCTCACCTCTGGCCGAGCACTTTTGGCGACCAAAAAAATTAGTGAGGTGTCACTAATTTTTAAAAATTCAAATTTCAAACACAAAATTCAAAAAAATCACCACCCCACCTCCGGCTGAGCACTTCTGGCGACCAAAAAAATTAGTGAGTTGTCACTAATTGTTAAAAATTCAAATTTCGAACATGAAATTAAAAAAAAAAAAAATCACCACCCCACCTCTGGCCGACCACTTCCGGCGACTAAAAAAAAATTAGTGACTTGTCACTAATTTTTAAAAATTCAAATTTCGAATATGAAATTCAAAAAAAAAATCACCACCCCACCTCCAGCCGACCACCACTCCACCTCTAGCCGACCACTTCCGGTGACAAAAAAAAATTAGTGAAATGTTAATAATTTTTAAAAATTCTAATTTCGAATATAAAATTCAAAAAAATCACCACCCCACATCCGGCCTACCACCACCCCATCTCTGGCTGCCCACTTCCAGTAACCAAAAAAATTAGTGAAATGTCACTAATTTTTTAAAAGTTTTAATTTCGTACGGAAAATTCAAAAAAATCAACTTCTGCATCCTAGCCAACCACCACCCTACTTCCGGTCGACCACTTTCCTGCGACCCAAAAAATTAGTGACATTTCACTAATATTTAAACGTTATGATTTTGTGCAAAAAATTTGAAAAAACCAACTCAAAAAATTAATATTTAAACGGAATTGAAAACCCTTCTCTCGCAAATGACGCCGTTCGTAGTTCCTCAGGCGTTATCAGATCACCCATGATCCAATTGTCCACGCTGTGCTGTTTGATTGATGGATTCTCACGATAATTTGGGTAATGAAGATTCTTTTTCCATAAATTCGTCAATCGGTTTGGTTGTCGTATTCGCTTCCTAGCGTGGAATTGGTTTGCAAGGACCAGTATTTTGCAGACTGTATCCCAATTTAGGCCTTCCGGCTATAGGATAGCAAAACTTGAAGGACCTCTCCTAAGATGAAATATGCGCTATCCTTCTGGTCTATCTGAAATATCCCGTGTCCTTTTTTTAAAAGAGGTAAAAAAATTTGCTTTTTTCACTAATTTTTCCATTTAATTTTCATCATTAATTTTCAAAACAAAATATTCTCACGTTTACCGGAACGTATAATTTTAAAGAACCAAATTTTTTATTTTAATAAATAAAACGACTCCCCCGACAATGTGATAAAAATTATATTATTTTCAGAGTACAAGTTACAAGTATCAGAATTATAGTATCAAACTGTAAACGAGGAGAAATTTTTTAGTGCAAATAGGTTCCGAAATTTAAATAAACTCTTACTAGTAAGAGTATTGGATAGTTCAAAATACTTTTAGACCGTCCAAAACACTTTTGGAAGGCCAAGATGTGCGATAAGTATCGTCACATAATACCCGTCCGGCACCCAAGTTTTTCTCGTAGACAAGATCAGAATTACTATAAGCCCAAGTGCCCAATCCAACTAATACTCATTATGGGGGTTCAACGACTGCTAGTGCACAGTACAGATGCTGTGCAACACATTTGGGGCCCACCTCGGGTCTTACGGGAACCACAAGATCAGGTGAGTCCCAAAGTTTTTTCAATTTATAAGTTAAACATGGAAAATTGCATGCGAATCGGTCACTTCCCCTCTCAATTTGCTTCTGATGCACAGAGTGATTCACAACCGTTAAGGCCAATACTTGACCGTTACAGGTTATTTAGACAATTCAAATTATTTCTCTGTCAAAAATGATTTTTTAATAACTCACAACCGATAAACAGCTTATTTGCGTTACGTTTGTTCGATACTTCTAATTGCGCGCTTCACGAGCCTTTTTCAATTTGCACCAAATTTAATTCTAGAGGGCAATAATGTAAGGGCATCCTTATTTGACACACCAAATTTAACATCAAAAACACCTTTTATAATTTAGCAAGTCACTTTTCAAAAAATTCCCAAAATCAGACTCTCTATTCAAACTTTAGCAAGTCACTTTATGAAAAATTCACAGAATCAGACTGTCTATTCAAACTTTTATTCTTCCCTCCCTCCTCCTCTTTTGGTGAGTGAACAGTAGGTCATCCACTTTGTTGAGTTACTGTAGCAAAGTTAAGAAATCTTCAAATTGGTGAGTTTGTTTGGTGAGGCTAATTTTTGAGGTTTTGGAGAAGTTTGCTCTCTACTTTAACATTAAAGTTAAATTGTTAAGCCACATATTGATGCTCTAAGTCAATTAAATCTTAACATAAGGGCTAAACGATCCTCACATATCAATACCCCACATTGATCTCTTACTGATAGGAAATCAGAACACAAACAGTCGTGCGTAATAAAAAAACGGAAAAGAAAAACAAGATACCAGATATATGTGGAAAACCTCAATGCGAAGAAAAACCACGGAAGCCATACTAGTCCACTATGAAATCGAAAATAAGAGTACAGTCTTCTCGCAATCACTTTGAGATTTGCGTTTTCTCTCACCTCTTTGTGTTTTTCATTGAAAACTGAGAACCCTAAAATTTGACAAACAGCTAAATAAATAGGTCAGGCCCTATGGCCGAAATTACACCCCAAGGTCCAAAAATATCGTTTTCATTGCATTCCCGTGGGGGCTCCACCCCCATATTCCTGGTGGGATAGACCACTTCTGAAAGTTGTCTGCACCCCAACACTTACTTCTCTCAGCCTTGTCTTTTATTGATTTTACGTTTTAGTTATTCTCTATGCATTTGGTAGATAATTTAATGGATGTCATGGTGCAGACAAATCAAACTTCATTGTCTAAGACTCTAAGTGCTAATTATATTTGAAAAGTTGGTGTATCCGTATGCTAGCTCTTTTTGCTTCTTTTTTTTTTCCGTCAATTAAGTGCGCCTCGCACCTAGACCGCAATGGACGTCTTCACTCCTCAATGCTCCTCCCGGCCTTAATAAATATGGGGTTAATTGATGGTGCGACTCACTTTTTCTCATAATGATTCTTCTATTTTCCTACCTACCGTACGTTTCCCCTTGTAATTAAAAAACAAAGATTGCACATGGCTGAGGGATAATACATCAAAAACTTTTCACGGTGGTAGTTGAGGCAGATGCCGTTTTAGATTTCGAAACTATTTTGTGAGTGAAATTGCTTAATTTTAAATAGTTATGTAGAGTTCGTTTCTAGGACCAAATTAAAAATGCTAGCACCACCATAGCAAGTTGTGGGACTCACGTGAATGTAAATGAGTTTGTGTATTTATATCTGCATTTGCGTGCGGTGCTAGAATGATTAATTTCCGACTTTCTGGTGATGAAGGAGAGCCATAAAAGGAAGGACTAGTTTAAATAGTAATGTTGGGTCACATTTATAGTGTTCAGTAAAATAAACACTAAATAGAATGTCGTGAACGTACTTAAAAGTCTAATTCTAACTGTCTAAGTATCCAGAAAATTCACTCAGATTATTTAGAATTTGAAATTTGTGGCTTAGATTTTGATCACTGGTTTTAAATTTTAGGTGTTTTTTCTGGGTATGAGAACTGCTATTAAATAGTAGGCTGTAGTGTCACATTAAATTTTTCTCACTAATTTTGAAGAATTTTTTCCACATGTACTGTTACTAACAATTAAAAAAAAAAAAAAAAAAACCTACCTTTTTTATTTAGTAAGCAACACGGTTTTCACGACATTTTATGAGTTCAACATTGAGAGTATATAGTAATGCAGTCACATTTAATATTCGTCACTAATTTTCAAAACAAAATATTCTCACGTTTACCGGTACTTATAATTTAAAAGAACCTAACTTTTGATTTAATAAATAACACGACTCCCACACATTGTGATAAAAGTTATATATTTTTTTCTGAGTACTAATAATCTAATACTAGTATAAATAATAAAACCGTAGACAATGAGAAAATTTTGCGTGCAAAGATGCATGTGGCACCTTATGTGCTACTTGCAACGTCTTATAACAAATTCACAGCCGTCCAAAAGTACTTTGGACAGTCCGGATTTTAAATAAACTCTTACCAGTAAGAGTATTGGATGGTTCAAAACACTTTTGGACGGTCAAGATGCACGACAGTATCTGTCAGAGGCGGCTCCACCCTCAGCTTAGGGTGGTCGCCCGAACACCCTGGAATTTTTTTTTTTGTTAGAAATACATGTAAAAAAAATTTATTTTCAATATTTTTGTCATTTTGAACACCCTAAAAAAAATGTTTGAACACCCTAACCAATATATTTGAACCATTTTGAACACCCTACCTAAAATGTTTGAACACCCAATCTCAAAAAGTGACTTCTTTCCACAAGACTCACACACTCTTTTACCATTTCTTTTCTTTCCCCCCACCTTGCCACCGTTTCTTTCTTCAATTCCCCTCTTCCCCTTGGATTTATTCTCCTCTCTCTCTCTCTCTGAACAATTGATTCGTTGATCAGTCAACACACACACATCGACTTTATTACCTTAATTCTTTGTGGTCACCCCCAGATCCTCCTAAACATTTTGGAACTATTCTATTCTGGTACTTCATTGGAGTATGAAAATAGTCTAATTACTCCGGTCCTCTAAATGGCTCAATTTTGAATCTAACCCCATCTCAACTACTAAAATTGTAGAGAAATACTATAGATGCTAACTATTATACAAATTACTTGCACGAAATGTGCATGTGACACTCACCAAATGAGTCTACAACAATATTCACCAATATTTATCTACTCTAACTCATCCTCCTAACATTATGGGATGTCCATTTAATTTTCCGTCAGTTTAATCCCAATTGGTTCAAAGAGTACAAAAATTGGTTGAAATACAGTAAAGGATGCAACATTTTGTCTACGTTGTTATTTTTTCATCCTGATTTCCGTAAGCAAGCGAGAGGTTGCAATCTCATGTGGGAGGCAACAATAATGCTCATAACCAAGTTGTGAAGATCTTCCATTCTTGAAATTCTGAGCAATTGAATGGGAGATCAGTGGATAAACGATTGCATGATTACTTATATGGAGAGTGATGCATTTGATACTGATGCTATTATGGAACGGTTTCGAAATATGAAAAGTCGTTGAGGAAAAATTCTAATATACTAAATATTTTGCTTTTTTTTGGTGGCATTTTTTATATTAGAAGTTTTTTTTTTTTTTGCATATGCACAGTTATTATTTTTAGAGGACTGTAGTAGAATTTCTGAACACCCTCACGAGAAATCCTGGAGCCGCTACTGGTATCGGTCACGTAATACCGTCACTTTTGGATAGCCGAGATGCCCTACCCAACTAATATCTCATTATGGGGAGAAATAATCTCGAGATTCTCAACAAAAACACAATGAGAATAATATCAACACATAGGTGGAGGGATTCGATTGCTAAACAAGTCAAGTCGAACCGAACAGACATTGTGACCCAACATTTTACTATTTAAACGGGTCCGTACCTTTCTTCACCACCAGAAAATCCAGTGTATACACACAGAGAGTCCTTTGTTCACAAGGCAATGGAAACTGGACGATACGTCGTCGTTCTACTCATCCTAAGCCTCGTACCCAAATCCATCTCCCGACCAATCATCAAAACCACGCCTCTCGTACCCGACTCGATCTCCAATGGAGTTCGAGTTGGGAGCGACTACTCCTAGTACTGCGAGAGCTGGAGGTTTTCCGTCGAGACCAATGATGCCGGAGAGTGGACTCAGATTCCGGGGAAGTGCAAAGAATACGTGGAGAAGTACATGACCGACACCGGAAGCCGGTACCAGTCTGACTCAGACGTGGCCGCCGGCGATGCGTTGAAGTTTGCTGAAACGGTGAAGGTCTTTGGTGATCACGGAACGGACGCCTGGGTATTCGATATTGATGAGACGTTGCTCTCCAACCTTCCCTACTACAAGGACCACGAGTTCGGGTGAGTCCAAAGTTTGTGCAATTTATATGTTACATCGAAAATCGCAGGCGAATCGGTCACTTCCTGTCTCAATCTGCTTCCTATGTACAACCATTAAAGGCTAATACTTGACCATTACATGTTATTTAGAAAAATAATGTACTTACGAGATTGTCTTTTGAAAACAAATTACACCAATTTTTTTTTGTCTCAGTGAGACTTTTAAATTCTTGCAAAAGAATTTTGAGAAAAAATCACGTTAATGCATTATTTTTTGCATACAAAATGCACGGTCTCCAAGAGAGACAAGCAATTTGGGATGGGAGAGTAATTATTTGAAAAGTTGGTGTATGCTAGGCTTGCTAGCTAGCTCTTTTTGCTTTTTTTTTTCTTCTCAATTAAGTGCACCTCGCACCTAGACTGCAATAGACGTCTTCGCCAGAGGCGGCTCCACCCTCAGCTTAGGGTGGTCGCCCGAACACCCTGGAATTTTTTTTTTTGTTAGAAATACATGTAAAAAAAATTTATTTTCAATATTTTTGTCATTTTGAACACCCTAAAAAAAATGTTTGAACACCCTAACCAATATATTTGAACCATTTTGAACACCCTACCTAAAATGTGTGAACACCCAATCTCAAAAAGTGACTTCTTTCCACAAGACTCACACACTCTTTTACCATTTCTTTTCTTTCCCCCCACCTTGCCACCGTTTCTTTCTTCAATTCCCCTCTTCCCCTTGGATTTATTCTCCTCTCTCTCTCTCTCTGAACAATTGATTCGTTGATCAGTCAACACACACACATCGACTTTATTACCTTAATTCTTTGTGGTCACCCCCAGATCCTCCTAAACATTTTGGAACTATTCTATTCTGGTACTTCATTGGAGTATGAAAATAGTCTAATTACTCCGGTCCTCTAAATGGCTCAATTTTGAATCTAACCCCATCTCAACTACTAAAATTGTAGAGAAATACTATAGATACTAACTATTATACAAATTACTTGCACGAAATGTGCATGTGACACTCACCAAATGAGTCTACAACAACATTCACCAATATTTATCTACTCTAACTCATCCTCCTAACATTATGGGATGTCCATTTAATTTTCCGTCAGTTTAATCCCAATTGGTTCAAAGAGTACAAAAATTGGTTGAAATACAGTAAAGGATGCAACATTTTGTCTACGTTGTTATTTTTTCATCCTGATTTCCGTAAGCAAGCGAGAGGTTGCAATCTCATGTGGGAGGCAACAATAGTGCTCATAACCAAGTTGTGAAGATCTTCCATTCTTGAAATTCTGAGCAATTGAATGGGAGATCAGTGGATAAACGATTGCATGATTACTTATATGGAGAGTGATGCATTTGATACTGATGCTATTATGGAACGGTTTCGAAATATGAAAAGTCGTTGAGGAAAAATTCTAATATACTAAATATTTTGCTTTTTTTGGTGGCATTTTTTATATTAGAAGTTTTTTTTTTTTTTTTTTTTTTGCATATGCACAGTTATTATTTTTAGAGGACTGTAGTAGAATTTCTGAACACCCTCACGAGAAATCCTGGAGCCGCCACTGGTCTTCGCTCCTCAATGCCCCTCCCACCCTTAATAAATATGGGGTTAATTGGTGGTGCGACTCACACTTTTTCCACCAATTATATCAAACTGTCAATAACGTTGCCTATTGTGTGTTTCTCATTCCCAATTAAGGTCTTTATTTTTATTTTTATTTTTATTTTTATTTATTTTATTTTTTTGGCAACAAGGTTGAATACGTAGTATTTGTTGATTGGGGGTGAGATTATGATCAGATTTTTTTTGGCTTTATTCAAAGTGGAACATAGGAGGATAACTCTCTGTTTTCTTTGGAGTCTCCCTGCATATAGGTACTCAAAATTGCGTTTCTGTTTTAGACAGCCAAGATGGAGTGTGGTTTGGAGTTATTTTGATCTCGAAAATGGAGATTTAGACCTTGGTCAAAAATGCTTAGAAACTTAACTTTTTTTTACTTTTCACGTTTTTTTAGACAAGTCAAACTTCTCACAGAAAAACCCAAAAAGTCGAGGCTTAGTGGAACGGCCCTAGAATCCTTAGCCTCCTCTTGAACTCTAGGATCCCGTGATGAAGTTGTGGAGTTGTATGAGGTTTACGTATACCGCTCGCGTTACATATGGTTTGCCACAATTCAACTCGATCCTTATGCACAAGATTGAAACATGCACTTTTTCGAAGTACTGTGCAGACACTGCAAAAGAGTTCACAGTAGTTTGCTCTTACCAATTACTAACTTAAAAATCATTTTTCTTATGCTTATTCTTTGTCAACCTTATAATTAAGCAGCGTTAATTAACTAAATTGTCTATTTTTTCTTCGGGAGAAAATCGAATATATGTCTTTATAAAATTTACCAAGACTATCTTGTTTTGAATGTAGGTTAGAAAAATATGACGAAACCGCTTTCAACGAATGGGTGGATAAGGCTGAAGCCCTTGCCCTACCAGCAAGTTTGAATTTCTACAAGGAGCTTCAGAAGCTGGGGTTCAAAATATTTCTTTTGACAGGGCGCGACGAGTGTCAAAGAGCTGTCACAGAGAAAAATCTGAAAAATGCTGGGTACAGCAACTGGGAAAGGCTTATATTGACGTATATATGCACGGTTAATATACTGGTTTTTATCGAAACGCAGTTTGAATGTTTGGAATGATTGATGAGCGAATTTTGGTCGACGAAATAGGGGGGAATCGGATTCAGGTACGAAGGCCGTTGTATACAAATCTAAAAAGAGACAGGAGCTAGAAGATGAAGGCTACAGGATACATGGGAGCTCTGGTGATCAATGGAGTGACTTGTTAGGCTCTGCAGTAGCCGACCGTTCTTTTAAACTCCCAAACCCAATGTATTACATTGCCTGAAATAGGTAATCTGATACCCTGGTATTTCCTATTATTGACGCATGAAAAATTACTAGGTGATCTTGGGGCACCGCAACGTGGCGTGGCTGGTGCCGCAACACCTCTTAACACCACACATTTTTGTAGGGTCCACGGCTTAGTGTGCATGAAATCTATAGAAATGTGTGGTGTTGAGGCACCGGGTATCTGTGCCCCAAGATCACTGAATAATGTGTTAGTAGAGCTGGCTCATACATGAAGCCCAAGAAGCTGGGGCTTTAGGCCCACCAAAAAATCAAAAATTTTAGGGCCCCCAATTATTTAGGAAACCTACATAACATATTAGGCCTAATATAATTTTTGTGTAAGCCCTCCACACAAAAAATGGCCCAATTCAAAGGAGATGGTGAAGATGCTTGATTATGAAGCCATAATTAGTACGTTTGCCGCTAAAAGTGCGAGAAAACAAATGTTAAAATGATGGATTTTGAAATATTGTAACGGTTGTATATTTTTTGATAACTATAGGTTTGCATTTTGTAATGATAACTCCTTTGTAATGGTTTTTATAAAGACTCCTTATTGACCATTTTTTGTATGCAAAATATAGGGTGGGCCTTGTTTAATAAGTTCAATTTAGGCCTCCGAAATCTATGAGCCGGCTCTATGTGTTGGGTTACAAAAAAAGTATTTTTTTTTCTTGCATACAAATATACATAGTAATGATTCCTCTCTTTTTCAACAGCTCAGAAGCATTTAGGAGTTCCAAGCAATTGCAAGCCCCTTTGTTTCTTGATTTCTACTTTCTTGCTCAATCAATCAACATCTGTCTTCTAGAACTCATCAGGCATCGACACTTTTGGTAAGATTTGTTCCGTCTTCCAATATTCACTCGGATGCGAATGTCACTTATCCTTTCGACAACAGATGATTCACTCAATGGATCTTCTTTTGCATTTGAAGTTGCCTCTCTTAGTTCAGCTTGTTGCATTCTCTTATTCAGCTTCAAGCTGTCTTTTTTTTACCTGTTGCACTTTTGTTTAGTTGTTTGGGGCAGTATCTAGTTTAGTTGTTTGGGGCAGTATCTGTTTCATGTGATTACTCTTTTAATATCTACGACGTTCTTTTTGATGCAACAAAAATGTCAAGTTGGCTCTGTTTGTTAGATGAAAGATTGGTCTCAAAAGATCAGCCGAATATAACATGCTTTCTTCACTAGCCATTAGCACATAATTCGCAACAACCCACAAAATCCCATATTTGACTACCATGTGTTTCGTATAAAATGGTTTATAGGGGGTGTGTGCCGTAGAATTCTCCCGCAATAAAATGTTAGAATCTGTGTTGAATAATTTCGCCACAAAATGCACCACAGGGTTACCTTTGACACCATGTTTTTCCAAGATTCATCATGTGTTGCATTTGTTGCTGCTAAACATGGTGAGCAAGATACAGTGATAAATTAACTTGCATGGAAGTTTTGAGCCATAAACACTTTTTAGTTATTGTGATAGATCCATTACCACCTGTTCTAAAATACCAGTCACCGCGCTTACTCTCTCATGTTTATGAATGCCTAGAACAAAATATAGGCCTTGCTCCGGGTACTCTAGGGCTATTCGACCCACCACTAGCGATGGCAGAGCACTCCGGTTCAGGCCTCTGCCTATCGTTCCTCCCCGGAAAACAATTGCCAGAGAAATCAAAATGCACATTCCTAGATGACAACTTTCCACATTCATGGTCTAAATTACTAAAGAAATTGCTAGCGACAGTCAATTCTTCGAGTCTCCCCAGTGAGCAAACCGAATCAGAGAGCTTTCCGGAGAAGTTGTTATGAGCCAAATTGAGGACTTCAATATCACCAAGGCAAGAAAGTGAGTCGGGCAAATCACCCGATAGCGAGTTATAACTCACATCCAAAACTCTCAAATCTTGCCACAACCCAACCCCCTCAGGAATACCACCAGTCAGGTGGTTATTTAAGAACAAAATCTCCTTTAGCCTTGGACCAACATTCGCCAAACTGAACGGGATGTTACCAGAAAACCTGTTGTTAGCCAAAGTTATCACAGACGCGGGAGAATTCCCCAAATTTAAAGGTATCTGCCCGTCGAATTTGTTATGGTTGAGGAGAATAACATCAAGCCTTTTGTTGAATATATCTTCAGGGATTGGACCTGAGAAGTTGTTGAACCTCAGGTCCAAGAATATGAGGTTTGGAATGTGGAGTAATTGTATTGGAAATGGACCACAAAGTTGGTTGTTACTTAAGTCCAATTCAATTAGAAAAGGGAGATCTTTGAAAATGTGAGGAATTAATCCTGTGAATCTGTTGCTGTTGAGGTGAAGAAGAGAGATATCTTTGATGAGAGACAGTTCTTTGACCAAAGTACCCTGGAGATTTCCATGGTTTAGATCTATGCCTGCAATTATGGGTCCAGTTTGATCACCCAACCCATCTTGAGGATCCACACAGAAGACTCCTCTGTAACCACACACATCTGATCCCACCCAAGTGTCCAAAATCTTGTTTGGGTCATCTGTTATTGCAGATTTCCATGACTGAAGAGCAGTGTAAACCCTGCTTAGCTTTGCCTCAGATGGGGTTGGGTTGGGGGGACTGTGTTTGATTCCTCTACCTATCCAAACAGCCCCTCTAACCTCACCAAAGGTAATGGAAACACTACCACCCACACTAAAATGGGCTTCTGATGCACCTATTTGGAGGAGGAGAAAACACAGAAAACAAAAAAGGCTCTTCTCCATTTTGTGGTAAGAATTCATATGCCCATTTTTACTTGAATGTTTTGCAGCATTGAAGAAGGGACAAGATGGTGGTGTTAATGGGTTTTCAATGTGATTTATTGTTTTGATGCAAAACTTATTCTCTTGCTCTTAATTTTCAGTTTTTATTATGCTTTGAGATTTTTTGTAATTATGTATCTTTACCCAACATTTATTTTTTTCCTAGCTCATGAAACTGTTCATGATGGATCAACTGTTGGGGTGTTATAGTCTTGAATGGCCATAGAACCCGGGTACTTTCAAGTCCGAGCATCTCCAATGGTTCTGGTCATTTTTTAAGTGCCAAAGCCATTTGTTTGGCTTGATGTAGTGTTTTTTTGGTTAAAATTTGGCAAAAGTGCTCCAATGGCCGCTACCACTTGCAGCCGTTGGATCACACGCACATATCACATCCATTGGATTACTCTCAAAAGCCATTAAATCACAATCCTTGCAAGAAACGGCCAAGCCATTTTGTCTCCCAAAACACTCCCCATTGGAGAGAATATTGTCTTGAAGCCAAAATATAACTTTGGTTCCCAAAATGGCTCTCCATTGGAGATGATCTTATGGTGGAAAACCAAATAACACATAACTACATATACATATCTAAAGCAGGGAAAAAGGGTAAGGAAATCAAAGGATGAGACTTGATTAATAACCTAACCACACCCAGAACTGAATATGTCTAAACAATCACCCTTGTTGCATATGAGAACATTCTTACTGCAGATTCCAGATGCAATATTCCTGCATGTCCCATGACCGTAGTCACATAACAGGCGCGCGTGAGAGCGAGCCATAAACGGGAATGCATAGACCGAAGGGCTGAAGGATTATGTGACTCAGCCCATGACTCCCCTCAACACCAGGTAATGGAACACTGTGAAAGAATTTTCCAAAGCATCAGCACTCTAGTGGAAGGATAGACAGCGATGTGAAACTGTCGAGTTTTCAGAAACTTCACAGGAGGTATACTAAGCAAAAATTTCCATTATGAAATCAAGTTTTTGTTGGTGCGATTCCTGGATTTCTGATGGAACTGGATAAAAATGGAGAGATTAGATGGTTGCTTGAAGGCGCGTTACATGGACGTTGTCCTTAAGACGATATTCGCCACCACCAATTCAAGTGAATTTGGTGTGCGCTGGTTTAACAGGGAATTCAACTTCAAGATACAATGAAGCCTAATCCCGATTGACTGTTTATTCAACTGCATTATGCACGGATGAAAAAGAATCAGATTACCTTTGCATTTTTACAAGCCCGCCAAGAATAAATGTAAGAGATAATTCTAGAGAGAGAACAATAAGAATTGCTCTGATTATTTGTCCAATTGATAGAACAACGTGCCTTCGTAGGCATGGATCGTTACTGTTGGCAAAAGATTACAACTCATTGATTAAACTCAATAGTCATGTCTATTCAATTGAACCTAACAATCACACCATTTGGTTTGATTATGTCTATTCATTTAACCTGAATAGACACACCCTGTGGACTAAAACCATTCACCAATAATTACATTTAAATATTTTTATAATGTTCCAACAATTTTGATACACATTTTTTTGTTAGGTCTAATGTTTTCCTTGTTGAAAGAGGAAGACACTTATGCATCACCTCCAGCAATAAAGATTGTTTTCAGCATATCTAGGGGAAAGAAATCAGAGGGCTTTTCAGCACAAATGAGGCGGCCGAAATTGTGGATGTTATCAAAATAGAATGCTGTGGAGGATTTCTGACAGAATTCATAGGTGATCTGTTTATGGAGACTGGGATGGCCTTGATTTTACTGGTTTTTTTAAACAGAATTTTCTGGAGTTTAAAAGTATTTTAGTATTTTTAGTAGTCCAGATTTGTTAGATTATCATCGATGAAATAAGTATCTTGTCGGTAAAATTTTCTCACAAAATAAAACCAATAATTGTCAGGATGAACGGTTTAGATTGTATTGACTGTAGGGAAGCTTGTCGGGGTGCAAACAACCTCCATTAGTGGTTTAGCCTGCGGGTGCAGAGGGCAGAGCCCCCCTCAATCAACAAACTTTATCTTTATTTTTCTTTCCATTTTTTCATTACACACGACTTTTTGTTCTTTTGTTCTGTGATTCATTGTTCCAAAGATCCGAAACACATTGTGAGATTGAACGGTTGTTCAAAAATCCCAACAAAGCAAGGCCCTTGTTTTTTCTTCTCTTTTTGGTTTGTTTCGTGCGGACTTTGTTTGTCCAAAGATCCGAAAGATATTGTGGGATTAAACGGTTGTTCAAAAATCCCAACAGAGTTTCCAAAAAAGAAACAATAAAGATAACAAATACTAAAAGAATGACGAAACATTATCCATCCGTTAAATTGTAATGTCATCAATGTAGACTGATTCCTCCCTCCAATGTTATCATTATCAAATAGGATAAAGTTTGTCGACTGAGGGGGGTTATCTGTTATTTCTAGGACCATTAATAATTTAATGGTCAACAAATTTTGGATTGTCCATAGTAAGAAGAATTTGGCTTCTTTTGTGTTTGGCCACAGCAGCTGCAATTTCAATCATCTAAAAGTATTTCAACGCGAATCATCAACTATCAAGATGGACGGCCTAGATACACTTATCTCTTATAATGGGAATTTTATACTACAGAAATGTCAGATCCTATGAAAGAAATATAGGTGAAGTGTGAACTACCAAGAAACATTTGTCTTGAGCCACCAAATTTGATTAGTCAATAAATCATGTGAATTAGTGATTATCGTAAATTGAAGAAACATCCCGAAATACTCTATCATGATTAGGGTTGTAAATAAGTTGATTTTAGCCGAGCTTCACTGTACTCAAACTTGGCCTAACGAGCCGAACCTACCCAGTTCGTTTCAACCTAAATTCATGGTTAGCTAAGTTGCCAATAATCATAGGTCACATTTATAATAACAAAAATATTTGGCGTAACAACAATACTATTTTATGTGATGTGACTGAATAAGTAATTTACACCCACCCAACCAATAGGGTTCCTACTATTTCGGAAGCCAATTGGAGTTGTGACGTTTAGGAAAACAATTAAATCTAGAATTTTTCTATTTGTAGCAGTTGAAGTATAATAGAATATTCGGTGAGGATCTTTCATGTGAATAGATATGTGCAAAAAAAAAAACATGTGGTCACAATGGTGAGAGGGATAGCAATGGGGCAGGTCGGAGCCAATTTAATTAAAAGGGTAAAATTGTCTGCAGTTCCCAACACTCTCAGGTTTTTGGCAAGTTTCGGGTCATTTCCGCACCCAAAAAATTGATCATAGTAGTTCACATTTTAAATTTCATTGAGATGATTAACCGTGTATAATTTTATTTCAATCGGGATTCGGTAAATATGATTTCGTTACGCATTGATCTTGAAATGGTGTACTATATATGTTGACACACTGGATTGGAAATCTCAAGAAAAGTACATGCCAAACCCAAAATTATATGTACCCAACTCCGAATAACATGATTTTCTGTGTGACTAATGTTGTGGACAAGATCTAAAAATGAACCGCTCGTATCCTAGCTCCGTCCCATTAATTGCGTCTTCATTCATTAGTGCAGTTGCACTATTTTTTTTTTTTTTCCCCCTAAAGGCTGTCAACTCGACAGTATCCAATATAAATTTAAAAAAAAAAAAAAGAAAACAAACAAAATACAAGAAAAACAAAACAAAATACAAGAAAAGTTGCTCAATTCCGATGTCGAACCATCATCTAACTCATGGAGGATCGCCACTGGATCTGGTCCCGTCGCAGAATCACCACTGGATCCGCCTCTTAACGCCTTCACCGTCACCGTTGGAGAGCTCAGTCAACCATCGCCAAAATTGATATCAGCGAGTGAAAAAGGATTTATAAAATCTTGGCATGGACATATTTGTTTTCTTCTCAGTCTTTTCTTATTGGAAAACTTTTGACATGTACTGCTAAATAAGTTTTTATTGTTTGGATAGATTACTAGATTATGCCTGTATTTTTTATTGGCATAATTGTTACCATTTCATGAGCAACCAACCAGTCCAGTCCTGTCCTATTGTGTCATTTTCTCTCATGCCTTAAGTCCGAAGATAGGAGGCAGACAGATGGCAACTCTTTCTAAGACTTGTGAAGAATTCTACCCCCCAAAAAAAAGGACTTGTAAAAAAGTCACCTAACTTGAGGGACCAATGGGAGGTGGGTAACTTGAAATGGTTCTTTTCGAAAAGGTTCCCATAATGAATAAAGTTAGCATCGGAGTACTAACTTTTAATTTGGGTGTCATCATCAGAAACTCCTCTAATGTTATTTTCTTTTGTTAACAACCCCACTGGGCAGGTCGATTCACATCACACTCTGGAATAAATAAAGACATTGGGTCCTCAAGTCACGTATGGCATGATGCAAATTCTCAGTGTCAATCAATTTATGGATCCATATATATTTTTCCTTATAGATTTTACTTCAAGATATTTCCTTTTGATGAACCCTCAAGATGTTTTCTTATGATTTATGATCTAAAGTAACTTCAATATTGTTACACTAACTTTGAGTTTTACTTTAAATATTTCTGTGAGAATTTTATTCTTATGGTTCAAATCTTGTACTCCTGAAATCCAAGAAGCAACTTCAATATTCATTTTAGTGTCTTGGTTTATAACTTCCGTCCACTCAGCGGAGGATAATAGTATATACGAATAAGATCGAGTTTAAATTATTTCCACCGCCGGCGGAAACCAAAGTGTTCTCCAAATCAATTGCATTGCGCCATATGTCCATGTCCTAATATTTGGGACCACTGTTTGGATACATGGCGCAATACAATCGATTTGGAGGAAACTTTTGTTTCCACCGGCGGTGGAAATAACTTATTCTCATAAGAATAAACGTGTTTGGATTTTAATACACATCTCGTGGATAACATTAATACACTTTTCTCGGATATCGATACATCTTTCTACACATTATTCTCCGGCCTAAGGGCAGAATTTAGTACTCCCTCTGTCCCAATTTGTTGTGTCTGTTTGCTTTTTGGGACCTCTCAAAAAATTGTCTATGTTTCATTTTTGTTTTTTGAACTAATATTTTTCATTGTTGTTTAACAAAATTAATTGAGATCTATCAGACAAGATCCATATTAAATATACAAAATATTACTATAAATTAAAAGATACAGACAATTTTTTGAAAACGTTCAAAAAAAGAAAACAAACACAATAAATTCTTTATTTTAGTAGTCTTGTATTCCAATTTTGTTCTTATTAAAAACAAAAAACTTTGGCATTAGATTCCTCCCTCCCTGAATAAGAATATTAACTTCATGATTCTCAGTTAATACATCCACTAAGATTATCTGTATGAACTTTGGATTGTAATGGATTCTCCACCAAATTACTGGTATAATTATTATTCACCTACCTTTTGCATTCTTTTTCTATTTCTTTGGTATCTACTCTCTAACAAAGCGAAACCAGTCTTCTGCGCTCATATGGTCGTCTCGTTTTTGTTAATTTGACACTTAATCTAGAGATGACAATTATATCCATATCCATATATATTCGATCTGATCCGGTCATTTGGAGGTGGATATTGCTTATTTTTGTTATCCAATAGGAATATGAGGATAATTATATAATACCCGGTCAAGTATGAGTAGGGTATGATTTTGCTGTCCCCATACCCAAATACTCGTCCCGCCCCATCAAATATGTTCCTCATTACATATATATCTCTCTTGAACAATTATATTTTTCTTATCTTAGTCACTGACGAATAATCCTTCTTTTTATTTTGTACTAGCCACTTAGTTACTTATGTAGCTTTGTTCCATTCACTTGCATTTTCGTTTTGTAAATTGCTTTATGATATTTTTTGTTGTGTTCTTTTGTTCGGTCCTTGCGTTAATGCATTAGTACGATAGTAGTAATAAACATGGAATTTTGAACATAATATATATTGTTATATATTTAGATATATATTTGTTAGGATCAAGCGTTTACCATCTCACCAAAACCCGCAGGTGTTAGTGAAGGTGCAACTTTATTTCCTTTATTCCCTATCATGCCCAAACGCCAACGGGTCAACTGAGACTTGGCCCACCTGACCTCCGCCCTGGCAAGATGTTGGATTTGGCCCACCAGGCCTCCGCCCAACTATCCCCCCTCCAACACCTGCTTGGAAGCAACATACTATCCAGGAGAGTTGAACCCTTGACCTTGTCTTTGAGATACCACTTGTTAGGATCAAGCACTTACCATCTCACCAAAACCCGCAAGTATTAGTGAAGGCACAACTTTATTTCCTTTATTCCCTATCGCGCACAAGCGCCAACGGGTCACCTGAGACTTGGCCCACCTGGCCTCCACCCCGGCAAGATGCTGGACTTGGCCCACCTGGCCTCCACCCAACAGTATTTACTTAATTATAATTTCATCTCTTATGATTTTATAAAAAATTTAGTGAGTTGCCTCTTTTTGGAAGTATAATTGGGTATTGGGTAATACCCATTCCACCTATTCAAATGGATATGGATTTAGTGACTTTTAAGCATCCCCAATTGAATATGGGTATGGGTATAGATGTAAGCGAAGAGTTTGGGGATCAGGTTTGGAAGGAGCACCCCCAATCCAAATCCAAACCCAACCCGTTGTCATTCCTAACTTAATCATTAAAATTATCAGGACCACTTTGCAATCTGGCAAGAGATAATCATGGACCCACAAATTTTAAAAAAAATTATTTGGGAAATGATTTTGGTACTCGAGATCTTGATAACCACACTCCAATATTCGTCTTATAGTGTTCACATATTAGAGTGTAATTATAAAGAAAAAAAAGAATGCCAAAATTAATTACGTACCTTTTTATTTTATTTTTTCAAATCAACTGTTTTTTCAAGCGGGAAGAGAATTAATTTCAAAAAATCAAAGTAACGGGGGACAGTATTACATCGATCACGTGTGATCTGCAATAACTAAATCAAGTCCATGCAATACATAAAATCCAAGAAATTGCCCACATGAAAAAGTATAAATTAAAAACCAAACAGGGCTATGCATGAGAATTAATTATCAATTCTCGCCTTAGTAAGAATTAACCCATTGACCTCTTAGTAGAAATTAAGAATTCAAGGCTGGCCAACTACGTTCACCCTAATTTATTTTTTCATCAGCAGGTTAGCCCTAGTTAGTTACACATATGGGCATTGGGCGGACCTATGCATTGGCAATTAATTGACCTCATTAAATTGAAAAGAATTGGTAGAGTATCTATAATGTTACTTTTATGGTAGCTGATAATGCCAAAACTAATATTGTTCCTTCCAAAACCAAAGTGTTTGTGCCAAAACACTAATTGTTTTTTCTTTTACAATGACTTATATGCCCTTTCCTATATCAAGAATTTTCCTTCCTTTTACTTACAAAACTAACCCTTCAATTTCTTCTGAGTTATATAATCTGAGTTAAGTGGTGCCAAGACAGAATGAATGGGATGGTGAGAATTACTGAGAAATGAACTTTGAAAGTCTGAGTTTGGCACCACTCAAATTAACAGAATCGCCTACATCACATGAAAATTACGTTACGAAATCAAATTGAGAGAATCATGATTTAAGTCACCTTACCATCTTCGGTGGTGGTCTCAAAGGAGTCAGTTCCCATCAGGTTTTTCAAATTTCTTGGGTCCATTCTAGATCCCAAAAAATAATCAAAATTTTTCATTTTTTAGAACTCGTCAACAAGAGTAAGCACTCCACGAATCAATTCGATTAGAATTCTTTTGATACATGACCAAATCGTGTTTCCGCAAAAAAAAAAAAAAAAAAAAAAAAACGTTCATATATTAGAACTCATCGAGAAGAGTAAGCACTCCAAAAAGTTCGATCAAAGTTCATTTGATACATGAATGAATCGTGTTTGTGCGAGAAAAAGAAAATAAACAGTTAAAGTTTCAAACAATATTTTCCTTTCTTTTATTTCTTGCATAAATATGATTCGTTTATGTATCAAATGAACTCCGATTGAACTGATTTTTGGTGTCTTACTTTTCTCAGCGAGTTTATCAAAATGAACGATTCCGATTGTTTTTCGGATTTGGAATTGACCAAAAAAATCGAACAATGGAGGTGACTAAAGGGGAAAAAACTGGGGAAGCTAAACGATCTCAAACCAAAAATTTGTTTGATTATTTCGTCATCCGTCCAAAGAGAAACATAAACGAAAAAGCAAGCGTGGGTCAACACCACCATGTCCAGCCTACATCCACTGTATCAACAACCTATTCTCTCATTTGTTGTTATTTATTTTTTTTTGGTTATTGTGGTTTATGTTTAGTAAAAGGGCATATAAGACATTGTAGAAGTAAAAAAAAGTAGTGTTTTGGCATAAACAATTTTGGTTTTGGCGGGAACACTATTGGTTTTGGCATTATCAGCTGCCTACTTTTATTTCTACATTTCAAAAATATTGCTCGATTGCCTTAATAACTTTTGAAATTTTTAATTTTCGCCCATGTGGCATGGAAAATTATTGATGGCACTCAGTAATATAATTGACATTGGAAAATGGTGTGTACTATTATGGAAGGCAACAACTATTTTTTAGGGATGTGCTATTGGGCTCTTTTGAAGATTTTTATCGTGCCTGTTTCGATGATTAGAACAATTAATTTTTAGATTGAATCGAAAACATCAATCACATTAAAATTATGTCTATTTAATGGAGTATCAATTTGCACATGATTGCATTTTATCAATTTGCATATGATTGCATTTTTCAAATAAAAGAGTCATGCAAAATTATTTATTCCAAACTAAATGTCAAGAGACATTTGATTGAGATTCGATTATCATTTATTTTAGCATCAATAATGTACTTTAAAAAGAAAAATATTTGTATTGTTGTTAATAAATCTACGAAAAGCTTGAAAATGGGTTAACAATACTATTCAGTAGGTGTTTGAAAAGTTCATTTTCAGCTTTTCATTTTCAACTTTCTAGCTTACTGGATTATGGTTATAATGTATTTCGAATATAGTAGAGTATTTGGGAGAAATGTGCAGAATGTATTTTGTAATAAAAGTAGTGTCCGGGAGATATGAGCAGAATACATTCTGTATGTTAACCAAAATGGAAAAAATGAGAAGTCAAAAAAACTCCTCCCGCCCTACTTTTCACTTCTACTCTCCAAATCACAAATTTCCGTTTAATTTTATGGAAAATCCCATAAAATCACCAGTTGATAAAATCACTCTTGTTCCCATTAGATAAAATCCAAGTTTGATTAAATCTCAACCCACTGCACCAATTACCAATTTGCCCTTCATTTTCTTTAAGCCACCATATATAACACAAATAAACATTTACGAATTCTCTTTCTCCCGTTCCGAAACTAAAGGACCGCACTACTACCCAAAAAAATTGCAAACCACACATATTCACATTGGAACCAACCATTGTTGTGCGTTTTGTAAAATTTTTCTAAAAGTGGAAATTTTTTTCCATATGCAACATAGGCTTTTTTTTTTTTTTTGGGTGCAAATGTTCAACATAGGTAACATGGAAATACGAAGTTCAGTTTCACGGAGTTTGTGGTGTGGGATGAGATCTGTAGGAGTAGAGAAATTTTAGGGTTGGCTGTTTATTTTGGACGGGGGCAAGTTAGTAATTTCATCTTCTGTACTTCTCCCACGTGTAGTACACTCTCATTTTATCAAATGAGGTGAAGAGAAGATAAAATCACAGCTTTTATCTTTTGAAAAGCTGAATTTTGGGTGAGTTCCTCAAAAGATTTTATCAAAGATAAAATCAAGATTGATTTTTATCAAATGAGGAAGAGGTTTGACAAAATCTCAGCCTTTTTAATGCAAAAAAGCTGAGATTTTATCAAACATCTTCCTCATTTGATAAAATCAACCTTTGATTTTATCAAATCTTGATAAATTTTTTTGGGAAACTAGGCCTAGCCAAAAATTAAAAAATGCAAAAATGAAAACGTGAAAAGTAGGTTGCTAAACTACTTTTTTTTTAATTTTAATCTTAACCAAGTTTTTTTTTTTTTTTCAATCGATATACATTAGCGGGAAAGGGGTTAGTAGTGTTAGGGAGTTAGGCCAACCACGCCTCTCGCGGGGCTCAAACCCAGGCCTCTACTGAGGAGGTGGGGTGAAGTTCCAACTGTGTGCTAGCCTGGAACTTCCATAACCAAGTTTGGTGTGAACACTATAGCTCATTTGTAGGTCCCACGAAGTTTAAGCACAGTGATAAGTAATAGAGAGCTTCCTTCGTAATTAACGATAACTAACCACAATTTGTCCTGTTTGATTTATGCGCCTGAAAGAAGCCCCAAATCCCATCCAAAGTCAATGTCATTCCTAACATAATCGTCAAAATTATTAGGACCACTTTGCAATCTGGCAAGATCTCATTATGGTACCACAAATCAAAAAAAAAAAAAATTTATATTTGAGAAATGATTTTGGTACTCGAGATCCTGATAACCACACTCCAATATTTGTCTTATAGTGTTCACATATTAGAGTGTAATTATAAAGAAAAAAAGAATGCCAAAATTAATTACCTTTTTTTTTTTATTTTTTCAAATCAACTATTTTTTCAAGCGGGAAGAGAATTAAGTTCAAAGAGTCAAAGTAACGGGGGACAGTATTACATCAATCACGTGTGATCTTCAATAACTAAATCAAGTCCATGCAATACATAAAATCCAAGAAATTGCCCACATGAAAAAGTATAAATTAAAAACCAAACAGGGCTATGCGTGGGAATTAATTATCAATTCTCGCCTCAGTAAGAATTAGTTGAAAGAATTCAAGGCTAGCCCTAGTACACATATGGGCGGACAATTAATTGACCTCATTAAATTGAAAAGAATTGGTAGAGTATCTATAATGTTACTTTTATTTCTACATTTCAAAAATATTGCTCAATTGCCCTAATGACTTTTGAAATTTTTAATTTTCGCCCATGTGGCATCTCAAATTATTGATGGCACTCAGTAATATAATTGACATTGGAAAATGGTGTGCACTATTATGGAAGACAACAACTATTTTTTAGGGACGTGCTATTGGGCTCTTTTGAAGATTTTTGTTGTGCCTGCTTCGATGATTAGAGCAATTAATTTCTAGATTAGATCGAAAACATCAATTCTATTCCAAAGCAAAAAAAAAAAAACATCAATCACGTTAAAATTATGTCTATTTATTATCAATTTGCACATGATTGCCTTTTTCAAATAAAAGAGTCATGCAAAATTATTTATTCCAAACTAAATGTCATGAGATCATACATTTGATTGAGATTCCATTATCATTGATTTTGGCATCAATCATGTACTTTAAAAAGAAAAATATTTGTATTTTTATTAATAAATATACAAAAAGCTCGAAATTGGGTTAACGATACTATTCAGTAGGTGTTCGGGAGGCTCATTTTCAACTTTTTAGCTTTTTGGCTTATTGAATTATGGTTGAAATGTATTTCCAGTATAAGAGAGTGTTTGGGAGAAATGTGTAGAATGTATTTTGAAACAGAAGTAGTGTTTGAGAGATATGAGTAGAATATATTTTGGAAGTCTTTTTGTTAACCAAAATGAGAAAAAATGAAAAATGAAAAGTCAAAAAGCTCGTCTCACGCTTCTTTTCACTTCTGCTCTCCAAATCACAGATATCAAAACACATTTTGACAGTGAATGAGATTTCTTTTCCAACCAAACAGCCAAAAATAAAAAAATGCAAAATGAAAACGTGAAAGGTAGGTTGCCAAACGAGCCCGAGAGCTTCCTTTGTAATTAACGACAACTAACCACAATTTGTCCTGTTTGATTTATGCGCTTGAAAGAAACCCCAAATCCCATCTCAAGAGATCATACATTTGATTGAGATTCGATTATCATTGATTTTGGCATCAATAATGTACTTTAAAAAGAAAAATATTTGTATTGTTATTAATAAATCTACGAAAAGCTCGAAAATGAGTTAACAATACTATTCGGTAGGTGTTTGGGAGGCTCATGTTCAGCTTTTTATGTTTAACTTTTTAGCTTATTGGATTATGGTTAGAATGTATATCGATACAGTAGAGTATTTGGGAGAAATGTGCAGAATATATTTTGCAACAGCCAACAAGGAGTCGTGTCTGAGAGATATGAGCAAAATACATTTTATAAATTTCTTTGTTAACCAAAATGAGAAAAAATAGAAAGTGAGAAGTCACCTTCTTTGCACTTCTGCTCTCCAAATCACAAATATCATAACACATTTTGACAGTAAATGAGTTTTTTGTTTTCCTGCCAAACAGTCAAAATTTAAAATTTAAAAAATGAAAACATGAAAAGTAGATTGCCAAACAAGCCCGGACCGAGTTCGGGTTTTTTTTAACCAAATGAGGTGTGAAAAATATTGCTTATTTGTAGGTCCCACTAAGTTTAAGCACAGTGATAAGTGATAGAGAACTGCCTTTGTAATTAACGATAACTAACCACATTTTGTCCTGTTTTATTTATGCGCTTGAAAGAAACCCCAAATCCCATCCATAACGCCGTATTTTCATTGGAGCAAAATCAGTCGTGGATTGCGGATAGTTGTTTACGTAGACAATTTCGACCAATTTGGTCGGGTTGTATTCCGCCCAAATTACTTGATGTTATCTGTAAAGATCGCTAGTGGGTTTAATACAGATGATCATTTCAAAAAAAATCAGTCGTGGAAAATCTATTTGGATTCTCAGGAGAACAGTAATCCCAAGCGTTTTTCACGCCTTGCGTTGCAGCAAATAATTTACCAAATAAACATATCCCGTAGCACTTTCGTATTTTTTTTTGGTTTTGTTAATCAAAAATGATACATACACACTCACTCGGACACACTCTGCCACACCCCCTCTCACATGTGGGGTGGGTCCCTCCCGGGAGGGACCCCTCTCACATGCTGCCACACCCCTTCTCACATGTGGGGTGGGTCCCTCCCGGGAGGGACCCACCCCACATGTGAGAGGGGTATGGCAGAATGTGTCCGAGTAGGTGTGTATGTATCATTGTTCTTTGTTAATACGTGCCTCCGACACATGATAAAGTTCATTAAATAAATCCCAAATATTTTATCCCCAATATTTGTCACGCCTTGCTTTGCAACAAATAAACAAATCCTTTATCACTTTCATATTTATTTTTTGGGGGGCTTTATTAATATGTGCCGCTAGACACATAATAAAATTTATTAAATGAGTCTAATTAAACCAACTTTTATAAAAAGTAGTAAAAATAATTAATTGATATATTTAGGTTTCTCATGCAAAAAGTACTCCAGTAAAAGAGTTTGTGACTAGTAATTAAAACAATTTTCCATGCAAACAAATGTTTAATTAAGCTTATTTAATGAATCTTATCATGTGCCGGGGCACATATTAACAAAACTTTTTTTTTTTTTTACCTAATGCTGGCTAGTTAAATTTCATGGGACCTCCAATCTTAGAAACAGCCAATAAAAACGAGAATGTGAGGATGAACAAAATCGGACTCACGCTATCGAGAAAAACTTGGGTGCAAATAGAATATTGCACACGTAGTGTTCGCGAGAGCATCTCAGCCTTCCAAAAGTGTTTTGGACTGCTCAAATTTTTCTTTCCCTCTCTCTCTTCTCTCTCTATATAAAATAAAGACCGTCAAAATCAATTTTGAACGATCGAGATGCGCATTGAATACTACCACATGATACACAGCTTACACCCATGTTTTTCTCCGAGTTATTTGTTTCAATTATGGATTTAGGGGGTGTTCCACTAACCCAATTTTTTAAAAAAATTAATTTTTTATAATTTTTTATCAGTGAAACATCCCCTTACTAATCTTTATCCCTGGAAAATAATCCTCCATCCAATCGGATAAGATAAGTTTTTGCTTATATATAATGGGTCTAGAGAGTAAAAGAAGAAGGGTGATTTCGACGCATGCGTTTGACTCTCCTACCTCCTTCCAACTCATCAACAAGAAATCTCTCTCTCTCTCTCTCTGTCTCTCTCTCTCTCCTCGACAAACTGTTGAGGATCATCCCATCACCAAATTGCCCATTTCAATTCGAATAACCACCGTAAAAGATGCCAAATTTCAATTTCCGTACCCTCAAATCTTCCCCATATTCGGTTCCCATACTAGTTGCATAACCCATTTCCACTTAGGGTTTCTTTTTCACCCCGTCAAATCATCGGATCTTTAAGGTTCAGAGATTTCTCGGTTGTTTTGATCAGAAGAATCGGGGTTAGGGTCTTGGTTTTGGTTCTGTTCGAGTTCTGGTTGCGATCGGTGACATGAAGATCGAAGAGTTGTTAGACGAGGTTGTTGAATCATCTGATGGAAGGAGTAGTTACAGTCAAGATCGACAGGTTGTTCGCCGATCAAAAAGACAAGATCGACAGGTTGTTCGGGTGGATGATGCGAAGAGAGCATTAGTCGGAGCCGGGGCGCGGATCTTGTTTTACCCGACACTTTTGTACAATGTTTTTAGAAACAAGATTCAAGCTGAGTTCAGATGGTGGGATGAAATTGATCAGGTTTTGGTTCTCAATCCCATCGTATAAGAGCATTTTTTTTTCTTCTTTTTGATAACTCGGGTTTCTAGACCAGCTTACTTGCACCTCGACTCGACTGCTAATTAAAACTGGGATAAAGAAAAATACCGTATGGACTAACCCCAAGAAAGTTGAGAGCTATTCGAAAGCTTTGGAGAAAGCTATGCATTTGGTTTTATGGTCTTTGTAGAGTCCCTTTGGATTGTGAGAAGTGGTGAGAAATTGAACAGAAAGGTGGATGCTTTCAACTGGGATTGAGGGATATTGAGAAATGGTGAGAAAGGATGAAAAATAAAGAAAGCTATGAGTTCGTATTGGACCATTTTTATTTAATTTGAATAGAAATGAAATGAACTGAAGGGTGAGAAAATAAAAGAACGGAGAACTCTTTCACTTGTTCGGATAGTTAATGAGGTGAGAAATGGTGAGATATGAAGAAAAATTTGGAAAGAAGTACGATTTTTTTATTGGTTCATTTTTTTCCTCAACGTTTGGTCCATTTGGGAGAGAAACCAATAGAGCTTCCAGCTTTAATTAGGCCCATCAGTGGACGGTGAAATTGGTATACAAGATTAGTGGAGGTGCAAGTACCTTGACCTGGACGGTGTAGAAACAAAATTTCCACAATCCTTTCTCTTCTCTCTATTTCTCACAATCAACAGGGAAGAGTGTGCGTTTGTTTGTTTGTTCATGAGCTTATGTCATTGTGCTTGATGGATTTGGAGTGTGGTGTGTGGTGTTGCTTTTTTCTCTGTTTTGTCGCTGGGAAATTGAATCCTAAAAAGTTGAACCAGAATTGGTTTTTGATATAGTGAGTGGTAGTTTAGTGGCTTTCTGAAATTGTTCTTCGTGCTCCATGTGTCTTTTATGTTTTCGTAGAACTAATTGTGCGAAATGGTGAGAAATTGAAAAGAAAGGTGAACTCTTTCACTTAAGAGTTGAGAAATGGTGACATAAGATAAAAATAAACAAGAAAGATGAGTTTTTATTGGTCCATTAAAAATAAACAAGAAAGATGAGTTTTTATTGGTCCATTTTTATTCTCACCATTTTTTGCAGCTATTGGTTCATTTTTTTTGGTGTGATTTGTTAAGAAATCACAATGTTTTCTTTTCTCCCCCTTTCTCGCAATTCACAGGGAACTGTGGGTTTGTTGGTTCATTAGCTTATGTCATTGTGCTTGTAGAGTGTAGTTTCTAGAGTTACTTTTGTTTCATCTGTTTGGTTGCTGGGAAAATTGAATTGCAAAAATGTAAAACTTGGTGATTCAATAAGTGTTTAGTGGATATTTGGGATTCTTCTTCATGCTCCATTTGATTCATGAAAAAATAGAGTATGGACCCAATTTGGATATGTCTTGTGTTCCTCTGAGAACCAGTTATCGGAGGAAGCGCAGGAGAAAATGATTTGATAGGAAAGGCCTCATTGTTGGAAGTAGTTGTTTTGGCTTGAGCTCCTAGATATGGATGAAATATATGAATTTGCAACCACAATGATGCTTGAGTTAGGAGTGCAACAAGGTAGATTATGAGCTTAAATGGGTAAAGAGAGTCGTGGAGTTGTGCGTGTTCTCCCTTTGATCTACTAGTCTTCATATGGATGTGGCCTAGTCCCTTGTGTCTGTTAGGATTTCTTGGCTTGGAGGCTACTCTGGCGTCTTGAAGCTCCAAGATGGATTGAGGTTTGTTTTCTGATAATTTTCTCGGTGTGCAGAGCGTATGCATCCTCATAAGCATAATGATTGACCCAATAACTAGTTATAACTGCATCATGTGCTTTCGTTAATTGGAAAACATAATCCACTGGTATTACTACACTGTACATGGGGGAATATTACATCGAATCATTAATGCTTTGCCAATATAACAAGATGCTCAACTGTGAACAGTAATTGAAACGTGGCTGACTTGGCCTCTAACCCAAGTAACCGTAATGAAATGCCCAACTACAAAGACACTTAGATTGAGGGAATGTACAAACAACTCTCTTACTGGTTGGGCTCATACTCTACTTTGATTCCCTTAACTTAAGCAGTGGAGTCTTACTCCAGTGAGTAAGCCAAGTACTTGTTGGAGTTTATGGTTGCAAAGTTAAGAGTAGTCCTTTCACAATAGTATTGCAGTACTTTATTCTTGGAGTTCTATTTATCTTGATTAGAGAAATTGAAGACCTCCATAAACTTGGACAAATACAACTACATTATGTTTAGTTATGTCAGAGTTCTTGGTAGAAAAAAAAAGCTTAAAGGGAAAGTGATTTGTTGATTTTTGTTTTATTCCTTTTCTTTTGGTTGTCAACAGTATCTTCTGTTGGGAGCAGTCCCATTTCCTAAGGATGTTCCACGTTTGAAGCAACTTGGTGTTGGTGGTGTCATCACCCTAAATGAGCCTTATGAAACCTTGGTTCCGACAAAATTGTACCATGTAAGTGATTCCTGTCCCTTGTGTGTGTGTATGTGTGTGTTCTGTTGTTTGCTAGTAGCATTTAGGAAGATACATTTGCATTTCTGGAGTTCCATGTGTGAACATTTGGATTTATTACTTCGGAATAATGCTTAACTTTCATGTGGTTGTGTTATGCTGTATATCAACCTTATTTTCTACTCCTACTTCCCAAGAACGACTTGTGCTATACTGATTTAAATTCTCTAGGAGTGGCTCGAGACGTCTACACTGAAATTCTAAGATCTCTTCTCTTGATAGGGTAGCAAGAGTAAGTGAGTAACCCTTCTCAGTAGTATTTGGTTGGGGAGGGCGCAGGCATGATTGGCTGGTTTCTGTAGTGTCTATCAACACTCTTTTACGGAAACAAAACATAACAGAAAATCTATGGTAGTTTTCCCAAATTGACATGATTGGCTTGTTCCTCCTACTGTTACGTGAAAGCTATTGGAGGAAATTGGATAGCGGGGATTTCTTTTTCTTGTCAAACCATTATTTTGATAGCAAAAATTCTGTTCAAAGGTGGATTCATATAGGATAACCAAACCAAACCAAACCAAACCAAGCCTTATGTCCCAATCAATTGGGGTCGGCTACATGAATCCTTTTTCTCCATTGAGCTCTGTCCAGTGCTGCTTCATCATTTAAACCTAGTATACTCAGATCTTTGCGTACTACCGCATCTAATGTCAATTTGGGTCTTCCCCTCCCTTGTGCGTTTCTACCCAAAGCTATCCTATCCACTCTCTTAACTACTGCATCCGCTGGTCTACGATAGACATGCCCAAACCATCTTAGCCTATTTTCCCTTAACTTCTCCTCTATAGGTGCTACGCCTACCATCTCGCGAATTGTTTCATTTCTAATCCTATCTCGTCTAGTCTTACCACACATCCACCTCAACATCCTCATTTCCGCTACACTTATCTTGTTCACTTGCTGCTTCTTAATAGGCCAGCATTCTGTCCCGTAAAGCATCGCTGGTCTTATGGCAGTTCTATAAAATTTTCCTTTCAATTTTGTTGGTACCCTCTTGTCACACAGTACACCAGTAGCACTCCTCCACTTGAGCCACCCCACTTGGATCCTATGAGTCACATCATTCGCAATCTCTCCATCTTGACTAATAATAGATCCTAAATACCTAAAATGGTCCCTCTTTGGTATCTCCTGATCTTGGATCCTCACTCTTTCCTCATACGTACTTCTGGTATCACTAAACTTGCAGACCATATACTCAGTTTTACTCCTACTTATCCGAAAGCCCTTAGACTCCAATGCTTCCCGCCAAATTTCTAGTTTAGTGTTAACACCACTAGCCGTTTCATCTACAAGGACAATGTCATCTGCAAATAACATACACCATGGGATATCCTCCTGAATGTGCCTAGTCAATTCATCCATAACTAACGCGAAAAGGTACGGGCTCAAGGCAGACCCTTGGTGCAATCCTACTGTAATGGGAAATTCACTCGTTTCTCCTGCTGGTGATCTAATGGCAGTGACTGCCCCTTCATACATGTCTCTAACCACGTCAATATAGCCTCTGGTCACTCCCTTTCTCTCCAGAACCCACCATATAATGTCTCTAGGCACCCTATCATAGGCCTTTTCCAGGTCTATGAAAATCATATGGAGATCCTTCTTCGTTGACCTATGTCTTTCTACCAATCTCCTTAGTAAGTAAATAGCTTCCATAGTTGATCTTCCAGGCATGAACCCAAACTGTTTCTCCGACACCGTAGTCACCATCCTCAATCGATGCTCAATAACTCTTTCCCACAACTTCATCGTGTGACTCATCAACTTAATACCTCTATAGTTGTTGCAGCTTTGAATATCCCCTTTATTCTTGTAGATAGGTACTAAGGTACTCCTCCTCCACTCGTCGGGCATCCTCCTAGATAAAATAATCTTGTTGAACAATTTTGTCAACCAAGTCACCCCCAAGTCACCTAGGCTTCTCCACACTTCAATGGGGATATCATCTGGTCCTAAGGCCTTACCCGGTTTCATCCTCTTCAAGGCCTTGGCCACTTCGAACTTTTGTATCCTCCGATAGAACTCGTATTCTATTTTCTCGCTATGGACATCAACTTCCTCCTCACCAAAGCTTCCTTCATGTTTCTCATTTAACAGCTTCTCGAAATACATCTTCCATCTATCCTTGATCTCCTCATCTTTCACTAACACTTTTGAATCACTACCTTTTATACACTTAACTTGAGAGAAGTCTCTAGCTTTCCTTTCTCTTAGCTTGGCGAGTTTATATATATTCTTTTCTCCATCCTTACTATCAAGTCTAGCATAAAAATCATCGTAGGCTCTCAACTTAGCCTCACTAACGGCCTTCTTAGCTTCCCTATTAGCTTGCTTGTACCTCTGAAAATTTTCCACACTCCGGTCCTTCTGCCACTTTTTAAAGCAATCCTTCTTGGCTTTTACCATGGTTTGAACCTCGTCGTTCCACCACCATGTCTCTTTAGAGCTTGGACCTTTCCCCTTTGACTCCCCAAGAACTTCTTTTGATATTCTTCTAATCCCGTCAGCCATTGTATTCCACATACTATCACTATCACTTTCTCCTCGCCACTCCACCTCTTGGCCCATACGCTCCTTGAACACCTCTAGTTTCTCTCCTCTTAAGAACCACCATCTAGTCCGTGGGCTTCTAGTTTCTTTTCTCGGTCTATTATTCCCCTTGAGACCAATATCTAACACCAAAAGTCTATGTTGTGCCACTAGGCACTCTCCGGGAATGACCTTACAATCCTTACATAACAAGCGATCTGCGCCTCTAGCAAGGAAGTAGTCGATCTGGCTTCTATTGGCTCCGCTCTTAAAGGTAATAAAATGTTCCTCACGCTTCTTATAAAGAGTATTCGCAACTATAAGGTCACCAGCTACCGCAAAATCCAAAATCCTCCTACCCCCTTCATTTAGGTCACCAAATCCAAATCCTCCATGTACCTTCTCATACCCTTGCCTCTGCACTCCCACATGACCATTGAAATCTCCTCCTATAAAAAGCTTCTCTCCACAAGGTATCTCTTGAACCACATCATCCATCTGTTCCCAAAATTGCTCTTTAGTGAGATCATCCAAGCCAACTTGGGGCGCGTAAGCACTAATAATATTCACTATGCTCTCTCCAATCACAAGCTTAACTAAAATAATCCGATCTCCTTTCCTCATGACTGTGACTACCGAGTTCTTAAGGTGCTTATCTACTATGATGCCTACCCCATTTCTATGCCTATCCTTACCCGTATAATAAAGCTTATACCCTGTGTCTTCTATCTCGCTAGCCTTCTCCCCTACCCACTTAGTCTCCTGAAGGCAAGCTATACTAATTCTCCTCTTAATCATGGTATCAACTAGCTCCCTAGACTTACCCGTTAAAGTCCCTATATTCCAAGTTGCTAAACGGATCCTATAATCCTGGGCTAGCTTCTTTACCCGCGCTCGTCCAGGCACGCGCGAGAACCCTTGCTCACTTCTCACCACACCCGGGCGCCGATGTGGCGCCCCTTGCCCATTTTTCGAAGCACCCGAAGGCAGGCACAACGCGTCGCTTAAAGGGAACGCCCTAGCATGTCTCGTTGTATGATTAAGGTTCATGTCATAAGGTTCTAACGGGTTTTTTTTTTATGTGCTGGCTGTCAGCTACCTAACGCACAACCCTCCTCCTTTATCCGGGCTTGGGACCGGCTGAGATCCAAAGATAAGGCTTTAAGAACGTCTCAGGCGGAGTTGATTCATATAGGATCAATCAAGGATTTTCTGGTTCTGATTTGTAGCTACACCTCATTATTATTTTTCTTATTTCAGGCCCATGGGATAGACCATCTGGTTATTCCTACCCGAGACTACCTCTTTGCGCCTTCATTTGTCGACATTAATCAGGCTGTTGATTTCATTCACAGTAAGTGAAGCTTCTTTACGTTCATCTCGTCTGTATGGTTCATAAATTCTTTTGCTTGCTAATGTATGATTTCTTCATTTTTGGATGCAGAGAATTCATCTTGTGGAAGGACTACTTATGTCCACTGTAAGGCTGGGCGGGGAAGGAGCACAACAATTGTGCTTTGCTATCTGGTACTGTTCATTCCTTGCAAATTTGTTGATCTGTTGCGCAACTTAAGCCTGTTAGCCATATTGTGGTTATAATGGGTTAATTCCGGTTTGATGATCTTGAAATTGTAGAGGTGGCTTAATTGGTTTTACATTTGCAGGTGGAGTATAAGCACATGTCTCCTGCTGCTGCCCTGGAGTACGTGCGGTCTAGAAGACCTCGAGTGCTGTTGGCTCCTTCACAGTGGAAGGTAAGTAATCAGGTCACTATTTAGTGTTTAGTAAATGCAAAGACTGGAGATTTTATGAAAGAAATTTGTAAGGTCAATTTGGAATCCTTCACAATTGGCAATAATGATCAAGGAATGCTTTCATTTCATTCTTGGCGATTTTCTAATGAAAATAATCTAGAAAGTTAATGAAACGGATTACAAAATAGTTTTGGGTAAGATTTTCTTGTACTAGAACTTTAAGGCTCTGTGTTAATAGATGTGGATTTCAGATGAACAGACATAATATCTACTTCAATATAAAAATTGAGGTGTAGTCATAGGTGCCTTGTCAAAATAGGGTGGAAGATGGATTAGAGGTAGAAGAGACATACTTTATTAGGATTAGCATGAAGGATTTACAATCAGTCATGGTATGTATTTATTGCAAATCCATCAATGGTATGGCTTCTAATCTCAATGTTTGTATCTAACTTTCGGCTATAGTGAATTCGTGATCAAATCACATGTCAAATTCCTTTATTTGAAATCTGCATCTACCCAGCTGGAGCCTAACAGATATCTTGATCTTTTGACTTTTTGGTTCAACGGGAGAGATCTCTTACCTTAAGGCTAAGTAACAACTAATTTCGTGATAAATAATTAGGCTTTTCATTTTGTCTTCCATGGCTTAACATTTCTGGTTTGCGATAAGCAGGCAGTCCAAGAATACAAGCAGCACCGATTAGCTTCTGCTGCGCACTCTCCGTCCTCTGGAGATGCAGTTTTGATTACGAAAGCCGATTTAGAAGGGTACCGCAGCTCTTGTGATGATGATGATGGTGGAAAAAAGAATTTGGCAATTGTCCCCAGATCGGCTGGGGCTAAGCTGATGATTGCAAGGCTTACCTGTCTCTTTGCTTCGTTGAAAGTCTCTGGTGGTTTTGGACCTGTTCCTAGGCAGCTGACCGAGGCACGTGCTTGCTAAGAAGGAAAGTATCCGTAGTATTTCAGGCGGTTGTTTGTACAGAGGAGTGTTATGGAAATAGCATAAAAAGGAAAGTGACCTATTTCCATGTTTCCGGTAATCTTCTGTTTAAGGAAGAGAAAGATACTGAATAATGATGAAGAGAAGAATTTGATTTGCCGTCCAGTTAAGTCAATTGTTGTAATGATCTCACAGTACGACCTGCAAATCTACTTGTAGATGACTCTTTGCATCGGTTTGTGTCTCTTTTAATTTTGAAATCAAGTTGCTTATGAGCATATTGGTGTTTTTCTAATCAGCCATACCTGTTTGCATTTGAAAACAGATCTGGTCGCTCTATCCTCCTTCACCAGTTTATGGGTATGACCCTGATGTTTTTTCTTTTGTTTTTGTAGTTGTAATCTTCTCTCCTTGTGGGCCGTGAAATTGGGGATCCCATAGTGCGGAATTCGAGCCATTGATTGCACAATTAACGACTTGGATTTCATCTCGGCAAGTGCATGATCTGAGGCATTGATTACCAAGATCAATGGCACGTGTTGCACGACAGGGTTTTAGTGTGGCAAACTATTGTTCAAATCAGAGAGAAACTAGAGGGCTGTCCATAGGCCTAAATAGTGGCGGACATAGGTACTCAGCGGAGACCCGAATCGCATGTATTTATACATTAATAACAAAAGTTATAGTCTATGTTATAACTATTGCGACTTACTAGTTCTGAAAAGAAGAGGAGATTGTTTACATATACATAGTCGCATATAACTTTACAAACACTCCTAAAAAATGATCGATAACTTGAAATTTTAAGTGGTTTTTTTCACACCTATATTTTTGTTTTTCAGTCAAGAGACTTGCAAGTACTGATCTTATATAACTTTTCCAAATTAACCTAAAAGTATAATATAATTAATGTGATAATTGGGGCGTGTGCAGGGCAAGACCCCTCTTGCACCCCCTCCATCTGCCCCTGGGCCTAAATAGTTGAACCAACAAACATAAAGCCCATAGGCTTACAACCACCCTAACAAAACTACCAAAAAAAAACACACCAAAATTAGCCACGGTGTGTAAAAATCCTCAAATTTGCGCAAAACATTCCTAGTAGTAGTAACGGACGATAACAAGAGCCAATGTAGCCCACATCTTGTTACTGATACATCATTTTAGATGAAACATCGAAAGGGCGCTTCTGTTCTTTTGACGAAAGCAGCAAGAATTTCAGTATACAAAATTACAGTTTACAGGAAATAAACAGCACAACAAAACGAGCTACAAAAAATCAGTATAAGCTCTCAGCAAAAAGTCGCGATCTCCTATAAGACATTGCCTGAAATTCGTAAAAGCTCGTTTTGCAAAATAGAGTTGTGGTGCGGCTCCGCACTACAGGATCTCCGAATTCCAATCTGTGCTTCTGTCTATTCATTAGACTTTTGCTTTAGTAGATGTCACAAGTAATTTAAATTAGAAATGTCCAAGAAACAATCCACGTTCCTAACCAAACACCAACTAGGGGCCAGACTTTTCTGCCAATATTGGTGGTGGTGGTGGTACAATATTCACTGTTTAAATTGGTCCAAGGCTTACAATGGGACCCATAAAAAGGCTAAAATCACAAAAGGCCAGTAGCTGATTTGGTGCTTTGTGCTTGTGACCATTGAGGGGGCAGGGACCAGACAAGATGTCCTATATAAAAAGTGAATACCCATATAATACTCCAAATTTGAAAGCAGAATCAGCCTTGCGATAAACTAAGAGCATCTCCACTCCTACACCAAATTTTTATTCAAATTTGAGTAAAAATTTGGTCAAAAATTTGATTTGATATCACCTCTTCCAATGGAAAATCACATTTTAACCAAATTCTAGTTAAAATTTTGTCAAAAACAATTTTTTTTCGTTTTTTTTTCATTTTGTCAATTCCTTTTCATCCTCTTCTTTCTCTTCTTCGGAAACAAGAAACAAGTCTTTAATGGAACAAATAGAGCTGTTGTCTATTTGGTGAAAGATTTGGTGTTGATCAAATTTGGTGAAAATTTTGAGCAAATTTGGTGAAAATTTTGAGCAAATTTGGTGAAGGATTTGGTGAAGGAGTGGAGTGAGTTTTTGGGTGATTTTTCCTCAAATTTAAATTTGGTGAAATATTTAGTCCAAGAGTGGAGATGCTCTAACAACATCCCACGGCAGAGAAACTCAGGCAGACTACCCCAAGGCGTAGCTCAAGTGACAGTAGGAATAATTAAACTGAGATATTTTGAATTCGAAACTTATCATTCTCTAAGGGTTCTGTAGTAAGAGAGAAATCTCTTCCGAATCTTCTAGTTCTGGAGCAGATGACTTGCCTATAACCGGATTGGAGAGAAAAATAATTTAAGTGCGCATAAGTTGGCCAAGAAATTTCTGAGCGTCAAAAAAAAAAAAAAAAATCAGGCAAACTCACAATTTCAAAATTACATTTGCCATCCATCACTGGCCTCCCTAATGCATTTTCAACAGCATATTGTTGGGGACTCCAAATCGAGCTCGAGCTAAACTTGTCTAGTGTTGTAAACTCGAGCTCGGATCAAATTGGAGTAGAGCAAATATAAACTAGCTGAGCTCGATCTTCTAAAGCTCTAAAGGCATAATCATGCCTAGAATCAACTCACATTCTAGGTGAACCAAAAAAGATGCAAATTAACCAATGTATTGTGATGACTAAAACCATTGTTGGAGAATCCTAAAAAGGTTAAAAATTAGGCCATGTTGTGATATTCCCAATTGCACTATCGCAATGAATTCCCCCCCTGCAACTACTTTGCGTGAGCGCATCCCCACATTTTTTTGCCCTTTTGGTTTAACTCCGGACTAGTTTACTTGCAACTCGACTATTTCCCTTCCCGGTCAAGTTAAAGACATGGTCCCAAGAGGTTCCCACGCAAATTATCGGAGCCATGCAATTTATTGAAAATATGTTTTTAAGATTACATACTAAAAAATCAACTCATTTGAATATCGGCAAGGGCTCGATCAGTTCATTTAGTTGATTCCTGCCAGATTTTACATGATAAATTTGAATGAACCGATCAAGCCTTTACCGATATCCAAATGAGTTGATTTTTTATAGGAATTCCTACAAGCATGTTTTAAACAATCCATTGAGGGATTCCTTACGGCCATTTCGTGCGGATCTCATGGATCGGGATCGAATCTCGACGATCCAAACCGATCAATGTGTTTAAAACGTGTTTTTAAGAGTTTATGCGAGAAATCGCCAAAAAAAAAAAATGACCAGAAGAACTTGATTCGAGCAGTTTTCGATAAAAATTGAATATGTACAGTTTTCGAAATTCGATTTGGATTATGAGGTTCGCACCAAAACCCAATGAGGGATCCCTCAATGGATTAGTGATTAGTGATATATATATATCCCCAAAATCTTGAATAAAGTACAGAAAAAATATTGAATATCACCTTTTTAGGTTGAACAAGACATGACATTTCTTTTTCTCATTTTGCATGTGGAAAGAGACAATGCCACTTTCCTATCTCAATTCTCTAATTTCACCTCCAATTATTATGAAGAATATGGCTTCGCTGCATTCTTATGTTAGACTGCAAAGAGTTGTTCGTGTGACGTGGATCTTTCAAAAGTGTTTTTAACTATTAGATTTTAAAAATATTTTTCTAGAGAAGAGATCATTGAATGTAAAGATGAACGGCTAAAGTGCAATGAGAGCCGGGTCCTTTCTGGATATTACCTAGCAACTAGACGCTTCACGAAGCCTTTGATATTCCTACAGATCATTAGTTCATACTCGGATTCGTCAATATAGAATTTTGTCTGGTTTTAATTGGGACCCTTACTGGTGTTGGGATATATTGATTTTCCGAATTAGTTAGTCCACTAAACTAGATATCCAGATACCATAAAAGATTGTTGCTTTTCACATTGACATTCAATTATTTTTCGTGTCCCCGTCTAGCTATTTCTTGCACTATTGGGTTTCTAACCACATCTACCGACCCCTAAAACGAAATAGGGGAAACTTGCTAGACACATAAAAATGAAAAAGACAAGTATAGTTACATTAATTAACAAGGGAGCTGTGTGATGAAAATGATGGAAGACAAAATACAAATGGGTAATGACAAAGAAGGCAGGTATGGAGAAAAGAATTATGATGGAATTGGTCGGACATGATATATTCTAATTATGTGGGTATATCCTACTTTCATTGATTCCTATACATATAACAAATTACATCATCAATGAATATTATGATACGTGTGTCACAAATATAATAACTAAATATGATATAATAATGTTTATTCAGCTTAAAACTTGTCCAGAACTAAAACTCCGCGGCCGATTTAGGCCCCGGAAAAATTAGGGTTGGCTCTGAATGTACGTATAGTTAATTGCATGTGTAAAGCCACAACCACAAGTTATTCCAAACCAGCAACTTAGGGTGAGATTGCACTAAAATTATCGTCTTCCCACTGTAATAAAAAAATGAGTGTCGTTTCCGATAAATGATATTTTTGTGATACATGTGAGGACAATGACTTGTAATAAAATACCGAAAATATCATAGTGGAAACTCAGTCTTAAGTTTATTGGATGCGTCTAACATACATGCTTAATTTATAAGCCATTAATTGTATGCATGTTGATGTATGGACTTGTTTTGTCTTTATCCACACAATTTGAACACCGCCACTAAGACAGACGCTCGAATGTTCCTTTTAGTATTCATATTCGCAATACCCTGAAGAAATTGGATTAGTGGTATACACTTGATATTTAGGAGCTTGTTCTTTCTTAGAGCAATCTCCAGTGTATTCTCTAAAATTGGTTCCTAAAATAACCTTTAAAGTGGATACATAAACAAAATTGGAGTCCATTGTTTTTGGATTTTCTGATTTGATCGAGAGTGGGAGGGTACTCCAATAGGCTCACTGAAATTGGCTCCTAAAGTATGTCTTATAATTTGTATATGCATACAAAAATATAAGTGGTTCTCCTATTTTCCCCTGTCTCTTCTCTCTTTCTCTCTCTGCTCTTCATTCCCAGCTCCCTCCATAAACTTAGCATACCAACTAAGAGCCAATTTTACGAGCCACTATGAAGGGTTCATTGGAGCACTAAAATGAATTTCTATTCACTAACATTGTCCATGCATGTCACTTAGGAGCCTAATTACGAGCCATTTTTTAAGCCCACTGCATATGCATGCTTCTAGCTAGGTGCTATATATGAACTCTTGTGGGTTTAATTCATATGAAATTTTGCTCTAGGCAAATGGTACCCTTGGCTAGTAGAAAGTGGGATTATCAACCAATAATTAGTCAATTATCCCGGACACTTCTCGTAAGCTATTCCAGACACTTGAATTATGAAAAAGCAAATGGTTTGTTTGCAATCCATATTGTTAGATTGAGAGGCCGGAGAGTCCAAGTGATCACAACTGTCCCAAAATATTGTTATTGGTCTAGATTTTTCGATAGTACTATTATCTTTCAGGTAAGACTACTATTCTTACATGTAAGATACTTTTATATATTTGAGCATTAATTGTCAAGATAAACGGTCGAGATTGAACGATAGCAGTCCAACCGGAGAGAAAAGACATAGTAATGATATCCGGTGAGCTAGGAGATATTTGTCATTTTAATGACTACTAAAAAGATTATTCTTGTCCTCTCTCCTTTGTTCTGTCTTTATTCCATTTCAGAAACAACCATGAAGCTGCCTGATCACCTCCATGTTGGGATAGAGCTTCATTCCATGCATGTCCCATAAAATAAAAAAGCACAGAAAGAAAGCTATCTATAGGATATGGAATAGAATAAAGCATAAAGAGCTCTGAGATCACAAGTCACGAGGTAACAGAAAATAACTAATAGGGTATGCTTTATAATGTGAAGTCTGTTACCATAACATAATATTGATGATTCCAAATTTCCAAAAAGAGATTTTAGCCAAACACAAACTTGCTTCTTTCCTCTGTGAGCTAGTATGCAATTGCAACCACCACTTTGGACAAATTATCGAGCCATTTGTATGATCACATCATATGAAGTTCCAAAATTGAAGATTCCAAATCTCCAAAAAAGAGATTTTAGCCAAACACAACTTGCTTCTGTCCTCTCTTTTTTTTTGAACAGCGAAAGAAGGATTTTATTAATCTTTGAACAAAACGAATCCTTTAATTGCTGCTTTTCTCTATACTAGCAACCACCACTTTCGACAAATATCAAGCCTTCGATAGCTTGATATGATCATATCATATTATATTATTTAAGGTTTTCAATGTTATATTGGAGTAATTCGGACCAATCTTTTATTCTGTTGATCTGAGACGGGATATATATAATATTCACACATGTTCTAAACTTTTTCTTTTGCCGATTGGGAAAAAGAAGAAGAAGTGCATTCAATCCATGTGTATTTACGAAAGGGAATACCGTCGATTCAAGTGAAGCTGAATCAATTCCATAACAGAATATGGACATATATATATATATATATATATATATATATATATATATACAGTCCACTTCCATTCAGGGAGTCCGGATTTAAAAAAAATCCGGACCTCCACTTTTCCGATCGAATTTCGACGATCCGAACCATCCAATGTGTTTAAAAGGTGTTTTCAAGGGTCTCCGTGAAAAATCATCAAAAAAAAATACCGGGAAGGGCTTGATCCGAGCCATTTTTCACAAAACTGTACATATACAGTTTTTATGAAAAACGGCTCGGATCAAGCCCTTCCTGGTATTTTTTTTTTATGATTTCTCACGGAGACCCTTGAAAACACCTTTTAAACACATTGGACGGTTCGGATTGTCGAAATTCGATCGGGATCAATGAGGTGTGGATTTTTTTTAAATCCGGGATCTTGGACTGGAAGTGTGGTGTATATATATATATATATATATATATATATATATATAACAAGTTAATTACCACAAGTAGCTGGATTCGTACTATGGTTTCTTTACTTGGAACCTAATACTATGAACTTTTAATTTAACAACTCTCTAAACACACAATTATTGATTGATGCATCATATGTTAAAGCTTGTAAGAAAAGTCATTATCATTGCACACAATCTTATCCAATAAGCTACTAACGCAAGTAATATTATATTTTACATTTCTCTTTGAGAAGAATCTAAAAATCAAGTCACATCATCAATGGATCTTTCAATCTATGGATATAGATGCATAATAATATACTATCAAATCAAAGAATTTAACAAGATATATAACAAGATAGTTGTCCGACATACGATCCCATCCATATCCCGAACCCGAACCTGAAATCAAAATGATCTGGAATTCCTTTCCAATTCCGTATATTATTTCGCAAGTATAACAAGAGAATAATTCCTTAAAAAATGATATTCATTTCTGTGTAAAGGGAAAAAAATCATTGGATCCCAAAATACATATTCGAATTCGAAAAAGTGACTATGCACAACACATATAAATTTAACAAAGTATGTATATCTTTGCATGCAATTTGCACAAACCCCAGTGGTGGATTCTTGTACAAACAATTACAAAGAAAAATAAGGAAAGAAAAAAAAAAAGAACAATCGACTAAAAATAAACAAATATAATAAGAATAGCCATAAAGAGAGATGAGACTGTAATCATACTGGTGATGATTTTTATGAAAGATGTGTGGATTTTGCTTTTGGCTCTTGGGTTCCACTTCTATTCTGTCATAGATGGGAGCAGCCTTTTTTCTTGGGGTTTGTCTTTGCTTTTCGTTTGTTTTGCTTCTTCTCTTTCTTTTTGCCCTTTTGTATTCTTCTCCTTCTTCTTCTTTCTTCTCTTTCTTTTCCTTTTCCAACATGGTTGTTGCACAGTTAGTTCAGTTGATCCAACAGACCTTAGCCAGCCCCCAACAAGAAAAAAGGGAGAAAAGGACTAGTTTCTCTACAAACAACAACGTCAGATTTGATTCCGAACCACTCCTAAAGGACCACGTAAGAAAAAGCAGCACTAAATGTCTCATTTTATCGGGATTCTGCTAATCCCGACATAATGATACGTCTAGTGCCACTATTTTAACGTGATCAATCTTCCCGGGTTGCTGAAATCAAAGTTGACGTGGTGGTCCGGTACCGCTGAATAATCTTCAAGAAAGGAGGGCAAAACCATTGATGGGTCTTGGCCTCTTGCTGAAAAAGAACTTGAGGAAGAAAATGATGTTGTCTCTATAGGGTACTTTGGTTTATTTTTCTTTCCCTATTATTGTCTTTTCTTTTGGGTGCTTCTACCCATGATGATCCGGATTGTCAGGGTCAGGCCAGAAGGTGGAGTACTTCAACCATTCTGCTTCTTGTGGGTTTGTGATTGATGACTCCTGCAATAACACCAAGCATGTCAAAACTAGGGTTTTTTTTTTTTTTTTTTTTAAACAGTATTATCAGGAATAAAGCACAACTCAAGAAATGGGATATCAAGAAAATATAAAGTAAAAAAGCACAACCGAAGAAAATGCCTCTTTTGTCCTTTTTGGCATCAGCAATACGAGATAGCCATGAAAAGTATCCAAATAAAAGTACTAGAAACTGAAATTTGTGCACCAGGTTCATTTTGTGTGTGTGTTTTTTTTTTTATTTGAACGGCGAAAAAGAGATTTTATTAAACAAAGTACTGGTTAGAACAATTAAGAGGGACTAAAGCAAGACAGCATCAACATAAACCAAAGCCTACTTCCATGACTATTTCTCAAAAGTTTTCAGTGTCGCGGGTAGGGTGGCTCAAATAATTTTGCTCTTCGTAAGTGTCAAACTGGAAACTTGTGCTTGTGAGCCACTTTAGCTCAGTTTTAAAACGTCGCGGTGATCATATATAATAATTATGGTTTGCATTTCAATTTTGGCATGCTATCAAAAAGAAAGGTCCTCTCTTTAGTTTATTCTACATTCTATTTATTATACTTTGGATGCCATACATGTGAAAAGGTATGGGGTCACTGTCTTCCTTTATTTTTCTTCTACCTTTTCTCATATAGCTTGTTATCCGTATTCTTTTGTATATCTTACATTCAAGGACACCTGCAGGGATTCTGTTCTTACTAGAAGCAAATTCACAAACTGCTTTAATTTCAGCTTGGCTTCTGTTCTTGAACTCCTTTAGTTGTTCAAACTTCAAAATAACAGTAAAGAAGGTCCTACTCATTCTTTTTTTACTAGATACAAAAAGGAAAACAGCAACCAGTGGAGAAAATAAATAAATAAATTCCTAAGGTATAGTTGCGAATTAAGTTTATATACAAGAAAATGAAAACACGCGTGTTTTTTCTCGTTTAGTTTTTTCGTTTTAGAAGTCCTCTTTTTGTAAGTTCAGTGTCCGTAGGATCATAAGGGAAGTACTACATTAATAGACGTGCCTATTTGAGTGAGTACTATACGCACCCATTGGAATTTTCTTAAATTAATACTCCCTCCGTCCCAATTTAAATGCTCCCTACGATTATGCGTGCCTTTTTAAAATTCTTGTAGTTTTTATTCTTTAATGAATTAAATATGCAATATGAATCTTATTTGATATATCTCAATTAGTTCTATTGGACAAAAATTTTAAAACTTTGAAAACATTAGCAATAAGAAGATATAGACGTTTGAAAATGGCACGGATATTTGTAGGGAGCATTTAAAATGAGACGGAGGGAGTACTTAGCATTTTGCATAGAAATTCATGACACATGAATAAAAAATTGTAAAATTCACATAGAAATTATAAAATTTGCTTAAAATTTTATTAACATGTATATGTTAAGAATTCAAGGTAGACGTTACAAAGATATCTATAAACATTATGAGTTTTCGTTCAAGAGCTATGAGTTAATATTCAAATTGTGAATTTGCGGGCACTATTATGAATTTTTAAGCTATTCAAGGTTGCATACTGTGTAAACTCTAATTTGAGATTTGCAATGTTGAATTTTTTCGGATAACAAACGGTGCTCCAAAATAGCTAAATAGTTATTGGTCTCAATTTCATCTATGAAAATTTGTCTCCAAGACATAAAAATAGGAAAGAGAAAAGAGATAGAGAGAAAAAGAAAAGGGTTCTATAGTTTCCCCCTTTAATCACTTAATGGTAATGATTAAAGAAGTTAGATTTTCTTTGTGTCCTTCTAAAATTCCCTCGTCACCTTTCTTTAATCCTAAGGATATAAAGGCTTCATAAATTTCAGAGTAAAAAAAGGTCATGAATACTTACTTCTTTAATATCTGAACTGGATGATGTGCAACCCATAATGAGTTCTTCCAAACCAGATGCAGACCTCCCTCCCATTTTATGATGATGTTGTTGTTGCTGCTGTTGTTGCTGCTATTTTCGAGCCGAAAGACATTTATGTATGATTAGTTTGAGAAACCCAAAAAAGATGTAATCATGGATGTGATCATGTTTTGTCTCTAAAAAAGTGAACATGTAATCACTTGCTTGATGTTCAGGTGACACTGAAATATGGAACCTCAAGCATGCATGCATGACCCATAAGTTTTGTAGAAAAGGTGTCAAGAATATTTCAGTTGTAGTCTAATAGCACTGCATTCATATTAAAATGGGCTTGAATTTCATAAAACGGAATGAGTGATTACTTAATATGAAGGATCAAGTAGTGGACTGGCCAATTCCAAGGCTTGGCCATGATCATATAGGGGCGCGATTCAATTTACGTACACCCTAATAATTGCAAATATTATCGACCATGATAATGTACGGGTGCAACAAAATTTAGACATATCCTAATAATAATATATATTGCAATGCAGACACATTTTTTTCCTCAAAAAATATCAAAAATGTTTTGTTTGGCCTCGGTGCATTTATAAGAGAAAAGATACATTGATTTCTTCCAACACTACAATTATTGGATTGCTACAACGCGGAAAAGAGTAACAACCTGTTTCAAACAGTCTTTGATTTCACGCTTTTGCATTTTGATTTAAACTTGATTATTTCATGTAAATAAAACTTTACGAACATGGGTTAAAAGAGGCCTAGGGATATTTCGACTCAATGGCAGGTCCGAGATTCCCAACAAAAAGAACAAAAAAATAGCAATGTTACCACATCAATTTGTTGTCATTTTCGCATATAGTTTCAAATCCATACTATTGGATTGAACGCATCTCATTTCTCTATGCAAATCAATTGGTTTGGGTGATGTGGGTTTGACAAAGACAAAGTTGTACCCAAATGGGGCACCAAAGATGGATTTGCCAGTTTTGGACACCAAAAGATAGTAACGGGTGGACTCGCTCTAATGTCTCAAAAAGCCATCTCCAAACGAAGCTAAAAGGGGTTGTTTTATTTATTGGCAAAGAAAATTTCATTAGGAAAGCCTATGAAAGTGCACTAGACTCTTGTATCGTTGATACTCGCAAAATCTCAACCTAACTCTCTGCCACCCAATTTAAAAAACAAAGCAAAAAAAGAACCATAAGGGTTGTTTGGTTACCTGAAAATTATCATTCTGGAGCATTAATCTGGAGACATGGAAAGCATCCTCATGATCAAGAATAATGGAGGTGTGATGAACCAAGGGATTGGGTGGAGACATTATGGTGGAAATTGGGTGTGAAGGCCTGCTGACGTGGAACGCTGACGTGGCGATGGGGTGATGATGTGGATGGTGATGGTGGACTACTTGTTGCTGGTATTGTTGATGTTGCTCATGGGTCACGTGATGAGGCATCTGCTGTTGCTCCTGAATGTCACGCTCCTCGCACGTGCCTTGTGCCTCCCTTAGAGTTGAACCTTCACCCACTACAACCTGAAAACAAATTCACACCCATTTGATAAAACAGTTTTTGCTATATAGATATACCCAATTGTCCATTTTGATCAACTTCTCTTTATCTTTTCCTTTTCCTCTTTATCTTTGTTAGTTCTCTCTTTCAATTGCATATAGCTTTAGTTTTTCTTATATTCTCTTTTCATGGCCTGATCAAACCCTAACGGTCGGTCGGGTAACAACATGGTAATCAGTAAAGAGCTTTCTCCAAAGCTCGCAGATTTGACTCCTACTATCTCGGGAAAATACTTGCCAAATATAAAATGACTACTAAATTCTTATGAGTTGGTCGAGTGAGGGCGTAGCATCAAGGAGTTTGCTCCGCCCAGATCATAGGTTCGGCACTTAACGTCCAGTTGCTAGCTTTAGGGTCTCAGAATTATTTGAGGTACATGGAAGTTGGACAGGACACGGGTTAAAAGGAAAAAGCCTAATAGGTTGTTTACTTTGTGAGGGGACAGTTATTATCAAGGAAGTTCCCATTTGTTTTTCATGCTGTATGTGCAAGCAAGAAGTGTGAGAAAAAGCAACCCTTGAGCTGTTTTTCTGTTTTAGGTTAACAACCCACCCGGGAAAAAAAAAAAAAAAAAAAAAAGAAGAAGACAAAAGAAACAGATAAACATTCAGGTAGCATAATAGAAAACAAAATAGTTTCATAGAATTTAGGTGAATTTTTGTGTAGATTTCATATAAAATCAGTAAAGTGATTTTTAGCATATGAAAGAAAGTTCATAAACGTAATATGCACAGAAAACTCATTCTACTGTTTTTCTTTTCTTGAAATTAGAAAATTATTGAATCAAGTGTATCACTGGAATTTTAAGTTATAAGTCACAATAGTAGTTGTTTTTGTTTGTAATGAAAAGAGTATGAAGGGACGCATAATTCTACACTAAAATTAAAATCTAGACAAAATTCTTCATCTAACTTTACGCGAAAATAATTCTGAGATTTCCATTCATTCCACTTGGAAAAAGAAAAAAAACAAACTACATTATTTTATAATTTGGAAGCGAGAAAACACAAGTATCATCACATCATTTTTTTTTTAATATAGGAAAAAGAAATTTATTAATCAGAGAAACGAAACATATACACAAATATCGTCACATCATTATGAATACGAAAAAGTTATTTTTGTAAATAGGTATCCAAAAAATTGATTGACTGAAAAAATATGTACACAATATTGCAGACGTACCTCATCAAAGCTTTTCCTAAATGGGGTGAAACCAAATTGGTCAGCTTTCAATTGTCCAATATCCATTGCAGCACAATAACTTGGCATTCCACCACCAACTCCTCCACCAGACATTTCATCTGATCTTTGAGCCAACACTTCCTTAGAAGAAGAACAACTAGCACTTCCACCACCGTCCACCGCGGCTCCAACACCACCACCACCACTCCTCTCCGACCAGTTACACTGCCGCGGTTGAGTCTGATAAAATATCTTCGACACCACGAGTTCTCCTTCCCTCTCCTCCTCGTGTTGTCCCAAGTGGTATTGGTGCATTACCCAATTCGTTTTTTCGGGTTTTCTATTTTTTCCGAAATTCGTATATAAGACCAGAATTTTCTTGCATCCTTTTTGCTTCCCGTTCGCCATCACCGGCCTTGTTTTTCCGGTCTTGTGCCACCTAGTTTCACCGCCTTGTAAATCGCATTCGGTTTGGATTTTCCTTCTCTTTCTCGTTCCGGTTGTGTAGGCCTTGGATGGCCTGTGGAAGAAATGTTTGCTCAAGCCATCTCTCGTGACTCCTGAAAAAAAAAAAAAAAAAAAAAAAAAACTTTTAGTGCAAGTTTGATTAAAATCAATGGTAGGTTGACTTAGGTGTAACAAATTTTGAGACAAAAGGGAGTCTTGAGAAGTCATAACAAACCCTAGAAAATCATGACATTATAGCAAAATATTGTGGAGAGAGAGAGAAGAGAGAGTCGGTGATGCGATTTATTCAAAATTGTGGTTTATAATTTGAAAAAAAATGTAACTGTCGCATCATTTCTGGATAAATTCTTTTAGATAATGATTTTCACGAAAACAAAAATATTTATTTTACAAAAAAAATACAACACTATTGTGGTGTATGATTTGAAGGAAATGTCTTTTTTTTTCTTTATATAATTCAGGGTGTCTCAGATAGTTTACGCGCGGTAATTCTGTGTGATAGAGAAAGAATTAGTGATTTATGATCACCTGGAAGTTTTTCAGGATGAGTATAGCAAATCCCATCTTCACCTTCAATGGTGGGGATGAATTCATCAATCAAAGGGTGAGATTTGGAGTACTCTTTGGACTCCACCTTTGCCTCAAGATGTTCTATCAATTCTTGGTCTGTTGGATCAAATTTCACCCCTGCTGGTAGACCTACCCAATCCTGCAATACAAAAAAAACTCCCTCAATTCAAAAACCCAAAACAAAAAAAAATGGAAAATTGGAAACATAAATAATTAAAGCAAAAAAAAAAAATTATCTCCCTCAATTCAAAAAATTAAACAAAAACAAAAAAAGAGCATAATTCTTAGTTCTTGTCTTGTTGGATTCTTATTTTTCTCCAAAATCTTCTTTCTTTTTTTTTTTTGGAAGTTGATAATAATAGGAATATTATGGGGGGAATATAATTTATACGTACCGGCTTTCCGTCGAGCTTGTGTCCACAACTAGGGCAGTGTTTGGATCCACAAAGCTGATGCTCCTCAAGCTTTGCATCAATTAGATCAGAGCTACTGATTGAGCCCAACTGAGCACTATTACTCTTATTCATTCTATTTATTAGCTCAATCAAATATCTTCCATAAAAACAACAATTTAAAAAAAAAAAAACCTCTCTTCCAAAATTTAAATCCTCTTCTTATACCCCCAAATTTGATTCGAAGGACACCCTTCTTCCACGGTCATGAAACTGAGAGAGATCAATCCGAGTTTCTGCTCAATTATCTGTACAAAAAGGAGAAAAAATAGTTAACCGGTATTTTAATGAACATAAAATAATAAAAATTCAACCGAAAAATACTAACAAAAAAACGTTAACTCATGTTCTTCTGAATCATCAAGAAGAACATGAGTTAACGATTTCATACAGCAAAAAAAAAATAACAAGAAGAACTTCTGTATGTATCTGAAAAATAATATGGGGAAGGGAATTGAATCGAAAACAAGAAATTGAACAAAACCCAAGAAAGGAATTAGATTACCAGTAGTGGAGAAATCTTCACTGTGGAAAACTGGAAAGAGAAGAGAGAGAAGAAGAAGAAGAAGAAGAGAGGGAGAGAGAGAGAGAGAGAGAGAGAGAGAGAGAGAGAGAGAGAGAGAGAGAGAAGAGAGGAAAAGAAAGAAAGTGTCAAAGGGTGGAGGGGGATGGAGCTATAAAACCTGCAGCAGCAGCAGCAGCAGAAGCTAGAGTTGCTTTAACCATTTGGGAAAAAAACACACCAGAATTCGCTCTTCTACTTTAACTGAACCCAAGTGAGATATAAAGGAAAAAGATGCCTTCTGTAGGCCGTTTTCAGAGAGAGAGAGAGAGAACAGAATAGAGAGACAAACTCGATTAGTTTTTGTCCTGGCTAAATTACATCACTGGTCCCTACTGTTTAGGTGACATGTTATATCCATCTTTGTAACTTCAATTATGTCAAAACTTCTCGAAGATGGTCCATAAGGAGCATTTGCTCTTATTTTAATTGTGATCCCGCTAGTTGATGGTAGAATTGGTCTACCAAAATAAGTCGAAATGTGCATATACGAGCACAAAGACCTACGTTATCAAAAAAAAATATGAGAAGCCTTAGAGTCTGTTCTACAAAACTAACTCTAAAAACTTACTTATTGTGTTTTACGAAACATGTCATTTCCTCACCATACATCAATCCACTTTCACTCAATAAGCCAATTTCACTTACTTATTGCGAATAAGCTAGTTTTTAGAACATACCCTAAATTATATTCTTGTTTCATTTATTCCTACATACTGCAACTGTCTCATTTCTCTGTTCAATTTTTAAAGTTCAACTTATTAAGAGGGCATATTGTTTCTACGCACTTAAAAACTTGCACTTTCGAGTAATTATACCCTTCATCTCTTTGGCATTAGATGAGAGTATGTTTTCTATAATGTATTGGCTGTACTTTAGCCCTCTTTTTAATAATTTAAAGAAAAAGGGCCTACCGTATGTAAAAATTGCAAGGTTCAAATAAAATTGGAAAACTATTTTGAAACTTGTAAATAGAAGTTCAAAAGTAAACAAATAAATCAGGGCAGAATGAGTAAATTACACCAGCGGTCTCGATATGTTAACCACTACTGATCTACTTAGGTACCTCTAGTTTCTTATTTGTCTTCTTTGTGTTTGAATTATTAGCCGAAAATGTCCAAGGGTCTACACTAAAACCCAAATGAAATTTCAAGATTCCAATAGATCTGAAATCAAACAAATGGGGACCAAAGTGAAATCTCACTCAAGTATAAGAGACCAAGGTTATTTTATTTATCCTTTTCACCCCTGCACCTTTGTTTCGAGTCTCTTGACTAGTAAAGCAAAAGCTAAGCAACGGCCATCACAGCTGTTAGCAAAGGCAAAATACATACTCAAAAGCACATCAACCCCATCTGTATTTTGTACTTAATTAATTGTATCTAGTAACTATATAGATATACCCGTCTATATATACAGTCAGGAGTGTTCGAACCAGTTTACGAGCACCTCAAATAATCATTTCTCAGTCCGATTAGGAGTAGGTCATTCAATAAAAATTACACTTTCTTACTACCCGACCAACCTATATGTGTGTGTCTTGTTTTTTGTTTTTTGTTTTTCCATATTGAAAAGTTGATGTCAATATCAATAAAGTTGCAAGTAACAAAATCTTGTGTAGATAAAAGTACAGTACAAAAATTCCACGGCCTGCGTGGCAGTGCAAAATTCGCTTTGAGTAAAATATACGAAATCCTGAAATTCTTTAGTTTGATAAGCTGAAATAAGCACTGTTTCAACTGTATTTTTGGTGTTATTTTTCACGTTTAGAGAGAAAGAGAGAGGGGTTGTGAAACATACCAACAAGAAAAACAGAAGAAAAAAAAAGATGATAGGAAGTCACATGGGTTTTATGGTAGAGTGCTGATCATGATTGCCATGAATGTTGCAGCAGGAGAGAGAGAGAGAGAGAGAGAGAGAGAGAATGAGAAGGTTGCTTGGTATACAAGGCAAATGAGCAGTGGTGTACTTGATGGACCACACCATGCACCCCCTCCTTTGATAATTAAAATACACCTATATACACTATTATATACAATCTGTATGTAATGTATAATAATTGACAAGACTTCAACAAGAAGCACGCAAATAAATTAGTTCATCTAAAAGTGGAAATCAGGACATATAATTGACAAATATATTGCCAATTTTTTTAAGTGTATTTTATTTAATTAAAAAAATCTGCACTCAAATAATTACTTCGTAGCCTCCAGAAAGTGTGAGCAACAGCAGCAAAAAAGTTTCCATTTTAAAAAAGTAATTACTTCGTGGTATAATGATATAAGCTTGAGTTTTCACTATTTAGGGTTTTTTTCAATATTTTCGGCACTCCCGTATATATTCAGTTAGGGGAAATGACTTATCTTCAATAGAGAAAAAACAGGAGCAAAATTTTTAGTGAAAATAAGTGGGTATTTTGGCATTATGCTGAAGTCGAAATATATCATGGACTCGGCTTAAATTGTTATTTGGTCGCATTTTAATTATATTTTTGAAGTCTGGGGATTGGTAAAAAAAAGAACAAAAAAATTCACATTTTCAATTGTTAAATTTAGTTACTATTTATTTGTCATTACTATTGTTAGTTTTCCCTTTCCTCTGGTTCTCTTGAAACCTTTTTATTTTTTTTAATATATAAGTCAATTTACACGAATTTCAATTACGGTAATTCTAAGAGATTATAAATTTACCGTCTACTAACGGGTACCACTTGAAGCCAACTTTTAAACTTATAATAGTATCAACCTATTCCCCGCTCACACAATTATATATGTATGCAATGCACATGAAACTGTGAAAGACAAGGACCCCACCACATGTGGGCCCAACTTGAAGATCTTATATTCTATATTTCAAAAGTAATCAAATCAGATGATGGTTAAGCATTCACGTTTGTAGCATTCTTTTTTGAATGGTCAAGAATAAATGATGAATAAGGTACGTCCCATAAATCATGTTTGTACATTAACAAATTGCCATGATTGCTCTTTTTGTCTCTGATATTTTCCCTTTTTTTTGGCCAAAAAGGATTTGCTACCTCTAATTTTCCCTTTTAAATTTACTGAAATAATAAGTCCAACCACTCATTTTGTCTCACTTCAAAAAAAAAAAAAATTTACGGGTTGCACTTATTAATTCGGTAAATGTAGGAAAAGTTTGGAAAGTAAATTAAGTTTTTCGAAAATTATCTATTGTGGTAAGTAAATTTTCTTCGTATTTATGTTAAACATATTTGATTTTTCTAATTTATCTCGCCTAGAGTAATGAGAAATTAAAACATATAGATAAAACTTTAGAAAAGTTCAAAGAAGTAAAATTTATTTATGTTTTCTATTATGGTTTAGGAATATTTACTTGTTACTGATATTATTTTCTATTTTTAAAATTTCTCTCATCAAGATGAATGTCAGAAAACAAAAATCCGAATCTAATGCAAATTCAAAAAAAAATAAAAATTCTCATAATCCTATGTAGAGAATAGTATTATTCTAGAGGAGGATCCTCTATGAGAAACAATCAAATTGCTACAAAACCATTCAACTTGATTCAACTTGTGGACATCCTTTTGATTGGAAATCTCCTTTTTTCTTTTTTTTTTGTCCATAGGAATAAGAGAATCAAATTGGGGTTAGACTGCAATGTCCAAATTAATTGACTCTTGACTAACCCATTAGTGGAGCCCACATATCTTAAAAATGTTCTTATGGTCTTGATTCTATCCGCCGGATAAATTTGTATCAAAAAAAAAAAAAAAAAAACGTCAAGAAAATTCATTTCCCATGGACGCATCGAAAATAACACATCCAACTATTTACAATTCGGAAAAGACATCCGATAAAATTAGAATGATACAAAGATTTCCTTTTGTTTTTCCTATTATATTCTCAAAATTCAGAATTAAACCACTGTTGAACCGGCCCTAATTGATTGAGACTTTAAACTCCGTTTGATATAGTTTGTTATAAAGAGAACAGTCATACAGCTATTTTCATCCCATTTTCCTTTTTCTTTTGATTTTTTTTTTCCCTCGTTCGGTAAGTCAGATATACAACCAAAAGTCCAGAAAAGTCTCCAATCCTCTCTAGTCCAAAACTTGAAGGAACAGTCTAAATCTGAACCATACATTGGCATGAACAATGGTTTGAATTTACTTAGAAACTTTTACATGTAAGAGTCGGTAAAACTTCTTGAACTAATGAAAACCATTAATTGCACCAAATAGACTGTCCCGTCCATTCCAAATTAAGGATATGAGAGGATCCATTCCCAACCAGAAAATAGAATTGTATCAAGAGAAATGTGGTACGGTTTTAAAAAGCAATGTCAAATAAGAGACCGGAATGCCAGCATTTCCGGATGTATTTGTCGAAGATTTGTCCATATAAGGAAGTTCTCTATCTGTTCACATATATACACATAAAGATTGATTGGACTTTGGAAGGCCCCTGGAAATTTACCTTATCCATCAATAAAATAAGCTTAAAAGCACTGAAGGACCAAAATTTCATGAAGCCTGAAAAAATTGCTTTGTCCTTCCAATTATGGGGCATTAGTCCACATGTGGTTTTGCCATGGGACCTGTAATATGTCAAGATTACCTCAAGAATTTTCTCATCAAAAAACATCTCTTTTAATGCTATAATAACAAACTTTTCTACACAATCTTCTTCCAAAAAACAGTTTATGTGACCAGGCGTACCAGCCCTCTCTTGGCTTTTTCATAATCTCGAGCATGTGCGTTTCGCGTGGAGATTTCTATCTCCTCGTTTCAAATGAAGTTCTAGAATTATTACCAATTCTCGCATAACCAAATTGCATTTCAAGTGCACTCTTGGAGCATATAATCTCAAGGGAGTTGGTCTAGTAGGAGCATGATAACAAGTAAACGGCTTACTCTTCTAAGTCGACAAATTTGATTCACCACCACCAGAAAATTGCCTAGTCTTAAGCTTAAGAATTCCAAAACCAGTCATGGACAATGTTATTTGGACCAGACATCCGGTTATGCATAAACCATACTCTTGTTGTATATACGTGACCTTACAAAGCCCTTTCGATTGTATTGTACTCCATAAATAAGAGTACCCCACAACCCGAAGGCATTGGCCTGGTGAACAAAACTTGAGACTTAAGGATTTGCTCCCTTCTAAGTTCTAAGGTTCGAAACCTCATTGTTGCCATCAACTCTTATGGGACATGCCCTTACAGAGATTTATTCAGACTTTAATTAAGTTCATGTAGTAAACAGTGGGATTAATCTCCCAAGGAATAGTTGACGTGAAGTAATCTGACGCGAATAGCGTATCATGAGAGAGAGAGAGAGAGGAACTGTTTTGTTTAGGCAAGTGGGAAGGAAATCTTTCAAATGGGGAGGTGGGTAGCTATGAAGTTTAGAGTATGATTTAGGTTTTAGTTATGTGAGTTGGGTGTGACCCTAATATGCTAACAAGTAAAAATTCATGTTAGGTTCATCTAATTCTGGCCCTTTCTTTTTGTTCACTCTACCTTCTTCTTCTTCAGCTATTGACCTCTGAAATTCTTTTCACCATTTCCTCTTGACTGCCATTGATTCCAAGTCAAGCACGCCTGATTCTTAAAACCTCATATTTAACGACTTGGCCACGCCGTCGTCGTGTTTGGACTAAATTATGTGTTAGGTGCACTTACAAATGCGTGTACGAATGAAACCAAAGAAACCAATATTTGTTAGTCTTGGGGACCGTCACGTGGTGCCACAACTCCCTTATCCACCATACATTTCCGTGAGGTCCACACACTTACTACCAAGGCCCACATAAATGTGTGGATATGGCCGTGCCTCAATGACCGCCGAATAAATAATTTTTCCTATTGCTCTGCATTGTGTAATCAATTCCTGGTTCAGAATGGAAAAACAAAGCAAGGGATTTCAATGCAAAAGGGGTGACCCTGAGCTTGACAGCTGAGACTTTCGTCCCATGATATGGATTATGGACCATGGGGGCAAAGTTTTCAACAGACAAATTATGATGCTGGCCCAGCCAAATCCAGTTAAGCACTCAAGTCAACATCAAAACACATATCAGCTGTAAGCACCAAAGCATGCCATCATAATTATGCAAGACACACCAATCAAGCAATTTACAGATTGGGCTCTTGTATATTATGGGAATTATAATCAGCCATGTAGACATTGTTGGGCCCCGGAGTGCCCCAAGTGTTTGGTCACACATTATCACTCTCTACAACCGTTTTAATAACAGACTTGCGGGTGCAATGTAAATGCCATAAAAAACTTAATTGTAACTCTTCCTAAGACCAATTGATTTCAGGAGAGACTGTGAAAAAACAATCCGACAAATGGTATCAAAGCCAAGAAGTCATGGATTCAAATTGCGGGAGCATCATCTAAGGAAGGGATTGTTGGCTCCTGGAGCACTCTAAATAATCTGGTTACATAATGTCACTCCCTGCGACTACTCTAAAAAAAGACTTAGACCAGTTGATTTTAGGGGGGAGAGTGGGAAAATGATCCGACAAGAGAGATGATTCAGATCAATCCCAACAAAAGAAAAACATCGAAACTGCAAACAGATAACCCCAAAAAAAGGGATTGATTTGACAAACGGTTCCTGTAAATAATGAAATTAACAGGTACATAGTCATTAAACAAAAAAACCCATTTGACAGAACTAGAGAAACCAAAAACCAAGTGAAAGGTGCTTGCCAGCATTAACATATTATTCCAAAAATCAATGAAGTTTCTTATTTTCCTCGGTATTAGATGCAAAACAGCTCAAAGATATGCAGCGACTAAGAATCAATGACAAGAAGGACGCCGGTGACTCCCCGGCGTGAATCAATTCCGTTAGTGGCCCAATTCCACTATAGACGGAACTTGCTGCTAACTGTGTCGTAGCTTGGAACATTAATCACTGGAAGACAAGGATTAAAAGAAGTTAGGGAATAATCCCACCAAAAAATAATGAGGATACTTGTAACAATACTTGTGAAAAGGGAAATTACCATCTCCGAGAGACGCCATCGTAAGAGGGGAAGAAATAAGCTTTTGAGCCATGGAAGCAATATCCTTTGCTGAAACTTCATCCACAGCCTTCAAGAAATGCTCCAGAGGTTTCCTAAAATAAACCATAGAAATCAGAAAAACTCTATCTGAAGGTGAAAGAGAATTTAAGTCTTCTCTCAGTTGTTTAGTTTTCATTTTCCTAAACCACTATATCCGGTTTCATCCTCAAAAAACCACAGTATATCTGTACACGAGGTAAAAACACTCCACGATAAGAAAGATTTAAACACTTCGCACAATCCTCAGTGGGCAAGATGGAAATAAAAATAATCAAATGTTCTTTTAGGGAAAATGGAGGAACCGAGAAAAATCATTTCACCTAATTTTCTGCTTGCTTTTAATCAGAAGATTCTCCAAATCTATGTTACTTGAAATGTGGTTCATTCCAATATGAGGAACAGGAACAGGCACATGATGCATCAGAAGCGCCAAACTATAGTGCAACAGAAGTAGGCTTTCCTAAGGTACAATAGCTCCAGGTTGTTTTATGAGTCATTACCAAGGACATAAATAAACAATTAAGAAAGTCCTGCCAAATAGCGAGAAAACAACTATAATGCATTGTACCATGGAACGGCCTTCAGACATTGTTTTTAAGGTTGTGTTAAAGAATGTGGGATCTAGTTCGGGGTGAAACTAAAACAGCCAAACCCAAAAAACCGGACGGAAAAACTAGTTTGGTTTGATTCTTTCCAAGTATTGGTCTGGTTCACTTTTTAATTTTGCAAAAAAAAAATAAAAATTAGAACGGTTTGGTTTCGGTTTCGTTGAAGTAAAAACCGTTACAAACCAAACCGTTGTGTTTATATAAAACGATATACTATATAAATAGGGTACCCAAAAAAAAAGAACTTCTTACACTTACTACTCTAATTGGGCAACAATTATTGTTGAGCCTTACTGTTGTTATGCTAGAATTGTTGTTTAGACTATTGTATATGCTTATGATGGAGTTTTAATCCAAGTTTGTGAATCTTTCAGCCCAATTAGCAAAAAAAAAATCTAGTGATCCAGGTCCAATTAACATTTTTGATCCAAACCGATAAAACCGAACAAAACCGATTGAACCGAATAACATCGAACGACGATGAAACCTAATATCAAACGGTTTGGTTTCGGTTTATATATTTTAGAAACCGAATTGTTCGGTCTGGTCCAGGAAAATGCCAAAAACCGAACCAATCCCATTACACCCCTAGATCTAGTACACAGTCTAGCATGACAGTTCGAAGGAAGTCTTTTAAAAAAAGAAGGCTAGAAAGGGCGTACGCCATCAAATCAGTAGTTGATATTCTTTGGACATACAATGGCATCTAGAAACAAATTGGCTAAGTTTTTTCTTTCTGGATACCTTCTTATATAATCCATTAGATGCCATAAATATGCTTATACAAACACACAAGAGATAGTCAGGCATAGACGCATAATGCAAGCACAACCTAACCCAAATTTCTTCAAAGAGAAATGAGAGCCAAATCTAGACATTACCTCTCTCCATAAGTCAAAATTTGTCTACCGATATCTTCCGACACAATCATCTGCAATATCCACATCAGGTGTTAGCCATGAGATAAAGGTTCCAGGTGGAGGAAAATGAGTCCTGATTAAAAACCAGTAAAGTTCATCATGGATGGGTCATATGATGCTTACTCTGGATTCAAGATTCATAAGAATGGCAGACTTTGTCGACTGCTTGGCACGATCCAGCTGTACCTGGTCGACTGGTGGACAGTGGAAGATCAGCATGGATGAGTAAGCAAATATGCCTCTACTAAAGATAAAACGGATGTTATTCTGATCAATCGTAATAGTAACTTGAAAAGGTGAGTGTGATATGAAATCTCCAATACATGCATAGAGAGATAAACAGTGTATAAAGGTATAACAGCAAACCTTCTCCAGGCGTGGCAACCACAATAAGTTCTTTAACAGCTATATCAATGGCCTTTGAAACAAAATCGGAGCTCTGAACCAAAAAGAAAAGCACCTTAGTCTTCAAGTAGGTTATTGATGGACATCAAAAAACAACACAAATTCTTACAGGCCTCTAGCAATCAATCACACGCCTATGAGGGCCATAACTAAAATACTGCCACCTAAAATTCATACACAATAGAAGAAGGTTTACATTCTCTGTTTAAGTGTCAAGCAACACACACAAGGTTCTAAACAGCTATATCAATAGTTCTAAATATGTATATAGCTTTCAATAGTTCTTTTTGTTCTAAATCTTTTAGAACACTGAACACACACACACACAAACAAAACAGAAGGTTCTTTAACAGCTATATCAATGGCCTTTGAAACAAAGCCGGAGCTCTGAACCAAAAAAAAGCACCTCAGTACACACACACACACAATCCCACACTCACGCACGCACACATACATATATTCGCTTTTGACAAATGCAGCAATCAGCTCTAATAAATTCATGGTATCCAAAGTACGAACCAAGTGATCGAAATTCCAAATGATTACAGTGACTCAACAGGCTAAAAACAGAATCCTAAAAAGGTTGGATAGCATCCGTTATCAACATGCCTCACTTAACCTCACCCGAGATGATATTGAAACTAGTGGTGCTATATTAATCGTTACCAGGCAAAAGCCAAAAGGGAACAAAGGAAACCAAAGAACAATACTTAGCTTCACTTCATTATCTTTGCCTTGGCCTTTTTCTTTTCCCCACCACATAACCCTACTCCAATCCACAATCCAAACACAATCTGACAATCTAAATAAATTCCCCAACAAGGAGTGTTTGAATACAGCATCTAGAGTTTATTTAACCATGTTTAACGAACTCAAATTGGCAGCCACAACAAGTTATACAAAACATTAATCATGGTAGGCATCACAAAACAGATGAAAGAAGCTGCTTACAGTGGTAGCTTGAATTCCAAATATGCCAGTATGGTCGTAGATGCTGTTGAAGGCAGAAAACGCATGTATTTGTGGATACTCATTCAACACACGAAGATCTAATCATCATATCAGCAAACAGTTGATTCCCATAGTAAGAAATCCAGAACAAAAAGATTCAGAAAACTATCCATAACATTGGCACTATCTTCGAGCTATTGAAAGCTAAATTTCTATGAGCGCACTTACATAATCGTGAGTACATGCCTTTTCCAGGACCCCCGGCTGAGAAAGATCCACCTCCTCCCATTAGCATCTACAAGAAGTCCTATTTATTATATAACTGGCGAAGTTGGAAACAAGAACACAAGGGAATACGAAAATGCAAACAAATGTACCAACAGCAAATCATATCCACCCAATTTGGGAAGAGGAAATTTTCAGCAAGCTGGAACAGAAACCCTATAAATTGATACAATACCTGCAGTACAGTCACAGTCATAGCTTCCTTCTCCTTCAGCCATCCACCCGGAGTTTCAAAGGCAAGAGCAAAATGAGTTTTCTGGTCATACAGGAATACAAGACAACGATGTCAGAAATTCATAATTACAAATCTATTCAAGCACAAGTCCCGGATAATTATGTCAACAACCAAACTAAATCTCCAAGAAAAAGTGCACAAAAAACATATAAACATCAGTTGCACATACCCCTGAATCCGCTTGACAACGATAATCACCTCCAACATAGACAGACTTTGGCACCTCAGGACGAGACACACTGGGCAAGTCAGACAGAAGTGGTTCTGCAATCTTTAATAACTCCTCATGCTCAACGCCAGAAGCTGCAAGGACCATTCGTGGAGCAGTATAGTTTTCCTGAAATTATCGAAGGATAACAAAGTTAAGAAATGGAATTCATCAAGACAAATCAACCGACTTATGTAGAAACTTTCCTCCAACTTACAGCCACAAAACACTCCAAAATTGAGCTATTCAAATTGTTTACTGCAGACTCAGGAGCCAAAAGGGGATTTGCCATTGCACCCGAGTAACCAGCAGAGTGTAATGCTTCCACAAGCAGGCCTTGTGGATTGTTAGCTGCTTCTGCAATCTCAGTTTTAACCTTCTGAAGCTGTTGAAGGTACAAATTCGTTTGAGAACAACCGTGACACTTGAATGGCAAGAAAGATGGTGGCAATAGTGAAGATATTTACCTGCTCATTCACCTCCCAATCCAAGAAGACAGGGTTCCTCACACAGTCAACAAGCATTTCTACCATTTGAGGAACATAAGTCTTGAGAGCATCATAGGTGTACCCCATCTGCTCCCTAGAAGCTGAGGCTGTTACATTGCCACCAATTGCTTCCACTTCCCGGACAATGCGCAGGTGACTCCTGTTACTTGTGCTCTTAAAAGCCATACGTTCCAAGAGATGTGTGGCCCCAAATGACTCAGGTGTCTCGTATATTGAGCCACTATGAATATACAACCCAATTGAAGCGGCCGGATTCTGTCCAATCAACCAATTCAAGAAACATGTCAGCGACAAAACATAACATAAGCAAGGATCAAACAAAATAACGCGTACACACATACCGCAGATGTTTCTGAGGCAATTTTTACACCGTTTGGAAGTGTTGTAACCTTTGTCTTGCCAGGTTCAACATAGTCGGGCAATGGCGGTGGAAAGGTAACGCCTTGAAGAGGAACTTGTAGAGGGGGGAGTGAACTTGACCTTTCTCCCGTCAACCAGCTAAAGAGACCTCCTGAAGAAGATGAATTTGTAGCGACGGCACTTGAACTTGCATATCTGATTAGTGACCTATTTCCCACACGACCCTACACTCGCATATCAACAACAAAACAAAGATAACTTTTTAATTTATCAGGCTACCAAAAAATTCACACACATGGAAACCAAATAAAATTGCTCGACAACTGAATTACAAAATAAGTGGTAAATCCTAATTTAGTAACAGTCAAAAAGCGAGTCAAAGGAAACAGCAACGCTTTATATCCATACAAATTCTCTTCTCAAGGCATCTGTTTGATTAGCATGAGAAAGGAAGAAAGTGATGCGAAGAAAATAATTGAAATTTCATGCATTTGTTAAGAAAGAGAATGGTTGAAAATGCAAGAACTAAAACTTTATGTAAAACTCTTGTATGCATTTGTTTCTCACAAAAAACACACAAAAAAATGCCAACCAAAAACAAAACCCAAAAAAAAAAAAAATCTATAGCCCTTCTACTGCAATTCATTTTTGAGCAATTTTTTCCTTTTTTTTTTTTTTTTTTTTTCTTGAGCAAGGCAAATGTAGGATTAAACAATTTGTCTCTAAACTTTTTTTATACATTTTGCATACTAAACAAACGCATGTGTCAACATCCACAGTGTCTGCGCTGTGAAGACCACTCAGGGGGCTGCAATAACAGGAAACTGACAGTAATATTAGAAAACAGATTTTCTTCACTTTCGACCAATGTTTTAAATAGCGATAGGCGCACCGAGGCCCCGCGATCCCCTGGAGCTTTAAGCGCAAGGCGCAAGGCGAGGCGCGTGCCTTTTGAACGCGAGGCGCACATTTTTTTTGAACAAGTAGAATTCAAATATAGGTAATATTTTCAACACAAGCAAACACTTACAAAATATTCAAATGTCATAAAAGCATAAAACATAACATGTCAACAACAGAATAGTTTTAGAGACGCAACAAAAAGATTAACGGCAATTAAATCTAGAGTCATGGCTGTCATAGTGTCATGCATAGGCAATAATCATCATCCTCAAAAGAGGAGTAAGAAATTTTTTTTTTTCCTAATATGTCTCAAAAAACAGATCATACACTTACGTGGAGGTCATGTGCTCTTCATAGAAAAAGTAACCTATAATTTTAGTACCAAAATTCTCTTCTTCTTTTTTCTTTTTTTTTTTTCTGATATGTACAAAAAAGAAAAAGAAAACTGCTTAGAGTCAGACTCTGACGAAGAAGAAGAAGAAGAAGAAGGGAGAAAGAGAAGGTAGAAGGAGGAGAAGAAGAAGAAGAAGAAGAAGAAGGGAGAAAAAGAAGGAAGAAGAAGAAGAAGATGATGATGAAGGGCTGGGATGCTATCTAGGCAAAAAAAACACAAAAGCACACGCCTCGTGCACCTTGCGCTTCAGCGCTTAAGCTGCGCTTAATCGTAACCCTATGAAGCGCTAGAGGTGTGCCTCGCCTCGCCTTGGGCTTAAGCGCGCGCTTTTTAAAACACTGTTTTCGACCATTTAACTTTCCAACATTTTTTCAATCCTAATCAAAAGGACCCAAATTGGTTAGTTATACCAAGTGTTCTAAAAGTAGGCCAAGGGGGCCGCCTAGGCTCTACGCGGTGGCATGGTGCCCGGCCACCTCGATTAATAGTATAGGCGTTGAATTAGGCTCTAGGCTGATTAGTTGGCTACTGGGTGGGATTAGTCAGCGACTAATCGGCTAGGCGTCAAGAGGGGTTAGGCGGCTAGGCAGGATTAATTGACAATTAGGTGGCTAGGCAGAATTAATCGGTAAGGCTCTAGGCAAGATTAATCGGATGATTAGGCGGCTAGGCGGGTTTAATCGAGGTTAAGCGCATAATTTCGAAAATATAAAGAGATTTAACTGTTGTGCTATAGTATTAAGGATTTTTGTGTACTTTTGCTGTAATATATACATATCCAGTCCTGGACACACCACTAAATTTATAACCTAAATACCAAATAGGCCACTCGATCTAGTTCAAAAAAAAATATATCAAATTGATCTCTCTCTCTCTCTGTGTCTGTGTGTTAATAACTTCGTATGAACATCATAAATTGTATGCGTAGGGCTAGTATTGAACTATCAATGGCTCTATTTTAGATGTTATGCAATGTTTGTCTACTTACTCAGGGCATAGGAAGGAGGGAGGAAAATATTTTAAAAAATAAAGAAAACGGAAAATCCAACTAATCTCTCTAAGCGCCAATTAATCGACCTAGGACGCTCTGCACAACTAGCACCTAGACCCTAGTGACTTTCAGAACCTTTCCTATACAACTATTTCCATTGATATAACACCATCTGGACTCCCTCAAATTCGCACACCACTTTGCTTCCTTACGAATAAGCTATCTAGAAAACAAAAATACATATAAAGGGTCCAAAGTATTGAGTTTTTTGGGCTTCCTAATCTACAAACGTAGAGCTGAAATGTACTACTCCCTAATCGCTATAGACGGGAAAAAGAAATCCACTGCAACATTTCCTCAGCAATCCAAAAACCAACAGGTATACGCCACAAAAACGGAATCAGATCTACAATCGAGGGACATTCAATAGGATTAACCAGTAACAAATATGCACCGATAAAACAATCTATCTCAGTGCCAAATACATGCTATACGTATATATGAAACTGTATGCGAACGATAGAATGTATCCAGATAGTGTCGAAGTAGGCACTGACCTTGAGAGAGCGGAGGCGTGAAGCTGCGCTTCTGTACATGGTGGTGGATTACAGTAATGAAACCCTAGAAAGATTTGTTTTTGGGCGGGGGTTTCTCTCACTAGACCTGATTGTGGGAATTGGAGAGAGAGAGAGAGAGAGAGAGAGAGGCGACGATGTGGTTTTTGGGTCGAGGGAGGAGTCGAGAACGGCGAATGAGGATCTTGACACGTGCGAGTGTTCATCAAGGGAACTGGGAGTTATCTGAACCGTCGATGAAAGAACATGCGCACGTGATTGAATCTCAACCATCAATTCGTTTGGATTGTAATTTTTGGCTTTTCTGGTGTCCAAAAATGAAAAATCCCATGGTTTTTCCCTCTTTTTTTCTCTAACATTTTATGCATCAGAAAAGGGTGAAACTGTATTAAGAAAAATCGGTTTGTTTGGTATCTAAGAGGTACTTGGTTTGGTCCAATGTGATTTTTAGTCAAATCGAAAAAATTTGATTTGATATGATTTGCTACCTTTTAATCTGGAATAACCCGGAGCAGACCAGAATGTATTTTAATAAATATTTGTACTTTTAAGTAGAGCGTTATAGTTTTCTATTAATATTCTTAATAGTTACTTCATCCGTCCCAATTTATTGTTCATTTTTTAGGATTACAATTTAATTAGAGAATATCATCATTGCACTTATCATATAGAGTATTTATTTTCTCTTCTTACTGTTCAAAATATAGGATCCGGGGGCGCTGCTGTGCAGCAATTGCACCGCACCGGTGCAGTGCAATGAAATGACGCCGTTTCATTGCCTCCAAACGCAGGAAAAAATGAAAGGCAAAACGACGTCGTTTTTCGTATAATGGAACGGCGTCGTTTCATGGTTTTAAAGCTGATACGAAAATAGGCCAAAATGACGTCGTTTTGCTTAAAAATTTTGACAGACATGAAGGGAAATTCAAGTGGATTCTCCCAGGAAATTTTGCTAACGGATAATCATACTTAAGGATTCTTAGTATCAAAAGCCTTTGAAATAACTTTGATGGCCACTGTTTGCCTTCATCCCAAAAAAGAAGGTTCACAATATGTGACCAACAAGAGGTATTGAAACACCATAAGTTGGCAGTGTGGGAAAGAAAGTCGGACACAAAATAACAGACTAAAATCCTCTAGTTTGTTATTTCTCTTACCTAGTAAAAAATTAAGCAATTGAATTGAAAAGGAACAATTCAAGATCTTCCAATTCACACTCAAGTAAGTTGCAACAATACAGGAACAATGTAAATGTGTCAATCCTAAGCTGCAATAGATATTCATACACCAGAGTAGCAAAATCAACAGCAGCAGCAAGCTCATTCACATATAGCAGTCCCATAGTCACATAGCATTAGCATTTAGCAACCAAGAAAATGTTGGCTTCGCAATCGATCTCGAGAAAGATATGACTTCTCATAGCTACCAATATAAACATTTCTCATACAACTTCAATCAATCAGTCATTACTACACGGACTAAACCAAAATGTTGCCGAAATGGACTAAAGCAAATTCATTACTGCCCAAATGTAAAATTTCCAATAGATAAACTCGCATTACATTTTTAGTTTTGTTGAGAATGTTTCGGATTACGCAATAACTCAAAGAACACCTCATCTTGCATATATGTCTCATCTCCCGTCACCTGCAAAAAAAAAAAAAAAAAAAAAAAAAAATGAACATGAAAAATTTTAGAGCTAGAATGGAAATTTACAAGTCATGTTCCATAGAAAAAATAAGTCGAAGTTTCCTACACACCTCGTATGAAGTTTGGGAAGACAAATCAAATTCACAATTCAACATTTGTGGGACATAGGGCAATGGAGCGGTTTCCAATGGTTCATCCTAGTCCATAAGAGAACCATCAAAAAATTGTTACGCAAAGTTTCAAAAAAGGGGGAAAAAAAAAAAGAACTTGAAATATGTACTACTTAAGCAATATTAATACCTGACCAAGACGAGTAGGTTTGGGATTAACTTTTTTCTTCTTCCCCATCTTCTCATGCCAAGGTAACGCTCTACGAACACCTTTTCGTACGTTGACTGCTTTCAATTTTTTCTTCAAACCTTTGCCTTGTCCAAACTTAGGATCATTTCCCTCGTCAATTACCTCATCAACGGAGTCTTCTACCTCGAGGAACATTTTATCCACTTTCGCACACATGACGTTCACATTGGCCTTCACGTAGTCATGTGCTGCTTTTAATTGACTTGATCGGGCACACAATTTCACCATTTTGGGACAAAGATCCCTGTAACGAGCTGCTTTTGCCAATTTAGGATCTTCCTCCTCCACGCTAACTTTCGTCTCCTTAGATGCACAAGCCTTTGCATCTAATCTCCATCGGCTCAACACATAACTTTCCGGAATTTCCAAGATACCCATCCTATCAAGCGCTTTAATTGCATGCCCGCAAAGAATTCCAAAGTACTCAAATTTCCGACAACTACAATGAACATCTCGACAAAAACTATTTCCCAACTCATCCAATCCAACATTGCCTGACACAAGAAACTCGGTTTTTTTTCGATGCACACGAATCACACACTTGAATACTCCTTCGACCTCATCGTGTGTTTTTATTGTATAAGAAGAGGCAAAGTCAAACTCATTGTGGAATAATTGAAAGAGAGGAGGAGTATACAATTTTGAAACTTGAGCTTCTCAATTGTAGTCGTGGCAACTTCTGCCTAGAATTAAATATAGAATCCGTTTCTTCACTCCGATTGTCCACAACAAATCTATCGAAATGTGTAAAAAATTAAACAATGTCATGATCAAACCTTACAAATTTCTTTATCCTTCCATTGCAACTCTCACTAAGTTGGGTGCTTCGCATTCCCGCAGTGAACCACCACTTCATGTATACATGCGCCCACTTCTCCCTAAGTTCCCAAGTTTTCTTCATCCACATGTTCTCATGCAAGTTGTATGTATTGATCAAAGTTTTCCAACCTTCAACGAACTCTATTTCCTCCTCGTACCCATAAATGCAAGTGTTTAAATCTTTCGCAAAGTCGTCCCCAATCTTGTACAAGTGCCCCAAATGCTTCAAAGCATTTTGATTGAGGTGAAAAGTGCATAATATATGCTTAACATCAGGCAAGACAATTGAAATTGCCTTGGCTATTGTGGCATCTTGATTTGTGAATATAGACACGGGCTTCCATTCAAAAGAAAGAATTAAACAACCATTCAAAAGATTCCGAAGTTTCATCATACAAAAGGGCCGCCCCAAAAATTGTCGTCATTCTAAAATGGTTAAACCCAGTGAAAATTGCAAGTGGCCGACAATCTTTGTTTGTTTTGAACCCCAAAAAGTTCATAATCCGTGATCATCTCATGGTCAGCCCAAAAGATATTAGTAATCATCTCCTCAATATCAAATTGAACATCATAGAAAAAGTAAGGATTCAAAGCCGAGTGATTATGAAAGTATCCTAACAAAGCCGATGCTTCACCAAATTCTAAGCTCCTTTGTCTTCTTGCACGCAAGTAGGTTTTGTGGTCCTCTCGTACGAACCCTACAAATTCCTTCCCCCCCCCCCCCCGGATTGTGCACTAATAAGATCATGTGACGCCTTAAGCGATAAACCACTATCAACTGCTATCTCTATATTCAGAGCTTGTGTCTCACATTTCTTTCTTTGAGAGCGCAACAAATAAGTACACTGAGCTAGATGCAAAGGGTGATTGTGACTTTCTTCAAAATCCTTCACAATCCATTTTGATTTCTGACGGTCGAACGATATGTACATGAACGCATTGCAATTAGTTCTTGTCTCACTCCGAGGCATTTCCACCACTAGGGTCCGTTTATCTTTTAATCTTTTACCTTGCTTACTACAAACAAACTTTCGATTAATCATCACACCATCTTTCCTGCTTTTTGTACAATAGTCTTTTCTAATGCTAAAACCCATAAATTTTCCATGGTCATTGTAGAAATTATATGCATCTTCTTCTAATTCAAACTCCCGTCCAAGAGATAGAGCATATCCACTCGACAACTCTTTCATACACTCCTCAAGTCCACCATCTTCCATTCTATCATATAGCAATACACAGTAATGTTAAAATGCATATTCACAAGTCTTTAATGCTAAAGAATATGAAAAGGAGCACTCCACATGATAGATTATCCTCCATGATAGATTAAAATATGGGTTAATATATTCATATTAGAACCCTACGCAGCCAAATCGAGGGTAGCCAGATTATTATATCCCAAGTCTATATTAAGACCCCAATTTTTTGAGCTAGTTGATTCCTTAAGAAACAAACTATTGAATCACTGACGAAGGCAATAACCTTGGACATTCACCCATGCAAACCAACAAAAGCAACAGTCTAGAAGAAATAGAAAACAAACCCAACAAGAACCAAGCCATACTAGCAGAATACCTAAGGAAAAACGACAAAAAATGGGAAATTTTGATGCAGCATTTGGTGCTAATTCTCTTCAAAACTCACGAAAATAAGAAGTTGAATGAATGATATAGCTTGTACGAATCGAAGATAGAAGCTTACTGTTTAGGTGAGTTCGGTGCGCCATCGCTGGTTCTGGGCGTCGGTGGTGCGCCATCATCGGTTGTGGGCGGTGCTGGAGGTGGCAAAGCGGTTGCTACGACGGCTGTAGGTGATAGAGTTTCCATGGGGGTCGGCTCCTCCTCCCTAATCAGATCTTCCATTTGGGAAGAAAGGGTTTGGGGAAGAAGCGTATGAGGGAAGAAGCATTTCTGATCGATGGAAACTGGAAATTGGGATCCAATTGGAGTTTTGTGGGATAAAGGCAAAACGACGTCATTTTTCCTTGTAATTTTTTTTCGCGTTTGGAGACTAGCTCGAAACGACATCGTTTTGTTGCATTGCACCGGTGCGGTGCAGTTGCTGCGCAGCAGCGCCCCCAGATCCCAAAATATAATCATTGCTTTATCTTATGTGTATTTAATTTCAAAAAGAAAGTGTAAATGGGTAAACTCATCAATTAGAACCAAAAAATGGGGACGGAAAGAGGGTGAGTTTTCACTATGGTATTTCTGGTATTTTTCGGTTTTCCCGTACTACAAGTTGTTAAATCAGTTAATGTATGTGAGTAAAATGACTTGTTAATTTTAAAACTTTAGTCCAAAAAAATACCGGTATTTTTCAGTTTTCTTAGACTAAAAGTTGTTAAATCAGTTAATATATGTAAAGAGAATGATTTATTAATTTAAAAACTTTAGTCCAAAAATAGTAAAAATACCGTGTAGTGGAACACAACCTAAACGTAAAAAAAGTTATATCTTAGGGTATGATTCTGCGGCTTTTGCCCACTTCTTGGGTTTGCCAAATGATTTTACCAACCCATAATTTGCTAGAATCAACCATAATTTTAGCAAATTTTAGCAAAACATTTGGCAAACCTTTAGTGTATATATATATATATATATTTTTTATGGCTAGTGCATAGATTTCAGTATTATTTGTCAGTGGGCAGTGGATAGATTTCATTATTATTTGATTTATTGACCGTTGCACGTAGTCCAAATTTCAGTTCCTTTTCTTTTTACAAAATGTATCATGAGTAATAATCGAAAACCGAAATAAACCGGTCAAACCAAACTAAACTGAATCAAACCAAATCATTAATATTTGATTTGGTTTGGTTTGTAAATTTTCCAAACCAAAACGTCCGGTCTCGGTTGCAAAAATGTCAAAACCGGACCAAACCAAACATTTTACACCCCTAGCATCAGTAAGTCAGAAGAGATTTAGTGGGTTAAACAACCAAGGCAAGTAAGTACCAAAATCACCTAGCAAAAGTTCACTCCCTTCTGAAAATGAAAAAAGCTTATCTATATTCTTGATTTGCTTAGTAAGAAATGAAAAAGTATTTGTATTGCTACTTTAGATGAATTTCGCTAAATTGAAACAAAATGTTAGAACATCTCCGATCAAGTTAGCTTTTGTTTGCCTTGCTTTACTATAAAATCTAGGGAAAAGTCTAGCGGCACTAAATAAAGCACCAAATAATGTACTAAACTAGTGCATACCCATGCCTGAAAGCACAACTTAAATAATCAACGCACGTGTCGGTACCCGTGTCTGTGTCCATTCTTCATGATCCTTCGAATTTCAGAGAGAGGGAAAGAAAGCAGGAGAGAGAATGTTGTTTAAATTTCGAAAAGGAGAGAGAGAATGTGGTTTGAAATACTGAGGCTTGGTTTTCCAAAAGCTAAAATGGACATTTGCTAAAATCTTGATTTTAGCAAATGTCCATTTTAGCTTTTGGAAAACGAAGCCTGAGTGTGGTGAGCCGGTGGAAGAAAAGGATATAGAGAGAGGGAGTGAGTTGGCAGAGAGAGATAAAATGTAATATGATAACTAGGACAAAAAAAAAATATGACGGAGACGAAAATCGCTCTGTATAGTATAATATAGATGTGCTGCTTTTTTATCTTTATCTTTTTCACATAATTTCCGAGATTCGAGGCTTGTCGCAGGATTATGTACACAATGAGCTGATTTTTTTCCTTTCCTTGCACAGTTACACCAAGTGGTAACTCAAGTTCCAACCCTGAAAACACTGATATATATCATACATATGTCTATTTGTTCAAAGGAACTAGAGAAAACTTGGAAGAACAAAATCATACAGCTAAGATTGCAGTAATCCAAACCAGGTAAAACTTGTGTTCTAATATTCTGGTATAGGTATTCGATTGGAGCCCGTTGAATTACTGGCCGGTGACTGCTAATATACACCTAATTCGTCTTCCTCATTGGCGAAGAGCATGAATGAAAATCATATATTTTTTGACTAATTACACCCAATGACCAAATTGATGCACATACACAAATGGGAAAGATGTTATTTACTATAGATACAGCAATACAACATATGGTGTAGAGATTCACCAAAGAATAGCTAACAATCAGACAGCTGCTGGCCGCCCATCTTTTCTGGGATCACTAACAGCAGTAAGAGTTCCATAGAAGACTGGTTTACGGCGAGACACTTTCCCGAGTTTTCTGCCCATTTCGACAGGGATGTTGTTTCCGAGATTTTGAACAACAAGCTGGCAGATAGCCCCTCCTTTCTTGGCCTGCAGTTGGTGACCCCTCTCTTCCAAGAAATGCTTTCTCTCATTCGGGAGCTCGATGTGATCACCGTCGATCACGGTCCAGTTTTCATATGTTACTATGTTTGGAATTAGCTGCACAAACATTAATACTACATCAGTGCATGATTGGTTGATTATCTTCGGCCGTGCAAGGATATTTGATTTCATGGATGGCTATGCAGAGAGAAAAGAAGAAGGGCAAAGAATTACTTCCCCTTTTTCACGGTGAATCATTACATAAGCCCATGATACAAACATGGGCTTTACCTTTTGAGCAATATAAGCAAAGAAGCACTAACACACATGTATATATACCAACAAGAGCATTTTACAAAATAGCATGTGGATTGCGGACACAGGCAAAAAATATATATGTTGTGAAAGTATTATATAAAATGGTAAGTGATTATCCTAAGGATAGGTATATCAACGTTAAGAAAATCTTAAGAAACAGAAGGATAATAGTGAATGCGAAAGAAAAAGTCTGACTTGACAACTATTCCTCTCTCTCTCTCTCTCTCTCTCTCTCTCTCTCGTTACTGCAGCCTCACTTAGCGTCTCAGCCGCAGGGCGGGGCGGGGGAGGGGCAGCGTCTCTTCCTCCTCTCCCTGGGAGGGGCGGCGTCTCTTCCACCTATCTACCTATTTTCTCTCTTCCCCTTCCTTCTGGATGGTTCTCGGCATTGACTGCAATGTTGGTTGCGGCTCCTTTTGCCAAACGCCTTCGTTGGTCCGGATGGCGATCACGAAGACGTGGTCTCCAGCTCCTTTTGCCTAACGGCTTCATTGGTGTGACGGCTTGTGGATCGGCTGGTGCTCTTTGGAGGTGCAGCGACTAGTGTGTATTTTTCGTTCTCTTTGGGCAGTTGTAGCTCGTCCATTGGGAGGCGGAGGTCTGGTTGGACGGCTTATGGTGTCTGTTTCTTGGGTGTAGATGGTTGTGAGGGGTTTTCGGGCCGCGGCATCTCTCATCGTCGGTGTCTCTCCAGGAGTTGTTGGCCGCTTAGATGGCAGTGGTTACGGCTGGTGCTCCGTTTCGGAGGTGCAACGCCTGGATTGGCGGCGATTTTTGGGTGGTAGCGATGCTTGGTTTCTTGGGGTGGCGGCGGGTTAGTGGGTGGTAAAGTTTAGGGTGCATTTTTTGGTGTTTTAGGGTTTTCATTTGGATTGTGGGCTTTGGCCTATTGGGTGTGGTGTTTTCTCTTGGGTTGGCTTCTTGCTACTCTTTGAGTTGGTTCTCAGGTGGCGGTTTCGCTGGTGTCCTTGACCCATTAATCTTTGTTCTTTTTAAGGATTCCTCCCTCCATCTGGAGTTGTTAGGCCATTTTAGGTGTTCGTGCCACTTTTCAAATGATTATATCTTGTAATTTATAATTTATAATGTTTTATGTAATTTTAAAAACATTGCCTTATAGAACTAATCGAAATTATCAAATAAGATTCATATTGGACATATAATTTTTACCAATTTAAAAATATCACTAATTTTTTATCCGGTTGCAATAGAACGAGGGACAAACAAATCCAGACGGAGGGAGTATAAAATTTCTTTTGCCGATCAAAACAAGACCAAAAAAAAAAAAAAAACAGAAGGATAATATTTGTGTGTGTGTGTATAACAAGTGTCTAAAGGTGTCCGATGAGTGTAGTGTCGTGTCGTGTCGGACACGAGATGTTTGTCCAACAAGGAACCTTTTCAGAAGTGTTTGTGCTTCTCAGAATACAAGACTATGTTGTAATTGAGACACTACCTTGTGGTAGACTCTTGGATTCTGAACAGCATCCAAAGGTTCCATCCCCAAAATGAAATGGTTAAGGAAAACCTGGATTACTGCGGGAATTATAAGTAAACCACCACTACCGCCAATGACCCCGGCAAGCTGATTATCCTGTAAACATCAAAGCAAGAAACAAATTTCTCAGAAAAGAGGAGAAACTAACTGTAAAAGTTTCTATACCTTGATAGAGCACTTTGATACCCTAACAAGATGCATTTCTACTTATTATTGTTTTACATTCGTTTGCTGAAAAAAAAAGAGAAAACAGAAATGGTCAAAAAATAAAAAACAAGTGTTCACTTCTCTTTACCTTGAGAACAATGATGGGGGTCATGGATGACAGGGGTCTTTTGTTTGGTCTGATGAAATTAGTGGGAGCAGGGGGAAGGAGCTCGGGCGATATTTCAGTAGGGGTAGAGAAATCGCCCATCTCATTATTCAGAATAATTCCAGTGGATGGTGACAGCAACCCTGCTCCAAAAGGATAATTTACCGTTGTTGTCATTGATACAGCATTTCGATCTGCATCTACAATGCAGAAATGGCTTGTTCCATGATCTCTAAGCTGACTCCACCTACAAATTAAGTAGAAATAGCATCCAGAGCCATGGTTAAGGTTATTCGGTGAAACAACAACTAAGAAAACTTAGGCTCATAGGTTGTGTTTGAATCAACAATTTGGGTAAGGAAATGGAACCCAAGTCCTTGATTACATAGCCTTATTGTGATTTCGTCTTCAAAATAGGAAAAAGGAAATATTGAATTCACCTATACAAATAGTATTCAGAAGGGAAAGTGGTGTTGTCGACTATCTTTTGCTGAAGTTTCTTAGCAAAAGAAGGAGAAAGCATATCAGATATCGTATTACTGATATTTACGAAGTCAGGGTCACCTAGGTTCATACGGACAGCAAACATGTGCTTCAGCGCTTCAATGAGGCGATGTAGCCCTATAGCACCCTTTGCCGCATCAGAATTTCCATAGCTGTCCAATATGTTTAGAACCTGCATTTCACCAATATTAACATGCATTAATTCCATGTATGTCAAAAGTCAAACAGAATTCAGGTTCTAGACTTTAGACAAATGCAGCATATATCACCGAAAACTGAAAACATTTAACAGGCTCAAGCATCTGATTGTGGAGCTCATACTAAAGCATCTGGCGCAATAATAGTCTTTTGTAGAAAAACCAATAAGATCCATTTGGGTTATCAATTTGCAAAGTGCTTCAAAGATAAAGGAAAACCAAAAAAGTAAATTGCTTCTTCTCTTCATTTTCTTATCTTTCCTTTTATCTATTCCCTTTCCCTCCACGAATTCTTAATCCACACCCATATGATAAAAAATCAAGCAAAGCTATGTTGAAGTATAGCTTTGAAGTAGAGTGATCCATGTTAGCATATAGAGGAAGCAAGGAAAAACTGAAGGGTGTAGCACCTAGAATAATTATTTCAAAGCATGTTCTAGCTCACTTATTTGGGTAAATGAGGACATATCATAGGTTGAAAATATGAATATAAAGTTCAAAAAACAGTGTACCAGAGAGAGCCCAAGCGTTCCACTTGACGGAGGTGGCATTCCTAAGATGGTGTATCCCATCGAATTGACAGAAATTGCATCAGTTATATCCACTTTGTAGTTCCTCATATCTTCCATTGTCAAAATCCCACCAGCGTCAGTCACGTCTTTCACAAGATTTTCACCAATTGTTCCATTATAGAAAGCTGCCAGTCCTTGTTCTGCTACTGCCTCCAAGCTGTGCCCAAGTTCCACATTGTAGCACATATCTCCAGCATGTAACAACTTCCCTTTTGGTGCAAACACTTGTCGCAATCCACTGTCAGCCATTATCAGTCTTGCACTACTGGAAATGCATGATGCAAGATACGGAGCGACCACAAACCCGTGTTTGGCGAGTTTAATAGCAGGTTGGAATAATGTCCTCCAAGGCAATCTCCCATATTTCAACCAAGCTTCATGAAGGCCAGCCAATTCACCTGGAACGCCAGCTGAAAGTGGACCCTCATACTTAGCCACGGAATTGTTCTCATACATGTCCTGTTTGTCAACAAATGCAGATACACACCCATCATATTTTGCCCGTGTGGATGGTTTGATTTTAATTACACCCACCATCCAAAAGGTTCTAATTTACAAGTTCTGTTATGCAAACCCAAGCAACTGTTTGATAGATGTGTCTTATTTGTGTGAAACACCAAAATAGATGGTAACACATGACCCATTTGGATTGTCGTTTCGGCCTACTAGCCTCAATTAGTTATGGAAACCCATTTAGAACGGAGATTTCATAAACAAAATTCTCACATCATCGGAATTGTTGAAAGGGGGGTACAATATATCACCAGAATTTATCATCATTTGATGCACCGCGTATCTGGCAGGAAATAAATCACCTTGATTCTTTGTTCATGAAATATGTTCCCATCATAGAACCAACAACGGGCATTCAACTAGGCAGTGACAAAAAACAAGGATAAAAATGAGGTGGCATATAGTTTTTCCCCTGTGGATATTGAGAACCACGTAGGTAGGCGTTTCAGAGTTTAAAACTAAAGAATCAGAAAACCACATTATTTGTTATAAAAACTCTGTTTTTATGGCATTACCCTTTACTCATTGAAAATAGAAAGACTTTTAAACCTGTGAGGCAGCTGAGGGAGCAGTTTCCCTCATGTCAAAGGCTTGGGTTTGTGAAGTTGATGAAGACCGAACGAGCATGAAAGCACCGCCTCCAATTCCGCTTGCCATGGGATTGACCACACCAAGACACAAAGCAGTTGCCACTGCTGCATCAACGGCATGGCCACCCTTTCTAAGAAATGATGCACCAATCTCCGAGCAACGTCCATCATCAGCAGCAATAACTGCCTCATCTGACTCAACAATTTCAGCATCCCCAGCTTGTACCTTCTCATGGCATTTGTTCCCTCCTCTCAATTCCCATAAACTTAAGTTGCCTCCTATTGTAAGGCCAATAACTACCAAATAAACAAAATTACTTCACAGTATAGATTAAATATCCCATGAATATGAACAGTTGAATACATAAGTCAAATCTAACTGCAAAAATTAGCAAAAAATGAGAGTTGATAGCAGCCAAATGACGTGACATTCAATCTTTTTAAAGGTAAAGAAGCATGGAAATGCAAAAATAAGAATGCCATAGATCTTATACAAAGAATTGAATTTTTCATCATTCTTTATGGGGAATCATAACACCAGAAATCACATATATCGTGGCGAACTACATGGAAGTTTAGCTTCAACCCTAGCATAAGTGCGGTGGGATCTCTTGCAGATGGCGATATTGTGCTGAGGTGAATACTTCCAGACATATATGTGGAATAGCCTACCTGCATATCCATTCTTGCACCCACAAAAATCTGTCACCGTGAACCGATAGAAAAGAAAGAAGACTTCATATGTGGCATGCTTATCTCGGATACAAATAACTAATAACAGTTTTGGGAAAAAGAGATATTCCTAAGCAATCAATTTTAGTACACCTTCGGCCAAAATTTTTTGGATGAACTTAGGAAATTACTAAGAACCAAATCGTCTTGCTTCCTTGAATCATGAGTGTGTTTGAAGGGAACACCCCTTTTCTCTAATTCCACAGATCGTCAACTGTAAAATGGTATACGTTACCAATTCTTAGTCGCTGCATTGCCTACTTAGACACTCAATATTGGTTGTTTGTTCGGAAATAACAATTATGAAATAATAGAATCATAAAATATCACGCCGCATAACCTGATGATATCAAATTGGTGAAAACCGGTCACATATTGCATCCCTTATCAAAATGATCCAGCAGATTAAGGACAGAAACCCACATAAATGTAACCACAAAGGAAACAGAATGAAAGCACAAGCTTTGTAATTGAATATGGATAAGGTACTACTATAATTTAACAAGGAAAATTTAGATCCTTCTCTACAAATTAAAACACAATTCACTCCACTCTACATTCATTTTCTTTACTGACATCAAAGAATTCATATCACCCTGTTTAATTCAATCCGCGAACTGAGTTAAAAGAGCAAGAAACAACCGACTCCAATTTTCATCCGAGTTAGCAATCCACAAATGGAACTAAAAATTAGATTATATTCAGTTGATCAGCAGAAATTAAGAACCCAAAAACAGCTACCACATTATCGTTCTTTTCCCATGATTAAAACTAAGATAAGCAATTGAAACTCCTCGAGAATTTCCATTTTGTGAAAGAAAAATAACCCCATAAAGAAATCAACACTTAATTCATTCCGTACACTCGGGTAAAAAAAGGAAGAAACCTGTTTCATTTCATTAAATTTAGCTGTACGCAAATTGAATTGGAAATAGTAGATTCTATTCATCTGATCAGCAGATATTCAGAACCCAGAAACAGCTAGCCAAAGATCAATTATGTTCCAAAACCGAGACAAACTATAAGAATTCCTCAAGAACTTTTATCATGTGACAAACCCAGAAAGAAATCAACGAAATTAAATCAAACCCACAACAGAATTATATTATGCGACGAACCCAGAAAGAAATCAACAAAACTAGAGAGAGAGAGAGAGAGGGGACTCACAAGTGATGGCGATGAATCCAAGGAGGAACAGCAGAGCTCTACTCCATCGCTTATTATGGGTCTCCCCATTTCTGCCCAAAAGTGGAGCTTCAATGCTCTGCTGCCCCATAACACCCACACAGCAGTGGAGAGAGAGAGAGAGAGAGAGGGTATAATTTAACAATTATTTAGATTAGTCTAATGGGGGAAGTTAGTTGAGAATGACTTTTATCGTTATTTAAAGGACCCGAACGTAATTGTTGCAAATTTGATATACTCTATGGATTGATCCTTGGCAAGATTCATACACAACAAGAATCTTCTCAACCCCTCAACGGCCTCCACCACGAAAATGGAATACAGGAATAATTCTATTCTCTCTCAACAATCCTAAGCACGTGAGTAGCCCACCAAACACATGTACATGAAATACATATCCAAAACCATACACACTAGCAATATTTATAGCATCTTTCATAGTATGATAAAGTGCATTGGGTGAAAATGACTATATTATGACTTATTCGAAAAATAATAAAGGTATTTCCAAAAAAAAAAATTTAACGAATTCATTTTAGAATGTCAAATTGCCACGAAAGCCTTCAAAAAAATTTGACATCTCCGACTACGGATGTCAAATTTGATATGACATGCCAAGTAGATGAATTGACATTTGAATCAACACCAATCAAGATGTCAGTTGTCTAGGTGACATTTATTAGCATCTTTTCTCTCAAGTCAAATTTCACATGTGATGCCAAGTACTACTTTCTTTAATAACTAAAGTGAAAACATATCATAAAAAGAATTTTAACATAATGGTTAGAGTGTCAAATTTAAACATTTCAAATTACTACCACGTAAGAGCATCTCCAATGAGCAGAGTCAAATCCCCGGCGGAGCACTTGTAATAATTTCTGCCTTCTCTTGTAATCCAACCACATGCCAATTGTGATGCCAAATCTCATTTGAATTTGGCATTTGCTTTAATTTGTCTCATGTCAAATTCCAGTTTTGACCCTTTTCCAATGCAAAATATAACACCCTATTTGTTAGAGGGATATGTATATGAGGGGAGAAGAAGGATATACTAAGAGGGGGATATAAAGAAGGATATGGTTGGAGGGAGATTATTTTAGAAGGGGGATAAAAAGTTACTTTAGTTTGTTTAGTTTTTTTGAAAGAGGGATATGAATGGGCGGATAATGTAAAATTTCTATTTTGCCCTTTCAAATAAATGCATTTACAAATGCCAACCGAATATTTGTTTTTTTCATTTTAGTGTCAGTTTCTTTTCTTTGCCCCATTATTTTTTTTTGTAAATCATTATTATTTTTTAACAACAAATCTGAAACATCAAAATGTAAAATGTAATTTTTCCTCTCTCTCTCTCTCTCTCTCTCTCTCTCTCTCTCCTGTGTGGAATCGACTACCACCACAATCAAAACCTCACTGTTGCTTCCACTGGTGGCTCCACCCTATGGGGTGGATGGTCACATGACCACCCTAAAAAAACAATTGTACTAATAATACATGTAAAAATTTGTACAAATTTTAGGTTAGTTCATGTTTTTAACACCCAACCGAAATATGAATGAACACCTAGTGCAAAATTAAATGAACACCCACCAACAAATCAGTCTACTTTGAATAATCCAAATTACATCCCATTATAGCCCAATCATAGGTGGCACCACATATAAGAAAATGTGGTCAATTGAACAAGCTTTTTTTATTTTGTTGTTATATTGCATCTAATATTTTGTTTGAACACTTAGTCCTATACTATAAACAAAACACACTGCAATTCAAGTGATTTACAATTGAATACTTATTATACATCTCAAAACAAGATAGACATCTAAATGACAAAAAAATGGAGAGGAAAAAATATCTATTGGTATCGTTATAGTGTAGTTTTTCTTAGAGTAGACAATCCAAAAATAAAAACATATGTTTAAAAAGATCCGTGCAAGGTATTCGCTACATAATTTCCTTAAAAAAATAAGCATATTTATGCTCCTATTTGATTTTGCTTTGGTAAAAATATAAAAAAAGTGAAAACAACTACAACGTTTTACGTGTTTTTATGTTTTTGAGGTCGCATTATACACACTAGTATATGAAATTTTGTGAAGATACGACTGATTGGTTAAGCTGGTAGAGTTAAAGGTAATTTCTGAACACCCTGTTCAAAATTCCTGGAGCCGCCACTGGTTGCTTCCACCACCGAATTTGAAGCCGGGATGGAAAGAGATGGTGGGCACCGTCGAATTATAAACACCAAACAAATAAAAGAATCCAATCCGGTAAGACAGAGAAGAAAAAGTGGGTTTTGGTTTTGGTAACCAGAAAGTGGGTTATTTACCCCAAAAAAAAACCAGAAAGTGGGTTTTGGCCATTCTGATAAAAAAAAAAAAAAAATCCAATCTGGTAAGACAGGAACCAGAGAAATAGATGATGGTGATGGTGATATTGAATTGATTAACGGGGAATTAGAGTTCTCAAACCCAATTTAGTAGTATCTTCTCTTCTCATTCTGTAATGAATAAAGAATAACGTACAGGAACCAAACACGGTGATTTGGTAAAAAGAGCGGGATATATTATAGAATGGGGTGGGGGTGTCTAAGGAGGTGTTCCACTAAGGTAATTTTTTGAAAAAATTAGCTTTTCACGGTTTTTTATGTGATATATTGTAAGGCCTCGTTTGATTCTGGTATTAGGAGGCTGGGATAGGATAACACAAGTCTAATCCCACACAATCCCGCGTTTGGTTCCCGAAAAGCACGTGGGATTACTAATACCGGTACTAATTTGGTCCCTATATGGGGGGTATTATTTTATCCCATGGGGGGGGTGCCACTAAATAGTCCCGGATAGAAAGACACGGAGGGGAAAGAGCAAATAATTGCAAAAATGCCACTGTTATAACCCAATCTCTGACCTGCTTCTTCTTCCCATGGATTTCACGCCCCCCCCCCCTTTCTCTCTCTCTCTCTCTCTCACATTACCAGATCCGACTTTTTCCATGGATTTCACACCTCTCTCTCTCTCATTACCAGATCTGAACTGTCAGCAACAAGTCGTTTTTGGTCTCCAGAAGTGAAATCGATCTGTCTATCGAAGGCAGACTTGAAGTCGTTTCTGGGTTTCGATCAACAAGACCGAAGGCAACCTTGAAGTCGTTTTTGGGTTTTGATCAACTCTTGGGTTTTTGGATTCGATCAGCTTGTGGCTTCGATGAACTTGAAGGTTTCTGGAAAAATGGTAAATAGGAGTATGTGTTTTTTTTTTCTATTTAATTTCTATTGGTTTTTTTACTCGTATTGGTTTCTGGGTGTTGATGAACTCGTATTGGTTTTTTTAGTCCAGTGATCGGGGAAGTGAATTTTGCCCCATCAGTCATGTGTTAGCCCATAAAACTAATGGGGGGAAAAAGGAATAGGTTATGACCCCTTTGATTTTTGCCAGAAATTGGTGCACCAGAAATTCTTGGAAGAAAGAATTTGCCCCTACACAAATGAGTAATTGGAGAGAGAGAGAGAGAGAGAGTGTGTGTATCTTGAAATTAATCCCGAATGTAGTTTAGGGAACCAAACATGGGATTGGCCAAAACATGGGATATCCCAATGTTAATCCTGCATGAATCAAACAGGGAATTGTGTGAGATTCAGTACTAAATTAGTCCCAAGACAAATAGTCCAGGACTATCAATCCCAGGACTATTAATCCCACCTGTTTTAGTCCGCGAATCAAACAAGGCCTAAGAGAATGACTTGTCTCGATTTTTAAAAAAAATAATTTTTTGTTAGTAAAACACCCCCTAAGAATAAGACCCCTGCAAAGGGACATGCATATCCCAGCCAAAAGATATAAATTGACATTACCATTTTTTATAGCAACCGCAAGTGAGCCCTGCTATGTCATATATTTTGTTAAAATTTAACTGTCTCAACCTAAATACTAACCCATAAGTGAACTTGCTTAGTTTTCCGTTTGATTTTAGCAGCTCAATTGCTAAAATCAACCATGATTAGCAAATGAGTTCAGGTGTTAAAATCATAGCTATTTCAAATCACAAAATTAAGTGGTTCCGTTTATCGTTTTTTGATTTTTTTTTTCCACACCGAATTAAAGTACACGATGAGTACTTTAAATTGGTGCGAAAAAAATCGAAAAACGATACACGGAACCACTTCATTTTTTGATTTCAATTAGTTGATGTGCAGCCCCGAGTACCTAAGTTATCGAAAGTGAACTTGCTCTACGGGCTATCAGTCCAACCATTCAAGACATGTTGCTTTTTTTCCATTATACAAATTTAAATTAAGTAATATTGGACCTTTTGTCTTCATATATCAAATTTACTATATATATATATATATATATATATATATATATATATATATATATATATATATATATATCCTTTTTCAATTCAAGAATTCGAAATTGGGGGTGGGTTAAAGTTGTAATGTCAAAATGGGGTATTGACCTTTTTAACAAAAATACATGGGTATTGGCCTATTGACCGTAAAGAAGTGAAAACACGACCCAATTCCTCTGTTGAATGGCGGGATCAGATGGATGAATCAAGATCAACGACTGCGGTGATTTGTATGATTCACGGCTGAGGTGATTTGTAGGAATCGTCACCCCAGACGCAAATGCCATGCACTGCCGTTGATTTTCAAGAGGGGCCACTTGAAAAAGAAGTTCACCTGCTGGCGTCTGTTTGATTTTTCTTTTTCAATTTTTTTTGGGTTTGGCAGTTAAGTGTCCGAGTTAACTTGTGCCGTTGTGCGTACCTCGATCAAATCTCTTTCACGGTTCATTCAAAGACGACGCATTATGCCAGGACTAATAAATTCACGAGACGAACTCTTGTGACTTAAGATTTTCAAGTTTTGAGTTTACGATTCATTGTTATTACCGCTTGAGCTATCCGTTGCTGGTGTTGATTTCTACTAGGAGTAATTCGTAATGCCATGCGAAATGCATGCTTTGTCAGAAATCATCAGTGTTTTTGGACATTACTTGCACGGAAAAGATTCCGAATCAGATTTTTCTACAAGAAGTCATTTCCTCTTCATTGAAATTTTTGCTTGTATGAATTGAATTTGATCAAATAACACATGATCCAACGTGATACTACAATGAAGAAGGGCCGGAGATCCCCTGTTGCAGTTTCCTTCTGTGTCTCTGTGCCGAGAGATTTTTGGATGTTGCATCACTTGGAAATAAAAATATATAATTTAACGACCTAAACTCCCTCGGAACAGAGGCACGGGAGTTTGAGAATAGGACATGACTTTGGCTAGATTTTTTTTATTTAATTAAACATTCATTATTTAATTGCAGATAAATATTAAATAGTATCGTATATTTGAAATATGTATGAATTTTTTATTAAAAACAAAAATAATCCAACGCATATAGATTTTTAGATTATTTATGTCTTTAATCAATTTTTTATTTTAAATATAATTTTGTACTTTTTAGATTCCTCTTATCGAAACGAACCAATAATCTACACAAGAAATTGATGCAAAGCTAACAAATATGAAATGAATTAATTAATTTGACTATCCTCTGTAAATTCTCTCTCCTTAAACACTATTTTCATCTCTTTATCCCTTAATTATTTTATCTTCAGCGCACTCCACGAAGCATAGTATATAACTAGTGCCGGGTCAAAAGTTCGGGGGAGCCGAAGCGAACTTCTTAAATAGGGCCCTCTATATTTTGTATAAAATGTTAACTAACACAGAGTCTATAAAAAAAAATTATTACAAAAGATTTACCATTTCAACCTGGCTCCGAACCCAAGATATTACAGTTATAATGGCCAACGACAAAACTTTTTCCAAAATACAGCACGAAAGTCATTTTTAAATCCGGTTTCTCAGGTGACAATCCTCAAACTCGGGTGGACGACTCCAAATCGAAGTCTAGGGCCGTGATACTTTCGTTGCAAATAAAGGCAAAGGTCTAAAAAAAATTTGTACAAAATTTTGAACCCACTATACGAAAAATGGGGGCTACTATAGAGGGTTGGGTGTAAAACTCTCTGTTCTAAAAGGCCACCGGTCAAGAAAGGGGTTTTTTGTCATCCAATTTGGCGAGGGTCATAACCACCCTATTACGACTCCAAAGATTGTGCATTTGTTGCGCTCTCATCATCCAGTGTCAGTTGCAAAAAAAGTTTTAACACAACAACTACCCAGTGCAAATGTGCCAATCACCAACAAATGAGTATTTCAGAGTTACAATCCGGAGGTCTTGAGAATGTTGGATTTTTACAACAAGATCTTTATAAATTCTGAAAGTGATAAGAGGAAAACGTTAGCCAGACACGACGCCAATATGTTGCACTAGCATTTTGAGATTGAACAACAAAAGAACTCCGGGTTTTACGTTTACAGTCGGGAAAGATAATGAGGGGAGGATAACTCATTATTTTTTGGCCGATGCGACCTCTTAAAAGTCATCCCAATATTTGGGGGATGTAGTGGTGTTCGATACAACTTACCACACAAACCAATATTCATTGATCTTCGCACTTACATTAGGGGTTAATCACCACATACGGACAACACTTTTTTGGTGTGCATTCTTAATTGACGAAACAAGTGATTTGTTTGAGTGGCTTTTCAAAAAATGGTTGAAATGATTCCAATAGGCCTACCAAAAATGATCATAACTGATTAGAATCCGGCAATGACAAAAGCAATTGTTACTACTCGGATCAAGCCCTTTCCGGTCATTTTTGTGTGATTCCTAGCGGGGCCCCATAAGAAAATGTTTTAAATATATTAAACGGTTCAGATCATCAAAATTCGATCAAGAACTATAAGGTCTAAATGGAAGGAAAGTAAGGGATCCCTTACTTGATCCGTGGTGTATATATATAGATACTTTATTATTTATTTAAAGATCAGACCAACAAGACCAAAAAATACGTAGTCGGCCCATAGACAGGAACCTGATGCCATAAAGTTGAACTATTTATCGCCTAGGTTTAGCCCAACCCAAAACGTAACTTATTTAAGTGGGCTATCCATTAAACGCACGTTTGGTTCGAACTGGCCCAACCCAATACCTTCCTCCACTCATCAGCCTAGTTACTTTAATTTCTTCATTTATTTACTCCTTTGTAACCTCTAACTTTTCTCTCTTTTTCCTTTCTTTTCTTTTACCACAAATTCACAATCCAATTAATCACCAGGAGTGGATTCTCTCCGGTAACTGTCCCGAACAGTTGTTGGAGTTGTCTCACAAAGTGCAGATTACATGAAGATATTTTGCATTGTGAGAAAATATTGGACTGTCCAGGACAGTTACCGGAGAGGATCCCATCCCTTAATCACCAGCCTTAGTCTAGGAAAGACGGATGACACTACAAGGAGAAAAATGTAATATAGAAATTTGTATTTTATTTGACACAATTTTCTCACAAAATATAGGGAGCGGTCCCATGGACACAACGAATAACACAACAATTTGACACAATTTTTTTTGTGAGCCTCACGCGAATGATCGGGGCCGTTCAATTTATTTAAAATACGTTTCTAAGATTACATGTGAAAATCAACTCATTTGGATATCGGTAAGGGCTTGATCGGTTCATTTAGTTGATTCATGTCAGATTTTACAATATAAATTTGAATGAACTGATCAATCCCTTACCGATATCCAAATTAGTTGATTTTTTATAGAAACTCCTACAAAAAATGTTTTAAACCACTTGAACAACTCCGATTATAAGCATGGGGCTCCGATTATTGTGGTGTCAAATGTTGTGTCCATGGAACCGCCCCGTTATTTATATATATATATTTAATCCAAATTACCTATATAGCATGGTTTTTTTTATGCAGACGTGAGAGAGGATTGATGTGATAATGGATCAATTCGGCCTCTGGACTGGACTACGAAAGACACGCACTAGAGTTTGCCCACCTAACAGCGGATTCAGAAATTTTATAGTGGGGCACATGTTTACTAATAATCTTGAAAAAATTCACTAGTAAATTGCAATTATACAATACTGGATTTTAACATTCAATCACTATGGAAAGCTGTTTATATATAGGTTTCAGAAGTTGTTAAATCTACCCACCAATTTAAGTGTTCATTGATCTGAGTCGTTCATATGATGGCGTTCACCGGATAGAGTGTCCCCACAAAAATGTTGATCGGACACTCGCTTCTATTTCATCAAAACACTTTGATTCAGAAAAATATAAGGTTTTAACCATTTTTGCAAAAATGAAGTATTTTTATCAAGCTGGCATGCTCGATCAACTTGAATTTTGCCATAGACAAATTAGTTGACAATCTTTACAATATAAAATGCAAACTACACTATGAAGTTCCACGTGCTTCGCGGTAAGCCCGCCACTTGCCCTGGCCACAAAAATGTGTGATGAAAACAAAAACTTGGGCACCACGTGTCGTTGTCCTAAGTAGGGGTGGCCACTGTTCGGTTCCGGCCAGATCAGTTCCGGATTTGATCCGAACCGGTACTAACGGATTTTTGTTTTCAAGATTCGGAACCATCCGTGGATGATATACGGATGGATCGGTTCGATTCCGAATGGATTTGACGGATTGGGCTGTGACAAATGGCCCTCTAACTTGGGCATATTTAGGAAATTTTCAAATCGTATTTCTAGCCCATTTTCCGGCCCAATCATTTTTCAAACCTATTTTTTCAACCCATTTGGGAGAATCAACGCCGTAAACTTAAACCTCCGCAACCCATCACATTTTTATAGCACAAAATTAGCAGTAACATCCTCCAAGATCCAAATCACACACAAACAACAGCTTCCATGAGCAGCAGCAGCAACATTATACAAATTCAGCATCACTTTAACACAAAATCAGTATTTTTATAGCACAAAATCAGTGAGACTATGATGTGGGAGGCGCCCATGGATGTCGATTGTGTGGGAGGCGAAGAGAATGAGTGAGACTATGAGACTTTGAGAATTGAGAGTGATTAGATTTAGGATTTTAGAGTAGTGGCCGGCCCTAGTGGGTAAAGTGTAAACATGAGTGACTGAGGAGAAATGGATACACGTTTTTTTTTTTTTTTTTGAACGGGTGGTTCGGTTTTAACAGGAACCGAACCGAATCGGATCTGAAACCGTGAAATTGGCAGCCTCAAGAACCGTACCCATCCATACATACTTTGGGTGGATCAACGGATGGTTCGAATTGGACTGATCAAGCAGATCGGATGATCCGTTGAGCACCTCTAGTCCTAAGGCACTGAATAGTTTTTCCTAGAACAGACGTCAAACAGGGACTAGATGTCGATCGAAGAATCTCCCAACAACCCATTCGCTAATTGGACCACTAAAATCATAATTATGCTAATCCTATCCATAGGATCCGGCCTTGGATTTGGTCAAATGGTTATGCAGCACTTCAATAAAATGTGTGGTTCAGTATTCAACTTTTCTATGGATAGGAGGTTGGAATATAATAAAAGGTAATTAAATATTCATCTACTTTTTGGACACCAAATCGATTATTATCATTTTTGTTTTACGGGGTTATGTTTGTATATTCTTTTAATGTGATTTATTATTATTAACCTTTCTTGATTATGTATATAACCAAAAAATAAGGACTTCCAAAAATAGTTACTTCTTTTTGAAACGAATGTTAGTTACTTCATTTTAGGGATTGCTAATATTTTATTTGATCCTCTTGCCTAAAATTAAGAAATTTTTGAAATGGTAAATGATTCTCTTTCCTAAAATAAAGGAATATTCAAAATGGTGGATATTCAAAATTAGAGATGATATCATTTCCAAATTTTAGTCATGTGATCAGATGGTAAAAAAAATAAAAATAATCACTTGTAAACATGGTAATAATTGTTAAATTAAAAACTTGAGTCATTGTAAAACATATCAACCACATAATCGACATTTCATGGTAAAATAAAAAATGATAAAAAATCATGGTAAAAATACCAAAACAATCCTAGTTTTCTGGTAAAAATCACTTAATAACTTGTAAACATGATAATAAATATTGAATTAATATCTTGAATCAGGGTAAAAAAAAATGTAAAAAACCATGGTAAACAAGGGAATTATAGATAAGGAGTATGCACGCTCTCCTTGTAAATACTGCTTATCATGCACGCTCTCCTTGTAAATACTGCTTATCTATATGTAGGCCCGCGCAGCAGCTCTCTTATAGAAGGCATGGTAAAAAAAAAAAAGTAACATGGTAAAAAATAAAAGAAACATGATTGTTGGGGTATAACAAAGGGCAAAAGTCGGTTTATTTGAATTTTGGGATGGAAACGTAACTCCAAAAAGAGCACAAGATGAAATTCTAATTTGAAGGTAGTTGGAGGATGATTATTTAGGTGACCCATATAATAAATACTAAGGTTTTAACATCCTACTGTCTAAGTTTGTTATGGATCAGTCAGGTTTGGCTGTGACGGCAAATAGTACGGTTATGGTAGAAGCTTTGGCACCTTGTGAGGCTATGGATCTTGCCTCTGAGCAAGGTTACAGGACTGTCATCTTTGAGGGAGATGCCAAAGTGCTAGTGGACATGGTAAATAGTAGTACCATGCAGGTGAATCATGAAGTGGAGGTAAAGTTTTGGACATTAAGATGCTTCAAGAAGGGCCGACTCCAAATTCGGTTCAATTCATCAGACGGGGACGGGGAAATAGCTGTGCACATGTACTCGGTCAGAGGGGGATAAAGAAGAGAGTTGGAGGAAGTGAAAGAGTTTCGGTGCAGTGTGATTTGGGGATTCCTTGATCTTTTAGGGGGATTCCCCATTTTGAATTATGTGGATCGTTTGTGGTATCAATGAATAAAGCATCACTTTTGACCCAAAACAAAACAAAACAAAAAATCCTATCGCCTGAAAAAAAAAATATTTGGGTAATTTATACCAACACCCCATGAGGTTTGCAATAGTATAGATTTCCCCTCCCTAAGGTTTCCATTAGCATTTCAATTACCCCCATTGAACCATTGTTTATATATATCCAAGACCGGAGGGCACATATAAGAGAGGCTTTTCCTCAATTTGGTATGCACATTTGGTCCAATTTGGACACATTTACCCCCTGATTGTATTTGCCCTCTGTTGGTTTTCTTGTAGTTTAAACGGATTATGTTGTCCTTTTTAGTCTTTTGGCATTTGCTAATACCCCTTTTAGACTTTTGCTTTAATGCCTTATGTGTCCCCTCTCATTTTTTACGCTAGAGAGAGACAACGAAGGCGGAGAAGAGGAAGACCTTTACGCCTCCTTCTCCTGCATCTACGGTACTATCCGTCGAAATCTTCTGCTGCCTTCCTCTCTCTCCCCTCCTTCTTCCATGTCCGGAGCAAATCCCGTAAACGCTCACGCCATTTTCACCGCCCTATGCGTCTTTCCTCATCCCTGGGTTTGTTCGCCTCTTTTTGTGTTTTTTTGGAAAACCCTAATCCGATTGGATGTTTGGGTTAGGGAATAACGGTGGTACTGCCGTTGGGGGTATATCGTTCCCGGTCAACAACCAAATTTGACGAATTTAAAGTAGAAATCGAACTATGAAGGCCATTCCTGGGTTCATCCGCATGTCCCACAGCCTCATCGACCACACCCATGCTCGCAACCTCAAGCAGTTCTATTTTGGTGAAGACTCTCTGGTAAGATTTGGTTTCCTTGCTATTCCTATTTTCCTACTGATTTTCTTTCATTTTCTGGTTTCTCAATTAGGTATTTTGTTTGGTTGCTGTGTCTGCCTTAGTTTTTGGAAACACATAGTGCATTTGGTTGTAATTTTTGTGATTTATGTTGTTGGCCCTCAATATCGATCTTCACATTGGCTAATTGAGCATTTATTTTTATTGATCCTTTTTTTATTTTGAGATTCGGGAAATTGAAGCATGGAGTCCAGAAAAACAAGGTTATTTGGTTATCTTATACCATAATTTTGTTTTATTCTTAATGCTTTTTTCCAGTCGTTGGCGAAACATGAGAGGGTTTGGAGTACTGTGGTTTGGTCGAAAGTGAGAGACTTGGGGGTGGTGCAGGGGTTTTGGAGTGGATTTGTCTCAAAATATGAACTGGGTTTGAAGGGTTTACTGGGAGAAGATGGGTGGCTTGGAGGGTGAGAGTGGAAAGTGAGGAAAGACTGGATTTGAAGGAGAAGAGATTGGGGCAAGTGGAGGGAGTGGCGTCGAGAAGGGATTGAAAGAATCATTGAGGTGTTTGTTAAATCTTTGATTGTTTGCGGTTTACCAACAAATGCTCAAGAAGGCACACGAACTACTTCAGCAAGAGGGAGGGGGTATAGGGGTTAATTACATGAACTACCAAAAATTTGTAAGTAGCACCTATTTTCCCATGATTTTGCGGTAGTTTAGGTTTAGTATTCGATTTATTTCGAGTGAGAGATTGTTTGTTTACATGCGTTTCATTTTTGCTGTGAGAAGGTGAGGGTGAAGTTTTACAGAATTTCAGTATAGCAGAAACGGTAACGATGTTGTTCTATAATCGTTGGTTTCATTGTTCTTTTTACTTTGTAGTTGTTTTTTATTTTGCAGTAGTTTAGAGGACGTTCTTGCAATGACTAAAAATCACGAAGGAAAAGAAAAAAAGGGATTTCCTTTACATGTACTGGGAGTTTCATACCCCACCTCTACAATTCGAACCAAGTTCTTCACTAAAAAATTAAACCCCTCTTGCCCATTTCCACATGGTATCAAAACTCTGATTCTTATTACCATTTCCAATTCTATTGACCAATACCCAAACCAACAACACAAACCCAACAAAAACACGGGCATCACACTCGTGCACCGCACGATGCACTAACACTAGTATATATATATACCAAACTTCCGGTCCAAACTCCCGCAACTTATTAAGTTCCGGACCTCCACTTTTTGGACCAAATTTTGATGATCCGAACCGTTAGATGTGTTTAAAACGTGTTTTTAAGGTCCCCCGCGAGGATTTGGCAAAAAAAAAAAATACCCGGAAGGGCTTTTGATCGGAGCAGTTTTTCATAAAACGCTATAACACATCTAACGGTTCGGATCGTCGAAATTTGGTCCGGAGGTCCGGACGGTAGGTCCGCTTTTTGTGGTTTGGATAGGAAGCTCTCTCTCTCTCTCTCTCTCTCTCTCTCTCTATATATATATATATATATATATATATATATATATATATATATATATAGGAAAAGTATCTTAAGAGGGATACCTCACAAAAATAGTGAGGGACAACACTTCTGGGCCGTTAGATCTCAAAAGGCCATCAACGGCTTAGATTTTAAAATAGGGTCGCGGGTCAACCGGATATTCAAAATAGGGTCGCGGGTCAGGATCCGGGTTAAAACCCCATCCGGATCCCTTCCCCCTCATTTCATCTGTTCCACAGTCGAGAGAAGAGAGAGAGTGAGGAAAAGAGGCGATTTGAAAACCATTCGAAAACCAGACCTAGCGATCGACAAACAACGATCGATTTCGTGAATAAATCGACCAAAACGAAGGTATAATCTCTTTCCCTTCTCTTCTCGCTATGTCTGGTTCGTATTTGTTCGATCCGTACTCAAATCGAACAACAAATGGGTTCTTTTGTGTTGAACTCGTTGATGGGTTCTGCTCTCTCTCTCTCGCTCTCTCTCTCTCTCTCTCTCTCTCTCGACTGATGGGTTCTTTTGTGTTGAACTCGATTTAGGGTTTTTTTTTTAAATCGATTCGTGCATTATTAAGGTTTCCACGAACAGAAACCGACATCTGTTGGATCGACCTCGAAGGTTCAGGTTCTTCTCTCTCTGTCTCATGAACTCGTTTTTCGCTACATTTATGGTTCCCACGAACAGATTTTGCAGGTTTTGAGAAATTTAGGGTTGTTTTTTTTTATTTTAATTATGGGGTCATATTTTCATTTGTTCAAGTCATGTAATTGACAAATGTCCCAGCTTACCCTCATCAAATGAAGCAAACACTGTGTTCGTTGATTTCATTTTAATCAGTAAAGTGGTTCTATTGTTCAGATTAAACCTATTTCCTGAATGTGTCTCAAATTAGCTGATTTGAAGAACTCGTGCATATATTTGGGAGTTAGATTTGGAGCCATGGATTCAATCACATTGGTAGCTGCATATGTTTCATTTTGAGAAAATGTTAATTCCTTACTGGTAAGTCTATTTTTGATTGGAGACATGCTTGTTTGAATTGGCTTGGTAGCTGCTGTAACATGCTAATGCTTTTACATATTTATGGTATAGTTTAAGTATGGGACTCTGTTGGCCGTTTCGGTTGCTGTTACATATTTGAAAGTTTGATGTGGTCTGCCCGATGGGATTTTACTTGAAACGGGACTGTTATTTTGTTTCCTTATTAGCCTGTTGCATAACCAAGGAGAGTCCACATTAGGGAATGAAATTTCCTCGTAGTGCATGTCTGAAACTCAATTTGAAGTAGATCCAGTTGCTGGCAGATTGTGTCTCAAACTCAATATGCAAGAACATTTCATTTTAAGTGGTTTGTTCAATAGTAAATGTCAGTGGGTAACATTGAATTAAGTGGTTTGTTTGAATTTAGTTTATTTTAAGTGGTTTGTTTGAATTTAGTTGATTTTAAGTGGTTTGGGCTATTACATAATGACTTCCATTTTGCTTCAATTTTGTTTCTGTTGCTCCGCTGCCCAGTCATGTCTACATCAACGAACATGGGTAACATTGAACCCAATTACCCTCGATTTCGAAACACGATGTGTGGGTATGGTTTGAGAGCAGCGGTGAGAATTTCAGAGTCAAATGCTAATCCTGGAAGGCTCTACTATGGCTGCCCAAAGGAAAAGGAAAAAGGAAGATGCGCGTACTGGGAATGGTGCAATCCAATTGGGTATCACCAACCCAACCTAGATGTTGCACGAAATGAAGCACGTGTTCAAGTCATTGAAGTGAAAGTGGCGAATCTTAATGTAATCATGTTCTTCATTGCCTTACTAATGGCTTTGATTGCATATCTTAAGTGACAAAAATTAATATGTATTTTGGCATGCTTTATTGTTGTGTTTTATCGTACTTCTGTTTGTCCTACCAATGTAAATTTGTGGCTACGAATTGGTTGCAAGATGCAAGATATCGAGCTTAAGCCAAATCCAATTTTTTTGTAGTTCCCTCCTTAATGCTTGTGCTAATATGTATGCCAAATGTGGAAATGTATATGATGCTGGTCGAGCTTTATCAAAGATACGCGATAAGTCTGCTATGATTGGTGGACTTGCTCAACATGGGCATGGAAAAGAAGCTCTCAATTTGTTCAATAACATGCTTAAAAATTAGTCAATGAAAGAGTTGTTTGGGATTGAGCAAACGCAAGACCATTTTATGTGGATATATTGACCTTGGTAGTTAAATGGTGATAGGAATGGAACACTAGACTTTAAGAATACATCTAATATGTTCACTTGGCATCACTCAAGCAAAGTTCACAACAGCTCGTGCAATGGTAATAGTAAACTGATTACTCAACAGCTCGTGCAAAGTTCAAGCAAATATTGTACTTCATAACAGCTCGTGCATCATTCAAGCAAAGTTCAATTTAAAGACTTCATAAATTCGTTAAGCCGCTACATAGAAATAGAGTACCAAAGCCAGTACATATAAGGACTCTCAATAGTCATACTTTTCTAGAACTGTGGAATAAGCAAGAAGCACCCAAAATAAAGAGACATGGTAAGTTGTCACATAATTCAGAAACCTACATAATCCAATCATTAAATACAGTATTAAGACAACCCTTTCTGTTACAAATCCAAAGCTGGTACAGGTGTAGTTAATCAATCTGTAGTGTTCCTGCCGTATACAAACATCCGTCTCCTCATACGCGTACTCTGGATGCAAATGCTGTCCAAAATAACATCAGCAGCAGCAATGATGTTCATATGGCTGCCCAAACAGCAGAAACAGGATACAAAAATTCCAGATTAAGACACAGAAACAAAATCCAAAGACTCACAAAATCACAAGTTTAAGCTTTGAACACTTACAATCATCGTCAGAGTAAAATTCCTCGTCTCCATCGTCATCATCATCATTATCATCATCGCCATCAGTGAAGGTAACATCTTGCGAAGAGCTACAAAAAAATTTCAAGTTTGATTACCATTGTAATTTGTAAAACTTAAATTATAAATGATCACATATTTAGTCCTAGATGAATGCACATGCATATTTCGAAGTTTAGGACAATTCCTTTTGTCATGGGACTGTCCCGTTAACCCGCATCCAGTACAACGCCTAGCTTTCTTGATCGCCTTCTCTTTCCCTCCCTTCAATCGTTTACCACAACCCTTTGACCTAACCTTAGGTGGTTCTTTAAAATGATGTTCGGTTGGAAGAGAAATACGTGTTTTAGTACCACTCCCTTCACCATCTCCACTCCCTAACTTCATGTTAGCAAACCTTTTGAGAGTGGATAACAAATAGTCTTCGTAAACTTGACTCTCATGTTCACTGAATACAGCTTGCTCAACAACTGAAGAAGAAAGTGTGGAGAGCCTATTATGCCTCGCTACCAATGAAGTGTCACATATTTCCTTCCTTGTCCCATCCAACTCACCCCCAATTGAACGTACTTTTGCTGCTTTGGTCCACCTCCGCAAGATGTATTGATCAGGTACTTCTATAATCAGTTTTTTAGTGAAGTATGCCAACATGTGCCGACATGGAATTAAACTTCATACAAGTACATTTGACATACTTTGATGACTTGTCTAACGAAACTTCACGGCCCTTGGAATCACTCTCCGTTTCCCTCTGAACTTTGTACAAACAGCGGTGGTCATCTTTAAATGTACTCATAACCAAATACGCACCACTTTGCAAGAGTTCCTCTTGAAACTTATAGAAAATATTTCGTGTGTACACTTCACTCAATTTCAACTCCATGACCCGCTTGGTTGCAAGAAGTGGCTTCTCATTGATATCTTTATGATCGAGATCAAGTTCATTATGGCGTATCTTTGCAAGTGCCCTATCAAACCGTGTCACAAAATCCAATAAAGAATTTTGGCTCGACACGTACTTCTTGAAGAATGAATGGGCACCTTCAGCTCTTTGACTACTAGTCATGTGAGCAGAAAAAATGTGTCTTGTATATGCAGGAATCCATTGGTCACGAATTTCATACAAGGAATCTAACCATTCATTCCCTATCAAGTTAGCTTTTCCTACAATCTCCAACCATCTACTTTCAAACTCCTCCGGGGACTCGGAATTCCATATACAACTTCTAAACTCGTCATAATGTTGCTTATAGGCTATTGCACCTATTTTTTCTGAGAATTTACTCACAATGTGCCAGATACAAAACCTATGAAGCGTATTTGGAAGAAGACTAGCAACAGCTTGTTTCATTGCTGGATCCTGATCAGTAATAATCATCTTGGGCGGCCCAGCCGGCATCGCCTTCAACCATTCCTCCAGAAGCCAATGAAAAGAGCAAACATTTTCATGATTTAAGAATGCACACCCAAATAGAGTTGTTTGGCCGTGGTGGTTAACCCCTAAAATCGGTGCAAATATCAAATTATATCTGTTGGTTTGGTAAGTTGTATCGAACACCACCACATCACCAAAATGTTGGTATGCCTTCTTAGAAGCTTCATCGGCCCAAAAACAATGACTCATGAACCCTGTACCATCATCTTGAAATTTAAATGTAAAACTTGGATTCATTTTTTGTTGACTTCGAAAATGCTCGTACATAAGATTAGCATCATGTCCCTTTAACTCATTCCTCCTATCCCTTTCCGCATTATAAAGATCACGTTGTAAAAACCCCACCTTATCAAGACCTCCGGATTGGACCTCGAAAAAACTCATTTGTTGGGAGGCAGACACATTTGCATCGGATAGTTGTTGTGATAAGTTCCTTTTCGCCACTGAAATCTCACGATGAGATCGCAACAAATGCACCCTCGTTGGCGTCGTAAGAGGGTGGTTATGACCCTCAACAAATAGCTTCACAACAAATCCCGCACCCTCCCGGTTTTTTACAACACACAATTTTGCACCACAACCCTCTCTAGTTAAGCCCCGTCTACGTAGAGTGTTTTGAGAAGTTTGTGGTATAGTTTTTGTAGCCCTCGCCCCTTGTTTGAAACAAACATACTCCTTTCTAATCACTTCACCTTCCCTATTCTTCTTGCTAGAATACAGTCGCGTACCAAATCCACCCTCTCTACCATAATTGTTGTAAAATGTATGAACGTCATCTAAAGTATCAAACACTTGTCCAATTTTTGGTATCAAGTCGCTATTGACTTGGGGCGTGTAAAGGATTTGAGAAGAATTAGCAGAAGAGTGAGATGGTTGAGATGGTGACGATGACTGTGGTGTCACATATTGGGGAGGGTACCCTCCCTGTGGTGTGTACCCTTGTGGTGGATACCCTTGTGACGGGTACCCTTGTGGCGGATACTCTTGTGACGGATACCCTTGTGGAGGAAGAGGCGGATACCCTTGTGGAGGAAGAGGCGGATACCCCTGTGGAGGAGGGGGATACCCTTGGGGATACCCTTGCGAAAGAGGAGCATACCCTTGCGTAGGAGGAGGATACCCTTGCGTATGAGGTGGATACCCTTGCGTATGAGGAGGAGGAGGAGGATAGCCTAGCGGAGGAGGAGGATAGCCCTGCGGAGGATAAACTGCAGAACAACCAAAGAAAAGATAATCAATGTTTGGAAGCCCAATATTGTCTGAATAAGATCCAACTCATCTTAATAAAAGAAAAGAACTCATTGAAGGCAGGATCTAAGGTTACCTTGTGGAGGGGGGAAGCCGACAGGAGGGGGTTGTTGGTTGTCACCCATGCTTAATCCCTTTTTTATGATGGAAACTGGTACCAAAAAAAAAAAAAAAAAAACCAAGACAATTCTCAGTGAGCATATACAATCATGCATTTCAATGTTAACAAAGCGTGTGTTGACAAAGATTGACCATTCTTGCATTTCAAAAGAACATATACAATCATGCACATCCTAGCAACGTCAACAAAGTATATACATGTTTTCTTTTTCAGTGAACAAAGAATGGCAGATTGTTAACAAAGCATGTTCTCTTTTTCAGTCAACAAAGTGTAAACTAAACACTCTGCCATGCTTTGTTAACATTGAAAATCTATATATACATGTCCAGTCAACAAAAACCCACAATCGAGTTCAACTTTTTCAGTGGCAAAATCGAGTACATTGTTAGCCTCTACATTTCGGGTTTCCGTTGTTAAGGTTTCCAGAAATTTCCAGAAATCATTGTTAACCTCTACATTTATATACAAATGGTTATCAAAAATTCATTTCTGGAAACCCTAAATCGACTTCAACAGAAAAGAAGAATGGAACTGAGAGAGAGAGACGGAGAGAGACAAACCTGAACCTTCGACTTGGATCGACAAGATCTCGGTTTATGTTGGTGGAAAACCCTACAAAGCCAGAAAGAACCCATTTGTTGTTCGATTTGAGTACGGATCGAACAAATACGAACCAGACATAGCGAGAAGAGAAGGGAAAGAGATTATACCTTCGTTTTGGTCGATTTATTCACGAAATCGATCGTTGTTTGTCGATCGCTGGGTCTGGTTTTCGAATGGTTTTCAAATCGCCTCTTTTCCTCACTCTCTCTCTTCTCTCGACTGTGGAACAGATGAAATGATGGGGAAGGGATCCGGATGGGGTTTTAACCCGGATCCTGACCCGCGACCCTATTTTGAATATCCGGTTGACCCGCGACCCTATTTTAAAATCTAAGCCGTTGATGGCCTTTTGAGATCTAACGGCCCAGAAGTGTTGTCCCTCACTATTTTTGTGAGGTATCCCTCTTAAGATACTTTTCCTATATATATATATATATATATATATAATTTTGTTTTGTTAAGAACTATTTTGTTCTTCCTTTTTAATTTTTATGCTTCTCAAAATCAATTTCATTGTAGTCATTAATGACTAATCTAGTGTTCGTTAAAATTATCTTTCAAAGTTATCTTGGTTTACATAGGGGTGGGCGTCGTGTCGTGTCGTGTCGAATCGTGTTCGTGTCAAATCGGGTTCGTGTCAAAATGACCTGCTTAATTAATTGTGTCGAAAAATATGAACACTAACCCGACCTGCTAATAATCGTGTCGTGTTTGGGTTGACATGATTTTTTTTTTTTTTTGTACGGTGTATTTTTTTTTATTATTATTATCAATCCACAGTAACCATTACAATAGATTAAAGGGACTAGATATCAAATAGAGTAATTATAACCAGCGAAAATGATGTGTAATTATAGCCAGCCAAAACGATGGGTAGGCTTAGAACCTTAGTCACCATACTAATCGTGTTTTTGGGTCGTGTCATATACGTGTTTCGTGTCAGAAATACTCAACACTAACTCGCTAATTTCGTGTCATGTTCGTGTCGTGTTGTCGTGTCATGTCATAAATTCCCACCCCTAGGTAAATAGTTATTTTTTGTCCATGTTCATGTCCATTCAATATTATTTTCAAATTTTTTTTTCTGTGCATAAATGTGATAACTTAACCTTGAAATTATATTCAAGGGAATGTAACTCAGATGTAAATTTAATAAAAAAAAATATATTTTGAAATGTAACACCGATGTTTTGCTCCATCCTAATGTGCAAATAATTTTACAAAATTCTTGATCCAAATACTATACTAAAAATAGAAAAGTTAAACAACAAAAGCTCTAAACATAGACATGGCCAATCATATCTGTAAAAATTCAATACACGTAATTTAGTTTTCGGATTAGGAGACAAATATAATATTATGGATGGCTAAATTTGAAATGCCAATCCAAACCTCAGGGAAGAGAAATCGTTTCTCATACCTAAAAGGGGATTTGTACTTTTTGGCCTGATTTGGCTAATTTCAAAAAATTGATTTTTTGGTTTTTTTCGTTTTGTTTTTATTCAAAAAAAAATTGCATTTGTTAGTTTTGCGTCAAGATTTTGTGGTTTCTGGATTTATCTCGTCGTGACGAATCCAAATATTATAAAATTATGGTCAAAAGTAATAATTTTTTGAATAAAGCCGAAAATAAACCAGTTTTTTGGATTTTTTTTCGTCTTTATGCACAAAACTTGAAGTTTGACTAACAATTTTATATTTTTTAGATTCTTTTTGTCGAGACAAGCCAAGAAACCAAAAAACTAGACCGAAAACTAACAAATGCAAAAAAAAAATTAAGTAAGGACAAAACAAAACAAAACAAAAAAACCAAAAAACTAATTTTTTCAAATTAGCCGAATCAAATCAGGCCTAAAAAGAAGTGGCAGTGAAATTTACCCAAAAGAACTGGCCTCATTTCTGTCACCAATGGACTACCAAAAATGTCCACAAGACCTACCTAAAATGTCCACAAGACCAAACAGAACATAAGTTTTATATAATGCACATCGCTTTCACTTGAACATGGACTAGATTCCCCAAATCCCACCGACGGCACCACTGTAATTGATTACAATTATATAACAAAGGGACGAGGCCTTAGTCACATAATTTTAAAAAATGTCACGCGTTTCTGTTCTTAATTTTCACATTGTTTTCGTGCATGCAGTCGCAGATTCTGGTAGGCGGATATGTGCATCAAAGCCATTTTTATGTTCTTGCTTCCACTTTCGCTTTCGCTTCTACTTCTATTTATATACACGCACGCAAATTATATGACTTATAGTAGGACCACAGCATTGGCCAAAAAAACACCCATAATTGAGACTATCAGTTGCATTATTTTTGGTCTGCATAGAGATAGGATGATGCTTTCCCCCACTCTTTCGCTATCAGTCCATTTAATTTACGTACACCCCTAGATTTGAAGATGTCAAAAGTCTGCCGTGCATTATCTCCAGACTTAAAATTCCAACTCCATTATTGCTAGTATTTTAAATTTTTGTTTTAGGATTCAACTCAAGGACACCCCCTTCCTTTTGAAAAAGAATTAGAAATTTCAAGTGCTCATTTTTTCCTTATATAAATCTCTTCTATTTATAATCTTATTGACGTTTCATCAAGTTTATCTTTTGACCAATTCGACAAATTTTACAAAATAAACGATTTCGATCAATATTGTGGACTCAAAAGGAGCCCATAAAAGTCCAAATTAGACCAAACTAGAGCCTTATAAAACTGGGCAGGAGCTCTATCCCAATACTGGACCCCTGACATTGGAATAAAGTCAATGACTATTTCTCAAATGTCAAGCGTGAGATAAGAATTTGGGTGCCGAGTCGGAATGGGTGACGTGTGCCTCGAGCGCATCTCGGCCGTCTAAAAGTGTTTTGGACGTCTTATAGTTGTGTGTGTGTGTGTGTGAGAGAGAGAGAGGGGTGAAGGGTTTGGAGAAATTTGACGGTCCAAAACACTTTTGGACAGATGAGATGTACACTTAGCACAACGTGTACCATATCCGCTCGGCATCCAAATTTTATCCAAGGGTGTTCCTGAATTTTATTACCCTTCGTTTTGTCACTGGGTTAGAGTATCCACGCCGAACTCAAAAAGTTATCAGCTAAATTATAGTTTAAAACACACTTTCACTATTTTAACTACAGTAGTCAGAGGATGTATGGCCGACTATTTCAACAACCCACCCAAGAGGCCAGAAAGAGGTCCAAGGCTAGCTTTTACGTTCTATTTCTCATTTTCAGCTTTCAGTTTTTCCCTCAAATTTCTCTCTCCCAATCCTATCATTTTTTGCCTTTTAAGTTGCTTTGCAATATTCTTCAAATAAAAAAATAAAATACTTTCACGCATACTTTTTGTTTTCTTTTGCATCAAATTAAACTACTACTAGAGATCTTTAATTCGATAAAAAAAATTATGTACTTCGGTATTTTACATTTTTAGCTCGTTGGCTTGTTGAGTTGCTTTAAAATAATCCTTGGATCAAAATATAAAGTACTTCCGTACATAATTTTGTATTTTTTTTACCAAATTAAACTGCTAATAGAGATCTTTAATTAGATAAAAAAATTTGAAAAATTATATACTTTAGTATTTTACATTGTTGACTTATTGAGTTGCTTTGCAATATTCTTCGGATAAAAAAAATAAAGTACTTCCGCGCATAATTTTGTATTTTTTTTGCACCAAATTAAACTGCTAAAAGAGATCTTTAATTCGATAAAAAAAATTTGAAAAATTATATAATTTAGTATTTTACATTATTGGTTTGTGGGCTTGTTGAATTGTTTTGCAATATCTTTATGATAAAAAAACATAAGTACTTCTATGCAGGATTTTATATTTTTTTGGCACCAAAATTAAACTATTAATAGAGATCTTTAATTTGATAGATTTTGCTATCTTTTGGAATAAAATTTTATTCTTGAAAGATAAGAGTTCATACACTATTGCGGGAACAATCTACAATTTACATAATTCTTATTAATTATGGAAGAATTTCAATTACCCAAAAAAAAGAAGATTAAAACATATTTTCTAACAACAACAAAAATTCAAAATTGGACGGGTCGTTTTTACAAAAAGACTTCCCAATACGACTTCTAATAGCTTGATAAAAACAATATTCATAAACATTTTTACCATAATAAAGAAACAAGGGAAAGTTGAAAATGAAAAAGTTGAAAAGTAAGCTCACGTCACGTCAAGCTTTATATCTCTATTCTGCTAGCTGTCATTTGATTCGCGGATTAGATGTCTAAAATATGACTAGTTGCACCTAATCTTACGTTATTCCATATCTGGGTGCAAGATTAAAGAGAGCCCGTGGGAAACTCATCTTCAACAAGAGAGAGAATAATTACAAAAATACTCTCAAATGTTCCTTAGGTAGTAAAAGTGATGAAAATTGGACTTTAACCTGTCAATCAAATGTGGGATTAGAAAAAATGAGTCATGTGACAAATAGTCAAGGACTGCCAATATTGGAATTGCTAATTCTATGTATTTTAATCCGTCAATCAAGCGAGGTCTTAAAAAATTCTTTCTTTCTTCTTTTCTCATTTTGTTTATTCTTTGTTTTAATATAATACTAGCGTTGTGTTTGTTCAATGCACGGAACCCAAAAAATCACATTGGTATTTTTTCTCTGACCCCCATATATCGAACCGGCGAAATACTATTTGATAAAAAAAAATACATTTGTGTTTTTAATTAATAGCCACAACTCTAGTTGATAAATAAAAATACATTGGTGTGTTTTTTCTGGTCCGTGTATCGAAAGAGCACGAATTAATATTATATTTTGAAACCATTTCAAAAAAGCATATATACATTCAAATATTTTCTTACACTGATTTTTTGTTATTTTGCAAGTAGTACTAATGGATTTAAAAAAAAAAAACTTAGAATCAATTAGAAAAGTAAAAAATCTCTCTCTCTCTCTCTCTCTCTCTCTCTCTCTCTCTCTCTCTCTCTCTCTCTCTCTCTCTCTCTCTCTCTCTCTCTCTCTCTCTCTCTGTGTGATTGATTGATTGATCCAATCAAATAACTTAAAAACCATTTTTACTCATTCAACCTGAGTTTATATTAAAATTATCATCTTTCTATTGTAGTCAAATTAAAGCAGGGGTGAAGCCATAATTCTAGGTAAGTGGGGTCAAACATTAAATCTATATGCAAATTAATTTTTTCTATTAATTTGCTCATACAAAGAAATAACTAAACTAAGAAATAAACTATAACATAGATATACAGTGATACAATATATTTTTGCTTCATAGGCATTCCAGTTGTTATTTCCATTATCTTGAATTGTCCTCATTTTTCTTATCCGTTTGTGTTTTTCCATTTTTGAATAATGAATATTGATCGAATACGGATAGGAATTCTCAAGCATTTCAAGCTTCTTCTTCATTTACTCCCTTTTTTTAATCCCTTCATGCATATCACTCATTATTTATGAAATCAGAGAACCTTGCACAAGCTGTGCTCTCTAATTTCTTTAATTAGGTGTTCATTTTCAGCCTTCCTACCTCTGGGTGTCTCCATGGTTTTCGGGCCATCGTCGCCGGCCGGCATTGTCATTTGCTATATTGATATTGTCCCTAGGGTTGAAGTGAATATGTTTTGGCATTCAGTGGCGGAGCCACTTGAGGTCTCAGTGTGGGCACATGCCCACACTGAGTTCTTGTTGTTTCCTTTTCTTTTTTTTCTTTTTTTTCAGATTTATCATTTTTCATTTTTCTTATAAATTGATTTCTTAAAGTATTCTTTGTTTAATCATTCTAATAGATTTTGTATATCATTTCATTCTCTACTTTTCATCTCAAATATTACAACAATTCTCATATATTGGCGTAATGAGATGTCAAAAAATAGCCACCACTAGCAATCTGAAACTCTCCAATGTGTAATATCCAAATTCATAAGTGGCTAAATCATGGATTATATCGATTATACTTTATTAATTGTTTATAATTTTGATTGATAAAACCCACAACAGAAGACGAATTTGAAGGTTTAGGGATAAAATTTAGAACAAAAGTATTTATTGGGTCTAATCATATAAAAAATGTTGAATATTAACATTCTAGTTATTGTGTATTTAATTTGCTACTTCAAACAATTGATTTGTTTGCACAATATGTGAAATTAATTACACGTTTCTTAGTAAATATGTTAGCTTTTTTAATATCTTTAGCACAAAACATTCTTTTAATATTTTGACATTTCTTACTATGATTTTTTTTTTTTTTTTTTGAAGTGCATTTAAAGGTGCCGCACCACCGCTAATCCCGGCTACGCCACTGTTGGCATTCCACACGCCACTGTTGGCATTCCACACATCTTCAGCTTTTTCTTCAAGAGTTCGTCAAACCATTTTGGCTTTTGTTTTAACACGTTTCAACAGCAACAATAATGCTAGGGACGTAACTACCGACCAGGGGCGGCCCCAGGGAAACAGGGGGCAACTGACCCCCTGAGCTGGAAATCCTTTTTGGGATACGCATATTTTTTTAGTTAGTTTTCTAATTTTGCCCCACGGGAGGGTATATTGTTGTTTTTACATTGTGTTCAAGCCCCACAAATAATTCACTTGCCCCAAATGTGCTGAAAATTTGCATTTAACTTCAGTGGTGGCCCCATGTAGGGGGCTAGGGGCGGGGGCAGCTGACCTCCTTAAGCCAGAAATCCTTTATGGGATACGCATATTTTTTGGGTTATTTTGTAATTTTACCGCACGGGAGTATATATTGTTATTTTTACATTGTGTTCCTTGCCCCACAAATAATTCACTTGCCCCAAATGTGTTGAAAATTTGCATGTAACTTCATATGGAACCATCAAAATGAAACAAATGGACTAAATATTATAAATTCTTGACCCCCATAATGATAAATTTTGCGTCCGCTCCTACTACCGACCACAACGGTCTATGTGGTGGCTAATATTGTGTCCGGTTGTTGTGTCTCCGGCACAGTTTCAACAATGTTCAAAGGGGAATGATGTACCCTGAAACATGCAGAGAATCTAGAACACAAGATTTGTAATAAACGCAAAACTCCAAGACAACACATGTACTTATACATGTACTTTATCAAAAAACATACTAGTATAAAGATTTGTACAACACAGATGTAAAATTGTGGTTGTGGTTGTGTTTGGTTTGGGTTTTGAGTTTTGGTTTTTGTAATGATTAGAGGGAGAAATAGGGATAATAATTAAAAAATAGTTATTAATGATTGGAGAGAAATAGAGAGAAAAATAAAAATAATATTTAAAAATAGGGATAATAATTGAACAATAGTTGAGAAAATCAATTCTTGAAAACCAAAACAAACAAGGCCGGAATGTCGTTGGAGAAGTTTCCTAGCTACCTCATTTACCAATAACAAAAACCATTCAGCAAAAGAAGAGCATCCAGATATCTCTATGCTGAAAACAAATGAAAATTTTAATGGTACTAAAACTACATTCTGATGAATGATTAATCAAAAAGGCAAAAGAACAAAGCCAGTGATCAATTTCATTTTAGCCAAAAATAACAACAAAAAAAAAACCTAGTTTCTGTAACAGAAATTAATTACGGCGCATATCAAGACATAGGAAAATAGAGAGAGCAATTAGGGCACCGATAGGGATGGATGAAATTAAAGAAAGAGAATGTACATCGAAGATTGGCATTGGAGAATTAAAAGGCATATTTTTTTTCATTTCACTAATGCAAATTTTTGATGTTATCGTAGATAGTTTGGGTAAAGTGAATTTTGCCGACACTACTCACTAGTAGCATGCTTTACAACTTTAACATGGGAAATAGTGGATGGTGGAAAATCTGGGGAATCAATTTCACTTGCTTATGAAAGGTCGTAATCTCCGTCTATGGATGGGACGCCGTGATTCAGGATGCAGGTTAAGGAAACCGATCCCTGTACTTGGGGTATTTTTCATTCCATTATTTGTAAACACACACCTATAAATACTACAGAAGAATTCTGCTCTTTTCACCTTGAGAGAGATTTTTCCTAATCTTTCAACCTTTTTTTACAAGGGGTTGTATTAGACTTTAGCTTTACAAATAATATAGAGATTGTATGTTATTTAACCTTGACTTTAACAAATTTTTGCTAATATTGAAAATAATAGAGTCAGGTAAAAGTTAATGTTAAGTTTATCGAAAGCGTGTAAATCACACAAGACTTACATAATGAAGCGCAGCGGAGTACTTCAAGCTTTTTGAGATCAACGAACCGAGACCCGCTCTACAAGCACAATTTGTTGGAATTTTGACAATTCAATGTGAATGAATTTGTGCACATGGGTGGCTTCAATGTGAATGAATTGTGCACATGGGTGGCTTCTCTTTGTAGGCTACCTAATCTTCCTCATTTCACACTAGAAGTCACCATTGTGGGCTACTTAATTTATCCCTCTTTCACACTTGGAGTTTCTTCTATAAATAGGTCACTCCTCATTGTGTTTGGGATCACACATCAAACAACACAATCCAATTCATTCCTACAAATTTCATTTGAGTCAGGAAGAGAGACAGGCGTTAGTTAGTTCGCCAAGGCGGTCGACGGTGGTGTTTCGTCGGCTCGTGGTTCTAGCCGTTGTATCCTGGGACGAAGACGTCGGTTCAACCTACAACACCCACGGTAGGCGGCGAATCTTTGTTAAGGAGAGTGTGGTTACACACGACTCGGCAGTTTCCAATCTACTGTTTGTATCTCTGTTTCGATTCTATTATTTTTCGGTTCATGTAATTTGATTACATTTTGTTCATGTATAATGTTATAAGAAGAATTGTTCTTTGGATCTGTGATTGCCACTATATTTTCTCCAACACAATTTGTAACCACGAACAAAAACCCGAACACCGTCTTCTATCCTCGTCGCGTAGAGAATACTACTAGAGCCTACTCTTAATCCTAAGGTTCAAAGATGGAAACTCTAGAGAGAGAAGATATTGATAGGAGAATATTGTGGAGAGAATGAGATATATGAAACTCTAATTGTTTCAAGTGTGTATCTCTAATATCTGCAGGACTTTATTTATAATCAAAGTCCTAGAGTTTAAACTCGCTTTAAACACTCCTAACAGATAGAGATAAGAGTCCATCTCTTATCATCCTTTAACCAACCCAATCAATTAACCCATTTGGACGACCCGTGTGGGTTGGGTCCGGTTGAACCGACCCATAATTACTAACAGTTAATCATCTCCAATTAATTTGCGAATCAAAAAGAAAATCTCCAATTTATTTCAAGCATAACAAAGGTCCTGATCAATGGCTTATTCTTTGTTTCTTTTTTGTTTTTTGCAAGAAGCAAGTGCTTCCGGTACAATTAATTGATTGTTTTCAGGAGTTTCTTTCTTTGGTGAGCTCTTGTTAATTTTGAAACCAAACCTAATCAAGCAATGGATATTTATATAAATAACAATTACCATCATTTGTAGAAAGCGCTAAAAGGGAAATTTACCTCACAAAAATTAACATAATTATGTCATCATTTTATCTCCTTAATAAGTTGAAATCCCCGAACGCAGAGGGAGGGAGTAATATTTTTGTACTTTTGTTAGTACCCTAATTGATGGTGGTTTTGCACTCTACACTTCAAAACAAGAAAAACAATCTGTCGGTAGTAGTGGAAAATTAGATACTCCCATGCACCCTGGTATTTGAACCTGCACATTGTTCGGTTTGGATTTGAGGTTTGGGTTTTGAGTATTGAGAGAAATAAAAATAAAAATTAGAAATTAGGAGTAATGATTAGAGAGAAATAGAGAGAGAAATGAGAATAAAAATTAAAAATAGAGGTAATGATGGGAAATAAATAGGGATAATAATTTACTTTTAACTTGCTAGCTACTACATTCAAACCACCAACGTGAAGACTAGAAGACCCAATAAATCTTGAGGTAGGCTAAAGGAAGAGTGAAGAGTAAAATAGATCAATGTCTGTAATACCCGTTCCAGATATTTAGAATTTAATTCGCAATTTTGAGTGGTGGTGTGATTATAGCCAATAATTTTCCATGAGTGGGGTGCATTATTGGTGAGATGATGTCTTGGTCTGGAAAATTCATACGGTTGTTAATTTTACTTTTCGAGAATGTTATTGGATAAACCGAGACCGGGGGTAGTCTCAAAATAATTTATTTGGGCTATGGTAAAAATTTTAGAATTTTCTGAGATGAAATCTGGACTGCACGGTCAGAACGGGGCTTGTTTCCGCGGTCGCGGGAGTTCCAGCCGCTTGCTGGAAGTGGAAGTTTTCCTAATATGGGAGTGGGTCCCACCCCACCCCCATAAGTCTTCCCACTGTCTCTCTTTTCTTCTTTCTTTTTGTTTCTTTCTTTTCTTTTCACTTTGGGGGATTGGGGGAACAATCAGAGAAGAGAGAGAGAGAGAGAGGGGGAGAAAGAGAGGGACGCAGGAAGAAGAAGAAGAAGAAGAAGAAGAAGAAGAAGAAGAAGAGGGGGAGGAGGAGGAGGAGAAGGAGAGATCCGGGAAATTAGGGAAAACTCGTGTGAAGGTAAGCTCCATGTTTTTATGTTAAGGAGGATTGATTCAATCTTGATTATATGTGTTTATTGGGTGTTTTTAAGATCAGAATTAGAAGTTGGAATTGGGTTTTTATGTGAAGAATTCGTGTATGTCAGGAGTATATGAGTTTGTGTTTGAAAAGTTGAATCTGCCATGATTTTGGCCGAATTTTTGGGTGTAGTTCCAGAGTTCGTAAATTTATGATAATTTAACTGGAGGTACCCATATGAGTTATAGACCTTGTGTTAAATTTTCGTGATTTTATGAGAAGTACAGAAAATATGAAAAATATTTGAGCGGACTGTGATACCGGAATTCGCAGTGCTGACAGCACTGCCGTGTCTTACGGGAACGGCTATAACTTGGGCTAGGAAGCTTGGAATTTCAATCCGTTTGTTGCGTTAGAAAGTAGACTCATAAGGCTTTCGGAATTGATAGGCCTTGTAACTTTGATTATTTTCCAGTGATAGCAGTTTTTGACTTGAAGTTGACCGTGAATCTGTTTGGCAGCTTTTTGTTGTGTGTTTGGGTTCATCTGATAATTGTTTAAAAATAGTTAACGGGTACAGGAAATTCTGAGTTTTTAGCACGTTTCTGCTTGTGTTTTTGGTCTACGGTGAAAGTATTGGAACATTTGGATGGGTGGATTAATTCTATAAATTCGTGGACCGCAAGGGGGTCGAGTTGTCATAAGTGTGTTTAAGCACTTTGCTTGTGTTTGAGCGTAAATTCATGGGATTATTTATGGTCTTAATTAGTGTTTATCGTCGATTGTGAATGATTTTGAATTAATTGAGGATATGTGTACAGAGGAAGGTACGTACGGGCACATCCGGGATGCCGAATACAATAGTCGAATCTACCGTTATCTTTGGAAATCGAGGTGAGTGTTGATTCATAGATGTAACTTCTTTTGGTATGATTTGTGATATTTAATTGTGGCAAACGTGCAGATAATGGGGCCATGGGTCGGGGCAAACGTGCCGATATTGAATTGTGGCATACGTGCCGATAATGGGGCCATGGGCCAAGGGCAAACGTGCCGATATTGAATTGTGGCATACATGCCGATAATGGGGCCATGGGCCGGATTGGGCAAATGTGCCGATATTGAATTGTGGCATTCGTGCCGATAAATGTGGCCTAGAGCCGATCTTTTGAATTTGTTGTTGTATAGACAATTGTTAGTGTTTGTGTTGTGGTTTGGATATGATCTTATTATATATTTCTGTTTAATTTTGTTACATATTGTTGTTGTGGCTGTGTGCCGATATTGGCTGTGCGCCGTGGCTGCGTGCCAATAATTGGCTGTGTGCCGTGGCTGTGTGCCGTGGCTATGTGCCGATATTGACTGTGTGTCGAGGCTGTGTGCCGATATTGACTGTGTGTCGAGGCTGTGTGCCGAGGCTGTGTGCCGTGATTTGGTGTGTGTTGTGACTCTGTGCCAAGATAGTTGTGGGTCATGGTTGTGTGTCGGGAAAGGACGAACTGCCGAGGATAGTTGTGTGTCGTGGTCGTGCAACGGGTATGGTCAAGTGTCGAGATGGGTTGTGTGTTGTGTGTGGTGTGTTGGAGTTGGGCTGTGTGTTTGGTTGCGGGTTGGAATAGTTTGTGTGACGTGGTAGTGTGTCGGGTTTAGGTTGCGTGTCGTGGATGTATGTTGGGAATGGTATGACGTGTAATTTACGCTTGTGTTCTTTTGGGAATGAAACGTATAGTCTATTTGAATTATATCTATGTCTCACACACTCCTGAAACCCGTTTTGGGTTTCAGTTTTGCAGGTTGTTTAGGTGGTGTCCACTGCTAGTCTCATGGTGCGGTCGTGATCACGTACGGGGTCCTTTGCCAGGTCGGGTTTGGGACCCACCGAAGTGCTGATCCGGGGCGGGTCGTTACAATGTCTCTCTAGCAAATTAGAACCGATGCTGTAGTACGGTAACGGTCTAGCGAGCCGAGCCCAAGCCTGTGAAAATTCGGCTCGATTACACCCCTATAGCTACTACATTCAAACCACCAACGTGAAGACTAGAAGACCCGTCACTACTGTAGTTAATGGAATCAGCATTTTGACTCCATTATTTGAATAAGTATTTTTCTTGAGGGCAAGATTTAATAGACTTACTTTTATCTAAATCAGTTTCTATACATTTTTTTTTTATCATCTAGAGTTTTCTATATCCTTATAAGAATTGTACAAAACCTTTTTGTTCTATTTCTTAAGGCTACTAAAAGACTTACACGCTTTTTCATATTTAGACATTCATGTGTTTTACAAAGCAAAGAAAATATCGAGATTTAAAAAATAGATAACCTTTTACACATAAAAATTACACTAATTGAGTTTCTCTAGCAAATTTTTCCTCATTTGCTAAAATCAATTGCTGATTTTGACAAATATTGACATTAGTAGATTTTATCGAATGGGAAACTCACCTTAAAAGTAAAAAAAAAAAAAGTTGTGTAAAAATTATTTATGGGTGGAAATCACTAAAAAATTATGAAGAAACTTTTTTTTTTCACCAAGAAAACTTCTACTATTATACCAAGAAAACTTCTACTATTATTCTAAGAAAATGACACTATAGGTCTGAAAACACAAGAAAACAACAAACAAAAATAACAATAAAAAACAAAATAAAAGCCGCACCAATAATGATGATAGAAACTAATAATCCGCTCAGATGTGGCTAGAAAAAGATGATGGAGAAGTATCAGAGTCCGAATCGTCACATCTTTTTGTCCCACCACTCCTTTAGCTGTCAGACTCCGTCGCCCTACTGCTAAAGAATCCACAAATCCGACATCTGAACTTGGATATGAGGGCCCATGAGTTCTGCTTGAGGAATGTCCCAGGTGGTGCCACTGTAGTATAAGACACATGGCTTTGAGGAAGGTAGGGCCCACCTGTTACCCGACAACACAAATCTTGGGCTCGCCTTACGATAAATTTTGTAGTACGACTAAATACTGTCCACGTGCTTTCTGACCTAATGTTTTTCGACTCAGGAAATACGCCTTCCCCTCGGCGGTACACGTGTCCCACCCCTACAGTGAATGACTGCCACGGTATTCTCGAAGGCACCCGTGGCGGTGAGATTTTTCAATGCGCATGGTTCAACCGTATACACTCCATGTGTGTGGCATTGAAAATTTTTTTACATGTTACACGACGTTTAACCGTATCACGGATCTCTCGACTATAAGTGTTACGGTTGCTTGGTTTGTATAGGGCAGTTTCTGACGGAAGCTTCATTAGTAGTGGAACTACCGTGACATCAATGGATCAACACCATACATTGACCATGGACATCTAACAGCTGAAAGCAATCTCTTGCTGAATATGTATTTGTTTTGGTTCTGTTTTATGTTCTTCTTTTCTTTTCTGTATGATGTTTTATTCTGCTGTCCTTGTATTCGGTATTATGTAATAGCATTTCTTGTGAAATGAATTTTCTCTCTCACCCCCCCAAAAAAAATCCACAGTCTAATCCATTAGGGCTATACTACGCATAGTAATTAATATCCATTGGGGTATCCGTAGTGACCAAAGTCACTATATCCCTATGGTGACCTCAATTGTAGGATCTCTATAATCTGTATTTAGGATCAAACGGTACAATTTATCAGGAATAGTGAGTAGATCGTTCACGTAAAGAATTAAATTAATTAGATATTGGTAGTCGTATGTTCGATACCATTTATATAGATGGCCCAATATCATTTGGAAAATACATTGTAAGACAAAATTGTTTCAATTGTGTATCTACCAATCTCCGATCGTAAATTTTTCTATCCATAATGTGCTCAATATTCTTGAAAAAATGAATAGTTCCAAACCCAAATAAACATTTCAGAGGGTCTACAGTGAGGTCACTACGGTCATATAGTGATTTGGTTCACTATGGAAACCCAAAGTCCGGAGTGTTTATGTCGCATCGTGTAGTGCCATATTTTGTGACGTGTAATTTCACTTTTCGTGTCTTTTTGAGTTGGTTTTAAAATACTTGCTAAAAAAAACATATCCCGCAGCAGAGACGGAGACTTATAGGGGTGGAGGTGGCACATGACACTCCCTGAAAGAACAAATTTATTACACCAATGAAAGTTAATATGGTACTTATCGACGCTCAAGTAACTTGATTTCTTACATAGACAATTGAAATATAATAATTAAAAAAATAAACGGTTCCGATCATATAAATAACATCTTGGAAAATGCCAAACTTCGCCCGAAGTGTTTAGATGCATCAATATCCGGGAATAGTTTATTAATCTGTAAAAGTGTAATGTCATCTATGAGATGTGTATTGAAATCCGAGCTGATTGTCTTTATACTCCTATTATCTTCTGTCTAATGGGCGGAACTTAGTAAAATAAAGATAAAATTTAATTTTACGGAACACTTTCGTTTTGTATTTCTACGAATAAATTGTAACAATTATTAGTGAACTTTCATCGAAAAATACAATCTCTTAACTAAAATTATGGCTCCGTCCCTGTCCCGTGTCCCACAACCAATTGTGCATAAAATGTCACTATATTCTCGAAGGTACTCGTGGCATCGTTTCCGTGTATTTCGGGTGGAGCATTCCTTTTGCAATATTATTAATCCGCAGTCTACATAGATTAGGGCTGCACTTCGCATAAATAATGCCACAATCGGTGGTTGCATGTGCACTTTATATTAGCCGAGGACACGTTCATAGGAGTATCATGCATTCTTAAAAAATTACTCCTGCTGACTCTTTTAAAATATATATTATAACACCACACTTCCAGTCCAAACTCTTAGATTTAAAAAAAATTCACACCTCATTGATTCCGATCGAATTTGATGATCCGAACCGTTCAATGTGTTTAAAAGGTGTTTTTTAGGGCCCCTGCGGGAAATCAGCAAAAAAAAAATACCAGAAAGGCTTGATCCGAGCAGTTTTTCACAAAACTGTATAAATACACTGGACGGTTCGGATCATCGAAATTCCATCGGGATCAATAAGGTCCGGATTTTTTAAAAATTCGGGATCCCTGACCGGAAGTGGATATTCTATTATAAATACGTGTAATTTGAAACCCCTTAAAAAATAATGTTTTTTTCCTGTATAATTACTTAGTTTGTTTTGTACTAAATTAAAGTACTCATTATGCAACAGAAATTTAAAAACATTCTACACAAGTACATTTTTTAACGTACATAAAAATACACGTTTTCTAAATGGAACATTAAAAAATGGCTGGATGGATTATTTCGTCTGTAATATTGCATGTTCGATTTTGTTACTTTAATTTCTTTCGGGATTCCCTGTCACCGGCAAGCCGGGCAGGATTGTCAAAACACGCCAGCGGGGCTAAGAACCATGCAAATGCAATGCAAAAATCGGATTTCAAACATTTGAAAAATCCCATAAAATATTTTTCGAATTAAACCCACTTTGATTAACACATATTTCAATAAAATTACATAAGTGTAATAAAAAGTGCACAAATGTAATTAAATGAAATATATATTAACCAATCTCCCCAGCGGAGTCGCCAGCTTGTGGACGGCCCACAGAGATCGGTGCGGTTTTTGCGTTCGAAAAGATTAAAAAGATTGTGATTGTTAGAGTCGCCACCCGGATTTGAGGTCCGAACCCGAGAAACCGATAAAATATGACTCATTTGCCCATTTAAAAAAAAGATTTTACTGATCATGGCGGAACCAAAGATTTCTCGGATTCGGGGGTTTGGTTACGAGAGGGGAAGGGTTTTACGGCACCCCTCTCAACGAATATTCACAGAATATAACCACAACAATAACTACACAACAACTCCAAGAATCCTGATCATGAGACTTAATCTGACTTATAATCTGGATTCCAGAATAGGGATTGAGCGCTCAAGGGTAATGGATTGAGCGCTCAAGCTCTCCAAACCAGTTTGAGCGCTCAAAGCTCATGACTTGAGCGCTCAAACCAGTTTCTGATTTCCATGAATTTAATCCTTTTTACAGCCTATTCTTTCATTCTTTGCGAGATCAAGCCCTAATAAAACATTTTTCATGATGTTTTAAGTGAAAACAGATGACTTGATCTCATAAAGAATAAGGAAAATCAAAGAATCACCATAAATTAATGAAGAAATTGCTTGGGAATGGAAATAAGAGAAGTATCCAGATCATATGCCTAACAAAAATTACTCACACACACAAAAAGAGGTTAAATCAACAGTAACCAACAAAAGAGCCTAAGAACAGTTCGAGCGCTCAAACATATGACCTTGAGCGCTCAATCCCTAATGTGGCCTTCTGGTTTTTGACTTGAAAGCAGATTCTGAGTGGTTCAAAGGGCCATAAACACAAAAGATAAAGATTTATGAAACTATGCAGTCACTGTATTGCATTCAAATACAGAATTTTCAAAGGTTTTGAAGCTTGATTACCATAAAATTGTTAATCCATACTCATGCAAGTGATTTTGAAGTACAACATGAGCTTTTTTTGAGGATTAAATGAGCATGATTAACTATTAAATGGTAATCAAAACCAAGAAAAAGCTCAGAACTCAACAAAACAGAAACTGTTCCAAGCTGAGATTGAGCGCTCAAAGACTGAGGTTTGAGCGCTCAAACCCTGTTGAAACTGCAGATTTGAAAATGTTTTTGAACAACTTTTAGACCTTTGTGAGTTCAATACAAGTATAAAGGAACTTGTTTGAACTCACTGGCCTCCCTCAGAAGGATCAGAACAGTGAATGAATTCACATGTGTAGCTACCTTTTGGAAATGGTTGTAACTTGAACTTGATTTTGAGCTTGGTGATGGAAGATTGTGGGTGTTTTTGCCGGTATTTTGGATGGGTGAGACAATGTGTGTGGTTGATTGAAGATTAAGGATCGAATTTTTAGATTTGAAGAGTGGTTTTTGCAAGTGGTTTTGATGGAGTGTGAGTGGTATTGTAGAGAGAGGGAGAGAGAACGATTTCTGGAGAATTTTTCAGCTGGAGTATGAGGATGGATTCCCTCCAAAACCAGGGGTGATGAATGGTTTAAGTAGGAGTGAGTGGGGGGAAAGAAAGGAGAGAGAGTAAGTGGGTTTTGTATTTGGGATGGGTTAGGGGTAGTTTAGGAGTAGTGTTAGGGTGTATTGTACGCATAAAGATCGTATAAGATCACCCTCAGACGCTCCCATGCAGAAAATCTCATGATTAGATATTCTGCAGATTCCTGACTGGTTCAGAGTTGAGCGCTCAAAGCCGTAGGCTTGAGCGCTCAAGGTGCTCCTCGGGGGTTTGAGCGCTCAAGGCCTCAAGCTTGAGCGCTCAAGGCCTCAAGCTTGAGCGCTCAAGGCTCTTGATGGCAGATTGATGGTTTGGTTTGGTTTGATGATGCTTGGATTGGTTTGGGTTATTTGGTGGTGTTTGGTTGATTTTAAACAAGTTCAAGTCATTTTCACAAGTTTCGGGTAGTCAAGATTGGTCCGTTTCATCATCGGGAATGCTCGAGCATATCCCGGGTTCAAAATCGGGGTGTCTACAGTTGCCCCTCTTGGATGAGACTCGATGCCATTGATTTGGTATGAGTAACATCCAAGACATAGACAACTCGACTCATTCCCCGTGATGTATCTCAAGCCATAAAGGAAAGCATTAAAATCATGGTCGCGCCACTCGGGCTGCCTACGTACCCTATTGCAGGGATCAGACCGGCGTAGTTCATCGGGGCAAGTGGAAAATACTTTAATCATCAAACAAGCATAAACGGGTTCAAAACCCTCAAAGACAATGATTTAAACGGACACGTGGTCCTCAAAACATTGATTTAAACGGACACGTGGTCCTCAAAGACGATGATTTAAACGGACACGTGGTCCTCAAAACATTGATTTAAACGGACACGTGGTCCTCAAAGACGATGATTTAAACGGACACGTGGTCCTCAAAGACGATGATTTAAACGGACACGTGGTCCTCAAAACATTGATTTAAACGGACACGTGGTCCTCAAAACATTGATTTAAACGAACACGTGGTCCTCAAAGACGATGATTTAAACGGACACGTGGTCCTCAAAGACGATGATTTAAACGGACACGTGGTCCTCAAAACATTGATAGAAACACTTCACGCATACGCTAAATGTGAATATGTCTCAATAAATTAACGTGATCTAACACGACCAACTACCGAAATTTAGGTCCTTTAGATCAACACGCGTTCGATTGATTGGGACCAAAGAGTCCAAAACACACTAACAAAGCGTAAGAGAGGCCTAAAATGCCCCTGCAAATCTTTCAAAGGAAGTCAAAAGCCCTGCGAGGATTGGAATTGAGCGCTCAAGGTACCCCTTTTTGAGCGCTCAACCCTGCCTTGAGCGCTCAACTCCAGAGCTTTGAGCGCTCAACCCCTGACGCTGACCCTTCAGCGCTCAAAAGGCTCAGCTTGAGCGCTTGAACTCCTGAACGGGGACGACGGTTCAGAACCTCAACGTCGGTTTTAATGCCGTTTTTACTCCGATTAAACTTCATAACGTTCCAAAACTCCCCGAAGTTATATCCTCACTCCTCTCTCGTGATCCCGGACAAAATCCTCTTGTTTTCTACTCAAATCTCTTGCAAAACCAAAAATCCCCAAATTCTACGGTTTGTTCGTGCGATCTTGGTTCGATTTCAGTCAATTAGGGTTTGATTTGAGAGTTTAGATCGGTTTCCATGGAGAATCCGAGTGACTCACAGCTTCCAGTGGCCTCGCCGACGGCGGAAAGGGGCGGGGATGGCACAGTGGTGCCACCACCGACGAGCTCGAGCGCTCAAGGTGATCCGGTGGCGATTGACAGTGGCGCTACAGGGGTTGAGGTGCCACGGGAGGGGCACACGGTGGTTGAGGGTGGTGGTGGCGTGGAGGAGAAGGAGAAAGAGGTGGTGGGTACGAGTGGTAATGGGTCAGGAGCGATTGGTGGTGATCCGGTGGTTCCCGGTAGTGGTGGGGATCCATTGGCTTTTGGTAGTGGTGAAGACCCAGCCACCGAGACGGTGGCGGCTGGTAGTGGAGGTGGTGAGAGAGAGGGTGGTGAGGGTAGTGTCTTAGGTGGTGGAGATGACGCGACGGTGTTGGAGAGGATTGAGGAGAGAGATGAGGAGATGGTAGAGGTCCTGGACGTGGACAGTGACGATAGTGAGGAGACAGCTGAGGAGAGGGAGACTGGTGGTGGTAGTGGTGGTGACAGAGCGGAGGGTACGAGTGGGGTAGTCAGGACTAGGGCATCCCGCTGGAGAGTAGAGCCTAGGCCCAGCCAGCGGCCTAGTGAGGGAGATAGGGGGAAGACGGTGGTGACAGGTGATGAGTCAGCGACTCAGGGACCGAGTGATAGGCCGTCAGTTCAGGGGCCGGTAGGGATCTCTCGAGAGGATTACCTTGAGCACGCACCTCAGGAGATAGTGTTAGCAGCAGCAGCGGATGCTCCGGGGATTCTAGACGTGGCGAGGGAGGCCATCGTTGAGGGTAGAGAGAGGGAGGCGGTGTTGCTACAAGAGGCGGCGGATGAGGATGCGGCGGCGAGGGCCTTTTGGGAGGAGTTTGAGACAGAGGAGGCGGCGGAGGAGGCCAGGCTGCAGGCTGAGGAGGAGGAGAGGGCAGCTGGCCATAGGACTACGGTGGTTCAGGCCGCCAGACAGCGGTTGAGGAGAGGGAGGCCGGCGTTTGACGCGGCGACTTATGCTCCACCAGCGCACCTCTTTGTGCCGTCTGGTTCAGAGGACTACACTCCCCGCCGGGAGTTGTACTTTGGAGAGGAGGTGTTACTGGACCCCGAGGTCCACCTCTCGACTGACTGCCTGACGGTATGCTTGTTTTACTTTCCAACTTATCGCTTACACGCACTTTCAGTAGTTAGTAATCTTTGTTTGCATTGAATGATTGAATTACTGCTTATTTGATGATTGGATTGATGCCTGAATGATTGATTGGACTAACACCTGTTTGCTTGCTTGTTTGTTGTCTGTTTGCAGAGAAACTTGCGCTTGAAGGCTCATGGAGGTATGGGCTCCAGTTGGGAGATCTATCAGCAGCTGCATGCCTCTGTGAAGGCATTGGTGGATCAGGCAGGTTTCGGGGCATTCATCCCGACTCTCTCGAGCACACAGCACGACCATGCCGTGGTGACGGCATTGGCAGAGAGGTGGAAGGACTCTACGAGTTCTTTTCACCTTATCTTCGGAGAGGCGACGATGACGCCGCTGGACTTCTTAGCACTCACGGGGTTACGGGTAGGAGGAGACCCGATCCCGTTCGACTCGGGGATAGGTCGGGATGAGGCTGCACTGCGGTGGTTTCTGGGCTTCGTGCCTACCAGGGAGGGAGAGATGGCCACATATGGCCAGTTCAAGATGACTGGACTGGGTGTACCGACGGATGAGGAGGATGCGGCACGGAAGGTGAGGTGCTACTTGTTATACCTGTTTGGGGCCTCTTTGTACCCAAATAGGCGTAACAGGGTGCACCTCTCCTATCTTGGAGGGTTGAGAGACTTCGCCAGGGCGGCGAAGTATGACTAGGGTGGAGCAGCGCTTGGGAGCTGTTATGCGTTCATGAATGCAGTCTCGAGGCGGAAAGGGACTGGCATTTCTAGACTGTGGAGCGTTTGGGAGGTAAAATTCGAAACCTTTGTTTCAAGTTTAAAATGCATGCATTTCAATACTTGCACTTGATTATCAAAACTGGTGTTGACTGACCAACTTGTTGTTTGCATTGCAGCTCTGGGCTTACGAGGTATTGGGGTTGCATCCCCCAGAGACACGTCACCGGGACCCGAACGTCATCCCTCGGGCACTGTGCTGGGGGGAGGGCTTCCGGTACGGTGGTTTAGCGCGGGGGAACCTCCAGGTCCTCCGTGTTTCGCTGGACAGACTCCCTGCTTCTCTGGTAAGTACTGAATTCCCACATGTATTCAATTTGCTTTCAATCCATCCATAGCCATGCATTTCGATTATTGATGCTCGCATAATTCTTGCAGGTCCGCTGGGATGTATGGGACGCCGTCGACGAGCCTTACCTGGCTCGGAGCAGAGAGATCACGAGGGGGAGGGTCTTACTTGAGTGTCAGTACGGCTGGTTCTGGTACCTTGGTGACAGGGTGCTGCGCCAGTCGATACGGGCTGAGAGGCCACAGGTTCCAGGACGCCTCCCTCCTCGAGTGCTGATGACGTCTCGGTACACGCTGGCGGAGATCGAGCGTTACACCACGCCCGATCTGGACCTGAGCCAGCACTTGCGCCCGGCCTTGAGCTATGTTGACTACCGGAGGAGGTACTTAGCCGGTTCACTGAGGGCAGCAGAGTGGAAGGATAAGGTGGAGAGAGAGAAGGCCGCGAAGGCGCGCGCCTCAGCCGGAGGAGTGGCAGGAGGTCGGGGCGAGGGTGTTGGTACCCTGACTGAGGAGACAGAGGCGGCTAGGTGGTGGGTGCACGTCACCTCCGCTGGTGGTGAGGCAGGGGTCATAGATATCCCGAGACCACCGGCTGACTTCCCACCGCTCTCGGCACCGGTAAGAAACATTCCATTTATTCCATATCGTATGCCTTGATTATGACTGTTCAGATGTACTAACAATATGAATCTTGATTTTGCTTGCAGGTTTCACAGGAGGCGGCACAGACGATGTATGAGCAGAACCGGGGGCTTCGTGTCCTGATACGTCGCCTCATAGCCGGACAGGAGGTTTCCATCCGCTTGGAGGGCGAGCTAGCACCTCCAGCTGCCCCTGGGCCTTCTCGCCCGAGAGTTGCACCGATATGCTACTTACATTCCTTGTCCTTTCAATTCCTTGATTATAGCATGTACTGATTCCTTTTCTTGTTTGCTTGATGATGCAGCCGCCTGTGATCAGGAAGAGGCCTCACGATGGAGCTGGCGGTCCTGGAGATACGACTGTGCGACTTGGGCGCTCGAAGCCTGCGGCGGTGGGACTCGAGGAGGAGGGACCGCGGAGGTCTACCCGTCAGAGGGTGGAGATAGCTCCTGAGGGGATAGTTGAGGCAAGCTCGAGCGATGATGACAGTGTTAGTGACACTAACTACCCCTCTTCCCGGCAGGAGCGACTGGAGCAGCGGCGCGGGTGACGAGACTGAGAGCTCGGATGAGACGATGGACGAGTCTGAGTAGTATATAGTAGACATAGAGTAGCTTTAGAGTCTTGCTTTTGCTTTTCGTCTTTTCTTTTGATTGGACCTGCGTGCCCCAGTAGATAGGTAGATTGGGCCTGCGTGCCCTAGTAGATGGATGGATCGGGCCTGCGTGCCCCCGTATTTACTGATGATACACAAACTTGACGTTTTGATTTTTCATGGATTTTGATCAGAGTACATACATGATTTGCACTTTCATTGTTTATTGCATTGTTCTCTCGTTTTTGATGTACAAATGAACCAACCTGTTGTGGAATGTATATAATTTTATTCACAAAGCTTTGAATCCAAGCATCCAAATACAAAGTTCAAAATTCAACTCCAAAGAAAAACTAACATGTTCGTGAATTTGGACGAAACATGATTATTTGAGTTTATGTACAACTGGAAGATGTATTTACACGTTACACGGCCTGACATACTCCTTGTATATGTAAAATTGATGACCAATGAATCAAAAATGACCTTAGAACAGAATTTGATGTTCATAAGGCGTATTTAAGAAAATAAAATGCTTCGTGAGCCTGCTTAAACATGATGAATTGCCATATCACTGCTTTGAACAAGTCATAAATGACGTAAATGCCCCTGTGACCGTCACAATTTAGCCTGAGGTCCCACGGGACCATTTTTGATATGGTGACGGAGTCCATTTCATTGCCCAAGTTGGTCATCGAAACCCCAAAACTCTATATCCTTGAAAAATTGCCCCGGAAACAATTCTGATAAGTCATAACCCTCCTCCGACACGTGTCTCAATTATCGGATATGGCTCGTGAAGCTTGGAAATGGATTTGAATGTCCAATGGCCATTTTAAGTTTTGAACTTCCATTTTCGCGTGTCCCGTGTCCATATACGTATCGGCTTGATAAATTGGGTTATGGAATGCCCCGTGAAGTCACAAATACCCTTTAGGACTTGGTCGAATAGTTAAACCAAGCTCGGGAATCTTGAAAATGAATCCGGACATCCAATGGCCAACCTCATGCCTTAACCTTGCATATTTGCGTATCCCATATCCGTATGCGTATCGGCTTGATTACTCGGGGGACGGGACATTCCGTGAAGTCACAAATACCCTTTAGGACTTGGTTTGGGTGTTGGTGTATGGTTAGAGTGCTTAGAATAAGTTTCGGACATCAAACGGGCCAATCTGCAGTTGTTGCTGCTGCTGCTGTTTCTGCAGGCCTTGAGCGCTCAATGTGGTTTGAGCACTCAAGCTTACCACCTTGAGCGCTCAAGGTGGTCCAGAGGGGGTTGAGCGCTTAACTCTATGGCATTGAGCGCTCAATGTCTGTGCTGGGCAGGTTTGTGGTGTTGCTTTCCAATGCATTTTTGGACCCTTTTGCATGGTTTTACTTTGCCCCAAACATCTTGTTGCTCTGTTATAACATCTCCCAAGCTTTGAACATCACCTTCCCAAGGTCCTTTCACCTTTTCCCCACAAATTCCATGTATTTCCAATGCATTTTCAAATTTTCCAACAATAAAACTTTGAAAATATGCATTTGACCATCTTGAAAATGCCATCTTTGATTTCCAATGTTGCATGTCAAATTTGTAAGATTCCTCTCAAATCTCCTATAAATACCATGTACAATCAAGCATTTCTCACATACCATCTCCACACCAACTTTTCATTCCTTCCTCCATATATTTCCTTTGTCCATTTTTCATCACTTCCACATGGCTGCCCTTGACCCTTCCGTCATCAACACTTGGGTTGCTAGCCTTGACAACATTGATTGGTTCAACTTTCGAGGTCTCGGGCTCAATGCACTTCCCCACCTCCACACTGTTCCTATCCGTCAAGACCTTTTGCGCGCCGCCGTTCATTGTTGGGATTCAGAGCTCCACGTGTTCCGTTTTGGCTTGCAAGAGCTTTGTCCAACCGTTGAGGAATTTCAAGCATACCTTGGTGGTAATACTTTTGTGGATCCCGTCATACCACCTATTCGCCAGAACTATGCCAACATTCTCAGTAGAAAGCTTGGTCTAGGGAACGGCACTGCGCGTTTCTTGATTCGCAATGAGACCCTCAATGTCCTCCGTCTCTTCGCGGATTATGGTCCTACAGGTGATCTCTTGGATTTTACCGTCCAAAATCGGCGCATGTTCGCACTTTGCATGTGTCTCTTGGCATTGTACTTGTTGGTCCCATGTGATGGCCATCCTAGTTCCGCCATTGTCGGTGTTGCTGCTCGGATCGAACAACGGAGGGATGTGGTTCCCTTGGTTTTGGCTGAGACAATCATGGGTTTGGATGCGGTCAAGGCTGGGAGGACGGACACATTTGCCGGGAGTCCGCTTTTGCTTCAAGTTTGGTTTATTTGGTCTGGATGTTTTGGTTTTATGACTTTGGGAATTTTGGTTATTTGCTTGGCTTTGACTTTGGTTTGGATATTTTGGATTGCAGATGTGGTTATGTGACCAGGTTGGGCTTTTGAGGGAGCCGGCAGGTGATTGGGTTTACGAGCCTCGGACTTGGGTGAATAGGCCGTTTGTGCATGATAAGGCTGATGAAGATGAATGGACTGACTTCTTCAGGTCACTGGAGGAGGATCACATTGCTTGGAGATGCCATTGGTTGCCTTTGCCGGACATGACGGCCAATCATATGGGAGACACATGGGTGATCTTGGCGGGACTACAGGGATACGCATACTATTTTCCACAGCGCATTCTTCGCCAATACTCCATCCGCCAAGAGGTGGAGTATGCTGTTCCTGCCACTTTCAGCCTTCCCTCATTCAAACATTCCGTTTTCGAGCATTATCGTACTTCCTAGAGGCACAGAGTCGTTTGGGCTCCTGATCCCTACCCAACTATTCATTTAAATAGACATTACAGAGATTGGATGAGGATGCAGATGAGGGCACAACGCCGAAGAAATTAATGCAACTTTCCTTTCAACTCACTAGGCTGTTTTCCGAAATAAATGGTTTTTTTTTTTTTTTTTTTAGGCTATGTTGCTCAGCTTATGTAATCGAAGAACTGATTTGAATAAAATTGAATCATGAAGGGTTTCCCCCTCTTGGTTCATTTGATTCCATATGCTATCTCCTTCGGATTTTGCGGAAATGGGGACCAACTCATCGGATTTAGACCGAACCCCAGGATAGGGTTGCCTACGTATCCTTTTTTTCAAGGAATCAGGTCATGACGTAGTTCAGGCAAGGGTTCACTCGGGTATTAACACTCTCCTTTTGCGCTCTAAATTCTGCCTGGCACCACCTTTTCAGGTTTTTGGTCTAGCGAGCTCTTTTTGAACTTTTGCCTTAAATTTTGCCTAGACCGCCCAGTGTGGGTTTTCGGCCTAGCAGGCTTGCTCTAATTTTTGCTTAGGTCGGTTCGCCCTTGCGATTTTCCGCCCAACGAGCATCTCTCAGGGGTAGTATCGCTTGAGTTGATCCAAGTTGACAAGATTGCTGAACTCGTTGCCATCCAAATCTATGATCACTGCTGCCCCACCGTCGAGGATAGTTTTGATGATGTATGGTCCTGCCCATTTTGGCCTGAATTTTCCTCGTGGATCGAATATTGGTGCCCGAATTTCTTTCACCACCATATCTCCTTCGATCAGATCCCTGGATTTTACCTTTTTGTTGAACGTGCGAGCAATTCTTCTCTGATATCCCTAAATGTGATATAATGCCCACAACCTCCTTTCATCAAACAGCATTAGTTCTGCGAACCTGTCGCTCAACCAGTCGGCCTCATCGATTTCACTTTCTATCATCACCCTCAAAGATGGCACTTCAAGCTCAATGGGAAGTACTGCCTCCATACCATAGACCAAAGAATAGGGCGTTGCCCCTGTTGGAGTTCGGATAGAGGTGCGGTATCCCCATAATGCCAATGGCAGCTTCTCATGCCAATCCCTAGATGATTCGATGGTTTTCTCCAAGATATTCTTGATCGACTTGTTTGCTGCTTCTACTACTCCGTTAGTTTGTGGCCTGTACACTGTTGACTTGTGCACTTGAACATTAAACTCTTCGAGTACTTCTGCTGCTCTTCCTTTGAAATGCACACCATTGTCTGATACGAAGGCATTGGGGACCCCGTACCGATAAATGATGTTTTGCTTGATAAAATGGGCCACTTGTATTGCTGTCAATGTAGCATAAGAAGCTGACTCTACCCACTTCGTGAAGTAATCGATCGCCACTAATATAAACTTGTGTCCATTTGATGCTGGCGGCGTGATTTTCCCGATCACATCTATTCCCCACACTGAGAAAGGCCAAGGCGTTGCCATTGTGTGAAGTTCAGACGGTGGGACATGCATGAGATTAGCATGAACTTGGCACTTATGACATCTTCGCACATACTGAACGCAATCTGTTTCCATGGTCAACCAGAAATACCCTTGCCTCAGAATCTTCTTTGCCATCATTAATCCGCTCATGTGGGGACCGCAGATTCCTTCATGGATCTCCTCCATTACCCTCTTTGTGTCGTCACCATAGATGCACAGCTTGTGCATGCCACAGTATGACCTTTTATACAACCTTCCACCACAGATGATGTATTGTGACGCCAGCCTTTGCAATGCTATTCGATCTTTCTTATTTGCTCCTTCTGGGTATTCTCCTTTCTCAACCAGATTGCAGATATCGTGGTACCAAGGCAGGCCATCGTCAATTCCTCCAACATTCATCACATATTCATAGGCTGGCCTATTTCTTTGCTCGATCATGATTGGCCTCATTCTCACCCCTACGGGCAATTCTACCATTGACGCCAGGGTTGCAAGTGCATCGGCGAACTGATTCTTTATCCTCGGTATATGAGTAAAGGTTACTTGCTCGAATTGATGAATCAGATCGTCGAGATCCTTATGGTATGGCTTCAACTTCTCTTCCCGCACTCTCCAATCACCGTTGGCTTGGGAAACCACCAGATTTGAATCCCCAATCACTTCCAACTTCTTCACCCTGATTTCAAGAGCAGCTTCTATTCCAACAATACATGCTTCATACTCTGCCTGGTTATTCGTAACTTCAAAATTTAACTTGAAAGAGAGGGGAATATGCGGCCCTTTTGGTGAAACCAGCAGTATGCTGATCCCAAATCCTTTCTGATTTGCTGCTCCATCGAAGTACAGCTTCCAAGCATCATCTGCCACCGCCATGACATGTTCATCGGGGAATTGAAACTCTGTATCTTCTGGCCCCTCAATCGGGTGATCTGCCAGGAATTCTGCAACGGCCCTGCCTTTTACTGACTTTCTTGTTACATACTTGAGTTCAAATTCAGCCAACAGAAGTAACCATCGTGCCAGTTTTCCAGTGAGTGCTAGTTTCTCAAACAGATATTTGAGAGGGTCCATTCGAGAAATCAACACTACCGAATAGGCTAACATGTAGTGCCTTAGCTTTTTGGAGGCCCACACAAGGGCCCAACAGGTTTTCTCCAAAGGTGTGTATCTTTCTTCGGCTCCAACCATCTTCTTACTCAGATAATATACCGCCTTCTCGACTCCTGCTTCACCTTCTTGTGCCAACATGCAACCCATTGCAAACTGTGTTACTGATAGATATAGAATGAGAGGCTTCCCGGGTGTCGGTGGCATCAACACTGGGGGACTTTGAAGATATTGCCGGATTGACTCGAAGGCTTTCTGACACTTGTCATCCCACGTGAACGGTATCCCTTTCTTTAACAGACGAAACATCGGCTCGCAAGTCGATGTTAACTTTGCGATGAATCTACTGATGAACTGGATTTTCCCGAGAAAGCTCCGTACCTCCTTTTCCGTTCGGGGTGGTTCCATATCGAGAATAGCTTTGATTTTTGACGGATCAACTTCGATTCCTCTGGTGGTGATCATAAATCCCAACATCTTTCCAGCGGTGACTCCAAACGTGCATTTCTGTGGATTGAGGCGCATTCGATACTTACGTATCCTCTCGAAGAATTTGCGCAGTGCTGGGAGATGACCTTCTCTTTCCTTCGCTTTCACAATCATATCATCCACATACACCTCAACTTCTTTGTGCATCATGTCGTGTAGCAAAGTCGTAGCGGCTCATTGGTAAGTTGATCCGGCGTTCTTCAGTCCGAACGGCATGACTCGATAGCAAAACGTTCCCCATTCAGTGGTGAAGGTTGTTTTCTCTCGATCTTCTAGAGCCATCAGAATCTGGTTGTACCCCGAGAACCCGTCCATAAATGATAGCAGTGCATGCCCCGCTGTGTTATCCACCAGTACATCAATGTGAGGCAAGGGAAAGTCATCCTTCGGGCTAGCTTTGTTCAAATCTCTGAAATCTACACACACCCTAACTCTTCCATCTTTCTTGGGTACCGGCACAATGTTTGCAACCCACTGCGGATATTCAGTTACCATCAGAAAACCGGCATTGAATTGCTTGGTGACTTCTTCCTTGACCTTTTCTACCCAATCTGGCCTAATTTTTCTCAATTTCTGTTTCACTGGTTTTGCATCAGGGTACAAGGGAATTCGGTGTTGCACAATTTCAGGATCGATTCCGGGCATATCCGCGTGGGACCAAGCGAAAACATCTTCGAATTCTTTGAGTAAATCAATGAGTAATTTTTGTTCCTCCGAAGATAGCCCGGAGCCGATTTGAACCATGCGAGGATTTTCCTCATCTCTCAATTTTATTGAAATAACTTCTTCTTTTATTGGTTGAGCATGCCTTTCATTTTCCCTTTCAATTAGAGACTTAAGTTCTTTGGGTATTTCTCCCTTGAACTCAATCTCATCATTGTCAAGATCAACACAATTTATTTCGGGAACAGCGAAGTAAGCGAAGTCACCATCCATTTCATTAACAAAGCCCTTCGGGGTGCAGTACATGGCATCAGACTCAAATTCAAAATAGAAATGACGACGTGGAGGGCCATGAGGCACAAACTCCGACTCACAGTCAAGTTCATACTCTGATTCAGACTCGAACTCTAGCTTAGTGAATGCATTAGTAAATTTTACAATAGGAGTGAAAGTGCAATTCTTGTATTCTCCGACTGCATCCACTATCAGCACGCTAGGGTCTTCGAATGCCTCCTGTCCAAGCATCATCACTGCTGGCTCTTCTTTATCCTTACCTGTTAGACTGACCTCGTCGAACATCGACATCAAGATCCCACCATCCAAAGCCTCTATCCAATCTGCTTTAAGGTCCTTCACCAATTGCTCGACCTTTTCATACTCATCCTCGCTATCCCACGCATCATTAGCAAAGATTTCAAACCCTGGGTGCATCTTTCCACTTATTTCATTTACAAATGGCTCAGGCTGACCGTGGTATGGTTCATTTGACCCCTCCCTGACAAAGCGAATCTGGCGGTTTGTACTGGTGCTGGCCTTATTGGTCTTCCCTCTTTGCATCTCCTTCAATGTGGGTTCATATCCCAACCCAAAACGGCCTTGCTGGGAAGGGAATTCAGGAAACTGAGCCACCCCCTGTTGAGTTCAACCCAAACCAGTTCCTGGCAGATAGGACATCTTTCTCATCATCTCAAGGACAGTGGTGCTGATTGAGAAATCATCATCGATGCGTAGCGTGAACACACCGCCGGACGTATCAAAAGCGAAACCCCCAAGTTGAACATCATTCTCATCATGCATAATTTCTAGCAAGGGAGCATTATCTTCAGCATGAGGACGAATGCATGTGTCTCCGTAGAGAGCAATCGTTCCACTTTCCAAACCAAGTAGAACCTTCTAATGCAGAGTGGATGGAACTGCCATAATATCGGGACGATGCATCCAAGGACGTCCTAGCAACAAATTGAACGAAGCCGGGATCTCGAGTACATGAAACTCTACTGTCGACTTAAACCCCTCCGCAGCAATCTCCATTTCAACCGTCCCAAGCACACTACGACGGGTGTTGTCGTAAGCTCGAATAGTGAGATCAGATGGCGTGAAATCTTTTGGCTTAAGCCCCAAGCATAAGGCCGTTCGTAGAGGACAGACGTTGAGTGCAGATCCATTAGCTATTAACACCACCGGGATCCATTTCCCCATGCACTTCATGGTGACATGCAAGGGCTTGTTGTGGTCAGTCCCTTCGAGCGGTAAGTCGGCTTCGGTAAAGGTTACGACATGCTTGGTTGGTTTAGTGGTAATGGTAGACTTGGTAGTGATGGCGGCCATCATGGCTTCAGGAGTGATATCGGGAGCAATCTCCATACAAGACAATGCTTGGGCAAGCTTCTGTCGATGCTCACTGGAGCTCATGAGTAGTCCCCAAATGGTTAAGGCAGCCGGGGTCTTCTCAAGTTGCTTTTGGATGGGATTCTCTTCAGTGGTTGGTAGGGGTTTTGAACGAGGTACCCGACTGTTGGCCGCAGAGGTGGCATAGGATTGGTTAACTGGCGGGTTAAAAAGGGTTTGAAAGTCGGTAGGGTTAGCAATTGGGTCAATGGGGGTGTTTGGTGGAATCGGGTTGTTTTGTGGAGCTGGGTTATTTTGTGGAGTTGGGCTAAAAGGTGACTGGTTTATGGTGTTAGGAGGTGGGTTAGAGGTACTTCCGGTGTACATTTGAGGCGGCTGATAGAACCGTCCACTCCGAAGAAGATGAAGAACTGAATCAATATCATCCCCCCACAAGTCGGTGTAGTCGGTGTAGAGGTCAACTAAGTCGCCTTCCGCCTTTCTCTTTCCTTTTTCAATACTGGCTTCTTTCAAGCCCTTGGTAATCCCTTCCACCGTAGCTTCGCTCCATACATCTCCGTTCTCCATTGTTGCTTCGTTAACTGCCCAGACTTCATCATTTCCAACCCACAACGGTGTGAGTGCTATATCTTCATTCTGATTGGCCCACACATTGGCCACATCATTCCCCTCCATTTGCTGTCCCCAGACATCGGGCAAACCACCGTTCAACATCATGATGTTACAATCCTCCGGGATTTGCACTTGAGGTGCTGGAAGATTTTCATCGACTATGTAATGTAATCGTACGGTGTGAACTCTATTCCCTCCGTCATTCGATTTATGGCATGTTCACTCATCATGGAGAAATCAGGGCGACCCTCCCACAATGGTGGCATCGGAAAATATGTTTCTTCAAAGAACATGGGGAGTGTAGACCCATCCAATGGATTATTGGGGTCCATGAGCTGCCATTCATTGGGTGCGGGATCCCATTCATCCTCCTGTGCAATATTGAGTGCCTCGTTCTCCTCTTGCCAATTCTGTCCCTGTCCCTCCTCCACAGGTGGTTGATTTTGTACCAACGGCAATGGTTCAAAAAGATTAGGAAGCGCGAGCCCATCAAGCGGATCTTCCATTATTGGATTCAAAAGCAGGTTCATCATGGCGCCGAGCGGGGGTTCTTCCTCAATCTGTTCATTGTGCGGCCAAACTTCTTCATTCGCCACATTATTGGCCACCATCTGTTTGTATTCCTGAGCCTCCATGGCCATTATCAAACCACCCCATTCTTGCCATATTGTAGGATCCAAATGTGCATCAAGAAAGCATGCTTCGCATTCATCTGGTATAGACACAATGGGCTTAGGGTCTATTTCTAGTACAATGAATTGGCTTGGGTCAAAGGGAGTAGGGTTTTGGTCTTTTTGAGTGGAACTGAGGGCTATCTGGCTTACGTTACCGTTTCTTTTATGAGCTGGCAAAGGGTTGGTGACAACATTGGGCTTCTCGGTGGGGTCTCGAATTTGTTTATTGTCAATGAGATCTTGAATCTCATGACGCAGACGCTGACACCTCTCAGTAGGATGGCCAGGTGTTTGATGGAAGACGCAGAAGGTGTTTGGGTTGTAAGTTGGCGGGGGATTTTGTGGAGGTGGAGTTGGTTGGAGGGGTTTAATTTTTCCTTGCTGAACAAGTCGCTCGAAAATGACTGGCAGAGGCAGAGGGAGAGGAGTGAAGACACGTCGTCCTTTGGTTTTGAGATGGTTGAGTTGGTTGAACTGGTTGGGACAGGATAGCATTTATGGGCTCAGTCCTATGAGGTTGATGATTCATGGAATTAGATGAGGTGCCGGTTGTGTAACTGGGATTTGCATACAGGGACGAGGTGTTCCCGATGTAATTGCGCTTAGGCTTGGGGATTGGATCTCCTTTCTTCAACACCCCACTTTGTAAGGCTTCTTCAATTGTCAGACCCGTCTCAAAGTAAGTCTCGAAGTTATGTGCTTGGGCCGTCACCATGTATTGGGCCAAATCTGGCTGAAGGTTCTTGGTTATGATGCGCATTTGATCTTTGTCACTGGGACGATCGGTCATTTGCGCAGCCTTTGCTCTCCATCTCTTCACAAAATCTGCGAAGGACTCTTTCTCTTTCATTTTGATACTCTCAAGTTCGCGAGTAGTGACTTTAAGCTGGACATTATACTCATACTGCTTAATGAAAGCAGCCACCATTTCTTCCCATGTCTGTCTCTTTGAGACGTCAAGTGACAAGAGCCACTGGAGTGCCGGCCCTGTGAGAGTCTCGTGAAACATTTGCGCCATGGCGGGCTCATCGACTTCTTGCAATGAGAGAGAACTTACATATGCCTGAATATGTCCTCTCGGATCACCAGTCCCATCGAACTTCTCAAAGTCCACATGTTTGAACTTTTTAGGGAGTTTAGCGCCTGGGAAGATGCAAAGTTTGTTCATGTCGAAACCGGTAATGGCTCGCTTCTCATTCTTGGCCACAGATTCTTCTAGCTTGAGTATCTTAGCTAGCATTTCAGCCAACTGGGGATTCTCAGGGGGAGGAGGTTGTTCCGGATGTTCATCATTAGGGACCTCTTGATTGCGAGCTCCACCATCGGGTATTTGCTGCTGAGGTGGAGGGAGTCGACTCTGAATATTTAACATGATTGCCATGAGTTGGGCGACTCGGGTGTCATTCCGAACCCTCTCATCATGCATCTCTTTCCTCAGTTGTTCAAACTCGTTAGGGGGATCTTGCTCCTGTTCAGCCGACATGCTTGCTTCGGACTTCGGTGATAAGGATCTAGACAATCTTTGTCCGGGAGGTCGAATCCAAACAGGTAAGGTCTTCTTCTTCCTAGCAGGCCCAATGGTTCAAGAACTGAACGTAAAGCAAAAGCCGGACTCAGATGTGTACTCGATGTGTTTACTATGTACATGAAAGAATGATTTACAAATGCTCACTATCGTCTCATCTCATCTCAACTCACGGAGTTAATCCTATTTCTAGCCTGAGAGTTAATCTACCGGTTTCGGATCTCACTTGGAACCGTTTGCACAGAAGATTGTATCAACACCACGGGTAGGTCGTTACTTGGCGAATACGGTGTTTCAACCTAAAGCCTAAATGTTGACGCCGTAGTGCTTTTCTTGGCCATCCGAGACAAAGCAATGAGGTGCCGTCATCCAGATACAGGCGGTTCCAAGGCTAGTCCGAAACACGGGCGGCCGTTTGGGCACGACCAACACCGGAGGTATCTCAAACTCCATGGATTTAAAGTCTCCTAGACTTCATGTACAACCTAGGGTTATTCTACCGGATTCAAATCTCACTTAAGACCATTGCACAGATGATTTCCAACACCCCGGGTAAACCATTACTCGGTAGGTACACCTAAAGCCTAAATGTTGACGCCGTAGTACTTTTCCTGGTCATCCGAGACAAAGCAATTTGGATGTTGCAATCCAGATACAAATGATCTCAAGGCTAGTTTGAATCACGGGCGGCCGTTTGGGCACGACCAACACCGGAGGTATCTCAAACTCCATGGATTTAAAGTCTCCTAGACCGCATTCGACAGCTTTGGAAGATTGCCCCAATCCTCAAGTTTTCTTTTAAGCGATAAATCCTTGATATCGGATAGTCGGATTTGGGAAATTCTGGTCCACACATATTCCGACAATGATCTAAGATCAGATGCCTAAGGGCGATTGGCCCTCCTCAGGTCAAGGTCCCTTAAACCCGTTTAGATCAGTGTTAGGAATTTTGATGATCCAAATTTTCCCACGTCCGGCCGTCCTAAAGGCTAACTCGTAAGAACAACGCGCATATGGGATGCACGACTCATCATCGGGCTGAGGCAATTTCCTACTAACCGTCGGCAACCTAACTTATGCTATACTGACATGATAACAAGGCAAAAATATGTACGGATGCAAATATATGCGTGTATGCAATATGGCATGCTTGGAAAGACAGAAACACATAGCACGTAACAAGATGGAGCACGTAGACTTAACGTACGGGTTGGGTTGCTAAACGTGGGGCTCTATGGTTAACTATATGCAAAAGGCTGGTTTTGGTAACCAAGGGTACCCTGGACTCAAAATCAAAACCGCCTCCTACCGTTAAAAACGATAGTGACAATGTGATTTATCACGGTCAAGGGCTGCTGGGCATTTCGGGATTCCCTGTCACCGGCAAGCCGGGCAGGATTGCCAAAACACGCCAGCGGGGCTAAGAACCATGCAAATGCAATGCAAAAATCGGATTTCAAACATTTGAAAAATCCCATAAAATATTTTTCGAATTAAATCCACTTTGATTAACACATATTTCAATAAAATTACATAAGTGTAATAAAAAGTGCACAAATGTAATTAAATGAAATATATATTAACCAATCTCCCCAGCGGAGTCGCCAGCTTGTGGACGGCCCACAGAGATCGGTGCGGTTTTTGCGTTCGAAAAGATTCAAAAGATTGTGATTGTTAGAGTCGCCACCCGGATTTGAGGTCCGAACCCGAGAAACCGATAAAATATGACTCATTTGCCCATTTAAAAAAAAAAAGATTTTACTGATCATGGCGGAACCAAAGATTTCTCGGATTCGGGGGTTTGGTTAAGAGAGGGGAAGGGTTTTACGGCACCCCTCTCGCCCGGTCCGTGAACCGGTCTCTATTCAATATTTTATGGGATTTTGAAAATGTTTGAAATTCGATTCTAATCACAAAAATAGGGGGTCTGGAATGGAAATTACATAAACAGCAAGTGAACACAAAATTGCAAAACTAATTGTGAATGCTTGTGCTTGATGATTTATATGAAAATGACAATGACAATAAAGAAAAATTACAACGAATATTCACAGAAAATAACCACAACAGTAACTACACAACAACTCCAAGAATCATGATCATGAGACTTAATCTGACTTATAATCTGGATTCCAGAATAGGGATTGAGCGCTCAAGGGTAATGGATTGAGCGCTCAAGCTCTCCAAACCAGTTTGAGCGCTCAAAGCTCATGACTTGAGCGTTCAAACCAGTTTCTGATTTCCATGAATTTAATCCTTTTTACAGCCTATTCTTTCATTCTTTGTGAGATCAAGCCCTAATAAAACATTTTTCATGATGTTTTAAGTGAAAACAGATGACTTGATCTCATAAAGAATAAGGAAAATCAAAGAATCACCATAAATTAATGAAGAAATTGCTTGGGAATGGAAATAAGAGAAGTATCCAGATCATATGCCTAACAAAAATTACTCACACACACAAAAAGAGGTTAAATCAACAGTAACCAACAAAAGAGCCTAAGAACAGTTCGAGCGCTCAAACATATGACCTTGAGCGCTCAATCCCTAATGTGGCCTTCTGGTTTTTGACTTGAAAGCAGATTCTGAGTGGTTCAAAGGGCCATAAACACATAAGATAAAGATTTATGAAACTATGCAGTCACTGTATTGCATTCAAATACAGAATTTTCAAAGGTTTTGAAGCTTGATTACCATAAAATTGTTAATCCATACTCATGCAAGTGATTTTGAAGTACAACATGAGCTTTTTTTGAGGATTAAATGAGCATGATTAACTATTAAATGGTAATCAAAACCAAGAAAAAGCTCAGAACTCAACAAAACAGAAACTGTTCCAAGCTGAGATTGAGCGCTCAAAGACTGAGGTTTGAGCGCTCAAACCCTGTTGAAACTGCAGATTTGAAAATGTTTTTGAACAACTTTTAGACCTTTGTGAGTTCAATACAAGTATAAAGGAACTTGTTTGAACTCACTGGCCTCCCTCAGAAGGATCAGAACAGTGAATGAATTCACATGTGTAGCTACCTTTTGGAAATGGTTGTAACTTGAACTTGATTTTGAGCTTGGTGATAGAAGATTGTGGGTGTTTTTACCGGTATTTTGGATGGGTGAGACAATGTGTGTGGTTGATTGAAGATTAAGGATCGAATTTTTAGATTTGAAGAGTGGTTTTTGCAAGTGGTTTTGATGGAGTGTGAGTGGTATTGTAGAGAGAGAGAGAGAACGATTTCTGGAGAATTTTTCAGCTGGAGTATGAGGATGGATTCCCTCCAAAACCAGGGGTGATGAATGGTTTAAGTAGGAGTGAGTGGCGGGAAAGAAAGGAGAGAGAGTAAGTGGGTTTTGTATTTGGGATGGGTTAGGGGTAGTTTAGGAGTAGTGTTAGGGTGTATTGTACGCATAAAGATCGTATAAGATCACCCCCAGACGCTCCCATGCAGAAAATCTCATGATTAGATATTCTGCAGATTCTTGACTGGTTTAGAGTTGAGCGCTCAAAGCCGTAGGCTTGAGCGCTCAAGGTGCTCCTCGGGGGTTTGAGCGCTCAAGGCCTCAAGCTTGAGCGCTCAAGGCTCTTGATGGCAGATTGATGGTTTTGTTTGGTTTGATGATGCTTGGATTGGTTTGGGTTATTTGGTGGTGTTTGGTTGATTTTAAACAAGTTCAAGTCATTTTCACAAGTTTCGGGTAGTCAAGATTGGTCCGTTTCATCATCGGGAATGCTCGAGCATATCCCGGGTTCAAAATCGGGGTGTCTACAACTTCCTCCGAAGCTCTTCCAGTTCGGTCAACTGCGACTTAACGGCTGCGAATTCCGAGGCCTTGGTAGCGAGCGCCGTCTCGGTTTCCTTCCTTTTCTTCACCTCCCCCTGATATTTTGTTTTCAATGCGCTGAGGGCGTTGGAGGTAGATACGAACTTTTGATGGTAACCCATCACAGATTGGCAAGCCTGAAAATCGAGAAGAAGGCAGTCAAAATACGGATAAAACATGTAACTTGCTACCGAAAAGTTGAAGTTAATTCAAGAAAAGAGCTTACCAGGGTCAAGTTGGCAAACATGTCAACGACATTCCCCTCCAGATCTGCCGGCACCTTCTTCATATCCTCGGGGAGGCACACCCCTTGAATGAGAGGTACCGCCACCCTTGGATTGGTCCGAACACTGTCCGACGTGAAGATAGGCGGGCCGCCACGGAAAGCTGGCGAGAACTGAAATGGGGCTTTATCGGGTTCGGATAGCTTGCTTGCAGCGTCAACCTTTTCGGTAACAATCTTTTCTGGAGAGTTCAGAGCGGGACCCTCACCAGTATCCGAGCCGCCCTGCATCCTTTGCTTCTTCAGCTCAGCCGAAGTCGTTGCGTCACCGATAACAGGGGCCCTCTTTGCCATCACGGTGGGAGCGCTGACAATCTTCATGGTCTTTCTCTTCTTATTAAGGAGACTCGGGAGGTCGTCTAAGCCGTCACCCATGTTATCCTCTTCAATGAATTTTTCTTCAAGGGGCACCCTAATTCTTCCAATTAGATCTTGGATTTTCGCTCGGTGCAGATCAAACTTGGAGTTAGAACTTACGTCCACGGGTTCAACCGACTTCCCCTTACTCGACGACCTCTTTCTTTTTCTGCTCAGACCGGCCTTCTCGGACGCGAGTAAACCTATCAGAGTATTTTGTCTCGGGATAGGGTATCTGCCATCGTTGTCAGGACCGAACTCAAAGTTACCCCGAACCTCTACAAAATCGTTGGCCCAGGGGTCGGAGTCTGGCAGATGATCAATCAAATATTACCCGGGCTCTTTAGGGGTACTTCGAAGGGACAGAAACCGGCGCTCAGAAGGACTATTTTTAGAAACGTTGTAAACTCCGACCAAGTCGCTTAGGTTAAAAATAAATCCAAATTTCTCCCGTAACACGAACACGCTGTTAACAATCTGAAAAGAATTCATTGCCAAGAACCTCGGGTTGATCTGGTACTCGTATAGAAACTGACGGAGCAGCTAATCGGGAATCGGAGCCCTCCCTCCGTTATCGCCAGGAGAGGAACAGTAATATGATCCTGGAAAAAAGTAATGTCATCTTTTCGGACTAGCCGGAGCTCAACATCGGGGGGAATCTTATACTTTCGACAGAAAGCTCGGTAACTTCCGGCCTTCCCGTTGAAGTACTCCAGGTACACGTTCGCCCCTTTTACCGAGGTCTTGGCCTTGGGAGGTGGTGCCTCTTGCTGTGGGTTCTCGGTAGCATGCTCGACTGATGGGTTCTCGGCGGTTGGCTCGTAAATAGACCCGGTGTTATCCGCTTCGGGGTTCCAGACCTCCACGATTTGGACATCGGGGTTACCGTCTCTCCTATTCCCAAGATTTATGGATTCGGTATGGTCGCTACTGATCTCACCTTGGTTAACCGAATTCTCGCTCCCGGATCGAGCATTTGAATTAATATCTATGGGATTAAGGGGAGCAAAACCCTCGTCTACTGGACCTATGTCTGCGGACGCCATCCCTACGTCAGGCTCAAGGAAGGTTTGTCCGAGACGATAGTTTAAGCGATTATAACTACGTACGGAGGACTCGGAGTCGCTCGTCCTATTTGAACTCCCCGAGGAAAGGACAAAAGGCTCCAAGGTTGAAGAACCTGACAAAAGTGCACGGGTGAAAAGCAGTTAGCCATACAACTGATATTGGTCTAAAGCTCTCGTCTAAATCACTAAGTGCAAAGTAGGCTCGGACCAATTCCGAGCCAAAAACCCAGTTGATCTGGGCACTATTTGTGCTTCTCGGACATCCTAGGCAAGGGAAGGGCTACCGATGGCTCGAGATCTATCTCGGCCAAAGTCTGGATCTCTTGTTTCGGACGACAAACAACATTACGACCTAAAATCTAAGGATAGAAGGATCGAAAAGTGACTTGAAGAGTCACAGGGGTGGTTCTAACATTGAACACGATGAACAGTGAACCGTCGTGTTCAACTGCTCATTACGCGATCCTGCAAATCACTTAACAAATCGTGAAAAACTCTTTTCTAGTGAACAAAAACTCAGTTTAATCGACTCAAAATAGCAAAATGGAGATGAAATCCACAATCAAAAGGAGAAAAAGAGTGAGTTTTCGCAGGAGAATCGTTACCTGAGTAAGACCGGTGAAAAGTGGCAGTGGTGGCGGAGATGAACCGACGCGGTGGTTTCTGTCAGAAAATGGCTAAGGAAGAGATTGAACGTGGTGGAAAGTGGTGGTGCGAAGGCTGAGAGACACGATCGTGGTTTCGCCGGAAAAAATGGGATTGCAGAAAGCTTGGAATGGAAGGAGCGGGAGTGAGAGAAAAGTGTTTCTCACTCTAGAGTTGGCCTATTTATAGGTGGCATGGGGCGTTTAAAACGCAGCGCGGGAAACGAGGCAACGTTTGGGCGGCGTGACTAAAATTATGACACGTGTCATGGATGTGACTGCCCGAGCCTATCCTCTGACAGCTCACATAAGCATGTCTCTCTCAGATAAAACCGCGATCCGTGTACGCCTCTCACGCCCAATTGATATCGACCACGTGGTGCGATCCGAGTCCGTCCACGAAGCCATCAGGATTAGAGCTCGGTTAAAAGAAACACAATGGAAGAGGCTTGCTTTTCTCGGATGCACTCCACGCTTGCCTCGGGGAGCACAGCGGCCCAAGCTGGACATTCAACTCCTTTCTCGGAACCATATGTCTCGGAAGAAGTTGAGGGGCTATTGTAGTGGGCCGAAATCTAGCAACCCAAATGGGGCTCGGTTGATGAGCCCGGAAGGGATTGGGCCCAGGTGGACCTCCGGACCAACCAGGGAACAAAACACCATAGGCCGACCGAGCTTGGTCAATCCAAGACAAACCGGTGTCTCAGCTGGTAGACCATGAACCGGACGAGCCAACCGAGAAGGATCATATCCGAGATGGCTCGGAAGGATGATCCGAGATTCCGGTGACGACCTACGTGACGTCACCAGAGGCGGTTAATGCTCGTAACAAACTGGGGAAGGCACATGTGCATGGGACAGCTGTACCTACGTCAGCATGATGGCACCCGAAACGGTTACACTACGTGTCCAACTGTGATTGGAGGATGCGAACATGCGATGCATGCAAATCTGGCTCATGACGCTCGGTGACGTCATCCGAGCCAGATTGACCGATCTGCCCCTGTACTTTGGTAGCCTATAAATACGAAGCAACGAAGCCCTAAACGGGTACGGAACATTTTCTCTCTCTACAACTACTCTTAATTCACCTTTCTTCTCCGATCACTTACTTGATCGTCGGAGTGCCTTCCCTGGCCACACTCGGGCCAGGTTGGGTGCTAATGGCGGGTGCTCAGTGTGCAGGGGCTCGTGGCAGATCTCACTCACCATTCACTCGCTGCTCACTCGGGTCAAGAGTTGCTCAAGAGGTTCTACTGGATTTTTGAGGACACCACAAATAGTACTTTGCGTGATTATCTATAGAAGAATATTACGTGCCCCAACAGAATTTGAATATTTATATGTACTTACAAAATGTGGTGGGCCCCATTATTATTATACATTATTAATTTTAGTATATGCTATGTGGTGAGTCCCAATTACCCTTAGGAAATAGAGTGTCCCGGCTTTATTTTTAGCTTTTCGTTTTGAACTTTTTGACTTTTTAGATAATGATCAGAATCTATTTTAAATTTGGTGAGAATGTTTGAGAGAAATGTCCAGAGTGCGTTTTGCAACATGAGTGTTTTTGGGAGATATGTGAAGAATATATATTTTGCATGTTTTTTTTTTTGTTACTGAAAATGAGAAAAATAGAAAATGAGAAGTCAAAAAGCTCCCCAACCCGTCTTTTTCACATGTCCTCTATAACTCTCAAAATTGAACACATGTTATCCTAAAACATGTTTTGCAGTGAGCCTGCCAAACACCCATAAGTTAAAAATGGGAAAATGAAAAGCTAAAAAATTAATTGCCAAACACACCCGAAATGATTTAACAGTATTGCAGTCGATTTCGAATTTGCACACGACCATAAAAAAATCCATTGCCGTTCTACTTGTACGTATGAATTAAAGAATTCAAACTTGAAAATTACTCCTAAGCTCGTTTGACTGGCATGTGGAGGCCGGATGACTTGGGGGGTGTTCCACTATAGTTTTTTTGGTTTTTTGATTTTTTTGGATATTTTAGTTTTGCAAAAAAACTAACTTGTTTCACTAACTGGTTTTTTGGTTTTTAGTTTTGCAAAAAAACTAACTTGTTCCACTAATATGTTTAGTTTTGCAAAAACACTAACTTGTTCCATAACTAGGTTTTTTGGCTTTTTTGGTTTTTAGTTTTGCAAAAAAAATTAAGTGGTTTTTTGTTAGTGGAATGAGATAGTTTTTTGGTTAGTAGGCCCATTCCTATTTGTTTCTTGGACCTTGGGTTTTTGAGAATTAAGTTTTTGGGCTTGACACAACCATGTCTCCACACATATTCTAGCGTAACTTCCTCGTTTAGCTTCCGACGTGTTGTTGTCGATTTTGAGTAGTTTTCCCCGTTTGTTAGCTATCATTTCCATACCCTCCTCATCATGGAATTCAAGTGGGAGAAGGGGAATTCTCAACCAGACAGCAGAATTCATTGCCACAACCATGTCTGCCTTGAATTCAGGATGCCATTTACGAATCGTTAAGCCCATTAGAGATGGGTTTTTGTGATTTTGGTTAGCTTAAATAACTGAGTTTTCTATTGTCAGTTCAATGAGTTGACAATAAGCACACATATTCCTCCACACTTTTCACATATTTTACTACACTTTTACACTTTTCTTTACATTTTTCACACCTTTCAATACACTTTTTAAACCTTGATATGGGCTAACTTTAGAATTTGCTTGAGTTTTCCAAATAATAAAATGAGAATTCTCATTTTAGTTAAGTTTTATAGAGGAATGATAAAATCATATTGTGTTCTAAAATGATAAAATATAGTTTGATAAAATCTCTAACCAATTTTTTTTATCATTTGAAGAATGATTTTGATAAAATCCGAGCTAAAATATGATTTTATCTATCGGCAAACTCACCCTAAATAAATGGCTACAATGTCCATTTTGATAATCTGCTGCACATGGTCTAAATGTGGATGTGACACCGGTTTTACATCCACCCATGTAGGAGTATTACATTTGATATGGCAATGGCATTTGTACATCAAGTGTAATAGTTTGTAAATTGTTCAGTGTCTGTAGCATTGTTCTAAAAAACTACAAATACACAATATATATACCAAATTTTATGGGACTCGTATTGGTGTTCTACACAAATGATCAAAACCGTTCTATTTAGTTAAACCATGTTCTTAAAGTCCATTCAAAAAAATCAAGAAATTTGAGTACTAGTAAGAACTTGATCGATTATTGTGTCTGAATTCAGAGAGACAAAGGTATAAGTTATTCAAACCGTTACTAATATTCGAATGAGTAGACTTTTAAAGAAATTTCTAAAACAATGTGTAACGACCTGCCCCAGATGACCTGCTAACTTTTAGCACAACTATGTTGCTCAAAAGATTAACCTCAAATTATATAGTAGTTGTTCGAAATTGTTTATATATTACTCGATTTTCCTTTAGCCTACTGATGTGGGAAATCTTAGGATCAGAATGTACCTATTGTGCCTCATGGTACATCGCTTTCACCCTCCAAACGATGTGAGATAAGGTCTTGCTTAAGCTCCTCTCTAAGGTGGGATCCACTCGAGCACTACAAGCACCTCAAACTCTTTCCTTGTAGGGCTCGTCCGAGCATGTCTCATTGCGGGACCCACCACCTATAACGACTCGCCCCAGCTGACTTGCTAACTTTTAGTCCAACCGCACGGTTCAAAAGATTTACCTTTAGTTAGGCCTAGTTTTAGCAACCCAGTTGCTAAAATCATGGTGCGGAAACACTTAAACTAGGCCTTAGTAATTGCTCAAAATCGTTTACATATTACTCGATTTTCCTCTAATCCACAGATATGGCATACCAAACAATGTTTAAAAAAGATCTGGTGTAAATTTGGTGTACACCGAATATTGTACTGGCCATAGTTGGGGTCCTTGAATTAAATTACTCCTGCTTTTATGTACGCTCCACCGACTTGGGAACTCTAGGGGCCGCTTGTTATAAACACGTCGCGAACCGCTTGTCAGCGATAAATACAAACACGCGTCATTTCCTGATAACACCATTCAAATCCACACCTCACCGTCATGTAACTCAAAACCTTCCCACAATTTTAACCGCAGTAACACCTGTATTTTCAACCAAACAAAAGTTTACCTAACCCAACCCCAGATAAAACAACAGAACAATTATTATGTGGAATTTTTTTTTTATTACTCCCTCTGTCTTAAAAAATTGGTCCAGTATTTTATTTTTGACTGGCCCATAATGTTAATTCCTTTACAAAAATTCATGTACTTTATTTGATAAGAAAAATGCTAAAATAGACCCAATTGGCTTATTTTAAAGTTTAAAAAGTGTGTTAAAAAGTATGAAAAATGCATAAAGGTAAATGTAAATGTATTTAAAAGTATAAAACATGCACAATAGTATGTGTTCTTTTTTTCAAGACCCATTTGATAAATATTGAATTTACCCTTCTTTCGATGCGACAAGAACCATTTCAAATGAAAATTGTAATAATTATGGGTAAAATGAGAAAAACAAAAATGAAAAAAAAATACTCCCTCTGTTTTAAAATAATTGTTCACTACGAAAAATCGTGTCATTTTTTAAATAAAAAAATAAAGTAATTCTGTATATCGTGTTTCGAATTTTTTCAGTCTTTGGTGTGAAAAAAATTCAAAACACGATACACGGAAGTACTTCATTTTTAAAATTTGAGAAACGACAAGAGAGAGAGAGAGAGAGAGAGAGAGAGAGAGAGAGAGACTTATTTTGAAACAAAGAGAGTAATGATTATGTCATTTAAAAAAATGAAAATTCCAAAGTGGCCCTAACTTTTTGGGACGGAGAGAGTTTTTTTTTTGGTCATGTTTTAAGAGAGAGAATGGCTGATAATCGATCCCTCGGTGAGCATGGGGTGTGCAAGGCCTAAACCAATTGGGCTAGGCCACCACCTCGATTCTGCAGAGTTAAATATCTCAGACTTTGTAATGTTTAATTTTTAATGTGAGTTTCTTTATTATATTACAAAAAATTAGGAGTTGTTCTTCTATAAGTGATTTATTGGCTTATTTGGTTTTTCACAATTTATGAGATTGGTTTTTCTCATCACATTCATCAATCTAAAAGGCCACATAAGCCAATAAGTTAATGAAAAATTGAACAACCTCTTCCTGTTTCCTCTAGTTTAATACAGTAAGACATATATGTATAAGAATGATACAGATTTTAAATAAGGAAATAATAAGACGACAAAAAATTATTTGCAATTTAGAATTCAGACTGAAAATTTTGAGTTTGGATCAACAACTAACATATATGTTTACCTGAGTTTATTCTTTCCACGTCCGATGAAAGTATTTTAAATTTAATAACTTATATTACTAACATTCGATTATTCAAGAAGTACCGACCCCTCTGCATCGACCATGTATCGAACGGTTTTGGAGACTTACCTTTGAGTCCCACACGAATGATCTGAGCGTTCATATATTCATCTTATAATGATTTTTCAAAGAGCCCCGCGAGAATAGCTTCATCGAATGTGCGTAAGTAGTTGATCCAAAATCACCTCATTTCATTCAAACGGGTCCTATGGAGCCGATCGGTACATGGTCCGTGTATGACGGTGGTATGCAAATACCAATGGGAGTGTTGTGCTATTAAAAAAGGAACACTCGAACGGATATTAAAAAAATGGACCCCTAGTATTTTTGTATTTTAACAGCAGTAGAAACTTACAGACCGTAGATTTTTAACCCAACAAAAGTTAACCAAACTCAACCCCAGTTAACACCAAATAAATACCCCCCAAACTCCACCGCCACTTCCATAAACCGGAAAACCAGAGCCCCAAAAGCATGATGATCGGAGAGAGAAACATTTACCCCAAGCCAACGGTCCACATCCCACCGTGGCCTCTATCCGATGATCCAACGGCCGATATCTCCTTTCCCTACTCCCTAACCCCCAATGCCGCCGACGACTACTCTCCGTTTGACCCCTTGACGGAGTTATACCACTGCCTCCCATCAAACGACGTCGATTTGGACTACGAAGAGTCTCCGTCGGATCTTCACTCCGACGCCTACTACTCCGGCGATCAGTTCAGGATGTTCGAGTTCAAGGTGAGGAAGTGCACCCGGGTCAGGTCGCACGACTGGACCGAATGCCCGTTTGCCCACCCGGGCGAGAAGGCCCGGCGCCGTGACCCTAGGAAGTTCCACTATTCGGGTACGGGTTGCCCGGAGTTTCGGAAGGGGAGCTGTTTGAAGGGGGAAGCGTGTGAGTACGCGCATGGGGTTTTTGAGTGCTGGCTACACCCGGCGAGGTACCGGACTCAGCCGTGTAAGGATGGGACCCACTGTCGACGCCGTGTCTGCTTCTTTGCTCACACGCCTGATCAGCTCCGGGTCTTGGGCCCGATGGAGTCGGGTTTAAATGGGTCGGGCTCGAATGGGTCGATTTCGCCGGCGATGTCTGAGTCGCCGCCTTTTTCGCCCATGACTACTGGTAGCAACTCACTGAGTCGGTCGCTGGGTTCGAACTCGGTGAACGAAATGGTTGCATCTCTGCGCCAGTTGCAGCTCAGCAAGGTTAAGGGTCCATTTGTCTAAATTTTCGTTCTGATAGTATTTTTTTTTATTTCTTTTCCTCATATTTTCTAGAACTTACATGGACATCAAATTTAGAAAATTGATTTTTGTACTCAACTTAATTTCACTCTAAAATATTTAAGCACCAAAAAATAAGGTTGAAATAAGTGTGAATTTTCACTATGGGATTTTCGGTATTTTTAGACCATAAATTTTTAAATCACAGTCGGTCTTTTACGATAAATTAATTTGACAACTTGTAGTCTAAAAATAACGAAAGTATCGTAGTGGAAACTTACCGTAACTCTGTTTTGTCTTTATTTGAACTTTTGTTTATTTTCGGTAAATTTTTTACACGTTTATGTATCCTTTTGTTGGGACAAATTGGTACTTCCTAAAATTTTTTGACAGTTATACATAAAATCACTAAAATAAATAATACTGACCGTCTTTTTAAGGCTAATTAACTCATTTTCTTGTTCTTTGGGCGTTCAGAGAGGCCCTCTGGGCTTTGGGTCGCCAGGGTTATCAATGACCCGCCCCGGTTTCTACAGCTTGCCATCTACCCCGACTAGGGCCATGACCCGATCCGGGATGAGGCCGTTTGAACTGGAGGAGGAACCTGTGATGGAGAGGGTGGAGTCAGGTAAGGATCTCAGGGCCAAGATGTTTGAGAGACTAAGTAGGGAGAACCCGTTGGATCGGGCCTACCCGGGAGAACCGAATCCGGGTCCAGATGTTGGGTGGGTCTCAGATTTGGTTCAGTGAAAAAGTGGTTCTGGTTCTTTTTGGATGCTCAATTGGTTTTGGGGTTGGTATTTTGGTTCATCTCTCTTTTGCCTAATGTGCATATTGATTTGGGATTATATTGGATGAGATGAAATTTGGAACACTCATTTTGCGAACGGAGACACTGACCCGGCCGCAGGCAACTTCACAACCGTATGATGTTGTGGGACCCATGTACCGTAAGATGTGGGTCCCACGTATCCGACGGCTGGGAAGTTATTTGTGGTCGGTGGTTCTGTCTGTGTGTCTGTGTATGTATCAATTTGAAGATTCTGTGTATATGTATGTAAGTAATGGTAAAAAAGTAGTAGAAGGATATGGAGGAGGAAGAAGAAGAGTAGAATCTTGTTTTGGGGAATTTGTCTCTCAAAAGAAATTGAAAGCAACTTGGGGAACACTTTTGTATAGATCAAGGCTGGGGGGGCTGCCCAAGAAAGAGGTAGCAAGCAGAACATTTACATTGGGTTCTTCCCTTTTGGAGTATTGTTTTGCTTTCTCGTTTCATAATGTCTGCTGTTTAACCCAATATATGAATGTAATGGTGCATTGAATTTGCTACTTAATTAGTTCTGTCTCTTTGTTCTTGGCTTTTCTTATTCATGATAGAATTGCTTCATAGATGTGGGCTTAACCCTTGGCTCTCAAAGGACAGGTCTGAAGTTCGAGTCGAGTCTATGGAGAAACATCGAACTCTCTTTGGATGTTTAACTCACTACCTTCTTTACTAATCCCGCGAAACCAAACCGTGTCTTTACTAATCCCGCGAAACCAAACCGTGCTGATGTATACCATATGCCAAAAAGAGAGAAGAATAGAATTGCTTTTTCTCAAATTTTTATGAATTAAGTAGTGGAGCGATTGGTCAATGTTCTTAGTACTATCACGTGATGTCTTAAAACTCTCTAATTTCAGACATTTTACTTGCGACCTGCATTGGAGGACTAAGTGGTAGTACTGTCACGTGATGTCTTAAAACTCTCCAATTTCCAACATTTTACTTGTGACTTGCATTAACTCTCCAATTTCAAACATTTTACTTGTGACCTGCATTGGATGACTCAGTGGTAGTACTGTCATGTGATGTCTTAAGACACTCCAATTTCAAACATTTTACTTTCTTAAAACTCTCCAATTTCAAACATTTTACTTGGGACCGGCATTGGAGGACTCAGTGGGACCACGTGGCGGTCAATAACAAGAGGTATGGCATGTGGGTTCCGATGGTCAAAGCTTTGGCAGTTGGATATCTTGGTTTATACAAAGCTCAAACTTGTTCCAGAGCTATGGAAGTCCTAATTTAGGATTGGTAAAGTGGTCTTACATTGAGATATCGGGGTTTATTTTCACTTTAGGTCTCAGGTTTGCTTCTTCTTGTCAAGAAACTCTTGGGGTGGTTCTCTTCGTCAAGAAACTCTTGGGGTCACTGGATAATATTCTTGGTCGTTAACTTCTAAGGTCCCGGAATTAGTCAAGGCGTGCACATGCTAGTCTAAACATCCAGTTATAAGGAAAAAAAAAAAATCGGTTGAATATTATGTTGTGTTGGATCAGCATGATTCAGCTGTGGATATATAATAATATGGAGTAAATGGGACGTGTATATGTATAAATATATATGGATTATGTGCATATCTATTTGTATATAATATGGGTGTAATCAAATGTATGTCTGTATCTAAGCGACAGAGACAAGATTAGGTTGAAAGGGTAAAGTGGTGTAGGAGTAGTTTATTGATCTATATCCACTGCTCAATTTCCATTATAGAAAAAGAGTCCAAGGGGTTGAGATTTTGGTTTGTTTTTACAGTCCCCTGAAAATGGGAATTGGCTGGAAATTACTGGAATTTGGTACTGTAAAATACTGGGATGTGGGAAAAGAGAGATCTCTGACACAAGGGAAAAAGTGTGAAGAAGATATTGCAGAATCATCCCTTTGCTTATGATTCTTACTTGAACCCCTTTGGAAGCAACCAAAAGAATTCAAAGGAAAAGTTTGCCTTGCATCATGATGCCATCTTTCTCCAAATTTCTCACTCTTGCTGTCCTAAATGGAATTCAATGGGCCATGTGAAAAACTTGACAAGTTAGTAGCAAGTCCGTTAATTTGGGATTGGGGGACTCTGTTCTCCATAATGGACGGCATGTGCTGTTAACTCTCAATTTGAGCTGTCCATTTTGGTAATCAATAGTTTAGATTCATAAATGAATTTTTAAATCCTAAGTTATGCGAGAGTTTTCTTAGCGGTAAGAGTTCATCTGTGAATCTAAACTATCAATTGCGAAGATCGGCGGCTCGAATGGGTTGACAAGGCCTGTCGTCCCTCATTATGTGGGGTTCCCATAGTGACTTTGAGTCGCTACATCCCCGTAGTGACCTCAATTGTAAGCCTCCTGAATCTTCATTTGCGATTGGAACCGTTCATTTTTTCAGGATTGGTGAAAACATTATGGGTTCAAAAAATTATGCTCAATTGGTACACACACAATTGAGACAAATTTGTTTTAAAATATTGTCTCCAAATGATAGTGGCCATTCATATAAATAGTATTTGAACATATGACTATCAATATCCAATTAATTTGATTTTTTTACATGAATGATCTATTCAACATTTCCAACAAATTATACCAGTTCTGATCCCAAATATAAATTATAGATAACCCACGTGTATTGATATCATTACAGGGATGTAGTGACTGGTGTCAATACAGGTATCCGAAATCCGTTATTTTGTGTCCAACTAGTATTGTCTAGGTTATTATTATTATCATTTTATTTTTTGGTAACTTTGTGTTTTTGCATGTTTTGTGTCGAAATTGTGTTGTTGAAGTTATTAGAGCATCCTTATGTGGATGAACAAATTAACTTTTTAATAAAAATAGAGAGCCAAAGCCCAAAATAAGGCCAAAATCAGGCTCACCAAATGGTTGATCAAATTTGTTAAGTTTCTGACTTTCCTACAATATCGCACCAAATTTAGTGCAACAGTGTTCACTCACAAGGGCACTATTCACGCACTGTTCACAAACTATTCATGCACTGTTCACTTTTTTTTTAAAAACTTTTGGGGAGTAAGAGTAGAAAAAAAGAATAGTTTAATACTATAATAAAGTTAGAATAAAGAGTCTGATTTTGTGAGTTTTTTGAAAAGTGACTTGCTAAATTTGTAAAAGGTGTTTATGAAGTTAAATTTGGTGTTTTTTTTGGTGTCTTATAAAAGGATGCCCTTAGTGATTTTGTCCAAAGAAAGACTGAGTTGTCCTAGTAGTATAAAGATTAAGGACCAGTCAAATGCTCCTAGTATTGTCCATTTGTTTTGTGGAACCGTTCGGGGTCTATTGTTAATAATGATCATAACCGTTTCTTTTAAAGCTCGTTGATTACTTCAATCATGCAAAAAATCATGTTCATCGGATACTGATTAATGCCTTAATAAAACACAATTATCTAAACACATTTACGTCAACCGTTGAGGACATTTTAATGGCTTTCCTGGACTTTTTTTTCCCCACTTTCTGTGCAACTGAACAGGAGTTATGGAGTTTTTTATTTGGTGAATTATCACAATCTACCTTAATTTATAATTTATATTATGTGTTTATCATAATATCGCAAACAAATACAGCTATCATAAAAATCATCGTAGATTGAAATATATTTGAATCAAAACTACTAGAGCCTCACCACTTTTCTTCCCCTTACTAGTAAATTTCCTACTTACCCAAAATAAATAATATATATATAGGATCAACTTCTAATGAGGGATTCCTCGTTTTAAATAAAATGAGGACCAAGCAATTTTTTCACTTTCCGAATTGAATTTTGACGATCTGAACCGTCGTTTTTAACAAAAAATGATCGGATGAAGCCCTTACGGGTATTTTTTTGGGACGAATCCTCGCGGTGGACCGTAAAAACACATTTTAAACACATCTAATGGTTCGGATCGTCAAAATTCAATTAGGAAAGTGGAAAAATTGCTTGGTCCTCATTTTATTTAAAATGAGGGATCCCTCATTAGAAGTTGATCCTATATATATATATGGGTGCGGTTCCGTTAACACAACGAATAACACAACATTTGACACAAATTCTTTTTTTTAAATCCCACGCGAATGATCGGAGCCGCTCAATTTATCTAAAACATGGTTTTAAGATTATTTGTAAAAAATTAACTCATTTGGATATCGGTAAGGGCTTGATCAGTTCATTTAGTTGATTCCTGTCAGATTTTACTGGATAAATTTGAATGAACCGATCAAGCCTTTACCGATATCCAAATGAGTTGATTTTTTACACGTAATCTTAAAAACATATTTTAAACAATTTGAATGGGTCCGATTATAAGCGTGGGGCTCCGATTATTGTTGTGTCAAATGTTGTGTTATTCGTTGTGTCCATGGAACCGTCCCGATATATATATATATATATATATATATATATATATATATATATATATATATATATATATATATATAGCTCAAACTTCTTATCCACACTCCCGGATTTAAGGAAAAAATGGGGTTTTTTTGTGTTGCAAATTTTTTTTGGAAAATCCGATCCGTCCAATGTGTTCAGAAGGTGTTTTCAAGGGTCCACGCGAAAAATCTTCAAAAAAAAGTACCGGGAAGGGCTTGATCCAATTAGTTTTCGCAAAAAATGTAAATATATATTTTTTGCGAAAACTGCTTGGATCAAGCCCTTCCCGGTATTTTTTTTGAAGATTGTTCGCGTGGACCATTGAAAACACCTTTTGGACACATTGGACGGATCGGATCGTAAAAAAAAAATTTGGATCATGAGGTGCGGAAATTAAAAGTCCGGATGTGAAGCAAACCCTATATATATATATATATATATATATATAAAATGACAGAAATTTTAAAAACGGACTAACAAAGGAAGTATTTAAATCGAAGATAGTGATCATCCGCTTTGAAAGTTAAAAGTCGTGAATTTTAATATCGAGTTTAATGGATTTGGTGGGTTGCTTTTCTCATAGGGAGGCAGCAGTATCAACACCATCCCATCACTCCATCAGAGATGCATCTAGGTGCCTGGTGGGGTCTATCACACCTCCAGAACTTTAAAGAAGAAGAACACCTCAATTTCAATTTTGCTACTCCATAATTTTTTTATATACTAAATTAAACAACTTTGCTATTCACACAGATGAGGCATGCGAGCACTCACGTCGCGTGGGGTTTACTTTTGAGTTCCAAAAAAATAATTTAAATCGTTCATCAAATTTGAAATAATGCTTTGAGTTACCTCACAAAATATCAGCTAAATTTGATGATTTAAGTTTTTAATTCAATCTTCTAACTTTCATTCAGGTTAATATTCTTGAATTCTGAATAAAAAAGTTAGAAGATCGAATAATGTACAAAGTTAAAATCATCAGATTGAGCAGGGTTTTTGTAGAACTACTCAAAAAAATATTTTAAATTTAATGAATGATTTGAATCGTATGTATTATGTATACTCACTAGGCATATATACATGATACGTGCACTCTTCATCTGTGCGAGTAGATTTTATGTTAATTTAACTGTAAGATAATTTCATGCTTTCAACCGAGAGACTATTTTCTTGCATGTTTCAACAATACTCTAGGATCTAAGGCTCTTTCCACTATACATTGAATTATTGATGTTGGATTGGGCTCTTGGAGCATTAGGTAGCGAAATAAAGATACCCCTTTTTCACTTCGAAATTATGATAGCTTGCATCATCGGGAGTCGGGACTGAAATATTACGCGAGTTCTTATTTGAAAAGTCTATAATTTTGAATCCGCGGTCTCATGTGTTTGGTGGAATTAATGTATATTACCTTCATCTCATTTGATTAATTTGTACAAGTGTTTGCGTTCTCAATGATTGGAATCGTTTTCTCTTGAAAGGTGCAACATCGAAATCCTATCAGATTTTATTTTCCGTATTCTCTGTCATGAGTTGGCACTGTAAAATATAATGTTAGAGGGTTAAATTATTATGGCGATTGTCGACTGTTAGCCGAAAGCAAAATCTCCTATTGAAACTTGTACAAATTATTGGGTTGTGACACAATTATTGGGTAAACCTAGGTCTGCATTGGTCCGTACCAATGAATGTGTAGCAACCTCAGGTCCGATTGGATGCAAGATGAGTTTTTGAGAATTAAATAGTAAGGATAGGTAAGATAGTATGAGGTATTATTTATGGAGGGTGGTGGGCCGACACTGATATGACATTTATAAAAATTGGATAAATTAGTACTTGGTTTGGAAGATTTTGGTAAGAATGGGGGATAAAATTGTACGTGGTTCGTTTTGTAGTTGAAATGGCGGATAAAGATAAATTAGAGGGATTTGGGGTGGATTGGCCCTGATTAGAGATGACTCATCCTGCCGGATAAAATATAGACAGGGTCTACCTTGTCCATTATTAAGAGGGGCGTGGTCGGACTAAATGGTACGGAGATTAAATAGTTTGGGTAGTCGGGTACCCAATTCCTTTCCAAACCATGGATCACTTATGGGCTCAGGATAACTAATCCAGGCCCAACTTAATCCACCCACCTATGTCCCAATCCAAACAAGCCCCAGGGAACTCTTCTTTTGACACTATAGAATTGAAAGGGATTAGAATAGGGAAAACTATGCCTAATGATAGAATTGAAAGCGATTAGAATAGGGAGAATAGCATGCCATATATAATCAAGAGAATCAAATCGGACTCGACATCATGAAATTGGCAGACATGACATCAAGAAATTGGCAATGCCTCGTTTGGCAGCTGCATTTTGACATTTATTACCCTTTAGAGCCCGAATGGTGAGGGGAAGAAAAGATACGAGGCTCTATGTAGTTTTTATTCAATCAAGTGTACGAGGTTGTACAACAAGATAATCTCAACCACAAATGTCGAATCCAGAGTGACCTCAAATTACAACAATGATACATACACACAAAAAATACCCCGAAATGACCCCGAAAAACACATCCAAGGGGTGAGATTCACCCAGTACACTGTTTTAAACAGTGTACTGGGTGAATCTCACCCCTTGGATGTGTTTTTCGGGGTCATTTCGGGGTATTTTTTGTGTGTATGCAGACTTTCCGATCAAATTATGATACTTGACCATGACAAACCCCTTGAGTTGGGCAGGGCGGCAGAGCCATATGTGTGGTAACGGAGAGACCTAGTAGTTCGAATGCAACAACCGTTCTATATGCACAGATGGGGTGCACTGACCGACGCCGGAGATCCCCTTGTGGGTCCCACACGGTCGATCCGAGTTGTCCATTCATCCCAAAATCAAATTCCGTGGGGGGTTACGTGGAAATCACCTCAATTGGACGTTCCAAAGTGCTCGATCCAAAATTAATTACCCCATTTCGTTCAAAAGTTTTTGGATCGGAGTGGGGTGATTTTTGATTGAGCACTTGGGAAGGTCTGATTGAGGTGATTTCTGCGTGACGCCCCTCGGAATTTGATTTTGGAATGAATGGACGGCTAGGATCGACCGTGTGGGACTCACAAGGGAGTCCCCAGCCCCGGTCGGTACATGGTCTGTACCAGGGGGTTGGTACCCTTGGATTTACCGGTTCGAATGTTCGAATTCCATAGAGATCAATATATAAGTGGTACCATGAGAAAACAGTAAGTGCTAGTTCGAATGTTTGAATTTCACGAGAGAGCAAGCAATAAGTGTTTGACCATGAGGTTACATATTCGAATCCCACGGATCAGACCAACCGCCCCAAACCTTGGGTCATTGGGGGTAATGCCTGGTTGATATCTCCAGGGCACTGGAATTGGTCGAGGTGTGCGCAAACTAGCCTACATATCAAGTTAGCCAAAAAAAAAAGAAAAACCAAGAGAGCTAGCTAGCGTGAAAGATTGAGAGCGCGAGCGGTGGACATTCTTAGCAAAAGGCTGAGCTATCCTCCTAAATTAGTAATAAAATACTCCTGATTTGCATTTGTCAAAGAGTAGGAAAATCACATATCCAAGAATTAAGCACAAGTGTAGTGTAATTCCTCGGCACATTGAGGTTGCCGTCAACCCAAGTAACTGATCAGTGGCAAATTATCATTGTCATGTCCTTAATTAATACTTTTGTCAACCAAACTTTCGATTAGTACATTACTTAAATTCATGTATATCTCTCTACAAATAATCAATAAATAGATTTCTTAACAAAATAGTGTTCATCGCGTATGACACACCTTACATTATGCGTAAAGTTGGTCTCACACGAAGTTTAATACTGTCCGACTAATTACGAGCTTGATGTGTCGTAGGCAAAATATGGTACATAAATTTTGTTATCGTAATATCGTTGAAAGAATTTAAAATATTTCTACCGCCAGTGGAAATAAAAGTTTCCTCCAAATCAATTGTATTGCGTCACATGTTCATATTACACTATTTGGGATCACTGTTTGGACACATGGCTCAATGCAATTGATTTGTGTTAGGATTTTCGGAACACCTAGCGTGTTCAATCCTACAACACCCCTACGGATCTTGGGAATAATGAATCACCAAATGAAACCACAAACAGATGTGCGTAATAGAAAAATGGAAAAGAAAAACGAGACACAAGATATATGTGGAAAACCTCAACGAGAGGAAAATTCACGGGAGCCACACCAGTCTGCTATGAAATCGAAATCAAGAGTACAAGTTTTCTCGTAATTTCTCTGGGATGTACGTTTTCTCTCGCCTCTCTGTTTTTCTCTGAAAACTGATAACCTTAATTATTAGCGAGCAAATTGCAAAATAAATAGGTCGGCCCATATGACTGCAATTACACACCATTGTCCCGGTGGGGGCTCCGCCCCCACATCCCCGGGCTAGACCACTTGTCTGCACCTCAACAATTTGAAAGAAACTTTTGTTTACACTAGCGGTGACAACAACTTGTTCTCTTGTTGAAAGAAACTTACGACGGCGGTGCGTTTGTTTTCAAATGAAACCAATTTTGTACATCGTAGGTTACGTGAACAAGTTAAATTTTTTTGTTTTTGGACTAAGAGTGATCAAGTTAATTAAATTCAAGTAGAGTTATTCTTTTTGCATCCTTATTAATTATTGGTTAGTGATACCATATTGTATAACACATTTGAGTAGCTTGATTCACTTTACCATGTGAATGTTCTTTATCAATCATTCAATTGGTGTAAGATATAAAGAGGTACATGTATGGTTCAAAAAAAAAAAAAAAAAAGTAGTATATGTCAACGTCGATCGCACATAGAATTTCCTCCTTGCTTAGGTGTCTCTCTCTTAGAGGCTTATCTTTTCATTTGGTTAATCCTCTCGTGGCTTGAAATTTTTTGACTTTAATGATATCTAAATCAACTTGCAATAAAGAAAAAGAAAAAGGTTTCTTCTATTGACAGCTCAGTGAGACGTCGGAGAAAACTTAAATGTTAAACAGGTACCGCCATGTAGTACACGTCGACGCATTTGAGCTGTCCAAATATGTTTTGGACGGCCCATATTTAAGAGTGACAATTTTGTAAATTTTGGGGGTAAATTCACCCCAGAAAATCTGGGCTTTTGAAAACTTGTTTGGATGGTTCGGATGAGGCGACCCTATTGCATGCAAGTTTTTCGCAGGATATTGATAAGCTAAAAAAATGACCAAACAACATAGCCTCTAAGATATTAATTTTGCACATTCAAAAACAATTTTCACTCCTTTGAGCATATTTTTTTAAAAGCTCAACAGCAGCCTAGTGAACTGTTTTTAGTAGCATTTTTCAAAAGAGAATAACTTATTTGCGGACAGTCCGCAAACAAGGAGTTTGCACACCAAGCACATTCGCGCCGTTCATCCCTAGATCCAACTGCCCGGATAAACGCGCGGATTTTGTTTTATGTTTTATGGTTTTTTACTTTTAATGAGGAGAGAGAGTGCTTTAATCCGAGTTGTTGGATCTTGGAACGAACGGTGTGGATGCTCGGTGTGCAAACAAGTGAGGAGAGATAATGCATTAATCAGAACTGTTGGATCTCAAAATGAACAGTGCAAATGCTTGAGTGCAAACTCTTATAGTATTTGCCGACGGTCCGTAAATAAGTTATTCTCTTTTCAAAAAAGAAAAAGAAACATAAACAACACTATCAACTAAGTAGTTTTCTTGATGGGACACTGACCCAATTGACTAAAAGGCATGAGCTTAATTGATATATAGGGTTTCCTGAGGGAGGAGTGACGAATAACTGTTGCAATATAAAAATTATTCCGCACTTGCAACTTGGGCGGCTGATTTTTTTTTAATATAATGTTCGGATCAGTTTATTACACATCGACTAATATTTGGGAATCCCATTATATTACTTTTCGGATTAAAATCATGTATTAGCTGGCCCCATAAAATTAGCCTTTGGAAGATTTCGAACCTAAAAACTTAGTAAAAGGTAGAAAAACATAAGTCTTGAATACTACGCCGACCCCAAGATAATGTGATCTTTTTATTTTTTTTACCCTTTACATGATATTTTCTTTACAAAGTTCAAGGCTTTCATGTTATATTTGGGGTCTTGTCTCTACTAATCCCAAGATAATGCGTTCTCTTTACCCTTTCTTTTTCTCCTTGATATGACAAACATAATGAGTTTGAGGTAAACTAGAGAAATTCAAGCAAAGGGAAAATAATAGAACACAATACTATCTATAGGTTTAATTATTCAGTAGTACTCTCGGAGCATAATCACATAGTTCTGAGATAGTCTAATACTAGACATTCTCGTGATATTCGTGATTAATCGTATATACCCTACACATATAGGTGATACTGGAATAATTTGGAGTACTGTGTAACTGTGCTCTGAGACTAGTAAACATTTACTCTATGTTTTGGTTTTCCATAGGCAATTGCTATAAACAAAGACAGTGATAACATTTCAATCCATTTAATTGTCACTTTCCTTCCTTTTCCTATTTCGTTTTCATGCCCGTGGGCTTGCACGTATCAGATGCGTCCTCAAAGAAATTGTTGCACAAGTTAATAGTCACTAAACACTGATTGACAATTACAGTTTCTTACTCCCACCGTTCTAAATTGCTGGTTACTTTGGGGGATTTCAACTTTTTAAACAGACATGCAATAATTGTATTCAATAAATTCATTCACATTAAATAGATTCGTTAATTTTCAACAATTACCTTATATTTAACTTTTGAATGAAATGATTGTTGTTAGGTAAGGGGTTATTTTGGAAGATTGAATAAATTTTGTATTAATTTTTCAAAGAGGACTAACAATTTGGAACATCTCAAAATAGTATAAGTGACAAGCAATTTGGAACAGAGGAAGTAGTTTTTTTTTTTTTTTTTATCTATAAGTTATAGACAAAAGTCAGTTTATTTGTCTTGTTTTGCCTTTTGGAATTTTTATGTGAAGAGAAACTTTTGAAGCTTTTTGGAAAAAAGACCAAAATGCCCAAAAAGAGGAACGGCATTGTAGAGCATGAGTGGGCCGACCGTGTGAATAATCTCATTCATTGTGTTTGGTTGAGAGTTTTGAGAAGGATATTTTGAGAAATATTTTTGAGACAGTGTTTGGAAAAAATAATAATTAGAGAGATGTGTAATAATTGGAGAAAGACAGATAGAGAGAAATGAGAATAATGATTGGATAGAGGAGTATGAGTAGAGAAAGAAATATTATTAATGATTGGAGAGATGAGAGATGAAGAAAAAATCTATTTAGAATTTTTTTTGAAAATGTGAAGTGGATAAAGTAATTATGTGTGAGCACGTGTGAAGTGATATTGTCTTTTGAAACATCTCAAATTATTAAAAGATTTACGAGGGTGAGGAAGAGATGGTTCAACTATGTGGCTCTCGTTTTCTCATACCTTGACTAGACAATTGAAACAACTGGAAAACATCGGAGAAAAAAAAAAGTTGAGCAAGAAAAAAAAAAAGCCAAACCATGAATGCTTGAATTGACAGTCTTTGTGATTTGTTGGAGTTATGCCTTGAATTTAAGTTCAGGACTTCTGATCTGGACCAACCTCATAGCAGTTCGGACGAAAATCACAGAAACATGACTGAGGACTTGCAGCTTTCTCCATCCAGACGGGTCTTAAGTCCGTCCAGATGGTTAGATATGGGATTGATGCGTTTAAATCGGTTAGGGACTTATTTTATGTGCTTTCCTGTAAACAGGGCTCTTGAGGATTTTTAGGGTTTGTCTCTCTTGGGTCCATTATGGTGAGGCTTCTTTGGATGCCATTATGGAGTGTTTCCTTAGGGTATCGGTATGGAGATTAGGGATCATTTTGTCGTTGGGGCTTGATAGTATGGTTTTGGGTTATCTCTTTGGGTCCACTAGGGTCTGTGTGTCCCTTTCGGAATCGACCAAAGATTTGTCCCTCGATCATATCGTTTAAGGTGTTTCATTGAGAGTGTTATGTGTATATATAGGCATATAACTGGCTCTTTGTATTCTCCCCTCATTCATAGTAAATCCTTTCTCGCTGATCTTCACTACTAGAGTACGTTTTTGCTTTGTGTTAGAGCATAACCACGTAAATCTTTATATCCTTATTTTTATAGCTTCTTGGTTTGTCTACTTAATGTTTGCCATAACATGATTTTCTCTCAAGAATTCTGCATTTGAATATATTATCCTCTTGCATAAGCATATAGGAAATATTGGTTCCATTTGAACCTACAATGTTACACAACTAGTTTTTGACCCGGCATAAGAAAATGATGCCTCATGACTTAAGGGCCTTTCAAGAATAAAAGACCATGACTACTGGATGAGCATTTCATACCGAAATGCAAAACTTTTCCGTATCTAAAAAAAAAAACCAACAGCCTAACCAAAATGGCTATTTCCATTCTAAAAAAAATAAAAATAATTCCCAAATCATAACTCATAATTACTAGAAATTCAGTTCCGATTGAAAAAGGCAGAGGGAAAGAGAGAGGGGGGGGGGGGGGGGGGGGGGGGGGGGGGGGAATCAAACTTAGGCGAAGGGTCACCAATGAACCCAGAATCTGTTGCTGGCGAACCCAACAATTTCAGTACTCATGCCCTCGAACCTCCTCCATCAGCACCCAATACAGAACCAGACCTTACCCATTGATATCAATAATATCATCAACGGGGAGAGAGAGAGAGAGAGAGAGAGAGAGAGAGAGAGAGAGAGAGAGAGAGAGAGAGAGAGAGAGAGAGAGAGAGAGAGAGCTGCCGAGGCTACAGTGACTTGCCGGGTGTGGCATTAGGCACAAGAAAGGATATCGTTCTTTAGACTTCTTTTACATCGATTAATTCTATTAAAAAACTCAAGCTTGTCTTATGTAATATAGATTTTTTTTTTGTTTGATGCTATCAACAATTCAACAATTCGAAGTGTTGTTTTTGATAATTTTCCATAATATCCTGCATTCATAATAGTTTTTTTTTTTTTTTTTTCCATCATGTGTACTGTTTTTTTTTTTTTCATCATTAGGCGACTTGGCGTTGAAGTAGAGCTAGACTTCATGTATTATTACCAGTTAGTTACTAACTTGCTGAGTTATGGTTAAAAAATGAATTGAAATGTACGAACTAATGTATAATTTGTACAGAACTATGTGACTATTGCTATGCTCCTTTTCCTCAAAGATTTGGCAAGAATAATTGGGAATTTTATACACACCTCTCTTTTCTCGGAACTCACATAAAAAAAACCTTAAGAAGGTGCGTGAAGCCCACCTTGGACCCATCTTAATTATCCAAACTGTCTATTTTGGAAAAAATTCTCAATGTTTAGATCGTTCTCGTAAAAAACCAAGTTAATTGGCATATGTACAGTAAGTGTTTGATTTTTCTCGAAAATAATGGACGGTAAAAAAATTCAACCGTTCTTTCTTCTCAATATGAGAGAATTTACTGATATTCGATCAATTTGATTTTTTGCTAGAATCATTTATACATTATTGTTTATGAAATAGACAATATGAATAATTATGGTGGGGGCCAAGGTGGGCCTCAGCTAGCCTTATGCTGGTTTATAATGGATTCAGTAACTTGGAAATTAAAACATGCCTGTAATGTTGGGGGGTTTTTGCTACTATAATTTGGTCTTTATGGTTGGGAAGAAATTAAGTGATGTTCTTATACCAAGTCCTTGGAAATTGGCAAGGTTGTGGATTTAGTCAAGACTAGGATAGCTATTTGGATGAAGATCAAGTTCAACTTGAATTATTATGCTTATGCAATTGATGATTTCACAAGGTGTTTGGATGGTTCTCAAGAGGTTTTTGTTGTCTTTTTCCTTTGTTTTTTATTCAATATTTTTTTTGGGGTCAATATTGTATACATCAATGGGGTTAGAGGGAAATTAGCGAGTTAACAGTCAAAGCGGGTTCTTGGAAGTCAATGGGTACAACCAGGTGGGCTAAGTGACACATCTCAACCTCTGGTTGGATTTCTTCTCTAGGGTTAAATGTTGCAGCTTCTGGACATGTTGCCTGTTTTGGCTGCTAATGTTTTCCTCTTCCCCTGTCGATGTAACCTTATCGATTCTTAATATATTTTCTTTTGCCGATAAGAAAAAAATATATGTAAATCTAAAATGAAAGATGTATTGAAGTTTCAACTTGTGTACACTTGTGCACTTCAACCCCATAACTAGTGTATATCGTCTAGCAAAAAAAAGAAAAACTGAGAAGTCCCGCGTTAATGTAGAAATGAGAAGCCCACAAGGCCCAATTTAATATTAAATTGGTCGGTTGTAACAGGAAGCGAAGTTAGGGCCTTAAGCGGCAGAATTGGATCCAAACATTGAAGGGGGTTAGATGGGCCGAGCATTGCATAAGCCCTTCTGGAACTAGAGTCCAAAGGGTTGTGGGCCTAAGCCTTTGGGTTAGGGTTATAGGTTCAATCATGAAATTGGCGCCACCAGCCCAGTATAAGTGGGCGTGACACATTTTACTTTCAGAGGGCAATATCTTTTCTTCTTTTCTTTTCGCTTTTGTTGTCAACAGAAAAAAGATGGAACACCAGATGTTCCAACACATAATTCTCAAAAGTATAAAATTATGGTCCAACCTAATAATTTTTTGAATAAAGCCGAAAATAAACCAGTTTATTGGTTTAATTTTGGCTTTTATTAAAAAAAATATATAGTTTCGACCATAATTTTATACTCTTTTGATTCGTTTCGTCGAGACGAATCCATAAACCACAAAAACTTGACGCAAAACTAAGAAATGTAATTTTTTTTTTAATAAAGATAAAACGAAAAAACCAAAAAAAAACAAAATTTACTTTTTCCCCAAAGTACCCCTTTGTCTTGTGGATGAGGTGTAAGTGCCTTTCAACTTGGCTATCACTCTACTTGCTCGAACATTTCCATCGCAAAGTTTATTCTGACACTAGTAATTGATTGTCCCCTGTCTCTCTCCTTCGTAGTAGTATTGTTTCATGGGTCTAGCTATGTGTGCCCAATAAGCACACATATAAAAAATAAAGAATTACTCTAAGGTCCATTATAGCTTTTTGTAACATGTCTAGTCCACCTCTTAGTTCCATAACTCCTCTAATCCACCTTTTTACAATTTCTAAGGTGTAAGATCTACTCTTCATTTTTAATAGACAAATATACCCTCACATTGAATTTAACACATAACATACTCTTGCCGGAAGTTTACCGGTGCCAGAAAGTTCGCCGGAAAGTTACTGGCGCTGGAAAAATCGCCGGAAAATTGGACATCGCTGGAAAATTTACCGAAGCAAATAACCATATCTGGAATCACAAGATGTGGTTTATCTGTACTATGTCTTTTTTTTAAAGCCTACTTGGGATCAAATGTGGTTATCTGGACTCATAAGAGGTGGTTATCTGGACTCACAAGAGGTGGTTATCTGGACAATATCTTTTTTTTTTTCAAAGCTCACTGGGATATGATGTGGTTATTTAGACTCAGAAGATGTAATTATCTAGACTATTTTTTTTTTTATTTAAAAAAGCCCACTTGACTTTTCCAAGCATGTAAATACACAGTACTCCTTGTCTTGTCTTTTGTGCAATAAACAAAGACAAAGAAAAGTGAACATAAAAAATGAGGAATCCAGCAACAAAAAGTGAGGAATCCAGCAACTTCCTACCTACATCCAAATTCGTCAGAGCTAATTAGCAATTTCTCAAACCCACCAAAAGTATTCAACAAAATATAAAAAATAAAAAATAAAAAACCTAATTCTCCTTCATATATCCAAGTTCTTTACAACTGATAAGCAATTTCCCAAACCCACAATACTTGCCTTATTTCCGTCGTTGGAAAGTACAGGGCGAGAGAGGAGGGCAAACCTGTCCTTCTTAGACAAGTTTCTGTATCTCTCCTCAGGCATTACAAGGTCGAGCAAATCTCGGTAGTTGGGTGGAAGCTTCCCTTCCCATACAGAATCTGAAGAGGCGACACCGCGGAAGGTGCGGTTGAGGCGGATGAGGTTGCAGATCTTCGGAGGAGTCAAGTAGAGAAACACGCATGCCATGCAGCTCTCTGGTATGTCGCCCAGACCGGGACCACCGCCGCAGTTGGAGTAGCCGTTCGAATGTTCGATTCGGTTAAATTCGACAGCGAAGCCCCCATGATCGCAGCAAACCTCAGTTAGTGTTGGTCAGATCATTTTGGTGAGGAGGTGGTGGTGTTGGTCGCGGTGGTGGTGGTGGTTGGGTCGCAGCAGCCAGTAGTGGTCGGTGTGGTTGTAGCGGGTAAGTTACTGAGAGGAAGTGTGTATGTTTTGGAGAGAGAAAGAGGAGGGGTATTGTTGTATTTTAGATGGGTAAGTGGACTGGATATGTTAGGAAAATCTTAAGTGGACTAAAAGTGTTTGAAAATAGCTATAGTGGACCTTATAACAACTCTCCCTATAAAAAAAGACACACACTTCAATACACCTTTTACACTTTTAGGCATATTTATATGCATTTTTCACTCATTTCAATACATTTTTTTAACTTTAACATGAGCTTATTGGGCACACATTAACATTTTCCTTAGTTTCATTGTTATTGATTTTCCACTCTTGACGATTCTTCAACAATCAACAATGAACCAAAAACAGAACATTCCTTTGGAGGTTGAACAAATAATGCTAAATTTCACTTCGACCATCTTACTTTAATATCTATCCAATCTTGCCAATGCTAAATTTCACTTTGACCATCTTACTTTAGTATCGATCCAATCTTGTCGATCGGTCCAAAACTGTGACAACCAAACCCTTGCACTTCAAGTCAAGTCCTACTATTGCCTTGTGTTGAACTTCCAAAAAGGGGTTAGAGGTTTCTGAAAAGACAATTATACCCTTCATTTCTTAAAAAACTAGTCATAAAAAGTCCTGGGTTATTTAACCTCTACAACATCATCCCAAAGTTGGCTCCAACATAAAGGAGGGCGGTTCTAATAAAACATTACAACAAAAAGCATCCTTTGCTAAGATGTCTGCCCTTCTATATGCTTCCCTGCGCACTTGGCATATCTCTCGAGTCTTGACACACTGCATTGGGTCATGACTCATGAGAATCCTGCAATCATAATAAGAGCACTCAATGGGTAAGGCCCATAACTCTGCACCCTCACACCCAAAAACTTACCAGAAGTAGAGTGTCACATCGTGATATCCTTCTTAGGAGAATTTTTTCCGTGCTGAGCGGGTACTGTCTATGTGGTGCCTGAGCGCGCATCTTAGTCGTTTAAAAATATTTTAGACGGCCTAGCTTTTAAAGAGAGAGAGAGAGTAGAGAGTGAGAGAAATCTGAACCATCCAAAACACTTTTGGATGACCGAGATGCGAGCTCCGCACTCCGTGACAGTGCCCGCTTGGCACTAAAAAATTTCTCCCTTCTCAGTACTAGAGGTAAATTTGCACCCACGCTTCCAGTTAAATGCCCAAGTTCTCTACAGGATTGATGTTGAGGATGTTGGACAGATCATTCCTTAAAACTTCAATCAGTACATTTTTGGAATAAAAAACCCGAGATTTTGCGAAGCTAATTTTTTGACCCGAAACGTTGCAAAAATTTTCCAGAACGCGTGAGATGGTCTAGCAGGTTGCTACATGCCTACATCCGCAAGGCCAAACAACACAAGGTCGTCCGCAAAAAATAAATGAGGACTTGGTCAAGACTTAAGACTTAGGGGTTTGTTCCTTCCTAAGGTCTCCTTTAGGTGCTATCAAGTAATTTTGGTTCAGTCCATTCGGAGCTCTACACTGACTCTAAATGGAATGGGGGCCCACTAGTGGACAATAGGATTGATTCCCCATATTTAATTGGGTGCACACAAACAGGCCCGGACAGCTTTATTTATATTTTTTAAAACGTTGTGCTCCCTTAGTTGATGCCCCAATCAAGTCATACTAATTATTCCATAGTCATGGGACACTGCGTGGTGTCCCAACACCTTATTCACACACATCATATTGGGTCGAGCCTTGCTATGGGTATAACATTTGGCGCACACAAAATGCATGCGCGTTGTGTGGGATCTATTTCGGGATCCAACACAGATGATCAGAGCCGCTCAACATATTCAAAATATGTTTTTAAGAATCCTTGTAAAAAATCAACTCCGTCAGATATTAGTAAGAGCTTGATGGATTCTTCGTTCATTTTCCTGTTAGAAAATTAAGCAAAAAACCTGATAAAGCGTCTACCGATATCCGATTGAGCTTATTTTTTACAAGAATCCTTAAAAAAATATTTAAACAAATTGACCAACTTTAATCATTTGTGTGAAAACTTTGAGATGGACTCCACACAACGCGGTGTGCAATTAGTGTATACCAAAATGTTGTACCAATAATTTTACTGAATACTAATTGCTCGAGTTGACTGGGTATCCTCTCTTATCCCCACGGGAAAGTGAAAGCTTGGAAAAGTGAACAAAGCACACAAACTTCTTTTCCCTTAGAAAAAACAAAAATCCAAACATAATTTAAGGAAACAGACCAGTCTTCTCTCTCTCTCTAGAAAAACAACATGCAGCCAAAGGCCAGTGATTAGGGACTCTCCTCTTTTTATTTAAAAGTGCACATTTTAAGCCCAAAAATAGTTGTAAAGCTGTGGGGATGGGAAGATCACCTTGTTGTGACAAAACCAAAGTTAAGAGAGGGCCATGGTCTCCTCAAGAAGACTCCACTCTCAAGAACTATATTCACAAATTTGGCACTGGTGGCAACTGGATTGCGTTGCCTCACAAAGCTGGTCTCTCTCTCTCTCTCTCTCTCTCTCTCTCCCTTAATGCTTATTGTTTTTTTATGATCGGCAAAGAAAATTTCATTAATCGTAATTTGCTTAGCAGGACTCGAGCGTTGCGGCAAGAGTTGTCGCCTGAGGTGGCTCAACTATCTCAGGCCAGATATCAAGCATGGAGGTTTCACTGAAGAGGAAGATAACATCATCTTGACTCTATACAATACTATAGGAACAAGGCAAGTCTGAATTATTACTCTTTTATGTTTTTTTCCTTTTTGTGAAATTTTATATGCCACTGGATTTTTATCGGGCTGATGTCCCATCCAATTTTCTTTGCTCCCGTCCGGCCCGCTCGCAACAATTGAAATCGTTCATTCTCATCGAGTATAGTTTTGACGTGAAAAAATTATCTTGATTAAACCTCGATAGGTACATGAACAAAATAGATTTTGTACAAGGAAAATGTGAGGACAAAAAATAATTTGAAACTAAAATTGTCCCTTTTTTTTCCTTAGGCAAATTTGTTTTATTCACGTACTTACCAATATTGGATCAACCTAATATTTTACGTGAACAACATATATGACGAATTTTACAAAATAAATTATTCAAATCATCGTTGTGGGTCCGGAAGGGGTCGACGACGACCCAAAACTGAACAGGGTTGGACCAAAGAAAAACTGAATGTCCATTTTTATCACCACGTAATTGGAAGATGGTGCGGACTGCTTTTATAGTTTGATGAAATTTTCTTCCCCGTCCCAAATTGTTTGTTTACTTTTTTGAATCTGATTGTCAGTTGTTTCAACACGTTTGTCTATTTTTAAAACTTAATGGACAAGCTACGCAATTTCTCTTGTTATTTAATTTGAGTATTTAAAAGTATAAATTTTAAATTGAAAAGGTGAAGGGGCAGCATTGAAAAATTGAGCATTTCTAAGGCCTTGATTTGGCAAAAAATTAAAAAGTTAATCCAGATTGTTGGCTTATTAAAGTGCAATAAGCTACACCTTTTGACTTAAAAAATTCCTCACCCAATAAGCCAACAATCAAGTTTAATTTTTTAGCCAAAATTACCGGGCCTAAGTACAATGATTGTACTCCTCTTATAAGTTGTGTTTCCCAAACAAATTGAGACCGAGGAAGTACTAGATCGAGCATATGGTGAAGTGCTGTGCAACACTAATAAAAACGAGGACGATATATAACGACCAATATTTTTCATGTTCTTTTTGGGTTAAGCTTTCCATTCAATGGTGATTTTTTTTTTTTTTTTTAAGAGTACTCATTGTGATTAAATTCTTCATTTTTTGTTGGTTTAACTAGGTGGTCTGTCATAGCTTCTCATCTTCCAGGGAGAACAGACAACGATGTGAAAAATTACTGGAACACCAAATTGAAGAAGAAGTTCCTGGCACTAAACACTAACCATGCCATAAAATTCAGCTCAACGGTGCCCGCACCGCCGAATTTCGCGCCTAAACTTGAGAATTATTATTCTCATGTTTCCAACAATAATCATTACCAGCAAAACCCAGGTCTTCAACGGGAGCTCCCGGTTTCGAACCCGGTCCAAGTCTCTTGTCTTCCAAGGCTCATGGAAATTCCAGAACAAGTTGGCCCAAGTGAAGCTTCAAGCATTTCGGGTTTCGGAAACAAGTATGGATTTTGGTCTGAAAATGGAGGAGGAGGAGGTGGAGATGGTGGGTTTTGGTCTGAAAATGGAGGTGGTGAAGATGATGGGTTTTTAATGGATTTAATGGAGTCTGGTTTTTCCCATAGTAATCCTCTAAATGGTTTTGATTTTCAGGAGAAAACCAGTGGAGTTTGTCCAAATTTAGCTAACCCCCTCTAATTGCTCTGCACCCCCTCACTATTTCAGTTCTGACTCTATGCCATCACAAAGTGGCACAAATTGATGGGAGAATTAGAGAAAAATAAACTAGGGCAATTAGGATAGGTATTTAATATATATATATATATATATATATATATATATATATATATATATATATATATATATATGTTTTGATGAAATATATTAATTTGTTTAGTAGTTTAAGGTTATTGTGGTTTGAGATGAACGACTTGAATCATGTATGTATGACCGACAAATTTGATATGTAGAAAGTACTAATTATTAGCTTAAAGTTTCTCTCTGATAAAGCAATGTTTGTGTACTATTTCCCCTTCTCTTTTGGGTTTGTTTAAGTTTCTGCTTATTTTTTTCGTTTTCATTTTCATAGTTGGGCATTAATTTTTGTTTTTACATGCATTCTTCTCGTCGGAATGAACCCGGAACCTTAAAATGTTGCAAAAATGTTGATCCCCAGCTAAAAATTCACCAAAGAACAAATCAACCTAAATAGAAAGTTAAAAAAAAAAATAAAGACCTATCCGAATCCTGCAAATTTTTTTAGGGTGTGTTTGGATGTTGAGGAAAGTGAGAGAAAAGAAAGGAAAATTAAAATTTTTCCCTCTTCTTGTTTGATTTGGGGAGAAAGAAGAGGGAAAATAAAAAATTTAAGTATTGTGAATAGTGAAATTTTCCTCTCACTTTTCTCACATTTTCCTTTCACTTTATTTTCTCTCATTTTCCTTTCTCTTCCACATGTTCCAAACAAACCCTTAATCTCATGGCTGCATTCTTCACGAAATTATGGGATGCAGTCAGCGACAGAGATAACCTCAGCAATAGATATAACCTTTTGATTAATTTATCAGAATGAGAAGAAAATTAGTACTTAGCAGGTTATCAAATTGAATATTCATGTATCAAATTTGGTTTATTTTACATTGCTTCGCATTTAACTCTTCTAGTTTCTTCATTTCTTATAACAGTTCTTTACTTGGGCGTTTGGAATCTTTTAATCCGTATTTCGTTCTTGAGGTTTTGAAATAAATAAAATAAGAAGAGTCTTTGGAATAATAATAAGGAGTGTATCATTAATTATGTTATCTTACAACTTATTTATTCTTGTTTTGTATATAATAAGGAATTTTTTTTAAAAAAACCCCTGGCCTTTCTCCAAAATTTCAAATAGACACTTGACCTTTTCAATTTGTCAAATAAACACCTGGACTATCTAAAAACTCATCAATGTCCCCCCTGTCGTCAACTTCCGTCAAAAAACAAACGGAAATTTTAACAAAGACTACCTTGGAGGGAAATTAGGGTTCTTAAGTTAGGGAAATAGTTGGAGCTGGTGTTGGTGGATGAAAGGATGCCATTTTTGCTGGAAAAGCTTAAGAGGGTGTGATGCAGATTTAAGTACTAATCACAAAGAGTCAACAGTTCCAATCCAAATTTCGAAGAGCGGTTCAAAAATTTCCTCAAGGAGAGAGGTTTTGCTGTGCCTTAGCCCTATTTCTTCATTCCTAATTTCTCAAATCACAACTCTACCAGAAATTTCGCCAGAGATTGAATAATCAAGAAGAGTGCAAAAATTACAGAAATAATCATAATCATAGCCACAACCGATCTATTTCCAATTCTAGGTTATTGGAATTTCGCTCTGCTCCAAGCTCTCTGCTTTCTAACTTCAAAAATGTCGGAACGGATTACGTCGAAAAGAGTTCGAGTCTTGAGAATCTGATACATGATTTGGAAGAAAGCAAGCATTTTGCAAATGGGTAATGTTTGACTTTCTTCTTCCCAATTGCCGGCTCAGTACCCGAGACATAGCAATAGCTCCTATAGACGAGTTGTGGGTTTGAATCATCCCATGAGCCATAGTAGCTCCCTTGCTACTGTGATGCAAATGAAGAAGAAGTGTGAGGAATTTGTCACTGATATTTCTTGGAAAGGTCAGGTGTCTATTTGTGATTTTAGGGAAACGTTAGGGATTTTTTTTGAAAATTTTCCTATACAATAAGAAGAAGTGAACTAGATAGAATTTATTTGAAACTTTTATTTGAAACGGTGAGATTTTGGTTCAAGCACTTTTAACCGTCCGATTAAGCTGATTTTTGGTGGGCCCCCTCGGAAAAATGTTTTAAGAACAATGAACGGTTCGGATCACTCATGTGGGACTCAAAAGCGGGTCCCCAAAGATGTGGAGTGCATTTTCGGTACAAAAAATGGGTACCCCTGGCGGGGTTCAGAATTAACCAACTATTTGAAAAATTGTATTTAGCTGACAAGACACCTTGAATTCCAAAGAAATTCTGAGTTTGGTTATGACTAGTCACTAGTCAGTGGTCATGAAAGTTACATGGGTTTGGCCGATTCAAAAGTTCAACCACACGTCCCCATCTGACAATAACCACCAATGATCGATGTAACCTCTCTCTCTCCTCTCTCTATCCTCATACAGTCATACTACGTACTTTGTGTTCTTTTCTAGAAAACATCGCAAGCAAATGCATGCACAGATCATATGGTGGCATCGACTATACCATCGACATACGTCACCGTTAACCCGAGGGGCTCGTCTAGTGGTCAAGATTTTAGATTTTTTTTCTTTCTTTTAAGTAGTGGTAGATTCAAAAATTTGTATTAGCAGGAACATGTATTGGTCACAATATTGAAATCTTTTTCACAAGAACAACAATAAGGCCCCGTTCCGCTAAAAAAAAAAATAGTTTTGTTTTAACTAAAAAAACTATCTCATTCCACTAATAAAAAACCACTTAGTTTTTTTGCAAAACCCAAAAAAAAAAAAAAAAAACTAGTTAGTGGAACAAGTTAGTTTTTTGGCAAAACTAAAAACCAAACAACCAAAAAACTAGTTAGTGGAACAAGTTAGTTTTTTTGCAAAATTAAAACATCCAAAAAAACTAAAAAACCAAAAAAACCAAATTAGTGGGACACCCCCTAAGAGTGAGTTTCACGCATCATTTTACAATTTTTCTTTTTGTTTTTTTGTTTGAGTAAACTTTACACCGATGTTTATAATTTGTTACCAATAATTTACGTTTTAATGTCTACAAAATAAAATAATCTATATTTGTGACTATCTATGTAAATTCACTGAGGTGTGTTTGGTAAAAGGAGGGTCTGAAAATTTAACACTCTACAAATACTCTCACACATAGAAGAAATTCATAGTATTTTTATTGTAACACAATTGTAAATTTTTGTTGGAATATATAAGAAAATGGTTATTATACAAAACTGAGAGGGGCCGTGCCCCCTGGGTCCTCAAGTCGGTCCATGTACCCATGCTCCGGAGGTTTGAAACCTCTCAGGTACTACTATTCTTTTGGAAATAAGTTGTATGGAGCTTTGCTCCAATTTTACTTGGACTTTTTGCAACTGGGATATGAGATTGGATCCCTTGAATTAATAGAAGTGTGTATAAGCTGGTTTAAACACTTAATATATTATTAGTATATAAGTGTTAATATATTCTCTCTGACTATTGACTAGAAAACGATTCATTGGCAATATTACATTAATTTTATGGCAAAGGCCCACAACTTTGCAAGGGAAAAAAATATTTTTTATTATTCAACTTTTGAAGTTTGTATGCTTTCTGTTTTCATTTTTCCAAAATCACGAATATGGATCTTTGACTATAACTCTATATATGAAAACTTCTTTTGAAAAGAATGTCGGAAAACTACCCGCACTTGAAAAATGTTTATTTTTTATTTTTTCATTTTTTTATTTAGCACTGGAAGGATGGTTTTGCTTGGAATTATTTCTGCGTGCGTGCACCCATTCACAAAAAAAAAACAAAAAAAAAGAAGATATTAATGGCAGTTAGGGTTTTGGTATTTTTTTTCACCCTCTCTATTTGTTGGAAAGATGACAGAATGAAAAAAATAGTTTGTTGTTGAATTATGAGAGACTGGTCATTGAGGCCGCCTAGGACTGTTGTTGTCCTATGCTATTAAAGTTTATTTATACTTTTATAGGGTTAGGGAGGAGTTTGGCTTGCTGTTAGGTAAGGTTCAAGGTTCATCCTAGGGGTTGGCGAGGGCGAGGGCGAGGGCGACCGCGACAGCAAATAAGGGTCTACGAGCGTGCATGCTCAATGGCCAAATCAAAATTGGATAACGAAAAGTTGCACATTAACTTTTGGTTTTTTATTTAGAGGTTGCTAACATTAGCAATGTCAAGTCCTATAATAGTGTTATTTGTCCAGAATCAAAATAATGGTCCTCCCGTCACTTTATTATACTTGGATAACCAAAATTTGCTACATTTCTTTTGCAAACTATAAAAAATGGTTTTTGAAAACTTTTTTTTCTGAAAACAAAATAGTGTTTGGTAAAAATTATTACTGAAAATACTTTAAGAAAAAACTTCTTGTGCAAAAACTGTTTTTGAAAAAAAAAAAAAAATTTGTTTTGTGTAAAAACAGTTTTGAAAAAAAAAACAGTTTTGCATTATTAAAAGTAGTTTTTAAAAATAATTGTGTTGAAAACATTCTTGAGAGAGAGAAAGAAGGGACGAGAGAAAATATTTTTTGTCATTTTGTGTAATGATGGGTGTACTTAATTGAGCATATGTGGGGACTACTAAATTTGGTTACTCGCAAAAGGTTGGTAGTTTTGGTTATTCAATAGCTAAAATTTTGGTATTCCAATGTGAGCACTTTTTTAAACAAACATTGTTAACCTTAGCACCTTTTTAGTTTGGTTAGACAATTGGAGATGCTCTCCTTGCCCCCTTTTTTTAAAACCAAAATTAAGTCCAAATTTGAGTAAAAACCCAATTTGGATATGAACATCTCCAATGGTAAAACCTAATTTGCACCCATATAAATCTATTTATAAGAGAAAGGAACTCTTAGATCAGTTATTCTGGTGCAGCTCTGACGAAGTTTAGATCAGTAGCTCAAGGCTCCGCGAAGCTCAAATAAGTAGCTCAGGGCTTCGGCGAAGCTCATATCAGTAGTTCAACTCAAGGCTCCGACGCAGCTAACAAAGCTTTGGCAAAATTGGTCAGCTGTAGCGAAACTTAGATCAAACAAAGCTTCCATCAGCCAGGTCCTCTCTCTCTCTCAAGTCGTCGGAATAAAGGGGAGGGATTCGGGAAGTCCCTCATTTGGGCAAAGAAATTGTTAAAATCAAATATCGAAATGGATTTGGGTTATGCATTGAAAAAGGGTTTTTGATATCTTTATCCAAATTTTGGATTTGAGTCTTAACAATGAGTCAGGATAGGAGATGGCCTAATTACATCTCTCAAATTAGCACGATCGACTCCTCTTGCAGAAAACTCTTGGGATCGGACCATTGAAAGCTTGTCGGTCACTAACTTTAGCATCCCCTGATTAGTTGAGACGATTGTGAACATGGACAACGTGCCAAAATAAACAAAATCCGCGACAATGCAATATGTGTCGCTAAAAAGGAGGTCTTCGGCGACACAAACCTAGTCGCCAAAGGAAAATTGTTGTTACCAAATCCACCCTCTCAATGGTACACACAATCTCGTTTACCACCATTATTTTCCGCGAATTTCTTGTCACCATTTATCATTTTCATAAAAAATTGTCGAGTCCTGCCACCAAAAGGGACTGCCTTTGGCGTTTTTTCTTGTAGAAAGAACTGATCCAGACATCTAACTTTAAAAAAAAGAAGGTAAACAATCTTATAGCGTCTCGGATAATAAATCTGAGAGACTATAAATTTATGAAGCTTGCGTGAACTTATCAATAGGTTAATTCTTAGGCGGAGGGTAAGACTTTTTGACAAGGGGCATAATTTAAAGAGGGTCTAAAGCCGACTGTGGACTTGTTGTTTCTATTGGCTAATCCTTAAGTGCTGACAGTCTGACATTGATATGTATGAAGATTGGACCCTGATACATACCCAACCCCTCATCCCTCGAAATTACCCAACCCACACACACAAGTGTGTGGGTCCCACACACACTGCATGTCCTTAAGTACTGACAGTCTAACATTGATATGTATGAAGATTGGACCCTGATACATACCCAACCCCTCATCCCCCACACACTTGTGTGTGTGGGTTGGGTAATTTCGGGGGATGAGAGTTGGGTATCTATCTTTATTGATGAAGATTATAACCTTTTTGTCAATTGTCATGTATATGCTTTATGGAACTTGCTAGGAAATCTACCCTATCAATTGCATGTTTGGACTTCCCAACTTAATTAGACTAATCCTAGTCTTCCATTATTTATGTTCATTTTTTCAATCGAGCTCGTGTCGATCACATATAAACAATTCGAGCTTGAGTTCTAGAAGATGACCCCATCAACAGACAATTGGCCAAAAGGCCAATTTTGGAGCTTTAAAGGGTGTTTAGTCCACTCTAACTTATTTTAAGGCATCTAATATATTGATGAGAAATTTTTAAGGGCTCAAGGACAACACTAGACAAAAATACCCTTAATAATAATTAAAAAAATTATAAAAAGAAAAACCCGACAGTAGTCCCCGACTTTCTCGCTAAAGAGAGAGAGTGACCACTGACTCACCCCGTACAATAGTCCCCCACTTTTTTAACGAAATGTGCTTCTGACCCTCTCTCTCTCTCTCTCTCTTTCTCTCATGGGACAAAATTGATGGGTGAGACAAAATTAATTTCTTTCTTCAATTTTGGGAGCGGGTTCAATTTTGAGGTTTAATTTTAGGGGGTTTAAGCTTTTTGGGGTAGGGTATAGTGAGTTTAGGCATTTTGGGTTTAGGCACTGAGGGTGCACTTTTCTAATTATAGGCACTTTCATACGGTTTTGGGTGTTTAGGCACTTTCATTAGGTTTGGGGATTAGGTACTTTCATGGGCTAGCGGAGGCATTTTTGGAATGTGGGAGTGATTCGTCTGCTTGGCATTAAGGAATTAGTTTGTGTCATATTTACATGATTGACCCCTATATCATGTCCTTGTCGAAGAAAGACCCATAAATCAAATACTATAAATACGTTATTTTGCTCACAAGACTACTTGAGCCGAGCTTCAACTAACTCGAATTCAACTTGTTAACAAACGAGCTCGAAGCCAAATTTCAGACTCGTCTTCTAAACAGACCAACTCGAACAAGCCTTTACCGAAGCAAGTTTTGAGCAGCTTGTGATCAGCTGAGTTCCATTACAGCCCTCAGGAAATATTAGCCGATTTTACAACCTCAAATTTCTAATTTTGACTACTTTAATTGTTTTGTTGTTGTGAATCTAGCGACCTGGGTTGATGATAAGTGCTATTGTCACAACACACACGACAGAACAACACAAAATTTGATATCCGATCAAGCTAACTAATTTCGAGCCACATTCAGGAGGTGGTATCAAATAGCACAACTATTATTTTTTGCAGTTTCTTTTGTTTTTTTTTTGAACCAGATTTTATATAACAAAAGGGACAAAGCCTAAGACTCAAGGGGGAACCCTGAGGAGAACAAAACTCACTACACTAGGACATACCCTAGCTGTAGCATAACAAAGTCAAAACAAAAAAAACTACCCGTAGAACTAAATGTCACAAAGTACTGATGCAGAGAGTCCCCAATCCAACATCAAAGCTAAGTTCTTCGTAGTCCTACGCATATGTCTCCAAGAGCTCATCCGTGCTTTAACTGCCTCCACAATCAATCTTTGCACATACGCAGAATCATGCCCAACTTGTTGGAAGATCCTACTATAACGTTCTTCCCAAATATAATACACAGAAACAGTTTCTTTTGTTGTTTTTCATTTTCTTTTGTTTTCCTTTTTGTTCGGACCTTTGTATCAGTTGTTTCTGAGGCATATAGGCCACACAAATTGTATCTGTTTTTATCAATGTATAAGTTGCGTTTCTTAATTTGAAAAATAGTTATTACAGCAATTTCTTAGTATTGTGTACCTTAAAAAACTCACGACACTTGGAAACGAAGTTAGTGTAACTGCCCTTCTTCCACCCCCCAATAAGTTGAAGTTTACAAAATTATTTAAGGTCAACATATAATAACCATTTTAATTAACCACCAATTATACATCCATCTATAATTTAAAATATGATGTCCCTCTTAAACTTGCCTACTATTATTTTTGCTATCTTTGAGTCAATCACATGCATTAGCTAACCTCGAAGGGTTTGAACAATAGGTACAGAAAGCGACAAGTGCTTCTCATTCACGAGATCGCATGTTCGAATTTTTTTTTTTTGTTGGTCGGCCACATGTTCGAATTTCAAAGAGACCAAATATTCCAAACATTGAAGTCACTGAAGGATTTGTCACATCATTAGGTGCGCGTAAGTTGACCTGAACATTCGGTTAATAAAAAAGGAAATGATAATGCCAAAACTATTTTTGTTTGTGCCAAAACTGTAGTGCACAAAAGGTTTGTACCTTGCACATGGTAGAAGGTTTTTAAGCACTACATTTTTGGCACAAACAAAAACGATTTTGGCACAAACAAATACGATTTTGGCATGAACACCACCCATTATATATATATATATATAGGATCAACTTCTAATGAGGGATCCCTCATTTTAAATAAAATGAGGACCAAGCAATTTTTCCACTTTCCGAACTGAATTTTGACGATCCGAACCGTTAGATGTGTTTAAAATGTGTTTTTAAGGTCCACCTCAAGGATTCGTCCAAAAAAAAATACCCGTAAAGGCTTCATCCGATCAGTTTTTGTTAAAAACGCTATATATAGCGTTTTTAACAAAAACTGATCGGATGAAACTCTTACGGGTATTTTTTTTGGACGAATCCTCGCGGTGGACCTTAAAAACACATTTTAAACACATCTAATGGTTCGGATCATCGAAATTTGGTCGGGAAGTATGAGGTCCTCATTTTATTTAAAATGAGGGATCCCTCATTAGAAGTTGATCCTATATATATATATATATATATATATATATATATATATATATATATATAATATGCATTGCTTTTGCTTTTAGATCATCAAAAGAACAAGGTTAATTTAACCTCAAAATTTTGCTACTACTTTCAAAGCAACAAATTAAGCATAGTTGTAACAACTTGTTTAGTATCCTTCTTTTCGTAATAGTTACTAGTCTAATATTCGGTAACGCCTAATTCAAAATGTGGACCAATCGGGTGTGGAATATTTAATGTGGATTAAATATTGGTACCCTTCTTTAAAAATATTATTGGTACCCTACAGTTTGTTATGACTTATGAAGCAGTAACTCAAGTGACGGACCCAGAAATTTGATGTAGTATGGACACTCAATTAACCATGTCGAGAAAACTTGTTTCATAATGGGAAATGTATCAACCTTTAGGGTGGAGGATAATGTGTAGAAAATTTATTGGTCTTGTATTCGACATTAATTTCATGGGTGCGTTATTTTTTTGAGTTTGTTGAGGATGTCTCTTTGGTTTGGTTTACCGTATTTCTCTCTCACCAAATACCACAGGATTCAGGGACCCTGTAGTGTAGTGCCCCACTACAGAATTGACGAACTATGTGTTGAGGATGTCTCTTTGGGACTTTGGGAGGGTGCTGCACAGCCAAGTGCTGTGCAGCCTCACGGCGAGGCCGCGCCGGCCACGTTTCGGCGATCCGAAACGTTCAACGGATAGCCCTCGTCGAGTAGTATAAGTGTACCAAAAATCAACTTGATCGAATATCGTTAAGTACCTAATCGGAACACAAATAGATTGAAAAAAATGGGTTTATTGATTTGGATCCAGTGTTTATGTACATTTGTGTTCCATTTCATTTCAATCTATTTGTGTTCCGATTAGGCACTTAACGATATTCGGTCAAGTTAATTTTTTACACACTTATAGTACTCAACGAGAGGTATCCGGTGAACGTCTCGGATCGCCGGAAAGTGGCCGGCGTGGCCGCGCCGTGCGTGCCAGCATGCTGCACAACACTTGGCTGTGCAGCACCCCCCAGCTTTCGTCTCTTTGGTTTGGTTTACCGTAGTTCTCTCTCACCAAATATCACAGGAATCCGAAAGTGTGGTGTCACACTACAGAGGATTAACGAGCTGCCGATCTCGACAATGAGCGACTTAAATTTCATCTCGGCAATGAACGACTCGGATTGTATATGTGCGAAAATGAAATCTGAGTGGTTATCAGTGCGGCACGATCCCCAAATCCAATACCGCATAAGTATTAATAAAAAAATAGCAGGGCATTCGAGTAATTTTAGGGCAGAAATTTTCCGTCCCTTTTCTCCCTTCCCGCCAAAATGTGAATTTTGCGAGTATTCTTCCTGTTCCGTCTCCACAGTCCTCCCTCCATCTCTCTCTCTCTCTCTCTCTCTCTCATCCGTCGCTGGCTTACACCTGCAACCGACCAGCAGCAGCGGATCGTTGCGATGGTAATTCAACTTATCCGAGCCCTAAAATTCCATCTATATCAGCTTATACGACAATCGAATTGCGATCACTTCTATAAATTTGTGAAATATGTGCGGATTAAGGCCTTCGCGGGCGTTTCTAGTTAGATCCTTGCAAATTTTACGTTTCTCTATCATGTATCGTGTTCTGATTAATTTCAGTTCTCTCGTTGTTGGTAATTAACTCGTTCGAGTAATTATGCACGGAGTTATTATGTTTGACAGTTCACATCTTTCCCCCTCTAACAATGCAACTGTGTGTGTATTTGTGTTATGTGCGATAGTAATTTGCTTTATTTGCGGATATTAGATCATGATCGATTTCAGATGCGGATTGCCATGTGTGTTTGTGTGTGTCAAGATTTTAAATAGCGGTTGCGGACTGCGTATCTGTAGCAGTACTGCAGTAGCATTGTAACGGTTGTCTAACAATACGTTGCAGGAATCTGGTGTAGCGGCTGCGAATTTTTTAAATTATTTTTTATGCTAGAGCACTTGAAGCGGTCTTAGTGGTCCAATATTGGTCATAGAGGGCCTAGCCACTGAAGCGGGTAAAAAAATTGGATACGAAGCGATATGTATTGGGAATCGACTGGAAATTAAAGGTAGCATCGGTGTAAAAGTATTAGAGGGCCAAAAAACTGCTATGTAGGGGCTGATATTTAAATGGCGTATATGGTTTCATTGAAATTCAATTCTGAAGCTTGTTGAAGTCCAAAATCAACTAGTTTTTTTTTTCCCCTTCGCCTAGAGCATGTAGTTAAATAACATAAATCGATACAGGCTTTTGCTTCATTTTAGTTTTGTGCTGAAGGGGCAATCGAGTTTAGTGACACTTTGAATTTAATTTCTAGGGCGAATACCCTAACATCTGCTCAGAAATGAATTATTAGTTATGAGAGTAGAACTTTGGGTTCAAAAAACTGGTGAACCTATCAATGATTATGCAAATCTTGTAAACAAATTCCAACAGTTTGAAAAATGGACAGTGCAGGAGTTAGAGGAATATTTTAAACCATATCAACTCTCTCTTCATTTATGTGGAAATTATTCTTACTGTTTAGTTGTACGGTTTGTATGGCTACTTAGGCACTTGGAAGAGTTTGTTTTCAGTGCTTCTGCTATTTTTTTTGAAAGACTCTTCTTATGAGTATCAGATTTTGCTGCATTGTGTGTAAGCAAGACATGCAGAAGAATCTAACTTCTGCTTCTTGATTGGTGTCAACAGTCTAAGAAAAGAGGTCTTTCATTGGAAGAGAAGCGTGAGAAGATGCTTCAAATCTTTTACGACTCGCAGGACTTCTACCTTGTGAGTATTGTACCCCTGCATCTTGATCCAATTCAAGCAAGTCTTTTTGTTTTCCATCTGAAAATTGTTCGGAAACAGTCTGATTTGAATGCTTGTACTCGTTAAACAACTTTTTTGCTGAGCACAAGTGAAAAGTATAAAGTTGTTTTTAGAGTTCATGTGTGACTTTTATGTGCAACTGCAGATGATTAGGGTAATTTCTTTTTTATTTGGTGACAGTGTCACAGTTGCAATGGTTAATGCTTGTTTGCAATGGGTGACAAGGTTCTAGTTTCTGAAAACTTTATCTAGCTGTTATATGTTTGACTGCTTTAAGATGCAAATTTGTTCACATGTTGAAGAGATTAAATGATGTTATTAGGTCAAGTTTTCTGGGGATCTGTTTGTTTGAATTATTAGACCATTAGGTCAAGTGTGCTGGGGCAGGGTTGTCCTCCTACTCGTTGCATTATTGCTGGTGTGGTGCACATGGAACGTGCCCGATGCTGAGTTAATGGCTTGTAAGTTTGTAACCACCTTAATGGAAAGCTAAAAATCATTATACCTATGTTGTAGTCCCTATTAGCATGGTCTTGGAAGGATGAACTACGTGAGACTTGTCACCCAAGACCCAAGAGTTTACCTCAGATGCAAGCCTTCTTTCTCTCACTTGGCAGCGTGCTAACGCACAACAATTGTAGATCAAATACTGGGCAAAGCCAGGCCCTTGAGCATCCTGCCATGATGATTCCGGTTCATTTACCAGCAAGAAGCAAGAAATTTTGTTTACAAAAGCATATGCTTCGCATGGTTACATTTCTGTGAAATCGGGTGACCTTCAATTGTTTGCTGTATCCTTCTTTGGCGTCCTACAGTGCTCTTAAAGTCCTGTACCTCATTCAATATCAGTTGATGATTGTATTTTTGTAGCTAGAACCCCATTACATCTGTATGTTCTGTTGTGAATTTCAGCTCAAGGAACTTGAGAAGCTGGGCCCCAAGAAAGGTGTTATCAGCCAGTCTGTGAAGGATGTTGTCCAATCTCTCGTAGATGATGACCTTGTCTTGAAGGACAAAATTGGAACTTCGGTGAGTGAATTATGTCTTAAAACTGAGAACTAATTGCCCTTACAAAGCCTGTGCCTGATCATGATATATTTCGATTTCGCATGTGTCTGTTGTTAGCTGTGCTGTATGTAACAACATGGAATGCTATATTAGAGTTTCTCTATACCATTCGGACGTACATTACTTACATATTTGATAGCAACTCTCTTTCTTTGGAAATTTCAGGTATACTTTTGGAGCCTTCCAAGCTGTGCTGGAAATCAGGTAAAGTTGATCTTTTACAATCTTGCTTTTATTCAACAATCTATCATCTAAATAGTCTCCCTATACCCTTGCTAATATGTTTTCTTTAACAGCTGAGGAATGTGCGTCGAAAACTTGAAGCTGATCTCCAAAGTAGCAAGAAAAGGCTTGCAGAACTTGTTGAACAACGCGAAGCCTTAAAGAGGGGAAGAGAGGAATCTGTAATTACACGAATTCCTTAAGGCTCGGTGTTCATGGTGTAGAAAATTTAATTGATTTGTCCTTTCATAGCACTAAATTCCTTGCTATTGCTAGGATGAACGAGAGGAGGCCTTAGGTGAGCTGAAATCTATTGAAAAGAAGTATAACGAGTTAAAGGTCAGAGCAAATTGTTTCCTTAGATACCTTAAAGCGATATATCATATTCTTTTTCATGTTTTTGACAAACCATTTTCTCTCAGGATGAAATGGGACAGTATGCTGACAATGATCCGGCTGCCTTTGAAGAAATGAGTTGAGCAATGCCTACACTTTTTTGTGATGATTTGACTAATTCTTATGGAGAATTGACTCTAGTGGATCTTTAATTCTGAGAGAATGTGGAGATACTGATCTTGTAACTGTGATATTGACAGAGAAATCTATTGAAGTTGCGCACACTGCAGCTAACAGATGGACAGGTTAACCTCCAACACTTGGATTTTCCTTTTTCTGGGTTGAAATGAATAATTCACTGATAGAGATTTTATTACTGTCCTCATTCTTATATGGAAAAGCTCAGACAACATTTTTACACTGCGACAATGGTGTGCGAACAATTTCCCTCAGGCCAAAGAAGAGCTTGATCACATGTACAACGAGGTATATTCCTGCTTTTTTTTTTTTTTCTTTTGGTGCTTAAATGTGAGTATCCTTTCAACCTATGGGCAATTAAATCCACGAGTAGTCGAGTACCCTTCTTGGTCACTCGAAATCAATGGACGGAGCGTACAGCTTCAATGCCAACCGGGATGGGATACTCCTTGGGTTGTTCTATTTATTGGTATCTTGAATTTCTCTAATCCAATGGCGCAAAGAAAATTTCGAGACCTTAGGTAAAAAATCTGTATGATTATATCCTTGCGTATCATAAGTCATAACTATTGTTCTACACCAAATATATAGAGCGAAAAAAGGATGAGTTTGGTCCTAGGATCTTATTTGAATTACTCATCGAACGTGTCAACAAAATCTCTTTCGTGGTAATATGAGTTCCTTTGTCGTTCCTTATGCTTAAGAGCATGCTTCTGTTTCATCTTGACACCAATTATTTTTCGAATTAAATCTCGCAATGAGATACCGTTATTTCAATGTCTTACTGCAGGCGGGAATAACAGATGATTTCGATTACTTGGAGCTGCCACCTATAGTCCCTCAGGGGCCAGTTGGTGATAAAATGCTTGAAGACAATCCTTAGGTATGTTTACTCTTGCCACCAATTAACTGTTTGTTTCGACCAAAGCAAAGCATAATGCCATAAAACGGGGCTCGCCCTGTATACACAACCTCAGCCAATTCCTGAATAGAGAACCAAATAAAGATCTGACAAAACTCGTTGAGAACCAGCAATGTAACAACAAAGGACCCACTCATCGATGCTCAATTTGCTTGAACCTTAAAAATGGCAGAAGATATGTTCCAGACTAAGCGTAATTACGAATTTGCTCGAGTATACTCCATTCTCCACAAGAGCTCATCCTGTCTCTAATATCCATTTCAACATCTGACCAAAAGTGCTGGGATCTCTTGCCTTATTTCTGAAATCTGTTACTCGTTTCCCTCCACAAGAGCTCATCCTGTCTCTAATATACAATGGTTAAGTTTCATTAGAAAAAATTGCCTTAAAAATTACAAGTAGTGGATGTATTGTATATGAGGTCCTTAGTTTGCGTTGACCGAACAATGTCGACCACTCGACCTCCCCTCATGGTAACTTAATTCATACCTCAATTACACTCTATTCTGGCAAAAATTGAAAAGTAATACTCCTATATTTCTGTTGTTGGTTTAATGTTTTATTTTGGTAATTATGTGTTTATTAGTTGGTTTTATCAGTTTATTTGCTAAGAAATGTACCCAAACTATATGTGCTATCAAGTTATGTTGGTAATGATATGTTTAGAGACCCAACCAAATGTTGAGAATTGGTCTTGGGCGAGATACCAACCTATGTATCAAGTTATCTCTACCCGTCCTATTTTGCTTGTTTTCAGGATCTTAGCATAGATATTCTGAGCTAAGCAAAGTTGGTTAATCAGATTATCTCACCATCCAAATATTAAGAGCAGTGATTTCTGTTTGTTTCTGCTAGTTTTCAGGATCTTATAACAACAGTGTTTCGGAATTTTTTAGCAGAGAAAATCATTTAGGCTAAGTTCTTCACTAAAAATACCGTGTTCTCCATTGTTGTCAAAAGTGTTTGTTGTTTCCGTTAAATGTCAAATGTGACGAGAATGACTTGTGAGAGAGAGAATAACAAAAATACGGCTGAAAGTACCAAAAGCATTGAAAATACCATAAACTTAGCCTGAGCAATTCCAAGAGGCTCTCTACTTGAAAATACCATAAACTTATTTTAAGTGATCCAAGAGGCTCTTTACTTCACTAGTTTCTTTGCCTTTCATAATTTCCACTAGCTAGGGAAGAAGACTCTCTACTCAAATCCTCTCTCATTTTATTTACATTTTTGTCACTCAACTCTATGGTAGAAGTTCAAAAAATGCATATATATTTAGATAGAGAGGAAAAATAGAGAGTGGTGCTGAAATTCATCGGTGAAGTGAATAGGCAAATTAGATATTACCTTTTTTTTTATATAATTTTTTTATTAGGTAAAAGAGAGTAGTGTTGGCGATGCTCGTCTAAAGCGTAGAGCCAAATCACTGAATAATTTATTTTGAGCAACGGCCCAAATATATTTGTTTTTTGAAATTCAAATCTCGATGACGAATTCATAAAGAATGGGATAGAATATTCGACAGTCATTTATTGCATGTGGGAAAATTGCAAAAATAAGTCATCCATTGCTGTAGGTCAAGTGAACACAGCTCAACACTTCCTGTACTGAGAACGTGCAGCCATTTGCACCCGTACACGTGGCAACCATCAACGGCCCAGAACGAGATTTACACCCCCCTTGTAATGTGGACAACCGTTGTGAGAAAGCCAGAGTGACCGTTAGCTACTTTATTTCTTTTGAGATTCTCCAAAAGCCAAACAGGATGGGTCCCCACCTCCTTTATATACCCATCTATAGACTCTGAGGTACCCAACATAGGCCCAGGGCTTTTTCTTAGAAATTCAAGGAAAACAAGGTAGGAAAGAGGGTTTGTGTTCAAAAAAGAAAGGTTTGAGATTTTGGGTCTTTGAATCTCAAAAAAGGAAAAAAGAAAAAGATTTTGGGTGTTTGAAGATTTGCAAATGGAGATTTGCAGAGTAAATTCTTTGGTTGTGATGGCCATTATGGCTCTTCTATTAGCTCTGGTTATTCCTTCTATCAATGCCCATGCCCCTGCTCCTGCACCTGCCCCTGCACACACTAGCGATGGTTTGCTCTCTCTCTCTCTCTCTTCTTATTTGAATACTTAGTAAATTCTGATTACGGTTTCTGAGATCCAGTTCAGGAGTACCCATTTTTTCCTTTCTAGTGATGATATATCTGTGTACAGATTATTTTGCACAGATTTTGTAGAAATCTGTTGTTTTGGGTCTCCTCGGGTCTCACACGGATGATTGGATCCGTTAGTATTTTCCCAAGTAATGTTAACTCCTACGTAAAAAAATCTGCTACGTTGGATATCGGTAATTGCTCCATGAGCATTGGTCCATTTAATTTTGGATTCAGAATATAGAACCGGATGAACCGATGGAGCACCCAAAACAGCAAATCTGTACTAAAAGTACAGTCCAGTCTTGTATGACATTTGAGTTTATTCCAACAGATCCAAATCTCTCTCTCTCTCTCTCTCTCTCTCTCTCTCTCTCTCCTGGGTTAAAAAGTAAATTTCGATCTGTTCTATTTTTGGTTCGAAATTGGTAGTGCTTTGTCTGATGAATTCACGCAAATTGGTCCTTTTTTTTTATTGGCAGGGATAGGGCTAGATCAGGGAATAGCATATATGCTAATGGTGGTTGCTCTGGTGCTTACCTACATCATTCACTGATCATTTCTGTAAAAACAAGCAGAAAGACATTCTGACTAATGTTTGGATATTTTGTTTCTTTGACATGTGATTCAAGCCCCCATTCTTTTCCAATGTTCAAGAATTCTTTTATTAAGTTGATGACCCATTTGGTAGCAAGCTATATATTCTTCTACATCTGTTCTTTTGCTCAAGATTGTCTGTGGTTCGAATTTGTATGTAACCATGTTAGAATCTAGCCATTGGATCATGAGTGAATCAAGGTCACAAGATCCAATGGTCAAATTTCTCTTTATTTTGTGTGTGCATGCGCGCAAGCAAGAAATATGTTCTAGCCTAACCTAAAAAAACACCACCACATGTCCCTTGAACACTGGCCAACACTGGCCATCACCAAGGGAGGCATTGGGCCATATCGTTGAGCTAAGAGCTCATTGGCCTCTCCTTATTACTTGTGTACGCATGTGCGGCTGTGAAATATTACCATTGCCAAGTTGCTTTCACTAGGTTTAAAGTTTCATCACAATTTTTATTTTATTTTTTGCTCAGCAAAAGTTAGTATAGTTGGTTGTAATTTAAGAAATTTGTGCCTCAGTTAAATGCATTAGAGTATATGGTGTCTACTAGTTCGGTCACAATTGAACATGATTTACACATTTACACTCGCTAACATGTATCGTGGATCCACACACTGCCACCAATTTGCGCGGATCAGCGTGTACAAAACATTCTTGAGAAAATGAACAGTTCCAGAGTAGACGGAAAGAAAATCTTCGCAGGAGGCAATGCTCGTGTTAGTAAGACTCAAATCAACTTTTACATCATGTGAAGAAACATCTTTTCCAGGAATTTTAAAAAGTTCAATTAGCTGATGCACCAGTGTCGTATGATCTCTATCGGGATATATGATCTAGAGGTGTCAAACGGGCCGTGCCGTGCCGGCATGGCCCGTTTAGTTTCGTGCCAACCGTGCTTCGTGCCGTGCCGACCCGTTTACTAAACCGTGCCGTGCCGTGCCGTGCCTTTTCTTAAACGTGCCGTGCCGTGCCGGCCCTTTTACATAATCGTGCCGCGTCGTGCCATGCCATTTTGTAATCGTGCCGTGCCGTGCCATGCTCGTGCCGGCACATCTCCGATTTTCATCGAATTTTTTTTCCGAATTCCGTTTAATCTAGCCGAGTTGTCGGGAATTTTTTTTCCGATTTTCGTCTAATTTCGAGGCATTAAAGTCCTGTAGTGGACAACCCGAGCTCCAACTAGTTTTTTTGGGGTGATCAGAACCGTCTATCTTTTACATATAATGATATAACAGAGTCCACCATTCGTACGAAAAAAATTTAAGTGGATCATATATCCGTAGCCATTTAATCATAAGAAAAGTATTATAAAAAAAAAAGCAAACAGGGTCTAAATCGACAAGTTTTTTAAACCCGATCGAGTCAGAATTTTACTAGAATAATTTACTCAATAAGTGCAACAAAATGAACGGCCTTGATTGTTAAAATAGTTTGTTTTATCGAGATTCGCTTCATATTTGTACCAAAGATTATTGACAAATACATTACATATGATTAAAAAATACAATTTTTGTCACAATAAATCTTAACCAATGCTAACTTGGGTTAGAAAAAAATAATTCAAAAAAAAAAATCGCACCGTGCGCCCCCGTGCCCCGTGTCGTGCCTCGTGCCGTGCCATGCCGTGTCGTACCGTGCCGACCCACTTTCGTGCCGTGCCCGTCCAAGATCGTGCCGTGCCCACTTCCGTGCCGTGCCCGTCAAAAACCGTGCTCGTGCCGTGCCGTGCCACATTTAAACGTGCCGTGCCACATTTAAACGTGCCGTGCCGTGCCGTAATCGTGCTAGCCCGGCCCGTTTGACACCTTTAGATATATCAACCAATACTTCTACATCATGCGAAGAAACATCTTTCCCAAAAATTTTAAAAAGTTCAATTCAGCATGCACTAGTGTCGTATGATCTCTATCGAGATATATCAACCAATACTTCTACATCATGCGAAGAAGCATCTTTCCCAGAAATTAAAAAAAGTTCAATTAGTTGATGCACCAGTGTCGTATAATCCTGTTCAAAAAAAAAAAAAGTGTTGTATGATGTATATCGGGATATATCAAACCAATGGACCAATGTATATCGGGACATATCAACCAATGGACCAAGCAACGAAAAATTATTACCCTTTACCACCTCATTCGTGCATGGCTCAAGATTAAGTGTATGGACCCCTTGTGAATGTGTAGTAAAAGGCTGATGAAGCATTACGTAGCAGTAATCCAAGAGCACCAAGGAATCACTCCAAAACAACACCTATTGTCTGCAATATCCCAATGGTGGGGCTCAGCTTGTGACCAAATTTTTTGTTCACAATTACCAGGTTGGCTCTTCGTAGTCTGGGGAAAATTTCCCATTCTCATCCAAAGAGCTAATCCAAGGCTAACCTCTTTTACAGTCTCCCTAAAACCAGAAGCTGCAACCAGTGAAGGATCGACTTCCAATCAAAATCCAAAATTTCTAGGAATTTATTGAGACTACCATGTAACAACCATGACGCAAAACCTTCCTGTACTGATCATCGGAACAAGGAACATGATTTTCTGTATCTGACCTCTCTCGGAGTCTCAAAATTACTGGCAGGATGCGAAAATAGTGGAAAAGAAAAATGCCAAACTCTGTTTTAAGTCATGCAACCGACCAAGTGTGATATGCAGATAGTCGTACGTCTTATATACAATCTGTTTGTGCTTAATGGTTAAAATGCAAATAGGAGCATGCACTGAAGGTCACATCAGCAATTTGAAATTTCGATCACAATAGCTAACTTGCTAAATGATCTCTTTGCATTAACAAAAAACCTGCAATCAATATAGACACAGTAACAAATGCACTTTATTTCAATACAACAACATTATCAACTGCAGAGAAGTGCTTTGAGCCCATGCATATTTTAAGTAAATGACCTCTACTATACACAACACAATCGGAGTCCACGTCTCTCTCTGGAGAGATTCCAAAATGAATCAGGCAAGTGAATGCTGAATCAGCTGACGCCAACATTTGGCACCACGACTGATCAAATTACAGGTAAAGAGGAACAACCACCGTTCAAAGTGCCATTTCTGCCTGTAATGCTGCAAGTTCATCTTCCTCGGCTGTACGCTGCTTCTGAGGAGCAGCACGAGCTGGTTGCCTTCCACCTGGCACTTGCACTGGTGCTGCAGGGGCGGTGGTGGCGGGTTGAAGAAGTTGTTCCTCCAACTCAGCGCCTTCCAATTCTTCGAGTTCTGCTTCCAATTCATCCTACATTGGCCACGTCATTTAGTTTGGTACTTTGATTTGAATAATTACTTGCTATTCGTTGATGAAGCATGAAGAACCAGAATATAAATTATTCTCCAAGCTCACAAGTGAAGATTCAAGGAACCAAATGATATAAATACAAAGATACCTCATCAAAATCGGCTGCTGCTCCAATTGGTGTCGCCAATGCTTCCTGTATCTGTTTCATGTTCTCAGTCTGTTCATTTATTTCATCCATTGTCTTGTCCACATCATCGATGTTGCTGCATAATTAGAGACCATTGTCAGTTCTACAGGCGAAGCATTGTCAATTTCAACACGTCTAGATGTTAGATGCAGGGAATAAGGTAGGATGACTGTAGAGAACATTGTGACTTTTCAGATACGAGGCCTCATTTACTATTTCACTTTGAAACTCCCTATCCTCAATAGCAAAGATACAACAATACAACTAAACCAAATAGCGATTGAAATGATCGGCCATAATTTAAGTCCATCTAGAGTAATGATTATTTTTGCTAGGAAACTCTATAGTTTATTGACATAGTTTCCGTCGCTGATTTTACTGGTTCTATTTTTTTTTCTTCTTCTTAATGACACTATTTTATTGGTTTTAGCTACTCTATAGGTTGTTCTGATTAGTTTTGGGAGTTGCTTTAGCCTTTAGTGATGGTAGATTGGTAAGTATTTTCTAGATTATATTAGGTTCCGAATTTTATGAGATTCATACGATTATTCTACAAGTTATTTTGTGTTGTCCAAATTATTTTGCGAGTTAATAATATTTTGAAATGTGTTTGGACGTTAATTGGATAGAACCGGAACCGAACCAAAACTGGTCCAGGTTTTACTCCCTCTGTCCCAATTTATTAGTCCCTTCTGGGGTTTTCAACTTATTAGAGGAACATCATTATTACACTTGTCATATTTTTTCTTACCTCCTTTTACCCTTCAAAACATCATCATTTTCTAAAAGTAAGGTAAAAGAGTAAACTCATTACTTTTGCCCATTATTTTTCAATTGGGACAACAAAAAGTGCTGAGCAGCCACTTTGTGCAAATATTACAAAAGGTTAGGTTTGTCTCCAATCATCCCCCTGATGATTGAGGACTAGATAGGTTGTGTCATTGTTGTTTTTGTGACAACAAAAAGTGCTATTTGGGACCAAAAATTGGGAATGGAGGGAGTACATGTAAATTGGTTAGGTTTTGGTTCTCAAATTTCTAGAACTGTTAAGAACGGTTCGGTTATTGTCAATCCGGACTATGTGCACCACTAATAGGATTGAGACCATTCTCAACAACTTCCCTATATAAGAAAATCAAAATGTGTACAACAAATATCAACTGAAGCTACATAAAAAAGCCATTCAGGAAAAGGAGGAAAAAAACATTCCAGATCAATCACTAAAATGACATTAACCCTCATCCAAGAAATATAGCACAAAAAACAACTATATGTATACATCCTAATTAACAATTGGTAAAATCAATTGGATTTATGAGTTATCTCTAATCTCTAGGTGAGTTAATAATTCAATGTTATAGAGAGGCGAGTGGGAAGTAGTGGGTTCTAGGAAGTTTTTCCCAAAACCTCTTTCCAAAAAGTAATTATTGAGTAGTTTGGGCTCCAAATAACTCCAGAACCACATATATATGTGGCGTCCATACTCTTAGTTGTGGCATCCATACAGTGCTTCACCAAGCTTTCTTGACTATTTCAAGGAATGAGTCTGACAACAGCTAGATGGAAGGACTCTTAAAACTTTAAGATCCAGTACCCCTTTCAATGGTTGAAGGGCAAAAAAGTACAATTGTAACAACCAGGTTGCCTCAAAAATTCTAGCAGTATGAAAGCTACTCAGTTGTGAGGGCCGGGGTTCCCTTACACCAAGTACTAATCCTAACCAAAGCCATGCGAGAAAATGTGTTTAGTCTAAACAAACCCCTAATTTAATTGGGTGCTTTAAGAACAAGTCTTGTTAGAAGCAGAGATGGTAAGAGTACCCAAGAATTGAAGTCAGATTGCTCTATAACCCCAAAAAGCATTTTAGGACTTTAGAAATGCTAAATGAAGCCAAAGAACTACGAACTTACGTTGCTTTATGCATAGCCTTCATTGCAGCTGCTCCAGTTCTCAATGCATCCACAGTCTCTGTCGTAGCTTTTGCACCTTCTAACATTATCATCTGCAAAATCGAACCAAAACATATGATTTGGAAAATCATCATTTGAGTGGAAGTCTAACAATTTTCAAACACTATGAGCACCACAAGGGCTATATAAGCTAAGGTCACCTGGTCGTGGAGACGTAATTGGAAATTTCCAAGCTGCTCAACTTGTTGTTCGTAGAGCCTCTTCCTCTTCAAACATTGTATGGCAGCTGCATTATGGAAATGAGGTTTCATATTCGAACCAAAAAGTAGTCACATGCTTCTTCTTAGAGGTTTCAAACTTGCAATGAATAATCAATACCAACAGGGAAAAGTTTAACACTCAACAACAGCCTCAAGTACGACTAAATTATGTACTACTAGAAGTTCAGTGTTATTGAATCCCCCATTTGTAACAAACCTAATAGTTACCAAATAAGCGCATATAAGCAATAGAAAATAAGAATAAAAGGAAAAGTGGAACTTTAAGTCCATTTAAGGTTGTCCGTACACCGTTTTTGGAAAGGACACAAATTTACAATACTATTAAGAAAGTTCGAGGGGTAACGGAAACACAAGGACAAGTCTCCTGGAAATTTAGTTTCCGAATAAATGCACAAAAGAGAAGTACTTGATTGCTGTTCCCCTATCGTCACTCTTCAGTTTACAGTTGAACAATAGAAGGTCAGAAGTAATCCATTATATCAATAATCAATAAGACCCAAACGTATGGAATAAAAAATGCATGAGAAGTCGAGTTGTTTTATGAAAATCAAAGTGAAGAAAAACTAAACACAATCATTTTGCACATAGCATCTATGATCTAACAGTAGCCATGGTTGATAAAATGAAGTATTTTGACAAAATTATCCTCTCAAAAAGAAAATGAAAACAATTCAAAACCATACCCCTCTTGTTCTTTGCTCTGGTGAATTCCTTGGCCTTTTCAACTTCTGCAGCAGCCTTCTTCAGGAGTACTTTCTCCTTTTTCTCAAGCATTTCAAGAGTCTACACCACATTAAAAAAAAAAGAAATTACTGTATTGAGCCAACACGAGAACTTCCTTAAAAGTAACACTGGTCAGCATCACAGTGTTACGTTTTCCAGTGCATATAGCAAAAAAAAAAAAAAAAAAAAAAAACCCCAGAAATAGAAGTAATGTTCCATAAAATATCCACACATCCAGAAATAAGAATCAATTTTATTTCCTCTCGTGGTCTGAAAATGCAAAACACAGTTCAGATAATCACCTTGGCAGTCACTTGACATAAAACCGAACAAGAGCAAGTGATGAACTAAAAGTCGTGGATGCTACTAGAGCCCACTCTAGTTAACACCGTGTAATCTAGTCCCACTCCACAGTGTGGAAAGGGAAGTTACAAGTGCTACAGATGGTCACACTCCTATATAATAAGTCACTCAAAAAATGGAATAATCCGCCCTTGTGGCAATAGTCCAAGCATATCCTTGGTATCTAGAATGATTTTCCCACCCCTGGAGACTCCTATTTATACCCCACATCCCGGCCCCATGGTTGTAACTTGGAAGTAATGCCATTCCACATTGTATCATCTCTACATAAATATATTCAAGAAAATGGTGGCTGATTTGCCTGTCCGATTGCTCCCTGGACGACCACTGTCTGGGGCACTAATGGATATATCCTTTAGGTTGTACAGGTCAAGCAAAGATTGCCACCCAAACTTTCACTAGATGAAACATGGTATATGCTGAAAAATGCAATTTGAAAAGGGTATACACCATTGCGAATTTGTGATCAAAACCCATATAAAATCATGTACAGAAGAACTTCTCAAACGAACCATTCGCATTCAATTCGACAACTAGGAATCATTTGAAACATTTTCAAATGATTAGAACCAATCATATACTCATAATTGATTAGAACCAATCATAAAATCTAACTAGATACATCCAATCAGATCACCAAAAAGAACACATAGAAGAAGTAAAAACATAAAAGTGCAATCTTTCTTTGGCCTTCCAATTATGAGCTTTTAAGGGTTTGGTAATCATACCTCGTTTAACTTGTCTAACGTGGCAAGAGCATTGGTCTCTTGCTTGGGCTTGCCGAAAATCCGACTAAACATCTTGCCGATTCGAATTGCAAAATCGAACTCTAGGGATCTTCTGAAAAGAAAATCAATACTCAATAGTAACCTATAATCATAAAAAAGGAATCCATTTTTTGATCCCAATGAATAGAACAGATTATGGACGTACCCGTGTAACTGAAGTTAGGATTTCAAACAAGCGATTGATCCCCGATTTGACCAGGGGCAAATCCGATATGGGTTCTTCTTGAGAGGGAAGTTTGAGTAGGAGGAAACAATCAAGAAAGGAAGAGAGAGAGAAGGGTTGTTTTTCTTAGGCGTGTTGATGAGGGAGATGGGGATGGGGTACATGGTTTGTGTTTTTGCCTTTTTGCCTACGTTCCACTGGATTCCACGCGGCATCCACTTGCTGGGTGTATTATTATTACATGGAAAATTTTAAAATCAGTTCATTGGGCTGACATTAAAGCCTTAAAAATGTATTAAAAAGTGTAAAAATATATATATATAAAAAAATGTGAAAGTGTATAGGAAAATAAAAATATATATATTAGAGTTTTTTTTTTTTCCCCCTCTCTTGTTGCTTTATTGTAGAAAAACCCTTATAACATTCCACATGGAGTACATTTTTCTTTATCAAATGGAAGTTATTGACCTTTTTTTTTTTCTTGATCAAATGGAAATATAAGATTAGGATGAGTTATCACTAAAAATATTATCTTCATATTGTAGTTGAAAATGTACGTTGTTTCAATTAGTATATGATATTTTTTTGATGTATGTAATAAGAATAACTTGTGGGATAACCCATTTTAAACAAAACTTTTTTTCTAGACCAAAACAAAGAAAGAGAAATAAGAAGACAACAAGAAACAACCCAATCAGTAATCCCACATCTTGGTTTTATTAGTTTGAAGAATATATGCACAAAAAGCATTTTCTCACCTCCCAAAATAGATCTCCAAAACCATTATTCACACCTCTGAAAAAATCATTTATATTTCATATTTTATAATGCTTTTTACGATTTAAAAAATTTTGTCCAGTAAAACTGAGCAAGATCTCTTAAACAAGATTCATATTGCATATATAATTCAGGATAGCTTTAAAAATATAGATAATTTTCTGAGAGGTGTGATTAGTAATTTTGGACATCCATTTTGGGATGGAGAAAGTATAATTTAAAAGCTTTGGTTAAAGACTACTTAAAAAAAATGGAGGCAATTGCGCAGGGGCAGAGCCACAATTTTTAATTAGTGGGGTTACAAATTATATTCATAGGCAACTAAAATTTTCTAATTGGTTTTCTAATGAAACAACTAAATTCAGAGGTTAATAATAAGGTAAATATAAACTGATAAATATAATTTTGTTTTACAACTGGTCTCAAAGACTTAGTATTATATGTTAAACAATGCATGATAGCCAACTCATTTGTACCACTATCAACTCTTAAAAGGAAAAAGAATGCTCGGAGTTTGTAGGCATTTAAATTAAATTAAAACAAATTATTTTTTTGTGGGGTCAAAATACTAAAAATTTGGCTACAAATTATCAAATGTCTTTGTGGAGAATCAAAGTGAGCGAGGTCAAGAGAACCCACTTATTCCTAAGTACCTTCGCTCCTAGTTAGGGGCCATAGCTCAAATTATCGACAAGAGAGTAAGTATCAAGAGGGAGTTTATAAGAAACAACGACAAATAGAAGTGACTAAAAATTTGTTGAGACGAAGAGTGAGAGCGCTTATAGAGAACACTAGGGGGAGGAAAGATGATTGTAAGATTCTCCGTTAGAGAGCTGGTGGTAGTGGCGATTTTAGGAGCTTGTGAGCATGAGGTCATTTGCAAATATAAATATTACTTTGTAATCTAAAAAATCCTAACAGTTCTGGCATCAAAAGCTCGACTGAACTTTTCAACTAATAAGTAAAAATCTTTCCAGTGATATTTCTCAGTTTTTACAACCTAAATATAATCACATGAGCTGCTAGAATTGCATTCGACGAATAGGTATCCTATTTTAAAAACCGTTGCATGATGGCCTCATTGTTGAATGTTGATGTATGTGACCAAGCAAACGTTCAACAATTGGTCTTCTATTCGCTTACACACCTTGTGTGGTAATTAGTTTTCTTATCAGAAATTTGTTCATATTAAATGAATTAAATAAAAATAACGATGACAGATAAATACAATGCAAATCCTAAAGTAAAATAAACCGACAGATTGTGAAGCACAGAAGCAGTGTGGGTTTCAACATTAATTAATAATAGAAATAATTTGGTCTGGCGCGTGTGGGGTCAATGCTAAATATTTACTAGATGGTGTCATTTTTTATGAACTAGTGAAAGAACTACTAGTAATTACAGAGGAAATTAATTTTGTCATGAGGTCAGCTGACCCATGTACCAATTTAAGCATATCGTTGAGGAGTGGTTGGGAGGAAGAAAGTAAACTTATTTGAAAATCACGTGTCTTAGGCCAAGATTTTTGCTTTGATTTAATCACACGTCTTCCTCATTTGATAAAATTAAGTGTAAGATTTTACCAAATTTAGATTTCAGCAAATGACTCCATTCATGTCAAAAAGGGTAGGCATCCATGCACCCATGCAAGTAAAAACTATTCAACGGTTTTGGATTGAAAACAAATTATTCGCGCGAATAGTTCTCCTATTTTGTTTAAAATCTAGGTCGTCCATCTAAGTAACGGATGGCTTGGATCGTGCACAGCAACTACTGTGCACAAGCTGCACAACAACAACCCCCGTCCAGGTAAGGTATAGCAAGTTCCTTATTCGTCTTTTATCTGTCATTGCATTGGATGCCCTAGGACCCGGGGACATTATTGGCCACAAGGGTCGGCAGGCCTTGCCGAGTTGATCGGAGCTGTCTAAATGTGTTTTGGACGGTACCAATTTTAAGGGAGTTAAGATAACCAAAACACCCTTTAGCACCCATCAAATATAAACTGGCCAATACACATTTGAACGGTCCTGATTGGCTCGGCAGGTCGTGCCCTCTCTAACAATTGAACGTATATTACTCTGACTAGTCTTTTATATAAATTTTTTTTATTTGTTTTGCGATTGGCTTGAGAGCACTATTGATTGGGAGAATTGTCGTAAAATGGCGGTAGGGGCAAATATTTGCCATGAAATTGCTCCCAACATGAAACACACAATTTTAATTGCACATACATGGTACCCATAATAATGTTGATCGAAATAACCCCCTTCTTGAATTTGGACAACATGGGTGCAATGAATTTGTTGAGGAATGCAACCGTTGTCCATGTAGAATGCAACAAAAGTAGATGAACGGTGCAATGATCAGAAAATGTTCCCAAAAAGTGTGACTTGAACACACACCCTTCTTGAATTTGGACCAATGTGGGTGCAATGAATTTGTTGAGGAGTGCAACTGTTGTCCATGTAGAGTGCAATAAAAGTGGACGAATGGTGCAATAATTAGAAAATCTTCCCAGAAAATATGACTTGACCACACACTGTAATCACATTTGGACCAATGTGGGTGTAATGAATTTGTTAAGAAGTGCAACTGTTTTTCCATGTAGAGTGCAACAAAAGTGGATGAAGGGTGCAATGGTTTTTTTTTTTTTTTTTCTTCAGAAAGTGTGACTTGACCACATTGCAATCACATTTGTTGAGGAGTATGGGTGCAATGAATTTGTTGAGGAGTGCAATCGTTTTCTATGTAGGGTGCAACTAAAGTGGACGAAGGGTGCAACAAAATATCATTCGAGGGTAATTGCGTTCAACAATATTTTTCATGTCATGTTTGTCAATTATTATTTAGCTTCCCATTGATAACTGATTTCGAAAAAGTACACAATTAAAATGCAAAATTTGCCCCTACCAATATTAATTTACCGTTGAAGTGTATGAACAAAATACTAGGACTTTTTTAATGATCTGAAAACAAAACTGGACTTGATACATTGCTTTGTCGGAGTGGGTAATGATGTCATTTTCACTTCTTCCTCTCCTCCTTTGGCTTCTCATACTTCCGTTGACAACCCATACACCCCAAAACGACAACGTTACAGATTCCTCCTATTGACCCATTCCCACGATCATCTCTAATACCTCAACTTCAATCCATTCTCAGTTTCTCACTATCCCAATTTGCAAACTTCATGGATTTCTCCAAATGGGTCCCTTTGATCTCCACAATATACGTGCTTTTCTCACTTACACTCACCCTCTTAAACTGTAATTTAAACCCTGAAGAGTTGGCTGAAATCCCAATAAATTTCCTCAATTTGGCCAAAAGGCCAGAGATTTTGGACTGGATGGTGGGCGTAAGGAGGAAATTACACGAAAACCCAGAGCTTGGTTTTGAGGAATTTGAGACTAGTAAGCTTATTAGACATGAGCTTGACAAAATGGGCATCCCTTATAAATACCCAATTGCCGTCACAGGTTTTGTTGGATTCATTGGGACTGGAAAACCACCGTTTGTTGCCATAAGAGCAGATATGGATGCTTTGGCCATGCAGGTTAGTTTACATATGAGCGTATATGTATATATTTTTGCTTGTAGTTTTAATTGTTTGAATTGGGTTCATGCTTTTGGGCACTGTTTGATTGGCCGGATTCAATATGATTGGATTATGAATCTTGTGAGAGGTAAATTTCGGCTTTTGAATGCAATCATTGGTGGAAAGATTACATTTTTATTGGAGTTGGACAACCAAGCCCGTAGGGGTGAGTAAAATAACCGTTGATCCGTGAATCCAATCCAAACCGGCCTATTTGGTTCGGTTTTTGAGTAGTATGGTTTGGTCCCGGTTTATGAAATGAAAAATCGAATCAAATAGTTCAGTTTTCATATATATGCTCACAGTTTTGGTTCCAAACCGATTCCGAACGGCAACTTTATAGATTACATTTACTTGATACTTTATTTTAAAAACGCTAGATAGAAATAGACTCAATCGTGATATAATTTCATCCGACACGATTAACACTTTTTTGGGTAGTGACTAAGTGAGTTTGAATTTATTTCAGTGACTATTGGTGATTTTAATGAAATTGGTTCAAAATCTAATTTTATTTCAAATTACTTTGTGAATATTCAGTGCTTCAAAAGCTTTCAACATAAATTATCTCAAATTCAATTAAATTGTGGTTCGAAACCGAAACTAAATTTTAGTAAATGGTTTGGATTGGGTACTTGGTTTGTGTTTTACTGTTTTTGCCTTTTTGCCTACGTTCCACTGGATTCCACGCGGCATCCACTTGTTTGGTGTATTATTACATGGAAAATTCTAAAATTTGCTCATTGGGCTGACATTAAAGTCTTAAAAGTGTATTAAAAAGTGTAAAAAATATATATAAAAAAATGTGAAAGTGTATAAGAAAATAAAATTATATTAGAGTTTGTTTTTTTTTTTTCCTTGTTGCTTTATTGTAGAAAAACCCTTACTCCTTCCGTTCTTAAATAAGAGCCCCACTTTCCCTCTCTTGCCATTTTTCAAATAAAAAAATGAAGTACTTTCGTGTATCATTTTTTGAATTTTTTCGCACCGAATTAAAGTACTCGTCAAGTACTTTAATTTGGTGCAAAAAAATTCAAAAAATGATTTACGGAAGTAGTTCATTTTTTTATTTGAAAAATGACACGACTTTTCATAGTGGAATATTATTTTTGGAAAGGAGGGAGTATAACATTCCACATGGAGTACATTTTTCTTTATAAAATGGAAGTTATTCACCTCTTTTTTTTCTTGATCAAATGGAAATATAAGATTAGGATGAGTTTTCATTAAAAACATTATCTTCATATTGTAGTTGCAAATGTATGTTGTTTCAATTAGTATATGATATTTTTTTGATGTATGTAATAAGAATAACTTGTGGGATAACCCATTTTAAACAAAACTTTTTTTCTAGACCAAAACAAAGAAAGAGAAATAAAAAGACAACAAGAAACAACCCAATCAGTAATCCCACATCTTGGTTTTATTAGTTTGAAGAATATAAGCACAAAAAGCATTTTCTCACCTCCGAAAATAGATCTCCAAAACCATTATTCACACCTCTGAAAAAATCATTTATATTTCATATTTTATAATGCTTTTTACGATTTAAAAAATTTTGTTCAGTAAAACTGAGCAAGATCTCTTAAACAAGATTCATATTACATATATAATTCAGGATAGCTTTAAAAATATAGATAATTTTCCGAGAGGTGTGATTAGTAATTTTGGACATCCATTTTGGGATGGAGAAAGTATAATTTAAAAGCTTTGGTTAAAGACTACTTAAAAAAAATTGGAGGCAATTGTGCAGGGGCAGAGCCACAATTTTTAATTAGTGGGGTTACAAATTATATTCATAGGCAACCAAAATTTTCTACTTGGTTATCTAATGAAACAACTAAATTCAGAGGTTAATAATAAGGTAAATATAAACTGATAAATATAATTTTGTTTTACATCTGGTCTCGATCGAAGACTTAGTATTATATGTTAAAGAATGCATGATAGCCAACTCATTTGTACCACTATCAACTCTAAAAAAGGAAAAAGAATGCTCGGAGTTTGTAGGCATTTAAATTAAATTAAAACAAATTTTTTTTTGTGGGGTCAAAATACTAAATATTTGGCTACAAATTATCAAATGTCATTGTGGAGAATCAAAGTGAGCGAGGTCAAGAGAACCCACTTATTCCTAAGTACCTTCTCTCCTAGTTAGGGGCCGTAGCTCAAATTATCGACAAGAGAGTAAGTATCAAGAGGGAGTTTATAAGAAACAACGACAAATAGAAGTGACTAAAAATTTGTCGAGACGAAGAGTGAGAGCGCTTATAGAGAACACTAGGGGGAGGCTAGGAAAGATGATTGTAAGATTCTCCGTTAGAGAGCTGGCGGCAGTGGCGATTTTAGGAGCTTGTGAGCATGAGGTCATTTGCAAATATAAATATTACTTTGTAATCTAAAAAATCCTAACAGATCTGGCATCAAAAGCTCAACTTAAGTTTTCAACTAATAAGTAAAAATCTTTCCAGTGATATTTCTCAGTTTTTACAACGTAAATATAATCACATGAGCTGCTAGAATTGCATTCGACGAATAGCTATCCTATTTTAAAAATCATTGCATGATGGCCTCATTGTTGAATGTTGATGTATGTGACCAAGCAAACATTCAACAATTGGTCTTTTATTCGCTTACACACCTTGTGTGGTAATTAGTTCTCTTATCAGAAATTTGTTCATATTAAATGAATTAAATAAAAATAACGATGACAGATAAATACAATCCAAATCCTAAGTATAATAAACCGACAGATTGTGAAGCACAGAAGCAGTGCGTTTCAACATTAATTAATAATAGAAATAATTTGGTCTGGCGCGTGTGGGGTCAATGCTAAATATTTACTAGATGGTGTCATTTTTTATGAACTAGTGAAAGAACTACTAGTAATTACAGAGGAAATTAATTTTGTCATGAGGTCAGCTGACCCATGTACCAATTTAAGCATATCGTTGAGGAGTGGTTGGGAGGAAGAAAGTAAACTTATTTGAAAATCACGTGTCTTAGGCCAAGATTTTTGCTTTGATTTAATCACACGTCTTCCTCATTTGATAAAATTAAGTGTAAGATTTTACCAAATTTAGATTTCAGCAAATGACTCCATTCATGTCAAAAAGGGTAGGCATCCATGCACCCATGCAAGTAAAAACTATTCAACGGTTTTGGATTGAAAACAAATTATTCGCGCGAATAGTTCTCCTATTTTGTTTAAAATCTAGGTCGTCCATCTAAGTAACGGATGGCTTGGATCGTGCGCAGCAACTACTGTGCACAAGCTGCACAACAACAACCCCCGTCCAGGTAAGGTATAGCAAGTTCCTTATTCGTCTTTTATCTGTCATTGCATTGGATGCCCTAGGACCCGGGGACATTATTGGCCACAAGGGTCGGCAGGCCTTGCCAAGTTGATCGGAGCTGTCTAAATGTGTTTTGGACGGTACCAATTTTAAGGGAGTTAAGATAACCAAAACACCCTTTAGCACCCATCAAATATAAACTGGCCAATACACATTTGAACGGTCCTGATTGGCTCGGCAGGTCGTGCCCTCTCTAACAATTGAACGTATATTACTCTGACTAGTCTTTTATATAAATTTTTTTTATTTGTTTTGCGATTGGCTTGAGAGCACTATTGATTGGGAGAATTGTCGTAAAATGGCGGTAGGGGCAAATATTTGCCATTCCATGGACCACTTTTTAGAAATTGCTCCCAACATGAAACACACAATTTTAATTGCACATACATGGTACCCATAATAATGTTGATCGAAATAACCCCCTTCTTGAATTTGGACAACATGGGTGCAATGAATTTGTTGAGGAATGCAACCGTTGTCCATGTAGAATGCAACAAAAGTAGATGAATGGTGCAATGATCAGAAAATGTTCCCAAAAAGTGTGACTTGAACACACACCCTTCTTGAATTTGGACCAATGTGGGTGCAATGAATTTGTTGAGGAGTGCAACTGTTGTCCATGTAGAGTGCAATAAAAGTGGACGAATGGTGCAATAATTAGAAAATCTTCCCAGAAAATATGACTTGACCACACACTGTAATCACATTTGGACCAATGTGGGTGTAATGAATTTGTTAAGAAGTGCAACTGTTTTTCCATGTAGAGTGCAACAAAAGTGGATGAAGGGTGCAATGGTTTTTTTTTTTTTTTCTTCAGAAAGTGTGACTTGACCACATTGCAATCACATTTGTTGAGGAGTGTGGGTGCAATGAATTTGTTGAGGAGTGCAATCGTTTTCTATGTAGGGTGCAACTAAAGTGGACGAAGGGTGCAACAAAATATCATTCGAGGGTAATTGCGTTCAACAATATTTTTCATGTCATGTTTGTCAATTATTATTTAGCTTCCCATTGATAACTGATTTCGAAAAAGTACACAATTAAAATGCAAAAATTGCCCCTACCAATATTAATTTACCGTTGAAGTGTATGAACAAAATACTAGGACTTTTTTAATGATCTGAAAACAAAACTGGACTTGATACATTGCTTTGTCGGAGTGGGTAATGATGTCATTTTCACTTCTTCCTCTCCTCCTTTGGCTTCTCATACTTCCGTTGACAACCCATACACCCCAAAACGACAACGTTACAGATTCCTCCTATTGACCCATTCCCACGATCATCTCTAATACCTCAACTTCAATCCATTCTCAGTTTCTCACTATCCCAATTTGCAAACTTCATGGATTTCTCCAAATGGGTCCCTTTGATCTCCACAATATACGTGCTTTTCTCACTTACACTCACCCTCTCAAACTGTAATTTAAACCCTGAAGAGTTGGCTGAAATCCCAATAAATTTCCTCAATTTGGCCAAAAGGCCAGAGATTTTGGACTGGATGGTGGGCGTAAGGAGGAAATTACACGAAAACCCAGAACTTGGTTTTGAGGAATTTGAGACTAGTAAGCTTATCAGAGATGAGCTTGACAAAATGGGCATCCCTTATAAATACCCGATTGCCATCACAGGTTTTGTTGGATTCATTGGGACTGGAAAACCACCGTTTGTTGCCATAAGAGCAGATATGGATGCTTTGGCCATGCAGGTTAGTTTACATATGAGCGTATATGTATATATTTTTGCTTGTAGTTTAACTGTTTGAATTGGGTTAATGCTTTTGGGCACTGTTTGATTGGCCGGATTCAATATGATTGGATTATGAATCTTGTGAGAGGTAAATTTCGGCTTTTGAATGCAATCATTGGTGGCAACTTTATAGATTACATTTACTTGATACTTTATTTTAAAAACGCTAGATAGAAATAGACTCAATCGTGATATAATTTCATCCGACACGATTAACACTTTTTTGGGTAGTGACTAAGTGAGTTTGAATTTATTTCAGTGACTATTGGTGATTTTAATGAAATTGGTTCAAAATCTAATTTTATTTCAAATTACTTTGTGAATATTCAGTGCTTCAAAAGCTTTCTACATAAATTATCTCACATTCAATTAAATTGTGGTTCGAAACCGAAACTAAATTTTAGTAAATGGTTTGGATTGGTTCGAGGTTCTATGCATTTCGCAGGTTGGTTTGGTTCCCAGAATCTTTAATCGTAAGAGTTGGTTGGTGCTTGGTTTACCACAAAACTGAACCAATCCGGTCCATACTCACCCCTTTTGGCTTTGCCCAATCAAACATGGTCCTGAGGATTATGTGAAGGCAATACATTCTCTGGAATGGAGATTGATGATTGTAAAATTTGGAATGGAGTTGTTTTAGGTGTTAGAAAGTAGCAACCAATGCTAACTCCTTTGTGAATCTGGTTTGAATGGTTGATAACAACAAAGGGGATTTTGATGATTACAGGAGAGTGTAGAATGGGAACATAAGAGTAAAGTTGAAGGAAAGATGCATGGTTGCGGCCACGATGCCCATGTTGCTATGCTGCTTGGCGCGGCAAAATTGCTTCAAGAGCATCGTCATGATTTACAGGTTTATAGATTTATTTCTTCCCAGTAATTTGATTGCAAATCAGTAAGTCCCTTTGATATGCCTAAAGCCTTTTACTTGTTGTAACATGTTCGCATAATGTGCTTTCCACAAATGTGTATATATATGTTCGCTTTGCTCTGGGACCAACAGAAATCATTTGGAATAAGCAATGCAATTGACTAAGCAGATTCACCATAGTATTAATATTTGTATTTGAAGATTAGAAATGTCTTTATCACCAATGTAATTTTTTGGGTTAATGAATCGTTCGTTTCCTGGTTTTGTTATAAGCTTCTAAAGATGGAAATTTTGAACTTTAATGTGGTCTTCTGGTTTAAAATGAAAGTGGAGGTGTAAGCCTGTACCATGCTCAGGGTTTACAACCTTAACATTTTGCTTAAGTGGGACATCCAAGGATTGAATGTTTCATTTACCCATGATTAGCGACATCGCGACCATCATATGGAAAGTTCACTTTTTATATGTAGTTAAAAGAAGTATGCATGTTATAATAAGAATCTTAGAAAATTATGCTGTTAACATCCGGAAAGGGCGTGCAAAGTGACACTTCGCCCTTTAATATCCTGTTTCACTCAGGGGGCTTGATTATAGGTTATTTCCCTCTCTGAAAGACTTGAAAATTACTATTACAGCGTTTTATGTCCCTCGTGTGTTATGTTGTATTTAACATAAGAAAGATTTTGCGACTGGTTTTTCTTGTCGGTTTGAATAGGGAACGGTGATTCTTGTTTTCCAACCAGCCGAGGAAGGAGGAGGGGGAGCAAAGATAATGACAGAAACTGGCATACTGGAGAATGTGGCTGCCATCTTTGGGCTGCATGTCTCTACTCGGTTTCCTATTGGTGCAGTTGCGAGCAGGTCTGGTTCTATCTTGGCGGGGAGTGGTTGCTTTGAGGCTATAATAAACGGGAAAGGGGGACATGCTGCCCTTCCCCAACACACAATTGACCCAATCTTAGCAGCTTCCAACGTTATAGTTAGTTTGCAATATCTTGTCTCGCGTGAAGCTGATCCCTTAGATTCACAGGTCTCTCTCTCTCTCTCTCTCTCTCTCTCAAAGGTTTCTTCTGTGTTGAACCTCTTAAATCAAATTGAACCAAGAAAGAGCCATTGCCCAACAACCTTCCTCCTTACAAAGTGATTACTTTTTCCGGTGGGTGTTACAGGAACTTTGGGCAAAATAGAGAAAATTTCTGCTTTCTGAATCACGGTCAGACTATTTCCGAATATTCGTGTACAGAACAGAATTGCACATTTTCGAAACCAGATGTTTTTTGTAAAATCAGCTTGAGTATTATTTCTAAGAATGGTTAGATTATTCTCATGAAATAAAGAATGTATGTAGTGGTTACGTTTTTCCGTTCCACCTCTCTAGTCTCTACATACTCCCTCCGTCCCAAAGAGCTCTTTTTATTGTCCCAATTGAAAAGTAATGGGTAAAAAGGAATGAGTTTACTCTTTTACCCTTACTTTTTGAAAGTAAAGTACATGCAATGATGATGTTTTGAAGAATAAAATGAGGAAAGAAAAAATATGACAAGTGTAATAATGATGTTCCCCTAATAACTCGGAATCCCCAAAAGGGACTAATAAACTGGGACAGAGGGATTATGTCGAATATCAACATAGTACTTCGGTACTTCCTGTGTAGAATCCAAGCATCTCATTGGGAATTAGAAAGTGATTGATATGTTTATATCGCTGCACATCGGCTAGAGACCGCAAACATGAATTTTGGGCACCCACGACACATCTTCACTGTTTTCTAGCATTGTTTTTATTTGTATTCATCTTTACAGGTAGTGACAGTGGCACAATTCCAAGGCGGTAATGCATTCAATGTAATTCCTGATTCAGCCACAATTGGTGGAACCTTCAGGGCATTTTCAGAGGAAGGTTTGATGGGACTTAAAAGACGGATTGAAGAGGTACAGTTGTTCTGTAACAGATTAACAGTAATTTACATGCCCAGAAATCGCAAATTTGGTTGGTCATGGATTTTTTTTAGATTTTTGGAGATTTTTAATTTTTTTTTTTTTTTAATGAATGTGAATCAAAGGTTATCACAAGACAAGCAGCTGTGCACAAATGCAATGCGACTGTAAACTTCGACGATAAGCCCTTTTTCCCCGTGACTGTTAATAACGAACAGTTGCATCAGTATTTCAGAAACGTTGCAAGGGATATGCTGGGTGAAAGAAACATTCTAGAAATGAAACCAATTATGGGGTCGGAAGACTTCTCATTTTTCGCAAAGGTGATTCCGGGGTACTTCTACTATGTTGGAATGCAAAACGAGACTGGAGAACGCCTCCATCCGGGTCACTCCCCCTTCTTTACAGTAAATGAAGAGGTACTTCCTTATGGTGCCGCATTGCATGCTTCATTGGCTATGAGGTACCTTCTTGAATATCAACCCAAATCAGCTTCATCGAATGTAATTTCTCATGATGAATTGTAAGGTGCTTACGAAATGGTGCTTATTTTCATAAATTCTCTTGCCATCTTTGCACATATTTCTGTTTTCCTTGTAGTTTAGAGCATTGGCTCAAGGTTACACAACTTGCTCTCTCGACGTTCAGATTATATTTTGCTTTTTTGTTTTGGTTTTAATTTTCGGCATTGTTGGAATGGTTCAAGGATACCTTTAACTTCTGAGAATTCAGAAAACAACTTTTTCACTGGAATTGAACATTCTGCCCGTAAAATTGTTAAGCGATACGGTTTTATGTGCTTCCCTTACGTATTTCCCAGTCTACTGTCCAGCATCATGTTGGTGAAGTTGTGAACCTTACACCTTCAGTTGGGTAAGTACTAGGAAATGGGCATAGACTGGGAAAAAAATAAAATAAATTCTTCTGCAGTTCGTGTGCGGGGAGCAAAGTAAATACAATCATGGTAGTGACACCTACAAGACTAGACGGTGGGATTAGTCCCTCGGGGATTAGTTAGAGTTACACGAAAGCTGGTCTGGATACTCTGAATTATAAAAAATAGGTGATGCTCACAAGTCTCTGCATTTTGTGTGGAGCTGGACTTTTAATGGTGAATATTAACCTAAATCCTTTATGTGAGTTATCAAACTTTCAGGGGTATTAATTCACTACTTCTATGCCCTAGGATGAGGAAATCTTTAGTCTTTCAAGGAACGCGGTCATTTGATGTGTCCAACTCATATTGGCGAGTCATGTGTTTATCTTGTCAAGATAAAAGAGGAGTGAGTTCATGACAACTCATTATTAGCTCGGCCCACTACGTAACATTATATGAGTTGGGTCTTTAATGAGTCATTGGCCGACCGGTACTCATATATTGAATAATTTCTTAGAAGTTGCAATGCAAGCCAAAAAGGCAAGTGCTTAGATTTTGGAATCTCTCACTCTCATTACTTTTTTCCTATTGCTATTTTAGTCCGACTCTTCCTCTCATGGACAGTTATCAGCTCCTACTGAAAAGCCTTGACAAAAGCCTTGACTCCAGCCCATATGGCAAGTAAGCCTTTTGTATATAGAAGGCGGTTTTATAGCCTTGAAGGAGCAATTCTGAAATGTATAAGTTCTAGCTTCACATATGCCTGCACCATAACTCAAATTCACCACTCCACACGCCATTGAGAGAGAGAGAGAGCGCGCGCTTGCTTGTTTTTTCGGATCTTTTATCTCCCTCCACCATGAAGAAATCCCACAAACCCTTTTCATACCTAAAACAGAAACACACAAAGTGCACTTCTCCATCATTTCCTTCACCATCAAGTAGCCACATGCCTTCGCCACAACACATGCCGTTATCGACTGTCAACGACTCCTCTCTCTCTCAACCTCAGTTTGTCGATTTAGCGAGGTGTGATCATCATAAGTTCTGGAAATCACTGACGAGAAGTTTCGCGAGGTACCTGACCTGTATCAGGGATACGGAGCCAAGACCCAAAGCCGAAGGGAAGGGGAAATGTAAAAGGCTGGAGAATAATGGCGAACAGAAGGCTCGGAGAAGTTGTCGTTACTATAGTGAACTGAGCGATGAAGAGCGCGCTGAGAAGTTGAGATCAGCCATAAACTACTGCAATGCCAATTGGGATATGGTCTAATAAATTACGGTTGTGTGGATACTTTTTATTCAATCAATTTTCATGATTTCCAGTTTTGTCTCTGTTTTCTTGTTAGCATTTTGAAGTGTAAAACCAACTACCACGTTGAAATTTTTTTCCCCCGAAGATTGCATATAAACGTTGAGAAATTCGTTTTCCAATGACTTCTAAGTTGGTTAAGTCAAGAATTGGCTTAAGTCAGTTTATACGTGTGAGTAGACACAGTGAGAACACTGCCTGTTTTCCGATCATTGATATCCAATTTGGTAGTATCGTTTTTATTTCCCGTATTCAACCCTGATTTCTCAGGACATCCCAAAATGCCAGGCAAATGCCTACCCGAGTCTAATTTTGTTCCCCCACCTAAACCCACTAACTCTGAAACTTAAGACTAGTTATCATTAACAACTTGCCTATTTTAACAGTTCAACGTAGAAAATCTAGCAGATGTCATTCTACGTAAAAATTCTTCCATACATGAATTTGTGTTCCCAGAAATACTTCGGTAATCCAAGTATAGATTGCATAATAAATCATGATCATAATCCACAACACCAGGTAAAAAATAATGGACGAGGTTTCAAGAACTACTTCCGCGCAACATACAAAATAGATAAGAAAGCACATAAAAACGCTAAGCAAGGCTCCTCGATTGCATCAGACACCATTACCAACAAAACCTGGCCACGACAAATTCTCACGCGAAGCAACCAATATGAAGGAAACAGGTCCTATAAGTTCTCAAACAATTTCCCCAGTAATTATTCTCCTTCCATCAACGGTTGCAGAATGATTTGCATTTTCGTATCACAGCAAGAGAGCAAGCTCCCTACAAAAACCTCTTGCCAGGCATAAAAAATCACCCAAAAAGATACCAAGTCTATATAGGAACGGTAAATGAACTGCAAAAGCCATGGCTCCATAAAAAGATGGGGAACAGTCATCCAACCAATTTGCTCGTTGCTCAAAATTATAAATCGCGAATGGTAGAAGCACCATGGAGTGAAATAAGGAACTATGAAAATTGAAAGGTTAGACTGCATAAGTTTCTAACAAAATAGCTCAACTCATTTGAAAATTTCAATTCCAAACACAGTGAAACGCAAAACCTCAATTCTTACGTAAATATTACATCCATCATGGTTTGGCAGAAAAAGAAAATGAAACAATGGCAAGCTGAGATAACCAAGTATTCATCCCAAAACCAACCAGCCTTGACCTAAAAAACTACCCATTAGTCCAGCTTACTTCTCTGATGAGTTGGGTCCCCTCTTCTTTCCGAAGCCAACAACTGCAAACAACAATTGTACACCAGTCATCAGTCAGATGCTCAAAATTATAACCAAAGTTTAACCAATTATAGAACAGTTTGACAGCTGAGAAAAAAGGTCTACACTGAAATCTAAAAGTTCGATCTGAAATTTTCTGCATATGGTGTTTGGAGTATTCATTGATTACTTTGTACAAAGTTACCAAATCATTGTAGGAAAGGGGAAAAAGTAACTGGATTAAGGTATCTGAAAGGAGAATCTCTCTTGCATGAAATATGAAATATGGTTATGATGAAAAATGTGCAAGAATAGTAAGATGAAGAACATGATGTAAATGGAAGCGGAAACTTTGAGACTCAAGTTTCAGATAATTACTTCAAAGAATTTTCTTGTGATTCTCATTAGAGGCAAAAGTCAGGTTTACGTGCTTAAGAGTTCAATAAAGCAAATCTTTCACCACTCTATTGCTAGCTAAACACATGAGATGTTAGTTTTTTTCCCCCTAAAGCCTTCTATCACCTTTGTAACATTCTCAAGCTAATCAAACAGAAACTTAAGAGCAAAGAAAGATGGATCCCTATCTAACTTTTAGCAATACAATTACATATACAGGAAATTATAATCTCCGATAGCTTTTTAACTTTCACCCCTGTTTCTCAACACCCAGAGATGGTTGAAAAAACTACTTCAAAGAATCTTCTTTAGCTAGAAACAATAATAAAGTTACATGCTTGAGTGCTACAAACGAATTTTCCACCTCCCTCTTGCTAACCAAATATAGCAAATGTGTGTGTGTTTTTTGTCACCTCTTTCTATCAATCTCTGGCTAATCAAACGTAACAGTTAAAAGCAAAGCAATACGAAACATTGTTCAACCTCTAGCAATACATAAACAGGAAATTTTCCTACTCCAATGCCATTTTCAACTCAACCCCTCGTCTTTCTCAACACCCAGAGACATTGCAACTAGAAATTTTCACTCCAGTTCTTCAAATCTACACTACAGTTCTCCAAATAGATCGAAAGATCTAAATTACAGTACAAAAACATACAACAAGATACTTCTAATACAAATTAACCGATCGATCGATGAGAGAGAGAGAGAGAGAGAGCAGGGAAATTACCGGCCGTGACGAAACGGCGGTTGTACTGCATGCGCTTGTGGGCGCGGCCACGGGGCTTCTTCTTCTTGTCTTGCTTTGCAACCTTAGGGGTTTGGCCCCTAACCTTACCAGCACGAGCCAACGATCCGTGAACCTTTCCTGCAAAACCCCATCAAACCACCGCAGGTTAACCACTTCCGATCAAAATCGCACAAACCACACCAATATCGAACAGATTTTGAGCTCAAAATTCGACTGGATCTGCTTACCCATCGTCGATTGTCAGGTCTCTCAGCCTTGATTTGCTGTTTGTGTCTTCCGCTGTTGGAGCGAGAACGGCAGAGCAGACGTTGAGAAATATAGGGTTAGGGTTTTGACGGAGTTATATAGTATCTGGGTGTTGGAGTTGGAGTGTTTGGATTGGGCTCAGAGATTGGGGTTTTGGGCTGTTAGAGGAACCAAACAGGCTGACCACCAAATTTAGATGGGCCATAAAGCAAAGTTGCTGAAAATGAGAGGTCTTTTTTCCAGCTTGATAAGTATAGCGCTTTTTTTTTTTTTGTGTGACAAGTATAGCGTTTCACCTGAGTCTGATAATGCATGCACGGGTGCGCGTGCAGGAGTGCCAGCGTAAAAGTGTCTCTCAAAAGAAACCTCTCAAACAACTAAAATTCTTGAGTGTGAGGATTGAAAGCGAGAGCGCAGAGCGAGGATTGAGAGCGCGAGCGAAAGTCATTTAAAAGGGTTATGTACTTTGAATCTTTCCTAATATCTTCAATTGTCATATAGTGAACCATTTTGGTCTTTACAAAACTCTTTGCCCAATTCCTTTGAATCCCGTCCCGTTTTTCCCCACTAACTAATTATGTTACGACCACCGAATGGTTGTCAAATTAAGTAATTGTTCCAATTCCTGATTTGGCTTAAGTTAGTTTTTAAGTCAATGTATTATGAAAGAATGATCTGTCTCGTAAAACACAATCGATCAATTTTAAGTTTAAGTCACGAATCAAAACATGATTATTTAAGCCAATAACAAGAAAAAGCTTTTCCCTTCTGATTTATTTATTTTCTTTTTGATTGCCTCCCTAAAGTTCTAAAACAACCTCAGGCATGTCTATCACTTGCTCATTTTATCTTTCAAATTTACGGAGAGACATCTTGACTCGCAAATTTCAAAAAGCCTAATATGTGCCTGTCATTTATACCACCACTATGTAATCAATTAAGTTTTTATTCAAAATTTATGCCTAATAAACTTGAATTTATAAATAAAGTCCCATTAATCCCAGAAATTACTTGAAGTGCAGATAAGTTATTCATTTCCCTAGATTAGTAGTCTAGTAGACACTGTCAATGGTTTTGTACTACCGTCACGCAGTGTCTTAACGCTCTTTTCTACTATACATTTTCGTGGGGTATGAACTGCATATACGATGGAGGAGACAACTTGGGTGCTGAACGGGTACCACGTGACGGTATCCATTGCGTATCAATAAAAGTTTATTTAAAATTTGAATCGTTTAAAACATTTTCAGACTGCCGAGATTCGCTCAGACACTATATCATCCAGTGGCGGACCCAGGAATCCAACCCAACGGGGGCACCTTATTAATTATAATCGTACAATTTTGTTTAGTCAACTGTGTTGCTAAATTAAGACATTTATTATGGATTATAAGGTTTATAATACATACTTTTTATAAAAAAAAAAGAACAAAAAATGAGCACAAAATTAATTCTACATTTTATTTTTGAGATATATGTAAGTTTGTATCTAAATATGGCGTTATATTACATAATTGTGCTAAATATATAATTTTTTTTTTTTGAGTTTTGAGCGGAGTCAGTGGAGGCACGTGTTCCCACGTGACCCCCTTTGGGTCCGCCCCTGACATCATCCCTACATTACATGCACCCAAATTCTTCTCCGATGGATGCTGGGGACGCGTGTTTTTTTCTCCCTTCTCTTCTTGTACGTGTTTGTTTGAAATGAAAGACAGAGGGCAAACAAATTATGCGTTTCAGTTTCTCGCTCAATAAAATCAGAAACTGCTCCGTGAGTGTTCAATTGAACCAAAACTCCAAAATTTTCCTCTCTGATTTCAGTGTGCTCAGCCTCCGATCAACTCTGATCAGGTAGCTTTTTCATCCTGTCTTCAATTTATTCTTTTTCGTATACCTGTATGAACCAAAGTTGTTCCAATTTGATATGAATCGGAGTATCATATCGTGATTACAGTGCATGCATGTCCTTTTCATATTCACACAAGTTACTAATTAGTTTTGATGATCAGTTGGGCGATTTCAATTTCACAGAATCAGAATTGCATTTTTTTTTTACGAATTTCCGTACATTGGGGGAACTCTCTGCGAACGACGTACGAATTTCCATTGTTCGTGGTATGAATTTTTGTGGCTCTAAAGATATAGGAGTATGTAATTTCTAATGGGGAATAGTTTTGGTCCAACATATGAATTTGTATGGTCCAATGTATGAATTTTTCCGTATAGTTTTGCGTTTTTTTTTTTCTATGTACAAGTAAGAAATTTATTCTAACCTTACCTAATCTAACACCAACACACGCCTCTAAGGGGACTTGAAACCTGGCCACCACTAAGGGAGGCATTGGACCATGCTGTTGAGCTAAGAGCTCGTTGGCATCTGGTGGCTCAATATAATTAATTTTTGTGGTCTAACATATGAATATTTGTGGTCCAAAAATATCAGCCCAAAAGTGATAAGCATATGAATTTTTGTGGTCTAACATATGAGTTTTTTGGTCCAACGTATGAATTTAATGGTTCAAAAAAGTAAAACCAAAAGTGATGAGATGAGGCAAGGGCATATGATTGTGGTCCAACTTATGAATCTTCCATTGTATTGATTATTAAATTTTGTTGTCCAACAAATGAATTTTGCGGTATTGATACAACTTTTTATGGTATTTTATTATGATATTTCGGATGAGATTTGAATTTTTTTGGCTCGAGATACGAAAGTCCATAATGTACATCCTCCAGGATGAGAGATTATTCAGTACACCGGCGACATTAGATCCATTTTCCACCACACATTGATGTAAGACCTATGCACTTTGTTGTGTGCTTCACATAAATGTGGGATGGGAAAGAGGCTGGGGCACCATGTGACGATCCCCCAAAGGCGTTGAATAATTTATCCTTGACGAGGTGCATGTTGTACCCGCTCCAGACGTCGACATTTTTTTGCAAACATAATTTCCTCTGTTGGAGATTAATCAGTAAACTTTATAGCTGCACATCCCAATGATAACTGAGAACATCAAAAAGATGTACAAGCAACATATATGTATCTTTGAACATCAAAAAGTACTTGCTCCATTCATTTCCATTTACCTGATTTTAACTGGTTGCATTAAACATAATTTGGACAGAAATGGTTGCGAATGGGGCAGCAGCAGCTGCAAGTCTGCGGAGGAGGAGGACAGCCGGCGGTGGTGGTGGCGGGAGCTCAGCAGGAGGAGCAAGCAGCACCATGCTGCAGTTCTACACGGAGGATACACCGGGGCTCAGGCTCTCTCCTAATGTCGTGCTTATCATGAGTATTGGGTTCATAGCCTTTGTTGGTGTTTTACATGTTCTGGGGAAGTTGTACCGGGTGCCTAGTTCTTCTTGATTATGATAATGCAGCACCAGTTTCTTGACTAGCAATGACTGTCAGTTTAATGTAAGTGAATAAGGTTATGGAACTACCATTGCCATGATCATTGACTCGGATTTATATCTTTAAGGCTTAGTTTCTGAAGCATGACTCTGTCTTTATGGGGAAGGAGATGAGCATTAGCGTATATCGATATTCGAAAGTTGCTTTTCTTTTTCTCATGTTATATATAACCGGGTTTCTGAGCTAGCTTAAATGAACAATTTTTTGGGAAAAAACTTTGTATAATGCTAAGTTATCAACAATGTTTTGGTCGTGCGTTTTAAATAAAATGATACTTATGTACATATACACAAACTCATATCTATCGAGTAGCAATATACTCCATAAATATAAAATGTAATTTTGGTTATCAACATTGGAAGACACTGGTTCCAGTCCTCACTATGTACAAATCATGCGTCCATCCAAGGCCGGCCCTGGGGCATAGGCGACAAGGCAGTCGCTTAGGGCCCCCAGTTTTCGGGCCAAAAAAAGGGCCCCCAAATAAAAATTATAATAAATATAATTTATGTCAAGAATTTGTTGGATACGCTTCTTAGCTCCGTTGGTTGGGTTTGAGCTCTACCTCCTTGTTACGCGAGTTCGATTCCCACTTAGCCCGGTCTTCTTGCGTACTTTTTCCGAACTTTTACCAAAAAAAAGGCCTCAAATTGATAGTCCAAGGAATCGAACTCACAACCTTTGGAAACAACTCTCATAACTCAGGCATCATACCACTAAACCAATGAGCTTTATTGTTTGCCCTATGGAACAACTAATATATATACCAACAAATTAGAGGCCCCATTACAATTTCCGCTTAGGGCCCTGGAAATCTCAGGGCCGGGCCTGCGTCCGTCAGTAAACATGGTAATTTTTTTATTTTTTTATTTTTGCTGACGATGAGAGTAGAACTTGCTAGCTTAACCAAATAAATTATTTATTTGCTTGTTATGCTTCCACTCGATCGATTAACAAACGTGTGATTAAGTGACGATGAAAGTCATGCAAGACTACTCCATTAACAAGGTAAGATGATCTGATGTTGAAAAGGGCTTCGATATGATCAGGGAAAAACAAAAGAAACTCACTAGAGCACAGCGAATCTTTTGTTTGGGGTATGTTTATTCTGATGAATGAAGTCCTAGGGAGCAAGGAAACTTGAGTTGGAATTAAGCCATGATGCATTGCATTTAGTGGCGGATGCAGGATTTACAATGCGAGGGACTAAATTGCATGTATTCATAAATTAACAACAAACTATCATCTTCATATATATACTAATATAATAATTTTGTGGAGACATTCGTTCACAATTTATACAAAAAAAATCTAAAATACAATACCAATAATGAGATAATTGGGAGGTGTACGAGAACAAAACCCCTGCATCTGCATGCACCCTCTCTATCCGCCCCTGAGATAATTAGTTGTGTTTATTTTAACGGCCGATTACTTTATAACTTGCCGTTAAAATAAAAGAAAACCAAACCGGCGTTAGCCACGCTGTCGTGTCAATTCCATGATTATGTATGATCAACTATTCCAAAGAACCCAAGAGCATAAAATGATATAACCTAGCAATTTCTGGCTGCCCGTATATATAGCTCACCTATCGCTTTAGGATGATGATAAAAGATAGTAATTACTAGTTTTTACTTGGCATCAGTACTCTGTAAGTTTCTTGGTGTGGTTTTCGACACCTTCTGAACAAACTAATGGCTCGTTTGGCTGCTGCATTAGGGGATATAAGCCCGGATGAGTAATCTCGGGCCCACAGCTAAGCCTTGGTTTGGTAAAGTTTTGCAAAACTGCAGAACACTGATATTGTAAGCTTTGCGGTAGGGTCGTAATGAATTGAGCCATTCGTGAACTGTTCAAGATTTGACTCGGTAAAAGCTCGTTCGAGGTTGATTCAAGTACTCGGTAAATATACAGTTTTTGCTAAAACTGCTTGGATCAAGCCCTTCCCGGTACTTTTTTTTTGAAGATTTCACGCGTGGACCCTTGAAAACACCTTCTGAACACATTGGACGGCTCGGATTTTCCTAAAACAATTTTTAAAATTGAAAAAATCAATTTTTTCTTATTCTCGGGAGGTCCGGATAAGAAGTTTTATGTATATATATCCCAGTGGATGCAAAAGATATCCCAGTGGATGCATCTAAATAGTCAATGTTTCCATCCATTGTTACTTTATCATTACACCTTTTTACATCCATTGTTTGTAGAATAGATAACATTAACTTTTTATCTTATTAATAGGATATAATAAGAGGGGATATAGGGAGGGATATGGTTGGAAGGGGATTATTTTGGAAGGGGGATAAAAAGTTACTTGGTTTATATCCCAGCCAAAAGATATCTGGCCCTAAAAAACTGAACAAACAATGGATACACACACACACACAAAGTATAGTCAATGTCATGTTTTTTTTACAAATAGTCAATGTTTATATGTTTTTTTTACAAAGTACTATAGTTTATATGTATACATAAAGTAACTAAGTACATTTTTTCTTCTCCAACTATATTACTACTTATAATTGGTACTTGGTAGTATTTAGTTTACAATTTTACATGTCTCTACATTGTCTACAATGTCTATATACTATAAAAAAAATTTAAAAAAATAAAAACCGAGTAATTTCTTGAAGACCGAGTACTCGGGCTGGAAGCTCGAAGGTCCCCGGCCGCCCTGGGAGTGCCTAGCGAGTTTTAGAACCTTGTCGAAATTTCCCAGTGGATGCATCTACCATGTCCATGCTAGTGGGTTTACTCACAGTTGATGGTGAGGATGGGAAATTTTTAGAATGATTCAGAAGCTCGTGCCAAGGGATAAAAAAGTGGTGTCTTGAATTGTCAAAGATGGATACTTACTATGTTTAGGATGGGTAGGTGTCCTCGTGAAGTTCTTTTGTTGTCAAGCGCTTCTGCAATCTGAGCTGCAGAATTTTTTGTTACCTCGCTCAAGTTTGCATCGGGTATCCTTTTCCAAGACTCCGTAGGTATCATTTGTCCAGAACTATAAGCTGCCTCTACAACGAACTTTGAAATTGACTATTCATGAAAGCAAAGAAAGAGCATCATGGTGATTAACAAACTTGTAGAGGTATGACTAACAACTCTCATACTTACTATGTCATCTTTTGTGGTTGGAAACAAATTCTGCACTCACTTGTGGCCAAAGTCGTTGAACGTTTTGTTTTGGAGATCACAAACTGCCTCAGTTTATTAGTACGATGCTTGGGGGTTTGTTGATGTATGAGAGAAGTTTTATGATAGTTGCAGCAATATCATTATACTCTTACTTATTTGGTGTTCACTTCCGAATTTCTTGTTTTAAGTCCTTCACTTTTTGTGTCAGGCTTTGAGTTTGCCATTAACAAGCCATTTTTTTTTTTGTTAATGTGCAGCTAGGGTTTGTGTAGTTTCTTTATTCTGGTTGAATTTCAAGAAATATTCCAGTCAGTAATTGTTGTGAGTTCCATTTTGTGTTGTTATCATCGGCAAGGGTTAGTAGAAGTGGCTTGAGTCAGATCTTAAAGATAAAAGAGAGCACTCCTTGTGGCACAAGTCTAAACTTCAATTCAAGGATAAGTTTCTTTGAAGGGGACATTTCCATCAAGGATATTTCCATGATAATTCACTTTCCATGATATACCAATTTGGACACTTGGTGGCTGGTGCTCTTTGTTTGCTAAGTTAGAAACCTTTCCTAACCTGATCTGTTTGGGGTTGGTCCATCCAGCTAAAATGAGTGGTTTTTTTTTTTTTGTAGATGGCTTCGAATAGTGGAAACTGGAAACGAGTTTCAAGTAGTTTCTAAAATAGCGTCAAAGCCATTGCACACCGACTTTTGCTCTACTAGCTATTTCATATGGAACTTGCTCTTACTGATTGTATTGATTTGATTGATGAACCCGTGGATGGCAAACGCTGCTCATAAGTTCTTTGAAGGGGATATTTTCTATCGAGGAGACATTGTTGAGGATTGTAAGAGAAATTTCTTAATTGTTCTAGAAGGCAAGGGAGGAGCATTAATCCATAGGAAGTATCCTCCTTCGTCACCCCTACAGCCTCAGGTGGTGTGCCTCCTTCGAAGTGTTTTTGACTATTTTAGCCTTCTGTTTTGTTTTTTCGAGTGTTCTTTGCACGCCGTCTTGTAGCTATACCAAATTTCTTGTGGGCAATGTTTTTTTTTTCAAATAATATGAACCTAAATTAGCTATCTTTGTGGTTCATTCACCCAAGGCTAGGGTGCCATTTTGTTCTTTAGTAAAAGCTCTGATATTCGGATGAATCAACTTTCACAGAAGACTGTAATAGCCTTTCCTTAAACTCTCAGTTAACTACGGCCACGTATCTTTTATGGTAATTTTGTTGATTCTCAGTTGCACTACTATCAAAGGCTCTGACAGAACTTCATTTTAGCTTGCCTTTCCCTTTCATTTTCTCTGACAGAACTTATTCACTGACTGTGTGTCTGTGTCGAAACTCTCTCCCTTCCTCCCCCCTATCCCTCCCTACTCTTGCTTAGCCCTCAACCCTTCCAAGTAACATCTTTGATGCACCACAATTGCCGATCGTCCATCTTTCTGTGTCCACTGCTTCATGGTTGATCATTGTTGACCACAGCTATAGCAGGGCTCTCCCTTGGTGATTAACTGCTTGTGCAATCTTAGCAAAGGGAGAGAGGAAGGGGTGTTGCGGACTCTGACCATGGTGAGCAGTCTTATGAACAATAATGTCGATGTGATAGGGTTTACATTTTGTGGCATGATTCTGCTGAAGTTTATTATTCTGCTCTTTTGTAGAGATACGCCTTTGTTTGTTTTGAAGGTTTTGTTGGAGAGAAGAGAGCTTTTTGTTTTGAAGGCAAGAATTGATAACGTCTCGTTTCTTCTCTTTCTGTGTTTGGATCTTTTGTGTTCTATTTTCTGGTTGTCTTAATGTTTTCTTACCATGGATTATTCAGTTCTTCTATCACACTTCGTGCGGATTTCATGAAATATGTTGTTTTGATTGTATGTAAGCCTTCATAGTTCCAATTTCTTCAATCCAGTTGTTTCTCTTTCACCCAAACCATTGAGTGACAGGAGTTCTAACTGAACCATGGAAGAAAAATATAAGCTTAGTGGGAGCCAGTAAAATTTCTCCTACAAATCCCGAATCCTGGATATAAAATTTAAGTTCTGCACATCCTCATGTCCAAAGTTGTTTAACATATTGTTTTGGTGATTAGTAATCTTCCAACTTCAGTTTATTACTGCAATCATGCTTGGGGTTTTTGGTGATTAGATAGATTCAATTTGATTTCCCGCTCTCCAACAATGCCGTGATGCTCTTGCTGATTTGCGGTTCATTTCAAATTTCTTCTTTCTCCATTCACTTTTTGTGTCGGCCTTTAAGTTTTCCATAAACAAGCGGGTATATTTTGTGAATGAAATGCATCTAGTGGTTTGTGTTGTTTCTTTATTCTGGTTGAATGTAAGGAAATATCCCAGTCAGTAATTTTTATGAGTTCCATTTTGTGTGTTGGTATAATCGTTGAGGGTCGGTAGAGGTGGCTTGAGGCAGAGCTGCTGCAACCAAAAGAGAGCATTCCCAACGACAAGAGTCCGAACTTCATTTGCGAGGATATGTTTCGGAGGGGTCATTTTCCATCACGGCGACATCGTCAAGGATTGTTTGAGGACCTAGGGAAGAGATTGGTCAAGAAAGCAAGAAAGAGCGTCGACGGGACTAAATAAATTTGGAATGATATTTATCGTTTGTGTGGGTGGGTGAGATTGCTAATTGCTGAATTTGTCTGTCTTTTATAGCAGTAAACAGTTGGACATTTTAAAGAAGAAATTGAGGTGTAGGGTTTGATTTTCTTGGTTCAAAACAAAGTTTGGTTTTCTTTCTTTTGTTCATTTTTCTGCTGTCTTTTTTTTCTTTTAGGTAAAGAGGTAGAAGAATTGTATTAAACAAAACCACCGGCCAAAACCGGCAAACAAAACCACGGCTGCAAAGCGGCCGGCCAAAACCTACAAAACTAACGGCCGCAAAACCGCCTACAAAACTAACGGCCAACCAAAACCACCTACAAAACTAACAACAGAAAAAACAAAGAAACATACAAAAAAAAAGCAGAAAAATAAAGAACGCCGGAGCAAGTCGCCCACTGCCGCCGCCACCAACGTCGTCCGGAGGGAAAGGTACATATGAATGGAAAAATGAAGAAAAGCTGCGTTCTCTCTCTCTCTCTCTGTGCGCTTTTTTCATGTCAGGAAATTAAATGGGAATGTGAGATATACAAGTTTTGATTTTTTTGAGAATGTGAGGTATACTAGTTTTGAATTTTTTCCAGCTTTGATTTAGTTACTCTTAAAATGTTTATGCACAAGTGACTAAATTTTTCTTTCATTCTTTTTATTTTCTTCAGTAAGAGTACTTGAAATTATGCAAAGCACTACAAGTCCTAGAGGGGGGTGAATAGGACGACCAATTTTAAAAATAAACCACTTCGATTTTAAACAATTTAATCATTCACCATGGCAAATCAAACAACTCAACAAGTTCAATATAGAGTAATTAAACTAATGAGACAAAACACACGATATACGTGGAAACTACTTAGGGTCTAAACACCCTAAGCATAAAACCACGGCCTAGTTCTACTCATGCATTCCATAAATCAAAAGGTTTACAAGAATTAACAAGACTAGGAATTACCCAACAAGCCCCTTGTGACACCTAGCTCCAATTCTTGATGTAGTACCCCGTACTCCTCTTTGATTCCATGGACTCCACAAGCACACCCGTCTTGATCTCCGAGTCAACTTGGCACCGGTTCAACCGGCTCACGTAGAAACAAGGCAAGACAACATGATGTATGAAAAAGATTTGATTTTTATAAAAGTTTTTGAAAACTAAAATCAATCTAGAGTAGATCCATGAAGAGGAAGACTCTAGATTGAAGAAATATGAGAAGAGCAAGCTCAAATCATCAAGAACATCAAGTTCACAAAAGAGAAAAGGGATGGAGAAGAGATGAGACTAAAAAGATTGAATTTTTATGAAAGTTTTTGAAAACTAAAATCAACCTAGAGTAGATCCATGAAGAGGAAGACTCTAGATTAAAGAAAGATGAGAAGAGCAAGCTCAAATCATCAAGAACATCAAGTTCACAAAAGAGAGAAGGGATGGAGAAGAGATGAGACTAAAAAGATTGGATTTTTATGAAAGTTTTTGAAAACTAAAATCAACCTAGAGTAGATCCATGAAGAGGAAGACTCTAGATTAAAGAAAGATGAGAAGAGCAAGCTCAAATCATCAAGAACATCAAGTTCACAAAAGAGAGAAGGGATGGAGAAGAGATGAGACTTTCTCTCTCTAAACAGGGCTGATTTTCTCTCAAGTGGGTGTGTGAAAATGAGTGAAAAATGTCTTTTATGGCTCACATTTTCGTGCTCAAGAAGATAGCCACTTAAAACAAGACATGTGGCAACTTAAAGAGTCTGCCAGACGCGTGTAGACGTGTGCAGATGCAGCGTCAGGATTTAGACACTTGGCACAATCTCAACAGACAAAGCCAGACGCGTGTAGACGCAATAAGCTCAAAGCTAAATCTCAATGCCTAGCTCATTTTAAATGTAAGATCCGAATAAAGCATTATTAAGCCAACTTAATGCACATTTAAGCATGTTATTTTGAATGGCCTAATATGCACAAATGATATGCAAGAATATACCTCATTGGATTGAGCTTCGAAGCACTTGTCTTGGCGATGGTTTGATCATGAAGCTTGAAATTCACAAATGGAGCATCTAGACTCAACTCTTAAGCACTCTAACTCCCAAACCCCAATAACCGAATTACAGACTCCGAAAGGCTTGACATAACCCGAAAAATGCCAATAAACCTAACAGTACTTTCATTGAAAGCCCAAACTATAAAACATAGTAGTCCAAGAAGGGACTTTACAACGGGGATGAAAATTTTAATCGAAAAACCAAACCAATCTTTTTGTAGCCAATTCGGTCAATTTTAATATAGTATAGGTTAGATTTGGTCACAATTGTTTGGGAAAATCAAATTTTGATTTGGTTTCAGTATGCCAAGGGAAACCACCGAATACGACCGAAACCCACGGATATTTTAGCACTTTCAACCTTAAAAAGGAAAGGAATATACAAGTGGAAGAAAATGGCATGAGCAGCCATGCCCAGCATACTACACAAAGAGGTTGTAGATGAAATTTCCAGTTTACTACAACAAGAATTTAACCCCTTTGGTGAGGGTTCGGGAATTAGTAACCATGATATTAGGGGTGAGCAGAAAACCCGTCAAACCGTGAATCCAATCCAAACCAATCCAAACCGATTGGTTTGGTTCGGTTTTTTAGTAGCGTGGTTTGGTCCTGGTTTAAAAGAATTAGAATCCGTAGTCAATGGTTTGGTTTGTGGATTTACGTTCATGGTTCCGGTTCCAATCTGATCCGAACCATGTATATATATTAGTATTTATATGTTTGTGTATGTATTTATATATGTAAGGCATAGTCAACAAACTTCCTAATTTAATTTATTCATTACTTCTTCTCTAGCAAGATTTTATTTTGCCTAAGATTCACAACTTATTTAGTCATAGCAAATAAATTTAGTGATGAAATTCTCCATTCCAATTTTAATTCCACAACACGTTTCTATTTTTCCAAATTTCTATACATGATTCTATCATAGCCTATTCCTATTCCTATTCCTTGATTTCCTTCGTTACCATGATTAGTTACCCTAAATTTCTATATATGACGACCTCTTCATACTCTATATAAACCTGATTAGTTACCCTAAATTTCTATATATGACGACCTCTTCATACTCTATATAAACCTAACGTAGTAAATCTAAATTTTAAATATTCTAAATATTTTACAGAAATAATATCTCAATTTTAAGTAAACCGTGGTTCGAAACCGAATCCGATCCGTATTTTAATGGTTTGGATTGGTTTGGTTCTATGCCTTTTGTGGGTTGGTTTGGTTCACCAAATTCATAATCCGTAGGGAGTGGTTTGGTTCTTGGTTTATTACAAATCCGAACCAATCCGGTCCATGCTCACCCCTACATGATATGAGCAGAAACTGTGACGTTATGCCCCTTCCGCGTGCAGTTTCAGTTTGAGACAAACAGAAGTGAACGAAGAAGTCCCAACCACCTGCAACGGCATTTTCGTTGGGCATTCATCACTAGAACTCTCCTGAGATCGCCAACAACTTGATAGCCCTGCTTCTTAAGGCTATGCTTGGATGGAGGATTTTTCAAATGATTTACCGAAGGAATGAAAATGACACGAAAAACCATAACAGTTTATTAGCATCTTGACTTATTGTTTTGGTGATCACTAATCTTTCAACTTCAGTTTATTACTGCAATCATGCTTGGGGGTTTGCTGATATGATGAAAGTTTTACGATATTAGATAGATGCAATTTGATTTCCCGTTCTCCAACAATGTCGAGATGCTCTTGCTGATTTGGGGTTCATTCAAATTTCTTCTTTCATAGTCAGTAATTTTTTACGAGTTCCATTTTGTGTGTTGGTATTATCATTGAGGGTATTGTGCCCCAAGGATCAAAACCAAACACACGAAACACACACAAACAGATACACATGCACATGCACATGCACATGCACACCAAATCTAGAGACAAGCGGATTTTTTTAATAGTTCCCCAAAATCGGATACTCCATAGAGGCAACCGGAGCAATCTCCACCATTATGATTATGAGATAGTGGACTATATGCTAGACTCAAATGTGTCTATTTTCCAATTGCAAGAATTCTAGGCCTGACCCAATTTTATTTTGTCAATGAAGATCTGAAATTCGCCCATGGAACAATGGTGTCAAATGACTTGTCGTGGAAAATTCAACATATTGATCTGATGTTCGAATGGCTGATTCTACTATCTCATTCGACATATTCTCAACTTTGATCCTTTTATTCGGGGCCTGTTCTATCCACTAAGCAAGTACGAAAATAAAGGGCGAATGGTGTTGCAGAAATCAATCAGAGTCGAACGGACGAATGGAAGTTTTGCAGACCCATGCCTTGGCCACTTGGTTGTGGCTCCCTATAGATTCCATGTCTTTCCCCTTCTCTGGCTTCGCCGTGACCAGGAATTACAGGTGCTGGAATGCTTTTGGAGGAAGCACAAGAAAGGTGGAGATGGATTTTCTTAAAGACTTCCTTAAACTTGAGAATCTTAGAGTTTTCCCTACCTGAACCTTTTCTGTGGTGACAATATGAAGATGCATTTAGGGATCCGTTGATGGTCCATGACCCCTGAAAGTATGGTATGCGTCAACAGATTCAGCTGCAGTTAGTATCAAATGCAGGTCCTAATCACCAAATTGAAAAGCTCTGGTACGTTATGATCTTATTCTGTAGTGCTTGATGCAGTTTCTTTTCCTCTTGTTCCAATTTCCGACTAAAGTCCGCAACTGATTTAAACTGGCTTTTTGGATGATGTACGTGTACTGTGAGATAATGACTTATATCGTAAAATGCTAATTAGTAGAAACGAGTTGATGCAGAACAAGTAGCGGCCCAATTGGACCGGTCAAAGCCTAAGAGGTCCAAACAACTTTTAATTGAAAATTGCCAATTTCGGCAATTTATCGACGAGCCCGGAATAGGCCCAAACTTGGTGGGCTGAAGCAGAATCGCGTTCCGATCAAGACTCACGATCATAATCGTGACTGATGGTGGATTTCAGCCAAATTCATTCGTTTAGGCCTTCAATTTAGTAATTTTGCTATTTTAGGTAATAATTAGATTTCGAATTACTCTTAGCGTGTAATTCCGTTTACGTTGTTTCCAATTGGGAATATCTTATTTTTCTTTCTAGTTTTCAATTTTGGGAGTTTCCCCAATTTTCGGGATACTTTATTTTTAGGTAAGTTTTGCTAGGGTTTGCTCGTGTTTCCCTATAAAAGGGCATGTAAACTCTATTATTATTCAGCTTTTAATCAATTATAAATCAGAGTTATTCTCTTTCTTCTTGTGGATTCAAGAAACTCGTGGATTCGAGACCTATTTCCGTTTGAACTAGTATGCAACTAGTTTCTCGTAAATTCCGCTGCGTCACGAGTTTTGACTAGCGTTGAGTCCATTCGATGTGCGGGAAAAAAATCGCTTTGGTACTTATTTTTGGCCATCTTTTATCGAACGGTCACGATGTTAGTTGATAAAAAGATACTACAGTTGATAAAAAATCACATTGGTGTTTTTCCTAACCTCATATATCGAATGGGTACAACGCTACTCGGTAAAAAAATCACATTGGTGTATTTTTTTGGCCCGGGGTATCAAATGGACACAAATTGACAACATATTTAAGCATTGAAACTATTTGAAAAAAGCAAATATGCATCCAAATATTTTTTACAGTAATTGTTCGTTATTTTGAGAGTACTACTAACAGACAAAAAAAATAGTGTCAATTAGAAAAGTAAAAAAAAATATATCACAATATGTGAAAAACCAGGGTTCCCTTAAAATCTATTAAAACCCTAACAGTATGAATGCAAATCACTAATCAAATCAACCAACAGAAAATTACGCAAGCAGTCAAAACCCACAACACAGAGATATACGTGGAAAACCCTAAATGGGTAAAAAACCACGGGAAGGAATCAAAATCACTATACTCATTGTGCAGTTACAGATATACCTATCCAAACGATGTAAATCACTCACAACGTTCTAAGTATCACCTGCCGAGTCACACGTACACCGCACCCAGTGATCTTGATCGCCATTGCCTTGAAACGCATAAGCCTTCCTTAGATACTTTCGGAATCCCACCAAAGAACTCTAACTGAAAGTTGATTGTTGAAGCATTAAACCCCTTGAAGATGAACTCTAAGCATCCGGCCTTCAAAGATCTTCAAGTTCCACAAACCCTAGCCGCCACAAGTGTTTTAAGGATGAGTAGGAGTGCAGAGAATAAAGTGTGGCTGCTCAAATTTCGTTTAACCTAGTTGATGCGAATATATAGGCGCATAGCGGTTGCTCAAGCAAGAACCAAGTTGCTCGAGCAACTAACGAACAGCAGATTTGCTTGACAGGTTGCTTGAGCAAGTCGTTGAGCAACTTCTGAACAAGTAAAATAACCTACTCAACTCGCCACTAAAATAAATACTACCGCACTCTCAACCATTACATAAAGAGATGATTCCTTTCCACACCTAAATAGACACTCTATAAAATAAAATTACAACTCGATGTAAATGTGTGTTTTGTCAAACGGAATTGCCAAAACAAAGGAATCCGAAACTTGGTCCTTACAATCTCCCCCTTTGGCACTTCCATGACAAAACACACTACAAAGGCAATCTATCCTATATGAACGAGTTGTAGAGAGCCTGCAAACAAAACTCAACATCCAAATATATTAGAACATTAGGCAACCTACCCCCCCTTTCATCATTCTCCCCCTTTTTGACATGGAATGACAAAGGGCGAATAGGATAAACAATTAAGCAATAAATGTAAACAAAGGAGTGCATTGAACAATAAAAGCTCAAGAGAAGCAGCCAAGTGAGATATTTAAGAGAGAAGCGAACACTAGCACAAATAGCATGATGCCTAAACTCAATAGCAAACAAAGTACTAAAAGCACGCAAAGCTCAATAAAACATAATTAAACTCAATGCTAAAAGATTATAAAATTTTTGAAGATATGAGCATGAGAATGTTTTAGCGCAAGTATTATATCATGAGATGCAATGAACAAGACATCCAAACTTTAAGATACAACTTGATAATAGAACACCATGCAAGGCAGAAGAAAAACAACAAACCATGATCAACGACATATGAGGAAAGTGTGTGTGTGCATCCATGGCCTAGGTATCAGGTTAGCTCAATTTAGGACCCATATTCTCATGAACAATAGGAGTATCAAGATGACGCCCCATCAAGAAGTCAAACCAAGCTAGGTCCTCAATGATTTTTTGTTGATAAGTACTTGCGGAGCTCCCCCTCAACTTCTAATTTTTTATTCTTTTTACAATGTATTCTCTTTTACCCCACTCGCCGTTTGACGCGACCGTCCGGACTGGATAGAGCCGAATGCAACCGGTTACTAAGCAAGTGGTCCAATACTAATACCACCTTTTCCATAAACTCTCATTTTTTTATATAACCTCACCGATGGAAATTTTTTTATTGTATTTTGCACTATCATCGGCGGCTTTCACACTACTAGGACTTTTGTCCTATAGGTAGCCCTTTCCTCAAGTCATTCATTCTCTCAATTCTGGACGGGGAGATGGAGACAAAAAACAAATGGTGGTGGATGGATTTCAACATCACATTTGGAATTCTAACCACGGGTCAATCTCAAAAAGAAATCTCAAGATACAGACCAAGTTTATGAGAACAAGACCCCTAATTGTCAACCATCCATAATAGCCATGAATAAGTGTACAGAATGTCGGATACTCATGGTTTATTGGCATTCAAATGTTCTTGCAGGGAGAATACCAAAAAGAAGTGCAATAAAAAATACGGATGAACATGTTCATAAATCCAATGATATTCAACTATGCACTGAAGACTATCATGCTCAATTCACACAACAACTAATAAAATAGCCACAAAAAAATTGAATTTTAACTATTTTTATGAAATAACGCAAAGAAAAAAAACGATGAAATAAATTATGAAACAAACTATAAAACTCCATAAATCTAGGTATTAAGATATGCATGATTAATTAAACCTAGTTTATGGAACCAAACCTAGCTTCAGAAAGCAAGGTCAACTCCTCCTGATAATTTAATATCATCAAGAGGATTAGAAGGCAAATCTACATTAGTTTTCAAGTCCGTTCTTCTCATCCAAATAAGCCTAGTTTCGACCTTTTTATTTTTTTCAACAACTTTAGGCGCATGTTTGGCTATGACATTGGTATTCTTTTTATGCAAAGTCATATTATGTCTATGCCCTTGAGTTTGATCCCGACCACAACTAACACGATGATACATTACCACCTTTTTATTACCATGATGATATTGCGGTGGAGCATCAGGGTAGCCATGCAAATTAAAGCAATTTGGTCGAATATGACCTTTCACCCCACAAAAATGACAAGTTGGTACAAATTGGGCATTTTTATGCAAATTCTTGTTTTTACGTGCATGTGAAAAACAATGGGTGTGTAGTTTCGTGCAATTTGGGCTTATGTGACCAATCATTCCACAGTTATGACAAGTAGGCGCATTTTTGTTAGAACCATGAGAAAATGCTAAGTCCATGTGGAAAGTAATTGGAGCATGTAATTTCCTACAATGAGGTCTAATATGACCTTTAACACCACAATGATGGCAAGTACGCGTATATTTAGAAAAATTTACCTCACCACGCTTGGCGGTGGCATGTTCACTCATTGCACTTTGTGTATTTGCCTTCGAAAAATTTGGCTTTGTGTGTGCATGTTTGACACTATTCTCTTTGATGGGGGACTTGACTTTGTTAGCCACAGGAGTAGTGGATGCATTGCTATCCGCCTTGACAAATATCATTTTTCCTCCTGCTTTTGACTTTGAAGATCCGTTTATTCTATACAAGTCCACCTCTATCCGATGGCACCTTTTGAGATGACAAAACTTCATTTAAAGCTTGTGAACCTGCATTCAATTTCTTAAAAGTAGCATTCGCCTTGTCAAGTTCAACTTGCAATTTTGCTACTCTCAATTCAAGAAGCTTGTTAGTCTAAAAAATATTATGCATGTCATTTTCAAGATTTATATTTTTCCGTTTAAGCAAATCAAGTTCATATAAAGCATCATTTTTCTCTTTCTCACATTGCTTTAGCTTAGTGGCTAACCCTAAATCAGATTTTTTCTTAAAAGAATGTCTAAAGTTTTTCATAGTCATAGCCATAGCTTCGATATCATATTTATCCTCTCCATCACTTGTTTGGTTAGTTTCAACACCACAAAAAATATTACTTGCACTATCGCAATCAGATTTAGCATCAAATATAGACACGTGATTCATATTCATACTCATGATGGATCTGCTCTAGGAAAAAAATCCTAACGGAAGGAGCAGCTCGCTCTGATACCAATTGAAAAACCAGGGTTCCCTTAAAATCTATTAAAACCCTAACAGTATGAATGCAAATCACTAATCAAATCAACCAACAGAAAATTACGCAAGCAGTCAAAACCCACAACACAGAGATATACGTGGAAAACCCTAAATGGGTAAAAAACCACGGGAAGGAATCAAAATCACTATACTCATTGTGCAGTTACAGATATACCTATCCAAACGATGTAAATCACTCACAACGTTCTAAGTATCACCTGCCGAGTCACACGTACACCGCACCCAGTGATCTTGATCGCCAACGCCTTGAAACGCATAAGCCTTCCTTAGATACTTTCGGAATCCCACCAAAGAACTCTAACTGAAAGTTGATTGTTGAAGCATTAAACCCCTTGAAGATGAACTCTAAGCATCCGGCCTTCAAAGATCTTCAAGTTCCACAAACCCTAGCCGCCACAAGTGTTTTAAGGATGAGTAGGAGTGCAGAGAATAAAGTGTGGCTGCTCAAATTTCGTTTAACCTAGTTGATGCGAATATATAGGCGCATAGCGGTTGCTCAAGCAAGAACCAAGTTGCTCGAGCAACTAACGAACAGCAGATTTGCTTGACAGGTTGCTTGAGCAAGTCGTTGAGCAACTTCTGAACAAGTAAAATAACCTACTCAACTCGCCACTAAAATAAATACTACCGCACTCTCAACCATTACATAAAGAGATGATTCCTTTCCACACCTAAATAGACACTCTATAAAATAAAATTACAACTCGATGTAAATGTGTGTTTTGTCAAACGGAATTGCCAAAACAAAGGAATCCGAAACTTGGTCCTTACAATATGAATAAAGTAAAGAACTTATCCCATAAACTCTCTCTCTCTCTCTTAATTTAAAATTTAAAGATTTAAGAAAAGCAAAATTCTAGAAAAATAGGATTGGAGATTTGGAGAGTTTTGAGAGGGCCAACTACATTGCTTTAAGGTATTGATAGATAGATGATAGATAGATAGATGTGCAGGTATGCTACAAACCCCGGGCGAGCAGCTGAAGTGGCAATGCATGCTCCAGCCATTGAATTAATTTTTAAATTTACACTTTTGACAAAGAAATCTTAAAGATTTGTGCTAAATTTTCCAGTTTGATAATATCTGCCCCACTTGAATTATTTATAGCATATCAGCTCTTGATTTGGTCATCTCATATTGGAAAGAAAAAAATAAACAATTTCAGAGTGATTAAAACAAAATGCAAGGGTATGGACTTAGGTCCATGGTCCCCAAAATCTAATCATCCTCGCCATGTACACACACAATCTAACAATAATGGCGAATGTGAAGAATCCCCAAATCAGGACATGATAAGAAAGAAACCCCAACTGATTGAGATTTACACAAACAAATATCACCAACTAAATTTGGGTAAAACGTAGGCCCAGACAAAAAGAGGTCCTACTGAACGCAACATTACCGGAAATATTTTGATTTAGTAGGTTTGAGGGGAAAATCTGGCAAAGAAATGTTCCATTACAAAGAACATGGAACTGCTGTCAATCTCGCAATAATATTTTTTGATGCAGGGCGCTTTATAAACTATAGAAAAGACGTGCAACAATCGAACACAAACGGGATAGTTTAAAGAAAACACTCTCTAGACTCTTTTTTCGTTCAATAATACTCAAAACCTGATCTGCCCTTAAGGCTTACAACTTATTATATAAGAAAAACGAAACCCTAATTGATTTGCCCCGGAAAGGAAGCCAAATAAATAATTAACGAAAAATTACCAAAAATGAAAAATTCGAAATTAATAACAAAATAAAAACTAGAGAAAATTCTAGAATGTTTCCCAAAAAGTGCAGCGTAATTCGGATTTTCCTTGTCCAAGTAATTAGCAAGTCAAATCTTTCCTTAAACGACAAATCTGGCCATTCGGAGCCCTAAACAGCAACGAAACCCGAAAAACGACGTACGCCATGGCCGCAGGCGATGGGTCTTGATCGTTGGGCCATTTCGGGTCTGAACCAAGTGGGCCCAATGCAAAATTCCACAGCAGCATAATTACGATTTTGCCACCCTAGGCTTAAAATGCCTAAGGTACTCTTCCTCCATGGCTACTGCATCATTTTTGGATCTAAATATGACTATGGTCTTTCCTGCTTCAATGATCTGTAGGTTTCATAAAAATCATGGTATGGGAACCTTATCACGAATCTTTAGTTTTTTTTACTTGATTTCCCAATGAGGTGACAAGTTGCAGATATTCCGTTATATTCTCGTCACGGGCCATTAAAATCCAATCCCCATCCTCATCCTCATACTCAACGTTGAAATTACCTAGCTCGAGCTCTAGTGTCTTTGACACTTCTTCCTTTAGTTCATTAACTCCCGATGTGAGAGGGAGTTGAAATTTTATTGTTGTATCCCTATATATTGCCTTTAGCTTAGGAGGCATCGCGAGGGCTATTGTAGGCATTGTGTAGGGAATAGTAGACATGGGTTGGCTTGGAGTTGGATAAGGACCTATAGAGACTGTCCAGTTAATAGATCCAGAGACATCTCCCTGGAGAAAAGGCTCTTGCTATGAAGTTACTAAATTTCTCCAATCATTTGAACTTCCCATTGTGTGGGGAATCGTAGGCATGGGTTGGCTCAGAGCTGGATCATAACATGAAGCCACTGCCCTGTTAATGAATCCAAAGAAATCTTCCTCCAGAAAAGGCTCTTCCTATGAAGCTAACAAATTTCTCGAATCATCTAAACTTCCCATTTTGGGTTGGCTCAGAGCTAGATCATAACATGAAGCGACTCCCCAGTTGAAAGATCCAAGGTCATGTCCCTCTAGAAAAGGCTCGTTCTGTGAAGCTAACAAATTTCTCCAATCATTTGAACTTCCCATTGTTTGGGGAATGGTCGGCATGGCTTGGCTCGGAGCTAGATCATTTTCCATCTCAATTTGCCCATTGGTTGATAGCGTCTCGCTTGTTGGTGATTAGAGGTGTCAAACGTGCGTGCCGTGCCACTCAACTTCTGTGCCAACTGTGCTTCGTGTCGTAACGTGCCGTGCCCGTTTACCTCATTGTGCCGCGCCGTGCCGTGACACACCGTGCTGTGCCAATTTACTTTACCGTGCCGTGTCGGGTTGTGCCTTTTTTAAGTCATGATGTCCCGTGCCGTGCCGTTGACTTAATCGTGTTGTGCCTTTTTAATCGTGTCATATCATGCCGTGTTATTTTGAATCGTGCCGTGCCGTGCCAGCCCGTTTACTTTCGTGCCGTGCTTTTTTGAATCGTGTTGTGCCGTGCTGGCCCGTTTACTTAATCGTGTGTCGTGCCATCGATTTTCAATTATTGGAGGATATGAAACTCGTAAAGAAAACATTGAAAATTTTAATCTATTTAATCAATTTTGGACAATTTCAAGCTATATTAATTTATTTCATTGAATTTTTTTTTGTAATAATAAAAAAAATTTCTTTCTAAATATGTATAAAGAATTGTGTAAAAAAAAGTTTTCTTAAGGATGTATGGTTGTAAATTTTTTTTTACTTGTTGGAGTATAAAGAATAAGATTCGTTTACAAGTACAACCAAAGTTAGAGTATTAAAAATTAGATCGATTGAATTTGCCAATTTGGATTTTGGACAATACGAATTAGGCAATTACACTACCAAAAATACTTATAATGAAAAAACTTACAACTTACAAAATTTAATAAATTCTATTACAACTTACAACAGGATGCTCGTCCGATGCCCGTGCTCTTGTACATGGCCTTGTATGGGGTATAAAACCATACTCCTTCTAATTTCAATTAAAACTAATATGCATGTGTATAATACTTGAATGGGGCTTAGCAAGCATCATTGTCCATCACTGAATTGTGTCGAGAATAGAAAATAAACACACACAGTCACTGAAATTGGCTCAGACATATGTGAAGTAGAAACATGGTTAGTTGGTTAATCATGGCTGCAATTAAGGTTTCCCCGCCAGGGTAACTACCGTAACTTCATGCATTAACATTATTTTTGAGTCATCAGCAAGCATCATTGCCCATAATTGAAATTCAAGTGCAGCAACCCAAGTCACACCAAAACTAGCATCCAACTGTTATAGAATCGATTTGGGTTTCGATTTCACCCTAGGGTTTGAGATCGATTTCATCCTAGGAACCACAGGTTCACAGGTTGCAACTTACAAGTACAACAAACAGGTGCAGCAAACAAGTGCATCAACACACACACACACACACCCCACTTCAGCCCACTAACAATATTTCAGCCTTTCAAGTGTCAAGTGTGCGTCCAAACTGTGTCCAAACAAGAAGTAGAGGAAGTTGATTTAGGACACATATTGGACACACTTTGGACACAAATTGTACACAAACCATACTCCATCTAATTTCAATGAAAAACAAAAGAAACGGGGGCTCAGCAAGCATCATTGCTCGTAAGGTGCAGCAACACCAACAAGTGCAGCAAGGCAGCAACAAGTGCAACAACAGCCAACAGGTGCAACAACAAGTCAACCAACACAACAACACAAGTCACACTTGCACTAGTGCACTAACAATGCTCAATCCACAAACCCTAACAATGCTCAACCAACACAACTACACAAGTCACACCTGCACTAGGCTCAGAATTCATCATTGCCTTTTTTTTACTTTGTAAATGGGCTCAACAATCATCTTTGCGCAAATTCAATCACTATAACACATAAATTCAAGGCTCAACAATCATTATTGCCCAAATTCAGTCACTATAGTCTATAACACATAAATTCAGGGTTTAACAATCATCATTGCCCAGATTGGGCTCAACAATCATCATTGACCAAATTCAGAATTCACAAACATAACTAACATTTCTGGGCCATAATTCATCATAGCCAATGTCTACGCCCCTATTTTGTTTGTTAAGTAGTACGCCCGGTTCACGAGGTTCGACCACTATTCTAAATATAGTAAGGCGGAGAACTTTTGTTCATTGGAGCGCCGGAGGAGCTGTGCGAGAAATACTTGCTCTTAGATTGGCTAGCATGTAATCTTTGCTTCGAGTGGCCAATTAAAACGAAACAACTTTTTGTGTATGAGCAGCCCAGCACCCAATAACTGAAAAGGATGCAACATTAAGTTGCCATTTAAGACCCTCATAAGTTACAAATCACAATTCATGTGTTATTTTTAGTTTGAACATGGAGATAAGGGGTTGTGTCTGTGGCTTATTCATATCAGACTACAAGGAGACACACATACACACTTACACACGCACCACACTACCACACACACACACACACACACACACACACAAAACTGAAGTGGGGGCAACATTATTTTGACATAAGTTGCCACACTCACACACAGTCACACACTTGTTGCACCACACACAGTCACACACACACACACACACACACACACACACACACTGCCCCACACACAGTCACACACACACACTGCCACATACTCACACACATAACTGAAGTGGGGGCAACAACATGTTGCCATAAGTTGCCACACCCACACACAGTCACACACTTGTTGCTCCACACACAGTCACACACACACACACACACATTGCCACACACACACACATGAAATGGGGGCAACATCATGTTGCCATAAGTTGCCACACCCACTTCACTCCACTAACTGAAATGAATAAGCCACCGACACAACCTCGTCATAAATAATGAATTCACTAATCACTATCTATATCAGAGTCCGCAAAATAGCCTCTAAATTCATCTTTACCTGAGCCTTTTTCAATTCCAAGGCGTGCATCCTCCCAATCTTTTAAGCACATGAGACAATCCAAAATGTCTGGAGCTAGTCTGCTCCTCCTTTCATCCAACACTCTTTTACCTGCACTAAAAGCTTATTGGGATGCCATTGAAGACACAGGAGGTGTTAGTAGATCACGGGCCATGATTGAAAGAATGGGATAAGTCCTTTCATTTTTTTTTCTACCAAGCTAAGATATCAAAATTAAGCAAGTCATTCTCGCTAACAGATTCTAGGTTCAAATATTTAAAAAGTTCAGTGCGTGAAGTTACAGTGCTACTTCCTACTCCTAAACTTGAATTAAGCAAAAACCAAGATGCATCATTGGAACTTGTACAAAATGTTAAAGAAGCAGCACTACGGGTAGTAATGGCACCAAACTTAGATTAATATTTAGCATACATGGCGGTCAATAAATCAGTCACAACAGTAGAAGAAGGTAAAGTAGTAATTGAAATTATGCAAAGGTGAAACAAGTCCTAGAGGGGGGGTGAATAGGACTACCGATTTAAATTTTTATAGCACCAAGTGAATCACATTCACCCCAATGTCAATTCTATTTAATCAACTCAACAATATCAAAGCAAAGTAGGTGAACCAAAGAGACAAAGCACACGATATACGTGGAAACTACTTAGGGTCTAATACCCTAAGCATAAAACCACGGCCTTACTTCTACTTATATTTCACAATTCAAAAGGTACAAGGAGTCCTAAGTCAAGGAATTTACCCACAAGCAACTTTCAATTCCTAGCTCCAACCCTTGAACAAGCACCCAGTGCTCCTTCTTGAATTCGTGAAGTCCACGAGCATCATCATCTCGATCTCCGCAACTCCGCGGCTCCGGTTCACCCGGCCATGTAGACTCCAAGGCATGCAATCGTGATAAAAGACAAAGATTTGATTTTTGAAAAAGTTTTTGTCTAACCAACTCAATCTAGAGACGATCCATTAAGAGGAAAGCACTAGAACGAGAAAAGATGATTGAGAAAGTCTCAAACCATCTCCAAGAGAAGAATAGCACACCAAGAACAAGAGAGATAAGGGGAGCCTTTTCTCTCTCTAAAAGTGCAGAAAAATCTCTCAAGTGTCTGTCAAAAAAATGCTGAAAAGTGGCATTTATATGTGTGGGATTCGTGAGCACAAGAACCGCCAGTGAGAAGATGACACGCTGGCGTCAACTGACGCGTGCTAACGCTTATCCAGCCCTCCTCAAAGATTGGACGGTCAAGATTCGTACACATGTACAGAAATGACTAAATCTCAGGAGCGTCAACTGACGCGTGCTGACGTTAGTCCAGCCCGCCTGAGACATATGGACAGTTAAGATCTAGACACGTGTCCAATGAAGCCAATCACACATATACTACAGCAGACGCCAGGAAACGCTTGACTACTGCCAATTCAATGCCTTAACCAAAAATGTGAATTTCATGCAAATGCCAATGCACTCTCCTAAGACATGAAATAGAAGCATGAATCATGAAAAATGAAAGCCAAATTTGTGGAAACATATGCACATGTTCGATGCATGAATATACCTTCCCGGAAGAGCATCAAAAGACTTGGTGCGGCATCAATCTTGACAATGAAGCTTGAAAGCACACGAGTGGAGTATCTAGACTTAACCACTTAGAACTCTACCACCCAAACCCATTACAAAGAAAAATGGTTTGACAAACCCGGAAATCGCCAATAAACCTAACAATCTCCCCCTTTGGCATTTCCGGGACAAAACCATTTTAAACAAGAATGATACAAGGAAACAAATTCTAACTAGATTAAGAACCTTCAAAACTTAATCTAACTAGATGAGAGAAGCTTCCTTCAAACTTGATAAAGCCCTGCAAAAAGAGATTATGCACAAGAACCACAAGCATAGATACCCAATGATAGCAATGATCAAGGAGCGCATCGGAAGATCAAAGATAAAGACTTGCTATCATATATTAAGCTATGCACCAAGATGAGATATATTAAGCTATGCACCAAGATGAGAATAATCAACTAAAGCATGAACATGGGCATAAGCAAAAACAGGCATAACCATCTTCTCCCCCTTTTTGTCTCGGGAATCCAAAGCAATCCAACCTCTTACACAACCTGTCATATGCAAAAGCCCTGACCACGGGCGGTAGTAACACTAGGTAGCAAAAGAGAAGTCTCACAAATCACAGAGCAAGCAACAATACTAAAAGGCTCCAACTGACAAGAACCACAATACGCTTAATCAAATTAACACCCTGAGCAGACACATATATACGGAAAAATATTGAGCAGCAGGGGCAGCAATCACAATCTCCAGAAACGATACAGAAAGCCAGTACAGCTACGACCTCCACTCAAAAATGAACAACCCAAATTACGATTTGGAAAATGAGTTCTAGGCATGATATCTTATTAAAAACAAATGGCAGAGGAAACTTTACCAAACAGACACAAACAGGCAGCTACAAATTGTGCAGTCACAACAGTTCAAACCCTTCAAATCAATCCAGAAAAACAGCAACTACAGTATATGGTCCTCCCAACACAAAGACAATCACAAAGCACAAATCAACAGTCAAGGCACACTGTGAGCATGCAATGCATTGGATCATTTTCCAATCAACCCCCACCGCCGCACTGCCCAAAAATTGTTGAACCAATAGATTGATTCTTTTAATCAATGTCAGTGGATGATTTGTTTAATCAATAGTGGATGGTTGGCTGGTGGGAATAGGAAAAGGAATGGAATAATTGCGGAGTCTGGATGATATCTTGTTTCGCCCCACGAAACACATGACAAGCACAAAAATTACAAAATTTATACCGTTTTGATCCCGGAATTAAATTGAGAAAGTTGATTGTTTCGGCACTCCAATCGGACACCATTTTGAACATCAGTCGAGAGCATTGCAGACCGGTTGGAGTAATACAGGAATCCCCGGAGCAACAAATAAATGAATTAACTATTCAATTCCCAATTGAATAGCTCGGTGCCCATGCTGGAATTGAATTGCCGACCACGTTCATTATTGTTTATTTCAAAAGGGGCAATTGTTTATTTCTAGAGAGAGAGTGAGAGATGTGGTCTTTGACCTGCGAAAGAGATGAATAGGGCAACACAAATGACGGACGGCTGAGATGAAAAGAGGTGTAACCGGATTGTGACACGTGGCCGGAGGAAGAGGTGAATCTGGTGGAGTTTTGTATTTCAAAACTATTTAATTTAGAAAGGGGCGAAAGGATGGAACAAATTTCTGGGAAAACCCAACAAGAAAGGGACATGGTCCCCAATTTCCACCAACTTATTCTCTCTGGAAAACCCAACAAAAGGGACATGGTCCCCACTTTCCACCAATTTACTATTGTAGGAAAAACCACTTTGTGTAAAGTGGAGAACACTTTTGACCGAAATGTTGTGGGAAAACCCACTGTGCACGTGCAAGGGATGTTGTGAAGCGTCAGATGACGCGTGGAAACTCTCAGGAAACCCTTGCTTTCTGGATTTCTCACAGAAACAGGGATGTTGTGTAGCGTCAGATGACGCGTGGAAACTCTCAGGAAACCCTTGCTCTCTGGATTTCTCACAGAAACAGGGATGTTGTGTAGCGTCAGATGACGCGTGGAAACTCTCAGGAAACCCTTGCTCTCTGGATTTCTCACAGAGACAACGTGAAAAACTCCTCCACATGTCAAGAACAAAATTACTCACAATCCCACATTTTGAACCCCAAAATTTTTCTAAGGCATGGGACTAAAAATGACACCCTCAAACACTAACTCAAAAGAAAATTCTAAGGCATTACCACTCTTTCTCAGCCACAACTCCTTAGTGAAAACAATTGCTCACTAAAATCATCTTCTAAGATACAAAATGATGCTCAAGGCTTTTGAAGTAAAAATCTTAACACTCATGGACTCCCACTTAAGCAGATGCATGTATATCTAAATGATGATAAATGATGGATTAATCTACGAAATCATACAAATGTGACTCCCCCTCACCAATGAATTTACTCATAAACTCAAACATAACTCTCCACCTAAGCACATGCATGACCACTCAAATGCATTATTTAATGAAAAACATTCTTTCAAGCACACAAAGTCACACAAATAGCCAATACATGAGCCTAAGTGCATACACCTAATGAAAACAAAAAAAATAAACAGACAAACAAAAAGAACAATGCAAAACCTAAATGAGAAAATACATGTACACTCTAGACACAACCATGACATGAAGCACACAAGAGTAACACGCAATTCAACACGCTCAATGAAGAGAGGAAGAACCCCCAAACACCCTAAGAGTATTTAGAGGTTGTGAGACATGTGAAGCATGATCAACTTTCTTCCAAGCATGATTTGATTTATTTTGAACGCAAGAAGCACTTTTCAAATTCTTAGCATGCAAAGACAACTTGTTTATCTCTTCAACAATGTATGACGATTGAGAAGCAAGAAGAAACAACTTAGTGAGAAACTCATCATTCTGATATTTAGGAGGAGATGGAGTAGCAACACGAGGTCTTCCAACATTAGGTTGACCAAGAACAACACTACGCGGGACAAATCGACTCATGGCTTTTTGTGTTTGACCCCTCTTGTTGTTCTCTCTCTTTAACCGATAACAAAAAGGGCGAATATGTCCCTCAACCCCACAATGGTGACAAGTGATAATTCTTTGCTTAGAACTCTTTAACCCTCTTGTCTTGCTCTCTTTATTCTTATTCATGGTAACACGCTCTTCATTGGAATCATGACCACAAATATCAAATGGAATGAATTTCCTCTTAGGTGGTTCATCCTTGAGAGGGATGGAATCGGAAGGAGAAGGACTTAAGGTAGTCCTGGCACTCACAAATGAAATTTTCTTATTCTTATTAGGCTCTTCACTAGGCTTGGAGGAAGGTGATGAATTCAAGAAACCTAAGCCACTCTTATCCCTAAAAGACCTAGTCATCTCCGCTATCCGAGACGCACCACAATCATTCCTCGTTATAACTTCATTAGCCTCAAAAAGATCTTTCTCAAGTTCAACAATTTTAGACTTCGCCTTTTCAATTTCTTTCAAACCCTCAATCCTCTCCTTTTCAATGAGTCCAAATTTTTTAACCAATTTCGCATTATAGACTTTAAGCTCTTCTAACTCACGAGAGGTAACTCACGAGAGGTGACAACAAGATCCTCCTTAAGCAAAATTTTCTCTCTCTCCACATTTTTAAGATTAGACTCCACATCCTTCTTTCTTTTCCCAAGTTTCCTAAAGTCTTTGTAAAGTTGATCATAGATCACATTGATAGACACGGTCTCACAATCCACACCATCATTCTCATCATTTTTAACAATTTCCACTTTGGAACTAGATCTTTTACTCTCAACACTCTCATCACTAGAAAAAGAGGACTCGGACAATGATTTAGGAGAAGGAGGAGAACCAACCGTTGTGACCAAAGCATTGACATTGGAATTTCCCTCGCCCAACTCAAAAGCACCACACTCGCTACTCTCATCGTCACTATCATCTTCCCATGAGACCTTATACCCCTTTTTAAACTTCTTTTTAAGAGTATTAGCGCACTCGGATTGAATGTGACCGAACCCATGACACTCATGACATTGTATTCCTTGTGGCTTTTTGGATTTATCAAATGAAGGTTTCTTGCCACTTTTGTCAAACGTATTCTTCCTATAACCACTTAATGGTTTCAGACTCTTTCCAAGTTCTTTATGTTTCCGAAGTGTCACAAACCTCTTGTAATTTTTAACAAGTGCACCCAACTCCTCATCGTCAAGACTCTCATCCGTGTCACTACCCTCGGCGATTTCCCCTTTATCAATTTTGAAAGCAATATCCTTACCGGTCTTGGGAATGGACTTCGAAGGTTTGAAGTCCTTCAAGTGATTAAGTTCAAAAATTTGAAGTTTACCAATCAACTCGGCAAAAGTAATGTCATCAACATCCGACCGTTCTTCTATGGAAGTCACTTTGGTCAAGAATCTAGAAGGAAGGGACCTAAAGATCTTACGACACACTTTAAGATTTGAAAGAGGTTCGCCTAGGCTATGGAATGTGTTAGTGATCTCGGTGAGCCTAGTTATGAAGCTATCAAAAGTCTCCTTATCAAGCATTTTAAGTTCCTCAAATTTAGTGGTGCACATTTGAAGTTTAGAGACCCTTACCGTTTCAATACCCTCATGGGAGGTACGGAGAATCTCCCAAGCCTCTTTAGCCGAGACACAAGAAGAGATACGATTGACTTGGGATCTAGACAATGCATTAAAAATAGCACTTAAAGCACGTGAGTTCATCTCACAACTCTCAATATCCGCCGGACTCCACTCCGATTCATTTTTCTTCCTAACCTCTTTAGTGCTACGATCCTCAACCGTGGGTTCTTCATAACCATAAAGTACGGATCTCCAAACTCTAATGCCTAGAGCAATTAAATAGTTCTTCATTTTTGATTTCCAAAGAGAGTAGTCACTCCCATCAAAGTAAGGGGGTCGAGAATTTGACCCACCTTCCATAGGACCCGTCCTATCCATTGCACAACAAAGGATCAACTCAAGCAATTAAGCAAAACAAAGAGCACACAGGCTCTGATACCAAATGAAATTATGCAAAGGTGAAACAAGTCCTAGAGGGGGGGTGAATAGGACTACCGATTTAAATTTTTATAGCACCAAGTGAATCACATTCACCCCAATGTCAATTCTATTTAATCAACTCAACAATATCAAAGCAAAGTAGGTGAACCAAAGAGACAAAGCACACGATATACGTGGAAACTACTTAGGGTCTAATACCCTAAGCATAAAACCACGGCCTTACTTCTACTTATATTTCACAATTCAAAAGGTACAAGGAGTCCTAAGTCAAGGAATTTACCCACAAGCAACTTTCAATTCCTAGCTCCAACCCTTGAACAAGCACCCAGTGCTCCTTCTTGAATTCGTGAAGTCCACGAGCATCATCATCTCGATCTCCGCAACTCCGCGGCTCCGGTTCACCCGGCCATGTAGACTCCAAGGCATGCAATCGTGATAAAAGACAAAGATTTGATTTTTGAAAAAGTTTTTGTCTAACCAACTCAATCTAGAGACGATCCATTAAGAGGAAAGCACTAGAACGAGAAAAGATGATTGAGAAAGTCTCAAACCATCTCCAAGAGAAGAATAGCACACCAAGAACAAGAGAGATAAGGGGAGCCTTTTCTCTCTCTAAAAGTGCAGAAAAATCTCTCAAGTGTCTGTCAAAAAAATGCTGAAAAGTGGCATTTATATGTGTGGGATTCGTGAGCACAAGAACCGCCAGTGAGAAGATGACACGCTGGCGTCAACTGACGCGTGCTAACGCTTATCCAGCCCTCCTCAAAGATTGGACGGTCAAGATTCGTACACATGTACAGAAATGACTAAATCTCAGGAGCGTCAACTGATGCGTGCTAACGTTAGTCCAGCCCGCCTGAGACATATGGACGGTTAAGATCTAGACACGTGTCCAATGAAGCCAATCACACATATACTACAGCAGACGCCAGGAAACGCTTGACTACTGCCAATTCAATGCCTTAACCAAAAATGTGAATTTCATGCAAATGCCAATGCACTCTCCTAAGACATGAAATAGAAGCATGAATCATGAAAAATGAAAGCCAAATTTGTGGAAACATATGCACATGTTCGATGCATGAATATACCTTCCCGGAAGAGCATCAAAAGACTTGGTGCGGCATCAATCTTGACAATGAAGCTTGAAAGCACACGAGTGGAGTATCTAGACTTAACCACTTAGAACTCTACCACCCAAACCCATTACAAAGAAAAATGGTTTGACAAACCCGGAAATCGCCAATAAACCTAACAGTAATCCCTAAATTCGTACCAATCTCTCTTAAAAGCACTTCAACACCTGCTATCTTTATCCTAGGGTCCATTGCTGCAGCTAACATGAATATTGGTGGCATTTCCTCATAATATTTTCTGAATTTTGCTTCCATATCTATACAAGTATTTACAAAATTTGGTTGTGCCCTATGATTATGAAAATTGAGACTAATATTGTAAAGATGATTAAGCACAATACAAGAAGTAGGATAACGAACATCCGAACAAGCTATGGTAGCCTGATAAAACACTTTCAAAAATTTCATGAACTCAAAATCAATTTTCTAATCAACAGGAGTTAAAGGAGCACCACGATACCTCGGATTAACAAAATCAGAAATGACATCACTATATTTCCTACAAGACTTTAACATAAGATAGGTCAAATTCCAACGAGTTTGAACATCAGAGTTCATTTGTTTGGGTTTGACATTGTAACATGATGCACACAATTTATCAAATTCTTGTTGCCTAGATGGGGAAGTACCAATAAAAAGAACAGCAACTCTAATTTTGGTAATCTGTGGTGCTATATGTTTCAAACCATCTTGCACAACTAGGTTAATGACATGACACACATCGAATATGCAATAATTCACCAAAATAAGGAGGGGTCAAATTTCTTCTAAACAATGGAATTGTAGCAGTATTAGCAGTATGGTTGTCAAAAGTAATGCTGAAAACTTTATCAAGAACTTCATAATTCCTAAAAACACCCATAAGACTTTAAAAAATTTGATCAGCATCATGAGGAAACTAGACTAAACGAAAAGCAATAATTTTTTCCCTCAAAGTCCATAGACAATCTATATAATGAGCAGTCACACAAATATAACCACGATTATTAATACCAGACCACATATCAGAAGTAAAACCTATTGCACCAAGTATAGCAAGTTCACTAGTCAAAATTTTCCTAACTTCATTATAAGCTTTTTTCGTATCACTACGGGTTGTATTTCTAGAAACTTTACAAAATGCAGGATTCACACAATTTTTTAGAACATATTCTAATCTAATATCATCACCAAAAGTAAACGGTTGTTCTGCTGTAGCTACATAATAGGCCAGTCCATGTCTCATTTTATCTTTTGAATAAACAAAATTGGGCAAACTACTATCAGATTCACCACTGACTAATGAATCAACAATTTTTTTTCTTTATGTTTACTTCTAATATGTCTACCATGCTGCCCTACGCCATGATCACTGGTGCAACTATAATCTAGACCACAATAATTGCATACATCCCTAGGTCCTATGTCATTACCATTTTTATCCTTAAAATGATCATCTATAGTGAAATGATTCCATACCCATGATCTGCGTTGCCGTTTTGCACCACAACGGCCCGAAGTTGTAGGAGTGGACTCTGTTGGAGTAGAACCTGAAGGTCCTATTCCAGGGTGAACGACGTTTGACGCTGCTTCACTAACAGACTCCATACCCTGCGGTGCAATAGTGGGGCGTGGTAGTCCATGACGTTCATCATCAGAAGAGTCATCGTGGGGGCTACTATTCACCACGCCAAAACCAAAATCAACGTTAACAACATCCATCTACAAAGTAAATTTGAAACCCAAATCGATCAAAGTAAATCTGAAACCCAAATCGATCAACGATGAAATCTGAAACGCTAGGATTCAAAAACAAGTAAAGATAGAGAGTGAGAGAGATAGAAAGTAAATCTTACCAAATTGATTGAACAACAGTCAAGTTTCCTCGATCTGAAACCCTAGGATTCAATCGATCAAGGATGAAATCGATCAACTCAACGGTCATCTGTAAACCGTTAGGGTTAGGGTTTGTGTGGCTGTGAGAGTGAGAATGAAACCCTAGGATACAATCGATCAACCGATTCAACCCTAGGATACAATCAATCAAGAATGAAACCCTACAATCGTAAACCCAAATCGTTTGTATTAGCAGCATGAGAGAGAGCGAGAGACAGAGAGTGAGAGAGAGAAAGAGCTGTGAGGCTGTGAGAGAGAGAGAGAGAGAGAGAGAGAGAGAGAGAGAGAGAGAGAGAGAGAGAGAGAGAGACAGAGTTAGGGTTTGTGTGGTGGCTGCTGCCCAAAAGAGAGTATATACATTGTGTGTGTGATTGTGTGTCTCTGGTATATGGCATTATATGTACATGAAATCCTCATAAAGTTACGGTGAATTACTCGAGGGCCTTTCAAGTTATTTTTTGAAAATGGGAACCGTCTATCTTTTTCCTAGGAGGGATCATATCATTCATGTCAAAAGTTAAGTAAATTGAACATTTGGTTGTGCTCGATCGTACTTAACAAATTCCTTCTCCTACTAAGGAATCTACGTCTCGAATCTCCCGATGAAGGGGCATTCAAAATCAAATTGAACCAAAATTTGATGAGACATATTAAAACACCAAGAGAAACAAAATGATAGGTGTGGATCGTTGTAATTGTGTTGTGATCGTGTGGCTAACGTACATTAAACTATAGCACAAGACTTAGTTTCCAACCAACTATGTTCAACGTATAGATTTCAAAGGTCGTTACCGAGTCAAAATTTATAATGGTCGATCTGAGCTGTTAGGATTTCACGCCTCGTTGATGCCATCATTGACACCAATTTTTGAGATCATCGGATATCGATAGCCATGATATTGGATCATGTTTAATGCTTCCCGAGGCCTGAAAGTGTTATTCTAAACCATAACAGCCCCACCAAAGTGTTTTTTCCCCGATCGGAACCGTGTATCTTTATTCTACGAGGGATTATATCATTCATGTAAAAAATTAAGTAAATTGATTATCGCTATATGCTCGATCGTACTTAACAAAGTTTTTCCTACTAATGAATCTACGTCTCGAATCTCCCGATGAAGGGGCGTTCAAAATCAGATTGACCCAAAATTTGGTGAGACGTATTAAAACACTGAGAGAAACAAAATGATTGGTGTGAATCGTCATAATTATGTTGCGATTGTGTGGCTAACGTACATTAAACTATAGAACAAGACTTAGTTTCTAACCAACTACATTCAACGTATAGATTTCAAAGGTCGTTACCGAGTCAAAATTTATAATGGTCGATCTGAACAGTTAGGATTTCACGCCTCATTGATTCCATCATTGACACCAATTTTGGAGATCGGATATCAATAGCCATGATATCGGATCATATTTAATGCTTCCCGAGGCTTGAAAGTCTTATTCTAAACCATAACAGCCCCACCAAAGTTTTTTTTTTCCCGATCGGAACCGTCTATCTTTCACATATTATAGAGTACATCGCTTGTACAAAAACTTAAGTTCATCGTGTTTCAATTTAAATTTAATCAGATAATAACTCCATTGTAAAATTCATCTAAATTAATTACACATTCATACCCCAATCAAGGGGTTTTCTAAATCCGATCGATATGTAACTTTCCATGATTGATTCAATCAACAAAAACTATCATATTATCGCCCTCGATTCTTCAATTAATTTAATTTAATGGAGATCTGAACATATTTGTGCGGAACCTTGTCGTAACTTTTTTTTAACCCATTTTTTAAAAAAACAATTTATAACTTTTTTTTTCTTTTTTGTCCAACTCCCTCTCTCTCACACGCACTCTCTCTCACTAAAAAAAATTATAACTTTTAATTTTTTAATTGATTTTTATTTTTTTGTTCATGACTTCATGTTTCTTTTATACATATTTTTTCATGTTTGAATTTTGATTCAAAATTTATTAATCATATAAAATATTTTAAAAGCTTATTTTCTTTTTCTTTTTTGTCCAAACTCTCTCTCTCTCAAAAAAAAAAAAATTGTAACTTCTTTTTCCCTTCTGTTTTTTTTTTTTGTTCATGACTTCATTTTTTTTAAACTTGATATAAATACATAATTCACTAACACAACAAAAAAAATAATTCTTCTTTTTTTGGTATTATAAAAAATACATAGAAATAAAGTATTGAACAACTTTTTTTTTTTTGGTTTTTCCATGCCTCGTGCCGTGTCGTGCCTTGCTAGAACCGTGCTGTGTCGTGCCCGTGCCGTGCCATGCCCGTCCCACTTCCGTGTCGTGTCATGCCAGGCCAACTTCCGTGCTCGTGCCGGTGCCGTGCTAGTATAAAGTCATGTCGTGCCGTGCCTCGTGCCCCGTTGACTTCGTGTCATGCTTGTGCCGTGCCCATAGAAGACCATGTTGTGCCGCGCCACGTGCCTCCTTGGACTGTGCCGTGCTCACTCAATTCCGTGCCCGTGCCGTGCCATGTGCAAACTTATACCATGCCGTGTCGTGCCATGCCCGGATTTTATTGTGCTTTTGGAATGCCGTGCCGCCTTCGAACGTGGCGACCCGGCCCGTTTGACACCCCTATCGGTGATGGATTCGTTTTCTCCATGTGGATCAGGGGGTCTCCAAACTGCTTGGAGACAAGAAACAAAAAATAATTACGTCAAAAAGAACAAAAGGAAGAGAAATTGATAGTTTTATCTTCCTTTGTACTCCTATGTGTAGCCATTCCCGATGGATTGATTCAAAAATTGGATTATACGGGTATTACAAGTTCTCTGTTTCTCTCTTTTTAACTATTCAAACAGGTGACTAGTGAGGGAGAAATCACCTTTTTTTCTTATTATATTTGGCCACCGCTTGATCCTGTGTTGCCTACAAATACGTTTGAACGTGGATACGCTAATTGCATGGGCAAGAATCAACATAAAATATACATATTGTTATATTGATTGCACAAGAGAATAATTGAGCTTGACTTGCAGAGTTATATGGTTGAAAACAAGTGAAACATGGCAAGGAATAAATTACTGCCAAGGCTCTCTGCATCATCTTTACGTTTCCTGCCAGGTGTTCAAGATCATTTAACGTAATACTCGTATATATCTCTTTGCAGTCTTCTTGTTCTCTTCTTCTTCGAATGAGATGCAGTAGGGCCGCTTTGATCTTGTTCGACATGGTGTGCGTTGTTTGTAGCAGCAAATTCACTTGATGATAAGGCTGTAGGCCCCACAATCTCTCCCCCTCCCGGTAAGACTGAAGGCCAAGGTGAAAATCTACCAAGCTAGGATACATGGATACGTTGAAGCCTTGAAACAAGTTTCCCATCCACAGATAGACGCATAAATTCAAATGGTCTTTCGTCTCCTGAAGAATACCCCTTCCTTGTTGCCCAGTTCTGAGTCAAGTAAATGAAACTAGTATATTGTGTGTCGTGTTTTGTCTTGTTTTACTGTTTCTGTTGCATGTGGTGCGTTGTTGGAATCCTAACAGTAGGTCCTTCGCAAGACACATTAGATGGTTCATAAACAAGAGCAAGACTTGGCTAATTGTAGAACCTTACCTCCAATGCTCTTCACAGAATCTTCCCATTTACTGTCGACTTTCCAGTGATACTCTAAACTAAGTACACTCATATTTCTGATCTTCCTCTTGAATGTCTTTCTCACAATTTTCTTCCTTGACAGAGATAGCATGTATCCTCCATCTGGTAAGCCGAAAGCAGACTCCAGTATTTTGATAGTTGAAGCCATTGATCAATATACTCCCCATCTCATCCCTCTGTCTCTTTCTTCCGTCTAGGCTAAGCCAAATCAAGCCAAGTTCTTTCTTCTCCAATCCCCCAACAAATTAAAACTATCTTTCAAACACTTTATGAGCAACCAAATACAGTATTAACATTAATCACCAATAAATTAAAGCAAATTTTTAGTTGAGTTTTCATGACCTCAAAATTCAAGAAGCTCCAAAACATACAAATTAAATTTCGTTTCCAACAGTTAAAATTAATACAATAATTAAACAAGAAAATAAACCATGCAAAATTAGTTTAACGAGCTTAGTTTTATATATTTCTAAAATTTTTACAAATTGTGTACGTATTATTGTTTTTCATTCATCACATCCCAACACAAGTTAATATGATGTCTTTTAAAAAAATATTTATAATAATTTCTAAAGACAGGAAAAAAGTATTTATGAATTATTTGCATGCCCTAATTTTTTACCTCTAATTTTACCTTCTTTATATGTATTATTTTTACTTTATTAATTTTGAGTCAAAATATTGTTGTAATTGAATTTTTCTCATCCAAAAAGAATCTAGAAAGTGGAATTGTTTGACAAAAAGATAAAAGGTGTTTCCTAAAAATGAAAAATAAAAAAATAAATAAAAAACCTATTTGCCCTTCTTTGTACATATAATATTTTACTGAATTTTATTTTCATCAAGTAAAATATTTAAATTTTATTTGCCCAATTTTTTTTAAAAAAGTGAACATAATTTTTTTTAATAGATCAGGAGTCAATGTGAGCGATTTTTATAGGGGAGGGGTTAATGTGGTCGATTTTAAAAGGGTAAAATTGTCATTTTTCTTCATTCCATTAACAGAGTTGGCCATTTAATTTTCATTTCATATAAATGAGAAGGTGTGTTTGGGCGCTTTTAAACGTAAGAGCTCTATCCAAGAGACATAAGGGGATACTCTCCGTGGAATTTCACTCTTTTTTTTTTACCAATCAAAGTAAGATTAGTACATTCACCCTTACCAAGTGAGAGTGAACAAAATCGCACTCCAAACAGTCTTATTAGTGTACATGTTGAGTCATACCCTAGGTCATTAACTCATATATATTATCTCCAAGTATGATCACAGTTTGGAATATTTTTGTTATGGGCTCAGTTTCAATTTTCGTTCTACCAAATTTGAGCAGTTTGGAATATTTTAGAAATGCTCTTTCATGCTCTCGCTCACATTTTCGTTGATATTCATTCACGCACATTATGTGATTTGAGTTTTCCAAAAAATAAATGTTTTCCTGCCTAACAAAGGGAAAAAATATCAACCAATGATTCAAAAACTGATAATGTTCAAGCCAAAGAAAAATCCTCCAAAATAGATTCACTCAGAGTCTAGCTTCATTTGGAAACCAACAGTAACGGAAAGGATTCCAGGTATGGATCGTGGTCATAACAACAACAATAAGATTTTAAAATTTCAAGGTTTAATATATGAAAATGTATGGTTGTAATTTCCAATTCCTTTGACAATAATGTTTTTATGGCAATATATGGGACATGACAAGTAGAAGAATATGTAGAAAAAAAAAATACTAGACAATATTATGGTTTTCCAAATTGGGCGTCGCCCTGACTGCCATAACCAACCTTTAGTTCCATCCCCGGAAACCATGGAGCAATGTTTTGAAACCCGGACCGGAGGACGAACCGGAGAAGAGACCGGGCGGACGGGTCACCGGTTCAACCGCGGTTGAACCGCTATCGAACCGTGATGTCATAATTATATATACAACAATAACATAACCCATTTAGTCCCCAATAATTGGGGGTATGGGCGGGGGAAGGATAGGAGACAGACCTAACCTTTGGCAATAAATGCACAAAGTGGCTGCTCCCAGAATACCACTGAAACAGATGGATTGGAGACAGACCTAACCTTTGGCAATAAATGCACAAAGTGGCTGCTCACAGAATACCACTGAAACAGTGATCCCCCTATACCGTAAAAAATACACATGAAAAGGCTTGAAAGAAGAAGAAGTTCTGTGTGTCTCTATGTTTTTAATCCCACATCGGTGAAGTAACTCTTTGGAAGCCCACTTCCCTTCTATAAAACAATCAGAAGTCTTTCTAAAAGGTCAAAGAGGCATAGTAAAGGCTGTAGATGGCATGTCCTTTTGACAGTTGTCCGCAAGTTGCCACTTTTTGGCATTTAAGGGATAGCTTTGCAGCCTTTTGTTGCGTCTGAGAAGTTCAATATTTTCCGGTTCAGTTTGATTAACCCGCTCCTGGGTTGGTCGAGTTGGCGGTTCGACCGGTTTTTTAAGTGGTTTTTCGACCGGTTTTTAAGCGGTTTTCAATTTATAGACCGGTTCTTGCAAATGAACGGTTTTGGGATTAGTCCGGACCTGACTAAGGTCCGGGTGACGGTCTAACCGGTTGAACCGGCCGGTCTGGTTCGGTTTTTAAAACACTGCCATGGAGACCATCATGGAATTAGGTTTCGAACCTAGCAGGCAGCACCAATAATTTAGGACTCAGCTCCTCCATCAATACCATAATGTAAAGGCCCACGGTCCCCAAAATCTCATGAACACACATGATGTTATGAACACGAAGAATCCCCGCATCAGGGGATTTAAAAAAAAAAAAAAATAACTGTGGGAATGAGATTTATGCACATAGATGTCACCGGCTAAATTCAGGTAAAACCAGGGCCAAAACAAAGAGAGGCCCAACTGATTGCAACCTCGCAGGGATATTTTGAGTTTAGCAAGTTTGTGGGGAATATCTGGCAAGGAAATGTTTCATTACAGAAAAATGGAACTAGTGTCAAACACGTAATATTATTTCTACATCTTAACATACATACCTACGGTCTTTCACGCATCAATGATCCGCAAAATTCACAAGAATTTGTGGTATTGGGAGCCTCATCACGAACCCGTAGTTCGATTACTTGTTTTCCAAATGACTTGAGTTGTTGTAGATATCGCCTAATGTCATCATTACACGCAATTAAAGTCCAGTCCCCCTCCGCATCCTTATATTCAATTTTGTAACTGCCAAGCTCAAACTCCCGTCTCTTTGACACTTCTTCCTTCAGTTCACTAATTCCAAACATGGGACGGAGCTGAAATTTTATTATTGTATCACCATATGTTGCCTTTAGCTCCACGGAACCCATATCTTCGTTTTCTGTGAGGGGAATTTCAGGCATTGTGCGGGTAATAGTAGACATGGGTTGGCTCAGAGCTGGATAAGAACTTGTAGGGACTATCCAGTTAATAGATCCAGAGACATCTCCCTGGAGAAAAGGCTCTTGCTGTGAAGTTACTAAATTTCTCCAATCAATTGAACTTCCCATTGTGTGGAGAATCGTGGGCATGGGTTGGCTCAGAGCTGGATCATAACATGAAGTCACTGCCCCGTCAACGAATCCAAAGAAATCTTTCTCCAGAAAAGGCTCTTCTTGTGAAGCTAACAAATTTCTCGAATCATCTAAACTTCCCATTGTGTGGGGAATGGTAGTCATGGGTTGGCTCATAACTAGATCATAACATGAAGCGACTCCCCAGTTGAAAGATCCAAGGACATGTCCCTCCAGAAAAGGCTCTTCCTGTGAAGCTAACAAATTTCTCCAATCATTTGAACTTCCCATTGTTTGGGGAATGGTCGGCATGGCTTGGCTCGGAGCTGGATCATTTTCCATCTCAATTTGCCCATTAGTTGACAGCGTCTCGCATGTCGGTGATGGATTCGTTTCTCCATGTGGATCAGGGGGTCTCCAAACTGCTTGGAGACAAGAAACAAAAAATAATTACGTTAAAAAGAATAAAGGAAGAGAAATTGATAGTTTTATCTTCCTTTGTACTCCTATGTGTAGCCATTCCCGATGGATAGATTCAAAAGTTGGATTATACGGGTATTATAAGTACTCCATTTCTCTTCTTAACCATTCAAGCAGGTGACTAGTGAGGGAGAAATTACCTTTTTTTCTTATTAAATTTGGCCACCGCTTGATCCCGTGCTGCCTACAAATACGTTTAAGCGTGGATACACTAACTGCATTGGCAAGAATCAACATAAAATATATGTATTGTTATATTGATTGCACAAGAGAATAATTGAGCTCTACTTGCAAAGTTATTATGGTTGAAAACAAGTGAAACATGGCAAGGAATAAATTACCGCCAAGGCTCTCCGCAGCATCTTTACGTTTCCTGCCATAATGTTGTCGAAGATCATTTAACGTAACACTCGTATTTATCTCTTCGGGGTCTTCTTGTTCTCTTGTTCTCTTTTTCTTCGAATGAGATGCAGTAGGGCTACTTTGATCTTGTCCGACACGGTGTGCTCTGTTTGTAGCAGCAAACTCACTTGATGATAAGGCTGTAGGCCCCACAATCTCTGCTGCTCCCCGTAAGGCTGAAGGCCAAGGTGAAAATCTACCAAGCCAGGAGACATGGATACGTTGAAGCCTTGAAATAAGTTTCCCATCTGCAGACAGACTCATAAATTCACTTGGTCTTTCGTCTCCTAAAGATTGCCCCTTCCTTGTTGCCCAGTTCTGAGTCAAGTAAATGAAATTAGTAAATGTGTTTTTCTGAAGTGCACTTCTTTCTTCACCTAGTTTACAAAAGATGTGTGCTCATCTGTTTAGTAATTTTCACTTTTATGGACTATACTTCTTTCTTCTCCTAGTTTACTAAAACTATGTCAACTCCCTTTTTCACATACACGCAAACAACAAAAGCAAAGTTGTTCTAATAAGTAATTAGCCTCATAAACTTGCTAAACTCACTTATCAAACAAAATATATTACTACCTCGGACATCCAATAGTAAACATAATTACATTCACGTTTTGCATGCAATTTGGAGAACAATGCTATCTAAAGGCAGGTAAATTCCAATGGCTGAGAGTATGATTCACTATTTAATACCCTGAAGTGGCAACAAGCTTTGAAAAGTATAAGTGATGTATGGACCCCTTATGCCTAGTAATTTCACAAAAATGTAGGGAGAAAATTACTAACTCTTTCCATAATTATTACTCCCTCTGTCCCATTTTAAATGTCCCTTATGTAAAGTCGTGCCATTTTGACTTTAAAAGAGAACATATTTCTTTGTATTTTTTTTCAAAATATTTTACACCATTCAAAAGTACTCACTGAGATCTTTTGAATGGTGCAAAAAAATTTAAAAAGTAATTACGAAAGTATTTTATTTTTTAAGGTCAAACATGAACAGTCTCCCGTAGGGGACATTTAAACTGGGACGGAGCGAGTATGACATAGAAATCAAATTGACTTGATCGAAATGAAAGTACAAGTGAGTTACTTGTTGGAATGGCCACCGATGGAACCCATGTTGCCTATGGATGCGCTTCACTCTGGATACAAAATGGATCACGAGCTGCCTATAGATGTGCTTCGCTGCATGAGCAACAACACATAAGGTAAGAAACTACAATTTTGTACTACTTCGTCTTCCATAAATAGAACAATGCAGTATGTCCTTCACAAGACGCATTAGATGGTTCATAAACAAGAGCAAGACTTGGCTAATTGTAGAACCGTACCTTCAATGCTCTTCACAGAATCTTCCCATTTACTGTCGACTTTCCAGTGATACTCTAAACTAAGTACACTCATATTTCTGCACTTCCTCTTGAATGTCTTTCTCACAATTTTCTTTTTTGACAGAGATAGCATGTATCCTCCATCTGGTAAGCCGACAACAGACTGCAGTTTTTTGATAGTTGAAGCCATTGATCAATATACTCATCAATAAATAGTCAATGCACTCGTCCTTATATAGAATAACAACTTCAACTTATCTTTCCTCTCCAAAAGAAAACTTAATGATTACGACCTATAAAACAAATTGACTTGATAGAAATGAAAATGCAAGTGAATTACTTGTTTAAATGGCCATCGACTAGTCCCATGTTGCCTACGGATGCACTTTGCTGTGGATTCACCATCGACTGCAAGCTGCCTACAGATGTGCTTCGCTGCATGAGCACCACCAATACGTAAGAAACTACAATTTTGTTCCGCTTCCATAAACAAGAGCAAGAAGTAGTTAACTATAGAAGCTTACCGCCAGAGTAATTAGCATCATCTCCCCGTCTCCTGCCAACGTGCTGTCGGTGATCCTCTAAACTAAGTACACTCATAGTTCTGGACTTTCTCTTTAATGTATTTTTCACAATTTTCTTTGAAAGAGATGGGATATGTCCTCCATCTGGTAAACCGATAGCAAACTGCAGCATTTGGTTAGTTGAAGCCATTGATCAATATACTCATCCATACACAGAATGGGAATGAACTAATCTTTTCTCTCCTAAATGACAACTAAAACAAGTCTACATTTCAAACTGTCTCTATTGTTTTATCCAACTGATGGTTATATATTCTTTCACACTTATCTAAACAACAAAAATGTTGAGGTTCTAATCACTGTTGACCTTGGATATGAAACAAACTTGGATCGGTAGTTTGAACTCATTTTATCATACCTCTGAAGACAATATTCAATACAAACGAATTGGAATCTTGGTTTGAACACTGTACTTGAACCAAGGGTAAATTCACCAATATGGATCATATTATTGTTTATCACCTAGCTGAAACTGATATATTGTTATCCACATATGCATTTAGATCAGGGCGAGGACTAACCTGAGCAGCCAATGTCCCTGAGTAGTCACTTAGCAGACTTCGTGGAAGATCCTGTGATTTCTTTAGTTGTACACAATGCTTGTGTGTTAGTGTTCTCCACCAGGCTAAGTGTCTAATATTGTTAGAATGTTTCCCAAGAGAAAGACTGTCTAGTACTTCGAATGACTTCAATGCAAGAGAATCTGGTGTGCGAAACCATAACTCATTAAATTTGCACGAACTTAGACAGAAAGTAAACCACCATTGGTACAAATGATACAATCCATAATTTAGCAGGTAGAAAAGCATAGCAGGCTTAGAACCATCGTTATCAATCGAAATCGACTACTAGTAGGAACCCAAATTTTTGGTTTGCAAAAAAAGGGTTAATGTACAGCTCGAACTAAACATAAGTGGATAATAGGCCACATAGATGAAATATTTACATTCACCTTTTACCGTTTGAACAATTTCAATTCATATTTCTCTTGTGCTTTTCTTTTCTAAATACATATATAAATAAGATTCTCTTTCACAAAAGAATTAGCATGGTTGAAAATTGAAAAGAAGATAAAGATTGCAAGCAATAATATATATCCATTTATCAGTAGAAGCTTACCTCCAAAGTTCTTTGCAGCATCATCACGTCTACCACCAAAATGTTGTTGAAGATCCCCTAAACCAAGTACACTTCTACTGATGTATTCTCTCTTTAATGCCTCTCCCCTATTTTTATTTTTTGAAAGAGACACAACAAGGCCTTTCTGATATGCTCTCACAAGATGTGCTTTGTTTTTGGTAGCATCAACATCCGGCAATGATTTTTGTCTACTTGAATCATCTAAACTAAGAACACTCGTAGTTAAACATTCTCTGTTTAATCCCTCTCTTGAATCTTTCGTCTCCAAATTAAACACAATAGGGCCACTTTGATCTGCCCTCTCAAGATGTGCACTGCAGTTTGGAGCATAAAAATCCGTTGATGAAATTCTTGTCATTGAATCAACCAAACTAAGTACACTCTCAGGTATGCACTGTCTCCTTGATGCCTCTCTCGTACTTTTCCCCTCTGAATTACACACAAGAATGTTACTCTGGTACGCCCTGTTACTTGTTGCATCAAAATCCTCCAATGGTTTTTGTTCTGATGAATCAAGCTGCACAATCTCTGCTCCATCTGCTACGGCCATAGGCTGAGGTGAAGATGTGTGAAGGCATAAATCGATAATTAAAGGGCGCAACAGAGCAGCATCAACTCTGTCAATGTGGTTGTGGTTGGTTGTAAGTATGATGATCCGCTCATCCCCATAGCTCGACAACAAGCCATGAATGATTTCCAACAAACCTGAGAGCCTAAATTGCTGGAAAAATAGCACAAAAACAATGGCATTATCATAAAGATCTACAGTTATTTAAAATGGCCTCTTCTGGCCACAGAGAGCCCGGAGCTGAGGTTTCAGTGTAAGATCTTTACAGAAGCAAGGATACTGCTGAAGCACACATATCTTGGGTTGTCGTGTTTGTTTGATTATTTCATTTTCTTTATTGTTCGTGGTACATTGATTCATCTTGTTTTGCATAGCTAGATAAGAACATATACATGGTTATATAAGCAGTATAAACATTGCTACAGATAGCTACCTAAGTTTCATGCAATATGGCAATATCCAAATTCAATGACCGATTTCAACCAAATACTAGAGCATCAATAATAAAGGGAAAACAAAGAAAAATATAGCGAAGGGCCACTGAAATAGAGTCGGTATTACTTTCCTTAAGTGATCTTTTCTTTACTTTTTTGTCAAATTATTTTGAGATCAATCATTTGCCACCACGAAAGGAATGAGAAAATTATAAATATATGGACCGAAATTAGAAAAGAGAAATGGTTCAGATACGACAATACCAAACTTTTGTTTACTGATTTGCCAAATTTATTGGGCTCAATCATTTGTCTTGACCAGAGGAATGAGAAACGTATAAATATGGATTGAACAAGAAAAAAACAGTTTAGACAAGCCGAAAGTAAAGACCATAAAGGTAGCTGTTTCCAGTTTTTTTTTTCCTTCTCGCTTTAGTGAAATATTTTTGCTTTTGGTCATATTTTCTTTTGGAATATTCTTGTCAAGACGAATGATGAATCCGAAGAAACTAATGTGAATTTAGAAACGATTCATAAAAAAGAAACTAGTACCGAAACGTTAGTGTAAGAGCAGCATAACCACAATTATGGAGTGCGATTTTGTTCAACCTCCTTAAAAAAGGATTACCATTACCCTCTCTCTTATTGGTTGAAATAGTGTATGTCACATCCCCACAATACACTTTTTGGAAAGGATGACATCACTTGTAGTGGGATCCACACTACCTTAACCAATAGGATGGAGCATTATAAGACGTGAGCAAAATTAAATCCACAAATATATGAAACTTGCTAATACTCCAAAAACCAGGGGAAGAGGTGCACTTCAAAGAGGTCGAGAAAAACAAATAGCTAACCTCATTCTTGAGATTGGGAAGCATCCCAACCCAATGATCAAAATCTTTAATCGCAATTAAGGAACGATTCCTGATGGAGACCAGCACATTCGTCAATTCCTCAATGGAGGACAAACCGGTAGGATCCAAATCATGGATGTCATATTCAAGACGGTTCGCCATGTAAGCCATTAGGCTCGATCTGTCAGTACAAAGAGGGTCGTACAACAAGTAACCCCTCTTCCAAGCCTTGCCTACCCTCTTGTAAAACTCCTTCTCCCTCATAAACCTCAACAAGTCATAAACTATGCTCTCATTTTCTGGGTCTGTTCCCAACTCTGCAAACGTCGCCGGTTGTTCGTGTTCCATTGAATGTAAACGACCCCTTCTCTGTCTGGCGTCGATTGAATTTCGTTCTGTTGAATCATCTAAACTAAGTGCACCCTTAGTTAAGCACTCCTTGTTGGAACCCTCTCCCATATCTTTCTTTGTTCTCTGAATTAGACACTCCCATTGTCCCTTGTATGCCTCTACCACATTTTTCTTCTTTGAAGACACAAGAACACCGCTCTGATATGCCCTGTTGTTTGTAGCATCAAAATCCACCAATGGTTTTTGTTCTATTGACTCAAGCTGCACAATTTCTCCACCATCTGGTAAGGCTATAAGCTGAGGTGAAGCCGTATGAATGTCAGTCTCCATGTCAACAAGAGGCAGTAGAGCAGCATCAGGTGGGTCTCTGTGGTTGGTGGTAGATACAGTGATCCGCTCATCACCACAGCTTGACGACAAACCATCAACAAACTTTAAGAAAAAAGAGACCGTCAATTGCAGCAAAAATAACACAACAGCAATGGGATTAGATTGAAACAACATCATCATCATAAAGCTCAACCATTTCTGAAATTTTCTTTATCTCAAAATCTACGCTTTTTAGCCCACTTCCATAAATATTAACTATGATTAGCACTGGCAATAAGAAAGTCCCCAAATTACGAGAGTTGTTGTGAAGAGGCCATCTTCCAGAGGCAGAGAGCCCAGAGTTAGGGTTTGGGTGTGAGAACTTTACAGAAATAGGGAGATACAACACAGAGGATGAGAGTGGAGTGTCATAGGCACATCTGTAAAGCGTCGAAGCTCGTATACAATGGGTTCTCATGTTGGTGTGATCATGTTCTTTATTGTTCCTGGTACTTTGATTCTCCATGTTTCTTATAACTAGAGCACAACTTATATATGGTTAAATAAGGAATACAGACATTACTACAGACTATAGAGAGCTATATATGCTTCTTCCAATATCCAATTTAAGGACCAATCTGAACAAACCTGAGATGCAAAGTAAAGGGGAAAACAAAGGAAAATATAGCACTTTGATGAGTCATTAATTAATGGGGCATTTCATGTGGAAACCCCCAACAGAATCAAGTGTCAAAATCCTACAACCTACTATTATGAATTTTGCTACAACTAGTTAACCAGTGGACGATTTGGATTATTAAAAAATAGTGGTGGACAATAACATATAGCTTACCTCATCCTTGAGATCGGGAAGCATCCCAGCACCATCATCAAAATCGTCAGAATCAGAATCGACAGAAATAGAATCGTAAAAACCATCAATATCTTCACTCGTCAGCTCCGAGAAGGTCAGACTCGTACTTTCAGGCAACAATTCTTGTTTTGTTAAATCATCATCACTAAGTACACTCTCAGTTAAGCATTCTCCGTTTAATCCCTCTCTCGTATCTTTATTATCTGAAGTAAACATAATAGAGCCGTTCTGATATGCCCTCACAAGATCTACTCTATAGTCCGGAGCAACGAAATCCGTCAATGATATTCTTGTCCTTGAATCATCTGAACTAAGTACACTCTCAGTCATGCACTGCCTCTTTGATGTCTCTCTCATATTTTCCGTCTCTGAATTAGACACAAGAACACTGCTCTGATATGCCCTGTTGTTTGTAGCATCAAAATCCACCAACGGTTTATGTTCTGATGAATCAAGCTGCTCAATCTCTCCTCCATCTGGTAAGGCTATAGGTTGAGGTGAAGAAGTGTGCATGCATGCATCAATGTTTAACGGGCTCAGTAAAGCAGTGTGATATGGGTCTCTTTGGTTGTGGTTGGTAGTAAGTACGATGATCTGCTGATCTCGAATGCGGTACCACAACTGATCAATGATTTCAAACAAATCTGAAAGCGTTAACTGCAGGAAAAATAACACAACAACAATGGGATTAGATTAAAACATGAGCATTTTCTTAAATAGATTGAATTATTAGCTAACCACTCGTACATTTTCATCATCACAAGGCTCTACCACTTGTACATTTTCACTTATATCTAAAACTACACTGTCTAGCCAGCGTCCGCAAGTATTTGCTATAATTAGCGCTGACAATAATTTCTTAAATAGGCGGAATACCTTCTCTAAGGAATTCACATTAAGAGAGTTGTTGTGACGTGTCTTCGATTGGTTGAATAACATCTCAAGTTACTAAAGAGGGCCTTTTTTGGCTGCGGTGAGCCTGGAATTGCGGTGTCAACTTTACAGAAACATGGAGATTTGACACAGAGGGTGAGAGTAGAGTTTTTTGATCATTATGTCGCGACTGTGGGTTCAACTTTCCTACCCTCTGGTCGTAGGCAAACCGGCCCACTACTAAAGCATGCATACCCATAATTTTAAATAGTAGTTACAGTCGCAATGTAGCTGTAACTAACATGTCGAATGATACGCAGCAGAAATTAGGTGGAATGGTCGTAAATTTTCTTAAATCATTAGCAACCTATATAAAACCTAATGATACATTTTTCCCCCTCTTTGACTTAGGTTGTCATATTTTAACTAACCTTAGGACATATAATACTCCCTCCGTCCTCAATTTAAATGTCCCCTACAGGAGATCGGGCAAAGTTTGAACTTAAAAATAAAATTCTTTTTGAAATACTTTTTAAATTTTTTTTGTTTCGTTGAAAAGATCTCAACGAGTATTTTTGAATGGTGTAAAAAATTTTGAAAAAACATATCTAGAAATATATATTTTTTTAAAGTTAAAATGACACGACTTTACATAGGGGACATTTAAAATGGGACAGAGGGAGTAACACATTTTCTTCATTTGAAAGACATCATTTTAATAGTTTTTACGCATATAAATATCAAGATAATTTAGTTATGCTGCATGTTACAATGGATTATTTCCCTCCGCCACCGTCCATAAATCCTTGCTTGTTTTGACAATTTCTTAACCTTAGGAAATAGAAATACGTGTTTGTTAAGTTGTGGGTGTTATGTGTATTTAGTGTATTCTTAATCCTCTTATGTAAATAGATTAGGAGATAAGGGGTCTTAGCGTATTTATTCCTTTACTCTTCTGTATAAATATAACCTAATGAGAATGAAAAAATATCTTTTACGGCTGAATAAAATTGTCTCAGCTTTCAGTGTTTTAACCGAGTCCTTTCACTGGCCTCCAACTTTACCTGTTACTTTTGTCTCTCTTTGTTGGAACATGTGTGACAGACCATAGGTAAGAGAAAACAAAACAAAAAAAAAATGAAGCTCTAGAGATACGTCCATGGACGGAGAGCAAGAGAGGATTCACTATGAATGGGGAGAAGTACAAAGAGCCGGCTATATCCGTAACTCTACTTGAAGCAACCAATAGATATCTAGGAACAAATCTCTATTAGAAATCCTAACAAAGCATCAATGTCTCACATAAACGAAAGAGACAACTCCAAACCCTAGATATCTCAAATTCCAAGAAAAGACCAACCAATGGAACAACCAAGAAATCTTAACACACTACGGAAAACCCCATGGCGGCTCCTTCAAAGGGATTCACTCAAGAAGTTCTCTCAAAACCACCTTCGCATGGAGATCCTCGAAAACACTATCCTACATATCAGCAGGCTTCTTCAAACTTCCCCCAACAAAGCCTTGCTTGTTTCTTGTTGCAAAAACTTCTCAACTCCAAAGCGAGTCGCCATTGAGACAACCTCGAATACACAAACGCAGTGGAAAACACAAGCCTCAAATTGAACCAAGAGCTCTGATACCAGTTTTTGTTGGGAGTTTGTGCAATGCATCGATCCTGCCATAGCGTGCACAAGGCCCAATTTGATTGTGCGAGTATCATTAGAAAGTCTGCCACATCAATTTGGCCCAATATATATTGAATGACCCATGCCCACTTAAAAGACTAAGCCTTATAAGTGGTGAGTCACCCAATTGTATATTAAAGTCCAACCATTTTTTTATTTTTCCAATGTGGGATTTACCGTTTGCACATGTTCTAACAAATCTTCCCCTCGTGTGAACCGTACATTGAGCCTTGTTCTCTTTCTTTGCATCAAACTCCCCCTTGATTCCAATCTACTACTCTTTGACCCAATCTCCTGAACTAGACTTCTTTTGCATCCACTCCATCGATTCAGAGCTATCCATTGCAACACTGCAAAATCGAATAACCCTCCTCTTAAAATTAGGTTTCCTAATAAATAAATAAATAAATAAATTCTCTCACTCTCCCTCTCTCACACACACACACACACACACAAAAATTCCCCATCCGTTTCTCTCTTAAAAAAAACTCCCAAAAATGGGCTCACTCATCCCTTTCCCAGATCTCAACTCTTTCCCTGAACTAGCCGCCGCCGCCACCGCTACTTTAACACCCAAATTAGAACCAAAGCTTTAGCCGTTCGACGAACCACCACCCCAGCCCCTTGCTCTGCAAAAACATTTCCTCTCTCTAAAAAACCAGGGATCAATCAAGCCGGCGACGGACATCCAAGGCTCATTCCTGAACCGAACCGAATCAGCATCCGCCGCAACCAGGTCGTGTCCATGGACAGCGACCACGAGCAAGAGCTCGAAGACCTCGACCTCTTCCAAAAACAAGTCGCCGATCGCTTCAACGACCTGCGCCTCCCACCTCAAACACCTTCCTCCGCTGCGGCCGCCATGCCCGATTCGCCCTCCTCTGCCTCCCCGTCCTCTCTCTCCTCCCACTCTCCTCTCCATCGCCTGGTTCAGAAACCTCCTTGATGCCTACCTCTGTATTAACATCAACCATTACGAGCTCTCGGGAGGAGTATTCTGTGAATGGCTATTCTTCTCATTTGTCCGCATATCATGCGTATGGTTCTCAACTGCCGAATCGGTATCTCTATCACACAAATCCATCACAACTTTAAGGTTTGGGGCAGCTGAGAGTGCAGTAATCAGAACGCCCTTTTTAGAAACAGACCCATTTTGAGGTTTTCGAAGCTTCGAGACGCCATTAATGGTATCGACTGGTTTAGAATTGGATACGGGTGTGAGGTTTCGAGGTGCCAAGGAGCAAGTATTGGGATGGGATGTTTGGAGTTTATTAGGGTTTTGGGAGAGGGTGTGGCGGTCGAAGAAATGTTGGATTCCGAACTTGGAAGGCTGGGAATTTTTTATTCAATTTCTTGGACGCAAAGTTGAGTTTCTTCGTCGGAGGAATTTCGAAGTGTAGTGCCACTAGGAATTAGGGTTTTAGATCTCCTTGGCTCTCAAATACATTACTCATCTGCTGAAGAGAGAAGATAGGGAAAGGGCATCTTTGTCCCAAAAAAATATTTTCTATCCATGACATCCATTTTTCCGTCCAAAATGTTGACAAATGTTAACAGATTTGGATGGAAGGGGTGAAGTTGCTTGGTTTTGATAGTTGAGGGGGCTATGTTGGCACGTTTTTTTAGTTTAGGGGGTCATGTTACCAAAATGTGATAGTTGAGTGAGTGTCCTTGCGATTAAGCCATTTAATTTGTTCGCTTAAAAAGTTGAAATTCTCAAAAAAATCAACATTATGGGAGGGAGAAAGTACTAAAGACGATAAAGATAGTTGTTTCAAACTTTTTTTTTATCGTTAGTTATTATTATTATTTTTTTGGTCTTCATTTTTTTTTTCATCTTTTAAACTACTCTCATTAAAACAAATGATTAATCCAAAACGTTTAAATTGGATTTTAGAAAATTTCAGGAAAAAAAAAGAAAAAATATACAAAAACCTCAGTGTCAAAATGATATAACAACAAATATGAAACTTGCTACTACCACTTAAAAATTTTAAAAATTATTTCGGGAAGTTTGAAGGTCGAAATGATACAGTCTCTTGCAAAGAGCAAACAAAATGGGACAAAGAGAGTTTCATGTTTATATAAGCAGCATAAACACTGCTATCGAACAACTGCATAAATAATAGTATGACAGTATCCAAATTGAAAGACCAATTTCAACCAACTTGAGCTAAAAAAATAAAGGAAAAACAAAGGAAAAATAAATAGCAAAGGGCCACTTAAAGACAGTTGCTATAATCTTAATTTTGTTTAGTTTTCCTCAAATTTTTGGGCATCGATTAATTGTCTATATGAGAGAAATAAAAAAATTATAAAAACATTGACTGAAATTGAAAAAAGTTACTTCATCTGCCTCAGAATGTTGGTTCTTTACTTCATTAATGTCCAAAAGGTTAGTCTTATTGGAAACAAGTCAACTATAACTGCATGGATTCTATAATTTACCTTCATAATAAGTCAAAATAACTTTACGAGCGGGATTTAAGGGGTAGTAATGGAAATCATTACGAAAGGAGGCGTGTATTTAATTTTGTTCGCTTAAAAAGTTGAAATTCTCAAAAAAAAAAAAAAAACCCGAACATAATGGGAGGGAGGAAGTACTAAAGACGGTAAAGATAGTTGTTTCAAACTTTTTTTATCTTTAGTTAATTTTTTATTTTGTTTGGTCGTGATTTTTTATTTTTTATTTTACCTTTTAAACTACTATCATCAAAACGAATGATTAATCCAAAACGTTTAAATTGAATCTTAGAAAAATTCAGAAAAAAAAAAAACAGAACAAATATACAAAAACCTAAGTATCAAAATGGTATAACAACGAATATGAAACTTGCTACTACCACTTAACCTGGGGACGATGTGCACTTGAGGGGAAAAAAGAAAAATTGGTCATGAAAAACAAATAGCTTACCTTAGACTTAACCTCCTTCTTAAGATTGGAATGCATCCCAAACCAGTGATCGATATCTTTAATGGCAATTAAGGAGCGCTTGTTGATGTAGGTAAGCACACACTTTAGTTCTTGGATGGAGGACAACCCCGTAAGATCCAAATCATAGATGTCAAATTTAAGATACCTGGCCATGCCTGCGATTAAGCTCGATCTGTCCATACCAGGAGAGTCGTACAACAAGTAACCTCTCCTCCAATTCTTGCCCATCCTCTTGTACAACTCCTTGTCCCTGACAAACCTCGACAAGTCAGAAATTATGCCCTCATTTTCTGGGTCCTTTCCCAACTCCGAGAAGGTCGGCGGCCGTTCGAGTTCCGTTGAATTCGACCAATCCCTTCCCTGTCTGCTATAGACCTTCACCGCTTTGTTTTCTGTAGCATCAAAATTCGGCAACAGATATCCTTTTGTCGAATCACATGCCTTTCTCATATTTTCCTTCTCTAAATTAGACACAAGAAGGCTATTGTGATATGTCCTCTTTCCTCCATCTGGTAAGGATGTAGGCAGAGGGGAAGACGTGTTAATGTAAATATCCATGCCAACAGGGCGCAACGTAGCAGCATCATGTTGATCTCTGTGGTTGGTGGTAAATACAAAGATCCGCTCATTATTACGTTTTGAAAACAGGGCATCGATTCCCATCATCAAATACTTGGCCGGATACTGCATAACATAACAACAATGGGATTAGATTCAAACAACAACGACAACATCAGAAATCTCAACCACTTGTAGATTTTTATCTATTTTATAATCTACAATCTTTATACCGCGTTCACAAATATTGACGTGAGCTACTATCTATATTCATGTATCATTAATTAATTCAACTCGAGGGCTCGAGGGCCTGAGGCCACCAACTATTGTGAAATTTGCTCCTACAAATTAACCTGTGGACGATTTGCAGTTAAAAAAAAAAAAAAAAGAGCTAACCTCATCACTCTTGAGATTGAGAAGCATCCCGGCACATTGATATAAACCTTCAATAGCAATTATGGAGCGATTCCTGGTGGAGAGCAGTGTATACTGCAGCTCCCTGAGAGAGGAGAAATTCGTAAGATCCAAATGATAGATGTCAAATTTAAGATAGTTGGCCATAGCAGCGATTATGCTCGATCTACCAGTACCAGGAGAGTCGTACACCAAGCAATTGTCCTTCTTCGAAGCCTGGCCTATCCTCTTGCAAAGCTCGTTAGCCCTGACAAATCCAAAGAAGTCAGAAATGATGCCCTTATTTTCCGGGTCCATTCCCAACTCCTCGAACGTCGCTGGATGTTCGAGTTCCATTGAATCCCAACAATTGTCCGCGTTTATTCTGAGATTATCACTGTAGGCCAATATCCCCCGATAAAGTTCCGGGTCCATTTCCAACTCCTCCCACGTCCGGTGACGTTGGAGTTTTGTATCCCAAAAAACCTTTTTCCCTACCCGTCTGGTGTAGACCTTCACCGATGCCTTGTCCTTGTCTTTGTCCATATTTTCCTTGGAATTGGCAAACAGGCCAGAAATTATGCTCTTAGTTTCCGGGTCCATCGCCAGCGTCTCGAGCGGCGCCGGATTTTTGAGATCCTTCATTCCATCTCCGGTGCACAACTTCACTGCCTTGAGCTTATTTTCCCCAGGTAAAGAAGACTTGCTCATTAATCTTTCCTCGGACCTCACGTCAACGCTCTTCTCAGAGTCGGGCTTCTTGCCTCTTCCATAGGGCACTCTCAGGTCGTCTTTCTTCCAGAAGAAGTTGTAAGGTGTTGCAGCCATTTTGGTGGGGGAATATTAGAGGTCGCCGGCGTCAAACGCTTGCTTGCCAGAGTGAGTAGTCCTAGAAAGAATACGAAGGTGAAGTAAAGGGTCTTCCCTGGAGATAATGTTGGGCAGCCACCGGACAGGTAATCGCACCACCGGAAGGCTCCCCAAACCCCTTCGAATTCTGATCGGGTTTAAAACGCTTCATTTTGTTAAATTTGATTGGCTTCATTCAGATTGGTGTTTACGTTTTAGTAGGACAAAGAGTCCTTTTATATTCGTCTGCCGATGGGAGAATGCTAGAGCACACAAGTAAAACCACAACTCCAACCACACAACACACGTGTCGCGTTAAGAGATATGACATGTGTTGGTGGGGCCCACCATCTCTCTCCCTATCTGAAATAATTTCTCTCTCGCTCAGTCGCTCTCTATCCTCTCTTCATATCTCTCCCCCTAAAACCCAATCCCCTCCCCTTTGCCTATTTCCGCCCAGCACCGCCACAACCACCACTACCTATCCTACTCCATCACCACCCTAGTACCTGGAGCCATTCCTATTGCCAGTACTCTAGGGTGGTGATGGAGTAGGATAGGTGGTGGTGGTGGTGGTTGTGGCGGTGCTGGGCGGAAATAGGCAAAGGGGAGGGGATTGGGTTTTAGGGGGAGAGATATGAAGAGAGGATAGAGAGCGACTGAGCGAGAGAGAAATTATTTCAGATAGGGAGAGAGATGGTGGGCCCCACCAACACATGTCACCACCGCCATTTAAAGAGATAAAGTAGAACCAAAAAAAAATTACAATCACTCCATGGATTTTTCTGAAATCCAACACCAGAGGCCTAAGGGATACAATAAATTGGATTTGACAACTCAGAAACAATTAATAAATTTGTTTTTACAAAGGAAGGAAGGGGGATATGGCGTGTAGAGAGACAGATCTTCTCCAAAAAAATTAGCTATGAGGGTAGCAAAGGTCGTGGCGGTGGATATGGCGCGGAGATTGGGTTTTGGGGGCGAGAGATATGAAGGGAGGGGAGAGAGAGAGAGAGAGATCTAGAGAGGACTGTTTCGGCTTTTTTTTTTTAAAGATTAGTGGTGGGTGGTGGGGCCCACAGACACGAGTCATATCTCTTATGCGACACGTGTGTTGTATGGTTGGAGATGCGGTTTTACTTGTGTGCCTCTAGCATTTTCCCTTGCGAAGAGCCTTTTTGGTCCCTTTGCTCCTTTTTTTTTTGGTCCCACACTCTTTGGGTTTGTTAGAAAAGGTCAAGGGCGGAATTATGAGGGGCTGCTGAAACAAGAGCCCGGGTCCCAACCTCTGACAAATAATACTACTAAAATGGTAACTTAGTTGGCCAAAGTCTTAAGTTACCATTTTAGTCATTTGCAGTACTTGAATGGATTTGTGTGGAGGTCATTTGGTCAACTAGTTGGCTAGGTGGTGCTACAGTGACGGTCTGTCCTATTCGGACACAAGACCAGTCATAAGATTCACAGAGTCTAAGACGAACTTCTAAAATTGGGCCCTATGTTTACTTTTAAAAAAATAAAATAAAAAACTAACCTCAAAATGAGATGAGGCTATATGAACTATAGTTTGTTTTTTTTTATCTTCACATAATTTCATAGGAGTATTAAATATAAATCTTGTTCGTAGATCTCATCGAGTAGGTTCCAAATATGTAATTTCTTTGAAACAAAAAATTACAAACCATTTTAAAGTTTAAAATAAAAAGAGGAGAGAGAGAGAGAGAGACGCATAAGAGAAAAAATTATTGAAATAAAGAAAGAATTATTTTATCAGGCTTGGAATGGGTACGAAGCAAAAAAACGGGGCCGGCCTCTAAAAGCCCCAAAAATAATATTGTGGGGAAGAAAAAAGAGATGCTTAAGAATTGAACCTTGTACCAAGTGAACAGGGAAACTAAGCTTTTCCATTGGGCTAGCTATTGATTGTAAAAGCGATATATTAAGCACAAGAAAAAAAAAAAGATACTATTCAATACACTTTTTACACTTTTCAATACACTTTTATAAACTTTTCAGACATTTCAATACACTTTTATAAAGTTGACACATAAAATGACTCCCAAAATTGATAGCAATCCAATGGACTCTTTAAAATTGGCTCCTAGACAATGTCCTAACTTTATTTATGGACACAAAAATGTAAGTGAGTCCCCATTCCACCTCACTCCCAACTCCCTCCCGAAATTTAGCTAATGTCCTAGGAGCCAAGTTAAGGAGCCATCCCCTCTCCCTCTCCCTCTACTCCTTCTCTCCCTCTCTCTGATCTTCTCCTCACTCCCAACTTTTCTTTACAGTAATTCCTAAAATAACTATTGTTCGATCTGTTTTTGGTGTACCTTCTATTGCATCAATTCTACCGCACGTTTAACTTTTCGAAATAATAATTTAATTAGCTTGACGAGATAAATTAAAAAGTAAAAGACTAAGACAAAAAGAATTACAACTACTATTTTATACCTAGAGATGAAAAAAAAAAATTGAAACAACAATCCTTGTTGCCTTTAGAATCACCGCGTTTGAACTTCTTTGAACTTAGGTAGGTAAATATTTTAGTGCTTCTTTTTATTGGCAAACAGGGGGCCTATTGGCCTTCAAAAGGGACAGCACCAACTGTCCCAAATGATTTCGGGAGGCTCCGGTCTTGTTCCGATGATCGGAAACGTTCACTTTGTAGAGCTCGTCGAGTAGAGCAAGTGTATCAAAAAAATCTTGACGAAAAGCAAAATAGATCATTGAGAGTAAATAATCCCAACTTTATTGAAACAAAATTAACTTAGGCCAAACTTAACATAATAGTGACAATATAACGAGCTGGTCAAACTAAATTTCATTAGTTGATTGAAAGGGGCAAATTAATCAAAAAAAAAAAAAAAAAAAACAGTCCATTGCTACGTACAAGGGCTGTGACTTTTTTATAAGAATATAAATTATACCGGTGTATAATTCAAGAAATTTAAAATATTATGTCCGGAAGTAATAACGTAACTTTTCTATATATGCATGTAGTAAACTTTAGTGCTCTTTTTTATTATATTTATTTAATCATCCTCTTTTGGATAACTTGTATGGGGTACGTGGTTTCTAAGTAGTATCCTTCCTATATAAAAAGGAAATCCTTCCATTCCATCTTTCAGCCTCTCTTTTCCTGCCTACTTTGGCCTCCTTTGACAACTTTATTTACGAAAGTGCCCCTTTGCCCCTTTGCTTCTTTGTTATTTCCGATAGCGTTTCTGTGTGCCTTTTTTTTCAACGTGGGCCATACCTTTTGTTGACTTAAGGTAACATGATTGAAATCAACTTTTTCTGTCAGTCACATGTAGCTGTGTACGTTTGCTGATAGTGTTGAATGATTTTAATGTTATATAGCAATTGATAGCCACCTTTCGATAACGTAAGTGTAAGGGACTTAGTTACTTGGAGTGTAGGGGATTGCATTACCAAAGATGAAAATGATTTAGTTGACATGGATGACTGGTTACAGAGGGCCGCTTTTGATTTTTATCCAAGAGTCGTTATGGGTGTGCTAACAGTAGATAAAGATTGGGGTTAGCTCTTTTTGGTCTTTAAGATTCGTCTCACACGGGTTTTCTTCTTTAGCATCTACTTAGAGGAATTTCGATCGCTGAAGGGCTCAAATGGGTAGCTTTAAGCATCAGCTTCTACTTCTGAGACAGTATTAGTTTTCTCTTTTGTATAATATGATTTGCGCACTCATTGCGTATGCCAGTGCGTCTATGATACATTAAAAACAAAAAGGGTTTTAAGGTGTAGTTGTGAATTACTTAAAAAAATCTCACCCCTTATGATAATGGCGGTGAATGCTGATAACAATGTTACGACCATACCCAATTATTCAGGTGCATGGGTGTGAATCGGTTGAATCATTTTTGGAATTCTAATGGGCTCATCCTTTTAAAAAATGCATGGCGTAAATAGAACTGATTGATTAAGGTCCGTATTTGATTAATTAGCTGATCCTGATCTGGTGGTGGTTGTTGGAGACTTAATTGTAGTGGTGGCGAGTTAGAATCTAGGTTCTTTAATATTCGTGGTCCATTGTCTCCACGTGAAGTCATGAATTTCAAGGGGAAAGTCAATGTATAGTATACACAATCACTATCCATCAAGTCCTTCAACAGCGTTTTAGCCCTGTCAATTTATACTATACACAATCACTATCCATCATTTGTATGGAAAGTCAATGTATTGGTCTATTTTGGCACTCTACCTTCAACTACATCACTGTTCTAATTTAATATGACAACCACATATCATAATTAGATGCTCATTGATGCTTATATGAGGGTGATACTTTGTTACGAAAAAGACCCACGCTTTCTTCAGGCTTCTTATTTTATCGTAGACATAAATATTTTCATTTTGCGAATGCTTATATTATATTACATTATACCAACTGCTTTGCAAACTGCTCATGGCCACATGCTCCCTCCGTGCCTCTTAGAATGATCATCAATATAGGAATATCTCCGATCCCAACCTTTAACAAAATATCTCTTCCGTGCTCGTGCTCGTCCGTGCACGCACGAAGTCTCGTGGTCCCTATTTTGTGTAGAGGGTTTGATGGTCTAAAGGATGACATTCAAATTGGACGGATAGCAGCCCAGAGTAGCTATCCTATTTTGTGCAGAGGGTTTGATGGTCTAAAGGATGATACATATATGAAACCAAAAGAAAAAATAATTTAATTGGTAGTTAAAAGATCCGATCGTAAGATGAAAACAAACAATACAACCTAATGATAATAACGAGCACGAGACTCCGTGCGTGTACGGAAGCGAAAACTAGTGTGTGTGTGTGTGTGTATATATATATATATATATATATATATATATATATATATATATATATATATATATATGTCATCACGGTTCAATTCCGATTTATATATATATATATATATATATATATGTCATCACGGTTCAATTCCGATTTGAGTATGATTAATCCGCAAAGTGGAGAGAGAGGGCTCGTGTGTGAACTGGGAAGGAGATAGGAAATTTCCTTAGATGGAAAGCGCAGGTGATGAGACAACACCCAACCCAATCATTCTATCATTCTATTTCCTTTGTGTTTCCAGAGACTTACACACAATTTCATTTCAACCATTCTATTTGTACAACACCCGATCTAAAATATTTACGTAATAGGACCGTCACACAAAAATAGTGTAGCATAGTGTGCAGAAAATTTCTAATTCCACATACGAACACGTACACACTGTTGCGTGGCCCTAGCAAACCTACAGTTTTTACAGATGACTTGGGCATGCACAAATTAGGCACAGAGTGACTCTGTAAAGTCCATTTGGAATTCTACACAAAACAATCTGAAACATTTATTAATTACTATGTACTACTAGTATAGGAGTATTTCTTTGCTTTGCGAAAGAGCTTTTTTGATCCCTTTAATTGCTTGTATGGTGTGACAATTAAACGTAGTGTTTACGTCTTAGTGGTGAACCCTTTGCAGAAATCAAGGGGTACAACATTTTCCACTTCAATCATGAAGATGAGCCATTAGGCCCATTACTATTTAGTAAAATAGTATTTACTGGTTGGTCAAATTTTGATGATTAGAAAAAGGACGTTCCTAATGTTAAATAATAGTAGTTGGGTGTTTTGCTATGCTCCAATTCAATTCCGGATCTCCACAAATCCCTCAAGCCCTCTTTTTTATTATTTACGACTAAGTATTCAGATCAACTTACGCGCATTTCGATTAATTTTTCAAGAAAGATTGTCACAACACCCTACCCCACTCCACCGTCATGGCCACCCACTTAAATTATGGTTTGCCTCCAAGAAGAATCGAACTGTTGCTATATTGGAAATATACATTTGCCCTTCCCGCTAGGACAACCAGGGATGGAGCCAGAGGGGGGCCAGTAGGGGCAGTCAACTGCCCCTACAAGCGAGAAAAAAACGTCTAGTATTATGTAGAAAATATAAGTTTTCCTATGAATTATATGGGCTCGCCCCTACAAAGTAATATGGAAAAAAAATTCGCCCATGCGTAATGAAATTTTTGGCTCCATTCCTGAGGACAACCAATGAGTGGGTCTCAACTCTCAAGCCCTCTTTGTTGACTCTGGGGGTTCCCATTCACACCTCAAGTCGTTGGATTCAAGCCCTCTTTTTTCTTTTAGTTTGACAATTAGTCCGAACAAATCTGGATTGTTGAGCACCGAGCACAGACGACTCGAATGGGGTCAACATGCATGCTGTCCCTTTAACACTCCGCTTTCACTCCCACCACGAAGATGAGCCACTACGAATGTGGAAATTCTAGTAGTTGGTCAAAGTATAAAAGTTTCTAATGTAGAGGGACTTGGATCCTCTGTTAATCTCTCACACTCCCCACACCTTTGTGAGCTTTTAATAAAGGGGTATTTGGAGCCTCATTTTATTATTTTTTAAATTTATTTCTTATATATTTTGACTTTTGTGTTATGGTTAGAACATTTTTTGAATTTTTTGAGTATTTGGGAGATGTGTACAGAATGCCTTTTCCGACAGGAGTAGTATTTAAGAGAAATTTGCAGAACGAATTCTATAGGTCTTTTATGTTAATCAAAATAGGAAAAATAAAAGAGAAATGATTTTCAGTTTTTCACACCCCCTTTTATCTCCAAACACTCTTTTTTTTTTGTTGTCTTTATTTACCTTGAAATTACCAACTTACACTTACCTCACGAGTCACTTTTTGCATATGATGGACAATAGGGGTGAGCATGGACCGGATTGGTTCGGTTTTGTAGTAAACCAAGAACCAAACCACTATCTACGGATTATGAATTTGAAGAACCAAACCAACCCACAAAAGGCATAGAACCAAACCAATCCAAACCATTAAACTACGGTTTGGATTCAGTTTCGAACCACGGTTTGCTTAAAAGTGAGATATTATTTCCGTAAACTATTTAGAGTACTTAAAATTTAGGTTTACTACGTTAAGTCTATATAGAATACGAATAGGTTCTCATATATAGAAATTTAGGGTAATTAATCATGGTAATGAAGGAAATCAAGGAATAAGAATAGGCATGACCGAATTATGTATAGAAATTTGGAAAAATAGAAACATGCTATGGAATCAAAATTCGAAGGGAGAATTTCATCACCGAATTTATTTGCTATGACTAAACCACTATTAGTGTATTGGAATTAGGGGAATAAGTTGTGAATTCTAGGCAAAATAAAATCTTGCCAGAGAAGGAATAATGAATAAATTAAATTTGGAAGTTAGTTGACTATGGCTTATATATATATATAAAATACATAATATACATGGTTTGGATCGGATTGGAACCGGAACCATGAACGTAAATCCACAAACCAGACCATTGACAACGGATTCTAACTTTTTTAAACTAGGACCAAACCACGCTACTAAAAAACCGAACCAAACCAATCGGTTTGGATTGGTTTGGACTGGATTCACGGTTTGACGGATTTTTTGCTCACCCCTAATGGACAATTTGGTACTTTCGAGTAAATAAAAAAAAAATGTGTTGGGGGGCAAATTAATTGGGTGTGTGAAAATCATTTTCCTTTTCACATTCCCTTTTACCATTTCTACTCAACTTTTTGTGTTTCAAAATGCAAATGCACTTAATTTCAAGCATAAGAAACTCGAAGCTTGGTCACAGGACATGGGGTTTCCCTTCTGATTGATGAAGTGGAATGACAAAATTGCCGGCCCAGAAGCAAGCCCAACAAGCCCCCAGGCTGGGGCAACCAAAAATAAAAAATAAAATAAAATTTAAGTTAAAATCACACTCAAAATAAACACTCAAATATAAAAACACTCTTGTAAATATAGGGGACCATATAAATTGGTAGTGTTGTATGTGAGCCCAAGGGATTTATGTGTGTGTTTGTATCAACGTATGTGCCATTTTGAGTGTGGTTATAGACTTTTTGTTTTTTCCTTCTCAATTCATAATGTTACGAAAATCATATTAATCAATTAGTACTTTGTTCGAAATTTTGCATTTAAGAAACACAACAATAATGTACAAGTAATGCATTCATTTTACATTTGATTAAAAAAATTTATCTCAATGGTAAAATATTGAAAACAAATCGAGCGAGCTAAAACGATTTATTAGTTTTCCACACAAACCATAGTTAAAATACGAGAATACTTTCTTATTTTCTTAAAAAATATATATTATACTCTTCTTGCGTTTATTTTTTTGTAATTGTATCCTTTTATTTTGAATTTTTGTAATTTTGTTATTTTTCTAACAAGATTCTTGAAGATGTAGAGAGCCTAACATTGGGAGTTTGCTTCAGACACCTAAACTAACGCTTGAATTTTTTAAATTTTTAATCGTATGTCTTTTCATTTTTTATGACTTTATATTGAGAGGGCAACCAAGCTAAGGGTCGGGCTTGGGCAACCCAAACATCGGGGCCGATACCAACAATATTACAATTTCTAAGGGAAGTGAAAATCACTAATCCGGAATATCGATATATCTCGATTTGAGGTATGATAGATGGTACTATAGTGTTTATTAACCATTGTTTGAAATGTACATGAAGCACTACCACTTCAATGCATGGTGGACAATGAGTAGACCAAAGCAAACTTATCCACGAAACTTTCTACCTGAGACCATGACTGAATCACTCAAGTGTAGGGACGGAATCAGGATTTTACTTTTAAGGTGGCGAAAATATATACTCCCTCCGTCCCTTCTTAAATGATCCATATGAGAATACGTGCAGTTTCAAACCCCTAAAAAACGTATTCTCCATAGAACTTTTTAATTTGTTTTGTATCAATTAAATTGCTCATTGAGCACTTTAATTTGGTGCAAAAAAAAAATTAAAAACATTATACGAAAGTACATTTTTGAACATCTGCAAAAATACACGTTTCCCAAGTGGATTACTTAAAAAGGGACGGAGAGAGTACTTAACTAGAGGATGAAAGTTTTTAAAAAGTCTAGCGGTGGCTAACCTATATAATTTCGGGATAAATTTTCTTTCTTCTATATAATAATTATAACTTTTGAAAATCTTGTGGTGGTAGCCGCCACTACTTGTCTTCCCCTAGCTCCATCTTTGCTCAAGTGAAACCATGGGTGAATCATTGAATTGTACGCGAGAGAGAGAGAGAGAGAGAGAGAGAGAGAGAGTAAAATGAAGAGAAAACCACAACTAGGGCTACTAACGAACCGAGCTGCTCGCGAGTAGCTCGTGACTCTGCTAATTAAAGCTCAGTTCGGCTTGGCTTGTTAAGAAATCGAGCCGAGCTCAAGCTCGATTTTTTGGCTCGTTTAGTTAACGAGCTCGCTATGGCTCGGCTTGGTTCGTAGAAGCTCGGCTCGATTGTATAGGCTCGGCTCATTTAAGGAGATTCGTTAAGTTAGCTCGTTTATGATCGAGCCGAGCTTGATTTTTTGGCTTGTTGACCTTACGAGCTGAGCTCGAACATTATAAAGCTCGGCTCGTTTGCACCCCTAACCGCAACAAATGCAGCGAAGAGAATTTGGCAGGGATGACATGAATCAGGAAAAGGAAAAGAAATTTAGATGAATCGTGAAATGGAGTGCCCAGTTAATTATAAAATTGAATTGAGCAGTTATTTGGTGGAAGGTGGGGTCTGATGGAGTTCAGTACTGGGTTTGTACCAGAGTATATCCGATGTAATTCGGAGTAATTTTCATAGGCAGTTTAGGTATCAAAAAGGTCGACACAATGATGATAATCAATGATTTTTTTTTTTTTTTCCTTTTCTTCTCTGTAAAAACAACGATGATAATCAATGAAATTCTTCTTCCTCCAAAAAACGAAAAATGTTCTACTTTTGCCCCCAACCCCTACGAAAAAACAAAATAAAAATAAAAAATAAAAATGATGTACCTCACCATCTGTAATAACTAAACTAATTAAGTTGATTTCAAAAAACCATTTGAAGGGTGGGAAGAAGAGAAGCTATAAAAAGCAGCAGCAGTAGCATAACTGGATTACCACAACCAAAACACAGATACTGAAGTCTAATCTATAGGGGATAAAGGAAGATTGAACCAGTCTTGTAACATAAAAAATACCAAAAACTCTCATGTAGCGTTCCGACAACATATGGCAGGAAGATATTGGAAAATCAATTATCGTCCTCGATGACCTTGGTACGTACCTAGTCCCTTCAATCCTTCTGCTGGGATCTCAGCAACGGTAATCCTATGAGCTCTTCCTTTGCATCTTCATCATTGTTCCTCTTGCGAGCAATGCGTACTCTGACCCGCCTTGGGACACTTCGGATCCCCCTGCTCCAGACGTACTTGTTTAGCTTGACATCCACTCTCACATCCTTAGTCCCTATAACTGTTTGTGCAAACTTTCTAATCTCCTTGATGGCTTTAGGAGCTTTCTTCTTGAATGTGCTGTAATTTACAATGGACAGGGGGAAAAAGCATGATCACAATCTACCTCCAGAAATCAAACAAAGTTAATTTAGAACATCGTGGTGATTGTGTATAGTCATCAATGTCCTTTCGTAGATAACTCAAACAATCTGAAACAAAGGTGAGAAAAACACACACAGAAGGGATAGCCAGGAGATAAGGCAGCACAGATGATTAATGACATAATGCTATCTTCCAAATCTGACACCAATCATCATGCACAATCAGTGAGATGCATGCCTATTTGGTTTTATACAGCCAGGTAAGAAGAAAAACAAAGAAACAGTGCATAGGAGTGCACCTATGTCACCAATAAGAGAAAACAGTGGTGAACTTTCATAAAAACGCTCTGGCTCTGTTTAGATGGGGTAAGTGTAACCCTAGTCAGTGCACTATGTTGCAGGCTTGCAGCTTACTCTTGCTTTATAGTCCAACTCAATAATCAGGAATGTGCTACTGCATAAAGTTCATGCACTAGACTCAAATAAAGAAGTAAATGAGGGGAACACAAGGATATGTTGCTCTAGTATGCTCTTTATTAGTCCAACAACGTGTTCACAAGCACTCCCACTCATCACCAACACATGATTTAGTGAAGATGGATCCTTTGAGGCTAATAATTGAGGATTTGTTCGTGATCACCTATGAACATTAGAAAGTCTGTTTTTCACTTACGTTACTTCACTAATTTTTTGACCATAGGAGAAAAGCCATCAAATGCGAGTTCCAACTGAATCAACCACATGAACGTTGAATACCACAACCTAGGCCTGAGCCTAAAAACTCAATGATGGTGATGGGGAACTAGACCCATAACCAATCCTGAGGACATGGGGGTGGAGAAGAAATGTCATCAAATCCATTTTAAAAGCCACTGACTCATCAGATATGCAATCATGTCTGAAAGAATTCGGCAATGGAAGCAAAAGTGTGATCTCTTCATCAAACCATGTCTGAAACAAGATTCTCACCAAAGAGTACATAATCTTTTACTTGAGTTGTCGAGATTCATCAAAAACCACCAAGTCATATGACATGGATGAGCTAGAACATCAAATTACCTCTTTGAAATCCTTGTAGCAATTATACTTGAAAAATATGGGTTGGAGCTAGTACGGCCGTTAACCATTACCTAAACTGTGATCACGTAAAACCCGAAAACTTGGAGGCAAGGCCATGCTTTCAGAGTTTCAGTTCAGAGCTTAATTCATTTTCTGTTAAGTTATGATCTTGAAAAGAAGGCTATAAGATGCTGTGATAAATAACCCAACGATAGATACTTTCTATGGATCCAGACAATATAAGCAGCCACAATAAATCAACATTTTTCATATATATACAACTAAAACTTCCACATGATTGCGATGGAGATAGTTCAAGTCAACATCAATGTGCAGATGAATATGAATATTGCAACAATATATAGAAGAGAGACAAGTTGTTACCATCCGTGCAAGTGCTTGTGGAGGTTGATGGTGTACTCCCTAGTTTCAGTTTTAGACAAACAAATTGAAGTGAACGAAGAAGTCCAACCACCTGCAACTAGTGGCAGAGCCAAGATTTTCACACGGGGGCACCACAAAAGTCTAAATTCATCTTTTGAAAGTTTGGCATGATTGCTTCGTTAATAGTCCATTAATTTGGCTGGAAACACGCATAAACAATGTAACCAATAAGCCTAATACCCAAAATTTCCAACTTTAACATTTTTTAGTAGGTGTACAAATCTTTTGAAAGTTTGGCATGATTGTTTTGTTAGTAGTCCATTGATTTGGTTGGAAACATGCAAAAATAACATAAACAAGTCTAATACCCAAAATTTTCAATTTCTTAGCCATGAGTAGGTGTTCCCAAAAAAAGAAAAAGAACAAGGTGTAGGGGATAAAATTCCGGGGGGCACGTGACCCTCCTGGGCCTATGTTGCCTCCACCCCTGCCTGCAACGGCATTTTCGTTGGGCATTCATCACTGAAACACTCTCCTGAGATAGCGAACAACTTGAGGGCCCTGATTCTTAAGGCTATGCTTGGATGGAGGATTTTTCGAATGATTTACCAAAGGAATGAAAATGACATGAAAAACCATAACAGTTTATTAGCATCTTAACTTATTGTTTTGGTGATCACTAATCTTTCGACTTCAGTTTATTACTGCAATATGCTTGTGGGTTTGCTGATATGATGAACGTTTTACAATATTAGATAGATGCAATTTGATTTCCCGTTCTCCAACAATGTCGTGACGCTCTTTGCTGATTTGGGGTTCATTTCAAATTTCTTCATTTACTCTTTGTGTCAGCCTTTAAGTTTGCCAAAAACAAGCGGGTATTTTTTTTGTGAATGAAATGCATCTGGTGGTTTGTGTAGTTTTTTTAATCTGGTTGAATTTAAGGAAATATCAGTAGTCAGTAATTTTTATGAGTTCCATTTTGTGTCTATTTTCAATTGCGAAAATTTTGGGCCTGACCCAATTTTCTGCTGTCAATGAAGGTCTGATATTCGCCCATGGAACAATGGTGTCAAATGACTTGTCGAGGAAAATTCAACATATTGATCTGATGTTCAAATGGCTGCTTCGACGTTTTGATTGCTGTGATATGACATCCTATTACTTCGATTATGTATAACGGACATTGTAACTAACTGTCTCATTCCATGTATTCTCAGCTTTGAACCTTTTATTCGGGGCCTGTTCTATCCACTAATTAAGTACAAAAATGAAGGGCGAATCGTGTTGTAGCAATCAATCAGATTAGAACGGACAAATGGAAGTTTTGCAGACCCATGCCTTGGCCACTTGGTTGTGGCTCCCTATCAATTCCATGTCTTTCGTCTTCTCTGACTTTGCCGTGACCAGGAATTACTGGTGCTGGAATCCTTTTTAGGAGGGAGCACAACAAAGGTGGAGATGGATTTCCTTAAAGACTTCCTTAAACTTGAGAATCTAAGAGTTTTCCCTACCTGAACCTTTTCTGTGGTGACAAACTGACGATGCATTTGGGGATCTGTTGACGATCCATGACCCAGAAAGTATGGTATGCTTCAACAGATTTAGCTGCAGTTAGTATCAAAATGCAGGTTCTAATCACCAAATTGAAAAGGTCTGGTACGTTATGATCTTATTCTGTAGTGCTTGGTGAAGATTCCTTTCCTCTTGTTCCAATTCCCGACTTAAGTCGGCAACTGATTTAAGCTGACTTTTTGAATGATGTATTGTGAGAGAATACTTATCTCGTAAAATGCTAATCAGTAGAAACCAGGTTTGAGAATAAGCCCTGAAAGGGAGAATTGCTGGAATCTCTGAAATTTTTTATTAGGATCCTATTTAGTAGATGAACTGTTTATTGTGTAGGGATATCATCTCTTTTCATATTGTAACCGATCAAGTAATAAGGGACAACTTTATTTACGTATTTATTTTTTTCAAGCTGTTTCAAGCATTTGATTGAGTTTTCATTGAGTTTTTGCAGAAAGCTAATTAATTTTCACACCCGCTTTTGTCCCCAAATACTCCATTTCGTGTGGATTTCATGAAATATTTTGTTATTGGTGTTACAATGTAAGTTGGTTAATTTGATTGTATGCAAGCCTTCATTGTTTCAATTTCCTCAATCCGGTTGTTTCTCTTTCACCCAAAAAATTGAGTGACAGGAGTTCTAATTGAACCATGCAAGAAAAATATAAGCTTAGTGGGAGCCAGTAACATTTCTCCTACAAATCCAGCATCCAAGATATAAAATTTAAGTACTATACAAGGATGGGAAGAACTTATGGAGCTTTTGGTAATAAAGAGTTTATGGAACTATTAACACCCATTAATGATACTAATTTTTTAGTTTTCTATTGAGGATACCGAATTTGTTACATAAGCAAAAAGTAATACCACCGTGATTGGATGAGTGGATTGATTTCTCACATTCCAGAACCATTGCCATAACGAAAAAGTTCTGCACATCCTCATGTCCAAAGTTGTTTTAACATATTGTTTTGGTGATCAGTAATCTTCCAAATTCAGTTTATTACTGCAATCATGCTTGGGGGTTTGTTGATGTGTCGAAAGTTCTACAATATTAGATAGATTCAATTTGATTTCCCGCTCTCCAACAATGTCGTGATGCTCTTGCTGATTTGGGGTTCATTTCAAATTTCTTCTCTCTCCATTCACTTTTTATGAGTGACTAAATTTTTCTTTCATTCTTTTTATTTAATTTCTTCGGTAAGAGTCTTTCATTGGAAGCCCAAACAAACTATACAACAAAATAGTCCAAGAAGAGACTCTACCACGGGGATGAAAATTTTAATCGAAAAACCGAACCAATCTTTTTGTAGTAAATTCGGCCAATTTTAATAGAGCATAGGTTAGATTTGGTTACAATTGTTTGGGAAAATCAAATTTTGGTTCGGTTTTAGTATGCCAAGGGGAATCACCGAATAGGACCGAAACGCACGGATATTTTAGCACTTTCACATGTTACGTTGAAATTAAAGTTCGTTTGAAAGTGCTCACCTCATAAACAAACGGTAGTCGAATATATTTTTGAGCTCATTAAAGTTTCAAAACAAGTTGGCTTGTTTACAAAATCTAGCACTACCAGCACAACAGCATGGTTGGACCATTTCCTCTGCTGTTCTCAAGTCAAGCTGTTTTCTGTTGGACTTCGACAAAATTCAGAAACTGTAATGAACTCCATGCTCAAGTTTCCTTCATATCTATTTCAGTTGTATGTCTAGCTCAAAATAATCAAGCCAAAATAATCAATAACAACGATACGTAAATCCATAAAAAAATCGATCATGAACCAGAAAAAATTGGACAGGGCAGGTTCCAACCTAAAAAAGGAAAGGAATCTACAATTGGAAGAAAATGGCATGAGCAGCCATGCCCAGCACACTACACAAAGAGGCTGTAGATGAAATTTCCAGTTTATTACAACAAGAATTTAACCCCTTCGGTGAGTGTTCGGGAATTAGTAACCATGATATGAGCAGAAAATGTGACGTTATGCCTCTTCCGCGTGCTGTTTCAGTTTGAGACAAACAAATTGAAGTGAACAAAGAAGTCCCAACCACCTGCAACGGCATTTTTATTGGGCATTCATCCCTGAAACTCTCCCGAGATCGCCAACAACTTGAGAGCCCTGCTTCTTAAGGTTATGGTTGGGTGGAGGATTTTTCGAATGATTTACCGAAGGATTGAAAATGACACGAAAAACCATCACAGTTTATTAGCATCTTGACTTTTTGTTTTGGTGATCACTAATCTTTCAACTTCAGTTTATTACTGCAATCATGCTGGCGGTTTGCTGATATGATGAAAGTTTTACGATATTAGATAGATGCAATTTGATTTCCCGTTCTCCAACAATGTCGAGATGCTCTTGCTGATTTGGGGTTCATTCAAATTTCTTCTTTCATAGTCAGTAATTTTTTACGAGTTCCATTTTGTGTGTTGGTATTATCATCGAGGGTATTGTGCCCCAAGGATCAAAACCAAACACACGAAACGCACACAAACAGATACACATGCACACCCAATCTAGAGACAAACGGATTTTTTTTTAATGGTTCCCCAAAATCGGATACTCCATAGAGGCAACCGGAGCAATCTCCACCATTATGATTCTGAGATAGTGGACTATATGCTAGACTCAAATGTATCTATTTTCCAATTGCAAGAATTCTAGGCCTGACCCAATTTTATTCTGTCAACGAAGATCTGAAATTTGCCCATGGAACAATGGTGTCAAATGACTTGTCGTGGAAAATTCAACATATTGATCTGATGTTCGAATGGCTGATTCTACTATCTCATTCCACGTATGCGTCAACAGTTAGTATCAAAATGCAGGTTATTGAAAAACTCTGGTACGTTATGATCTTATTCTGTAGTGCTTCATGAAGATTCTTTTCCTCCTGTTCCAATTCCCGACTTAAGTCGGCAACTGATTTAAGCTAACTTTTTGAATGATGTACACGTACGGTGAGAGAATGACTAGTCTCGTAAAATGCTAATTAGTATAAACCAATTTTGAGAATAAGCCAGGAAAGGGAGAATTAGGAAAGGGAGAATTGCTGGAATCTCTGAATTTTTTTGTCAGGATCCTATTTAAGTAGATGAACTGTTTATTGTGTACGTATATCATCTCTTTTCATACTATAACCGATCAAGTATTAACTATTAAGGGACAACTTTATTTACGTCCTGTATTATTATTTTTTTTCTCAAGCATTTGATTGAGTTTTCATTGAGTTTTTGCGGAAAGGTAATTAATTTTCACACCCCCTTTTCCCCAAACACTCCATTTTTGTCTGTGTTCACTTGAAAGTATCAAATTGTCCTTCATATGCAAAAAGTGAGACATGAGGTTAGGATAATTTGGTAATTTTAAGATAAATAAAGACAAAAAGAGAGTGTTTGGGGATAGGGTGTGAAAATTATTTTCCTAAATAAATTAGCTTATGTGGATAGCCTCAGGAATCCATTTCTATTGTGGCTCGTAGAATTTCACTTTGAATGGGCGGTTTTCAAAATGGCCCATTCACCCATGTATCACATTGTGGGGTGTATGCATGAGATCGAGCTCTTGTAGTATTTTGATAGTGGGGTAGTTTTGTTCTAGACGTGGGTGATTGAAGGAGTATTTTGATCGGCATTTGTTAGTCACAAATGTGATTTTTTTCCCCCTAAGAAATGTTAGATTTCTGCATATGTTTTACATGTTTGGTGGCTGAAGAAATCATTTTAGAATTGGCTCCAATTGAAGATAGCTCAAAGCCATCTTTGTTGACTTCTTCATCTGAGAAGTTAATAAGCACTGATCCAAAATAGTGTTTTTCTCCCCATATAATATGCCTTTGTAAGCTTGTAGTAGTCAGACAAGTGAGGGAAAAAAAAAATACAAGCTTTGCATGCTTGTGGTGAGAGTTATTAGGGTGTTTTTTTATCCTATTGTAATTTGTTTTTTAGGTACTGAGAGTGAGTGTACAAAAGTGGGTTATGTTATTTAGCCCGGGACATTTTGTACTTATTATTCTCATAGAGCACATGAATGTGTTCATTGGTTTTTTGGATCAACTATGAAAGCTGATGTCAAAATTTATGAAGAAGATAAAACTCTTTTACTTCTTACATCTCTTCCTGATTTGTATGATAATTTGGTGACAACTCTTTTGTATGGAAAAGATAAAGTGATCTAGAACAGGTGCAGGGAATATTAGTTTCTCATTGTACTCAGAAAGAGTCAAACATTGAGTCTGGAGAAACTTTTGCACTTGCAGTTCAAGGTGATAATCGAGGAAGGTCTTTGGATGGTAGATTTCAAGGCAGCAGGTCGAAATCTATGGTCAAAGGAAAGGGTGTTCAATGCTATTGTTGCAAAGAGTTTGGCCACGTGAAGCGAGATTGTCTTCTTCGCAAAAAGAGGACTGATGATGGGGCGAGTAATGTTGCAGTAGCAGATGATTTTGGAGATGCCCTCGTAGTCTCTGAAGGTATTAACACTTTTTTTTTTTTTTTGAAAAAGAGTAGATATTAGATTCCAGTTGCTCTATGCATGTGTGTTCCAAGAAAAAATATTTTGATAAGTTTGAAGGAGTGTCGGATCATTGTCTTTGAGTGACGGGTCTCCTTGTAAAATTATGGGTGTTGGAACGGTGAAAATTAAAATGTTGGACGGAGCTGTTCACATTTTTGGGTGGTGTGGCTTATGTCCCAAAAATGCATAGGAATCCTATTTCTCTAAGCCGGTTGGATTCTTTGGGCTGCGAAGTTTTTGCCGCAGGTGGAGCCATGAAAGTCACACGCAGTGGATTGGTCCTAATGAATGGGAAAAAGTGTGGTGGTTTATATCATCTGGTTGGGAGCACAATAACTCCTAAAAACTCGGTTGGTTGCTGGAAACGAGGTGCACGGGAAAATACGTATATACGTCATGTGTCTTCTCCTGCTGGAACAAAGGCACATGTGACAAGTTTCCAGGTGGCAGATGATTCTGAGGTGGTAATTCCTGCTGCTGGAGAGAGCGAGCCGAGGCCCTACTCTGGAATTTACTAGCACAGTTAGTTCGTGTCAGCTACACATGCATTGGCCGTGGTATAGAATAAAGGAGTCAAATCACATATCTTTATCCTGAGTTGTGTAGTTGGGATGTCTTTTTTGGCCAATGGTTTACTACTGGTACTGGTTTGGGTACAAGTTGAGGCAACGTAATATGTTTGGGAGGTGAATTGTCGCTAAGGTGGAGATTGTTAGATTTATGCACATGTTTTACATGTTTGGTGGCTAAAGAAATCATTTTGGAATTGGCTCCAATTGAAGATAGCTCAAAGCCATCTTTGTTGACTTCTTCATCTGAGAAGTCAATGAGCACTGATCCAAAATAGTGTTTTTCTCCCTATATAATATGCCTTTGTAAGCTTGTAGTAGTAAGAAAAGTGAGGGGAAAAAAAAATACAAGCTTTGCATGCTTGTAGTGAGAGTTAATAAGGTGCTTTTTTTTTTTTTTTTAAATTTTTATCCTATTGTAATTTGTTCTTTGGGTAGTGAGAGTGAGTACAAAACTGGGTTATGTTATTTAGACCGTGACATTTTGTACTGATTATTCTCATATAGTAAAGAAGGAACTCTCCCATCGACGTATGTTGTTTTTGGCCAACCACGTAAATTCTTGTGTGTTCTTCTTTAGAGTTCTTTTTCATCGTCATTTATTTGTTGTTAGTGTGAATTATTTTCTTATCGAATATCGGCTTTGGTTTGCTTCCGCTAAATTCCCAACAAGAAATAACTCATAAATTATGATTGTGTTCTGCTTTTTTTCATATCAAACTAAAAATCAATTTAAGTATCAGACTAAAAATCAATTTAAGTATTCTATTTTTTTGAAAAAATACACATGTACGTATGATTAAATAAACTAATCAGAGCAAACATAGATACAGGCTAGAAAAACATATCTTTGTTAGATACTCGTATGGTGTATTGAATTGTGTAGTTTTTTTGTTCAGGAACTGGAACGGAAAGTAATCTTGCATGATTAACCAAAAAGTGGAGTTAAATAAAGAGAGAGTGCCAAACAGAAATATACGACAAAAAACCTTCTTATTTGATCCATCATTGAGTGCTTAATTACAGAGAGACTTAATTACACACACACACACAGAAGTGGATAACTAATTTTCTTACATGTCCCTTCTGCAATGGAAGAGGACAGTAGAAACCAAATGTTGCAGTAAATTGAGCAGGACAGGAACACGACCCCTTACATACTTTAATTAAAATCTAGAGAACAAAATAATGAAAATACCATTAGCAAAACAGAAATATAGAATTAGGAGACTTTTTTTTTTTAAAGACTAGCACACACTTTGGCATAACTTTGAGTCTCTGTGAGGAAAATGAAGTTGACCACATTCGAACTTGGTTCAGTGTAGTTGGGATGCTACGGTTGTGGTTTGAAGTTTAACACATTCAAACCTGCAAAAATAAAAAATAAAAAATGGAAACACCATTAGCAAACCAAAATGAACCACCCTTTCTTAAAAGTTGTACATCAGTGGGGAATGGAAATCTTAGTAAATAAATTGTTTTGAAATAGTTGCTTCATGTATGCAGAAACTTTTTTTTAAAGAAAATAATTCCAAGTTAGTGGGTTAAGGATTTGAAGAGAGATTAAACATTTGAATTTCGTAAAAGAAGAACAGAAACGATACCCATACCCATCAATATATGTTTTGGTGATGGAAACCAACCTTATCGCGAATCTTTAATTTTATTCGTTGATTTCCCAATGAGGTGACAAGTTGCAGATATTCCCTTACATTATCGTCACAGGCCATTAAAATCCAATCCCTGTCCTCATCCTCAAACTCAACGTCGAAACTACCAAGCTCGGGCTTCAGTGTCTTTGACACTTCTTCCTTTAGTTCATTAACTCCCGCTGTGAGAGGGAGTTGAAATTTTATTATTGTATCCCTATATATTGCCTTTACCTTAAGAGGCATCGCAAGGGGTATTATAGGCATTGTGTATGGAATAGTAGTCATGGGTTGGCTAAGAGCTGGATATGAACCTGTAGGGGATGTCCAGTTAATAGATCTAAAGACATCTCCCTCGAGAAAAGGCTCTTGCTGTGAAGTTACTAAATTTCTCCAATCAATTGAACTTCCCATTGTGTGGGGAATCGTAGGCATGGGTTGGCTCAGAGCTGGATTATAACATGAAGCAACTGCCCTGTCAATGAATCCAGAGAAATCTTCCACCAGAAAAGGCTCTTCTTGTGAAGCTAACAAATTTCTCGAATCATCTAAACTTCCCATTGTGTGGGGAATGGTAGTCATGGGTTGGCTCAGAGCTAGATTATAACATGAAGTGACTCCCCAGTCGAGAGATCCAAGGCCATGTCCCTCTAGAAAAGGCTCGTCCTGTGAAGCTGACATATTTCTCCAATCATTTGAACTTCCCATTGTTTGGGGAATGGTCAGCATGGCTTGGCTCGGAGCTGGATCATTTTCCATCTCAATTTGCCCATTAGTTAACAGTGTCTCGCATGTCGGTGATAGATTCGTTTCTCCATGTGGATCAGGGGGTCTCCAAACTGCTTGGAGACAAGAAACAAAAAATAATTATGTCAAAAAGAATAAAAGGAAGAGAAATTGATAGTTTATCTTCCTTTGTTTAAAATCCTCACCTCTGTTAGGGACAGATGAAAGATGGTGACAAAACAAAAAGAAAGGAGGTTATTTAACTTGTACTCCTATGTGTAGCCATTCCCAATGGATAGATTCAAAAGTTGGATTATACCGGTATTATAAGTTCTCCATTTCTCTCTTAACTATTCAAACAGGTGACTAGTGAGGGAGAAATCACCTTTTTTTCTTATTATATTTGGCCACCGCTTGATCCCATGCTGCCTACAAATACGTTTGAGCGTGGATACGCTAACTGCATGGGCAAGAATCAACATAAAATATACGTATTGTTATATTGATTGCACAAGAGAATAATTGAGCTCTACTTGCAGAGTTATTATGGTTGAAAACAAGTGAAACATGGCAAGGAATAAATTACCGCCAAGGCTCTCCGCAGCATCTTTACGTTTCCTTCCATAATGTTGTCGAAGATCATTTAACGTAATACTCGTATTTATCTCTTCGAGGTCCTCTTGTTCTCTTGTTCTCTTTTTCTTCGAACGAGATGCAGTAGAGCCGCTTTGATCTTGTCTAACACGGTGTGCTCTGTTTGTAGCAGCAAACTCACTTGATGATAAGGCTGTAGGTCCCACAATCTCTCCCCCTCCCGGTAAGGCTGAAGGCCAAGGTAAAAATCTACCAAGCCATGATACATGGATACGTTGAAGCCTTGAAACAAGTTTCCCATCCGCAGATAGACTCATAAATTCAATAGGTCTTTCGTCTCCTAAAGAATACCCCTTCCTTGTTGCCCAGTCCTGAGTAAAATAAATGGAACTAGTAAATATGTGTTTTTCTGAAGTGCACTTCTTTCTTCACCTAGTTTACAAAAGATATGTTCACTCATTTGTTTTAGTAATTTTCACTTTTATTGACTAGACTCCTTTCTTCTCCCAGTTTACTAAAACCATGTCTACTCCTTTTTTCACATACACCCAAACAACAAAAACAAAGTTGTTCTAATAAGTAATTAGTCTCATAAACTTGCTAAACTCACTTATCAAACAAAATATATTACTACCTTGGACTTCCAATAGTAAACATAATTACATTCACGTTTTGTCATGCAATTTGGAGAACAATGCTATCAAAAGGCAGTTAGGCAGGTAAATTCCTATGGCTGAGAGTATGATTCACTATTTAACACCCTGAAGTGACAACAGGATTTGAAAAGTATAAGTGATGTATGGACCCCTTATGCCCAGTAATTTCACAAAAATGTAGGGAGAAAATTACTAACTCTTTCCATAATTATTACTATGACATAGAAATCAAATTGACTTGATGGAAATGAAAATACAAGTGAGTTACTTGTAGGAATGGCCACCGATGGAACCCATGATGCCTACGGATGCGCTTCACTCTGGATACAAAATGGATCACGAGCTGCCTATAGATGTGCTTCACTGCATGAGCAACAACACATTAAGGTAAGAAACTACAATGTTGTATTGCTTGGTCTTCCATAAAGAGAACAATGCAGTATGTCCTTCGCATGACGCATTAGATGGTTCATAAACAAGAGCAAGACTTGGCTAATTGTAGAACCTTACCTCCAATGCTCTTCACAGAATCTTCCCATTTACTGTCGACTTTCCAGTGATACTCTAAACTAAGTATACTCATATTTCTGCACTTCCTCTTGAATGTCTTTCTCACAATTTTCTTCTTTGACAGAGATAGCATGTATCCTTCATCTGGTAAGCCAATAGCAGACTGTAGTATTTTGATAGTTGAAGCCATTGATCAATATCCTCATCCATAAATAATCAATGCACTCATCCTTATATAGAATGACAACCTCAACTATCTTTCCTCTCCAAAAGAAAACTTAATGATTACAACCTATAAAACAAATTGACTTGATAGAAATGAAAATGCAAGTGAGTTACTTGTTTAAACGGCCACCGGCTGGTCCCATGTTGCCTACGGATGCACTTTGCCGTGGATTCACCATCGACTGCAAGCTGCCTACAGATGCGCTTCGCTGCATGAGCACCACCAATACGTAAGAAACTACAATTTTGTTCCGCTTCCATAAACAAGAGCAAGACCTAGTTAACTGTAGAAGCTTACCGCTAAGGAAATTCGCATCATCTCCCCATCTCCTGCCAATATGCTGTTGGTGATCCTCTAAACTAAGTACACTCATAGTTCTGGACTTTCTCTTTAATGTATTTTTCACAATTGTCTTTGAAAGAGATGGGATATGTCCTCCATCTGGTAAGCCGATAGTAGACTGCAACATTTGGTTAGTTGAAGCCATTGATCAATATACTCATCCATACACAGAATGGGAACGAACTAATCTTTTCTCTCCTAAATGACAACTAAAACTAATATACATTTCAAACTGTCTCTCGTGTTTTATCCAACTGATGGTTATTTATTCTTTCACACTTATCTAAACAACAAAAATGTTGAGGGTCTAATCACTATTGACCTGCTTATGAAACAAACTTGGATCGGTAGTTTGAACTAATTTTATCATACCCATGAAGACAATATTCAATACAAACGAATTGGAATCTGGGTTTGAACACTGTACTTGAACCCAGGGTAAATTCACCACTATGGATTATATTATTGTTTATCACCTAGCTGGAACTGATATATTGTTATCCACATATGCATTTAGATCAGGGCTAGGACTAACCTGAGCAGCCAATTTCCCTGAGCAGTCACTTAGCAGACTTCGTGGAAGATCCTGTGATTTCTTTAGTCGTACACAATGCTTGTGTGTTAGTGTTCTTCGCCAAGCTAAGCGTCTAATATTGCTAGAGTGTTTCCCAAGAGAAAGACTGTCTAGTACTTCGAATGACTTCAATGCAAGAGAATCTGGTGTGCAAAACCGTAACTCATTAAATTTGCACAAACTTAGACAGAAAGTAAACCACCATTGGTACAAATGATACAATCCATAATTTAGCAGGCAGAAAAGCATAGCAGGCTTAGAACCATCGTTACCAATCGAAATTGACTATTAATTGGAACCCAAATTTTTGGTTTGCAAAAAAAAGGTTAATGTACAGCTCGAACTAAACATAAGTGGATAATAGGCCACATAGATGAAATATTTCCATTCACCTTTTACCGTTTGAACACAAGAATCCAAATACATGAATAGTGAAGCTTCTACTTGGCAGAAAAACTAGTATGGTTGAAAATTGAAAAGAGATCAAGATTGCAATTTGCAAGCAACACATTATTTCAACAATAGAAACTTACCCCAAAGACCCTTCGCTGCACCTTTACGTCTAGCACCAAAATGTTGTCGAAGATCCCTTAAGGAGTCTCGCTTTAATGCCTCTCTCATACTTCCTTTCTCTGAATTACACACAGTTGGGCCACTCTCACCTGCCTTCCCACACTGGGACATATGGATAAATTGAAGCCTTGAATCAAGTTTCTCCATGAAAAAAAAAGAAGAAAAAATCAAGTTTCTCATTCATAGATAGACTGCTAACTTTAAATAGTCTTTCGTCACCCGCAGAATACCCCTTCCTGGTTGCCCGTTTCTGGGTCCAACAAAGGTACACAGTAAAGTTTTGGACTTTTATTGAGTGCACTGCTTTCTTCTCCAACTATTCAAAAAATATGTCTACCAATTTTTTCCCAAAGGAACACACCCCATAAAATATTTATGTCCTTAAAAGTTATTATCGTCATAAATGTCATGAACATATCAAATAAGATATATGACTCCACTGGATTGTTATCGTAGTGACAAGAATCACATTCATTCTTTGTCTTGAAAAATGAGCCTAGAAATAGCATAATTATTTGAAAGCAAATGCTATTTCGAGGCAACTATATCTTGATGGCTTAGAATATGATGCTAAATGTCTCAAACTGAAGGAAATAACTAAGGAAAACCGCATAAAGAATAGCATCCCAAACTTCAGACTTCAGTGAAGGTCAATTATTCATTTAAAAAAGTTATGTAGAATTCAGAATATCGATGACATGGGCATTGTTTGAAGATGAAGCTACATCAAAGTACAAGTTGAAAAGGCTATAATCAAGAAGACAAACTTTAATATCTTAATAGATGGTCCCTTCTACAGTGAAACCAATGAATATAATTGCAAACTTCTACATTCAATCTGCAGGAAAGTCGGTCATATGTATGCTAGCAAACACAAAGAGATGTTCATTAAAGGCGTAGAAGTTTTTCAAAAGGAAGTTTCTCCATCATATGATTTCAGAACTTTTTAACTCGAAGTACGAGGAATCAAAATTTAAGTGAATTTATGAACCAACTGCGTGTAAATATAAGAAAGTTACTTGACGAAATGGCCACTGATGAATCCCGTGGATGCGCTTCTCTATGGATACCGCATTGGTCACATGCTTCCTCCCGATGAGCGTCGCTGCATGAGCACCAATATGTAGGTGAGAAAGCAGCAATCTTGTAATGCTTCTATAATGAGAACAATACAGCATGTCCTTTGCCAGAAGCATTAGATCATCCATAAACAAGCAGGATTGAAATCAAAATTTTATCAATTTTAGATTCTTACCACGAAAGTTCTTTGCAGAGCCTTCAGATCTTCTGCCAAAATGTTGTTGGTGAATCTCCATTACACTCATAGTTCTGCACTTTCTCTTCAATGTCTTTCTCACCATTTTCTTCTCTGGAAGAGACACAGTAGGAAAGCAATGATCTACCCTAGTTGCATGTGCAACGTTTTTTGTAGATTGCTCTAATGGATGAAGCACCACAACGTCTCTTCCATCTGGCAAGCTGATCGGCCACCATGAAGTGCTAGCAGACTGCAGTGTTTGGGTAGTTGATCAAGCCACAATTCAATATACTGATAGATAAACAGAATGATAAGTTCAACTAAACTTCCTATCCTAAAAAACACCCCTTTATTGTGGCTAATCCAGATTTCTTTATGTCTATTTACTACTTCAACAAATAGAGGAGAATTTATTCATTCATTTCAAACTTCTATTAAAACAATAGAAATGTTGAGGGTCTAACCACTGCCTGATTTTGGCAAAATGACACAAAAAACTTGGATCCACTGTTTGAAATATTTTATCATACCATTTCAATTCAATACCTAGTACAAACGAATAAGAATCAGGGATTGAAATGTTGTACTTGAACAAAGGATAGATTCAACATTATGGATCATATTGGGACTGTTTGAAGACATAGCTGGAAAATATGCCTTGTGTGTGTGTGTGTGTGCTTGCGCATGCGCAAATCCGGGAGAGAACCAACCTCAACAGTCAATCCTTCTAAGCATATAGGCAATTTTGTCACTCTTTGTTCAACTATGTTGAGTTGCAGAACTCTTGGCAGATTTTGTGATTTCTCTCCTTGTACCCAACCCTTGAGTGTTAATTTTCCAATAGACAATAAGGGTACACAGTCATTAGGTTGTTCCCGGATCGGAAGAGTTTCTTCTACTCTGAATGATTTCCGTGCAAGGGAATCAGTCGTGTGAATACCCGGATCATAAATAGCTGCAATGAATTAAATTTTGAGGACATTAGGAACTAAATGAACCACCAGGGGTGTAACTGAAACAAAAAAATTTCAATGGAACCAGAAATTGTGCAGAAAAGCATAGGAGACTTTAGAAACATGACTATAAATCAGTATGGACTGCTACTTGACACACAATCTATTGTTGAAGAGAAAATCATAAACCCGCATTTCCAACTCGTCATCGCTAGAAGATACAAAAACCAAATGAACAATTTCAATTCATATTTCTCTTGTGCTTTTCTTTTCTCAATACATATATAAATAAGATTCTCTTTCACAAAAGAACTAGCATGGTTGAAAATTGAAAAGAAGATAAAGATTGCAAGCAGTAATATATATCCATTTATCAGTAGAAGCTTACCTCCAAAGTTCTTTGCAGCAGCATCAAGTCTACTACCAAATTGTTGTTGAAGATCCTCTAAACCAAGTACACTCCAAGTGATGCATTCTCTCTTTAATGCCTCTCCCCTTTTTTTATTTTCTGAAAAAGACGCAACAAGGCCTTTCTGATATGCTCTCACAAGATGTGCTTCGTTTTTGGTATCGTCAACATCCGGCAATGATTTTTGTCGACTTGAATAATCTAAACTAAGAACACTCTTAGTAAAGCATTCTCTGTTTAATCCCTCTCCTGAATCTTTCGTCTCCGAATTAAACACTATACTTTTATCTGCCCTCTCAAGATGTGCACTGCTGTTTGGAGCATTAAAATCCGTCGATGAAATTCTTGTCGTTGAATCAACCAAACTAAGTACACTCTCAGGCATGCACTGTCTCCTTGATGTCTCTCTCGTACTTTTCCCCTTTGAATTAGACACAAGAATGTCACTCTGGAACGCCCGGTTACTTGTTGCATCAAAATCCCCCAATGGTTTTTGTTCTGATGAATCAAGCTGCACAATCTCTCCTCCATCTGCTACGGCCATAGGCTGAGGTGAAGATGTGTGAAGGCATAAATCAATGATTAAAGGGCGCAGTAGAGCAGCATCAACTCTGTCAATGTGGTTGTGGTTGGTTGCAAGTATGATGATCCGCTCATCCCCACAGCTCGACAATAAGCCATGACTGATTTCCAACAAACCTGAGAGCGTCAACTGCTGGAAAAATAGCACAAAAACAATGGCATTAGATTAAACAGAAACATCATCATAAAGATCTTCAGTTATTGAAGATGGCCTCTTCTGGCCGCAGAGAGCCCGGAGCTGAGGTTTCAGTGTAAGATCTTTACAGAAGCAGGGACATATGACACAGATAGTGAGAATGGAGTGTTGTAATCTTTAAGTCACAATACTGGGTAGAACTATATTACCCTCGTGATCAATCGTAGGCAAATGGGCACACTGCTGAAGCACGCATATCTTGGGTTGTGGTGTTAGTGTGATTATTTCATTTTCTTTATTGTTCATGGTACATTGATTCATCTTGTTTTGCGTAGCTAGATCAGAACATATACATGGTTATACAAGCAGTATAAACATTGCTACAGGTAGCTACCTAAGTTTCATGCAATATGGCAATATCCAAATTCAACGACCGATTTCAACCAATTACTAGAGCAGTAATAATAAAGGGAAAACAAAGAAAAATATAGCAACGGGCCACTGAAATAGAATCTGTATTATTTCCTTTAAGTGATCTTTTGGTTACATTTTTGTCAAATTATTTTGAGATCAATCATTTGCCTCCACGAAAAGGAATGAGAAAAGTACAAACATATGGACCGAAATTAAAAAACAAAAAAAAGGTTCAGATAAGACAATACCAAACTTTTGTTTAGTGATTTGTCGAAATTAATGGGCTCAATCATTTGTCTCGACAAGAGGAATGAGAGACGTATAAATAGGGATGGAACAAGAAAAAAACAGTTTAGATAAGCTGAAAGTAAAGACAGTTTAGGTAGCTGTTGAAGTTTTTTTTTCCCCTCTCTTTAGTTGATTATTTTTGCTTTTGGTCATATTTTCTTTTGGAATATTCTTGTCAAGACGAATGATGAATCATTCATAAAAAATAACACTAGTACCGAAACGTTACAGTCAGAGCAGCATAACCACAATTATGGAGTGCAATTTTGTTCAACCTCCTTAAAAAAGGATTGCCATTGCCCTCCCTCTTATTGGTTCAAATAGTGTAAGTCACATCCCCGCAATACACTTTTGGTAAGGATGACATCACTTTTTGTGGGATCCACACTACCTTAAACGATAGGATGGAGCGTTATAACAGCGTGAGCAAAATTACATCCACAAATATATGAAACTTGCTGAAGAGGTGCACTTCAAAGAGGTCAAGAAAAACAAATAGCTAACCTCATTCTTGAGATTGGGAAGCATCCCAACCCAATGATCAAAATCTTTAATCTCAATTAAGGAGCCATTCCTAATGGAGACCAGCACATTCGTCAATTCCTCAATGGAAGACAAACCAGTAAGATCCAAATCATGGATGTCAAATTCAAGACGGTCCGCCATTAAGCTCGATCTGTCAGTACAAGGAGGGTCGTACAACAAGTAACCCCTCTTCCAAGCCTTGCCTACCCTCTTGTAAAACTCCTTCTCCCTCACAAACCTCAACAAGTCATAAACTATGCCCTCATTTTCTGGGTCTGTTCCCAACTCTGCAGACGTCGCCGGCTGTTCGTGTTCCATTGAATGTAAACGACCCCTTTCCCGTCTGGGGTCGATTGAATTTTGTTCTGTTGAATCATCCAAACTAAGTGCACTCTTAGTTAGGCACTCTTCGTTGGATACCTCTCCCATATCTTTCTTTGTTCTCTGAATTAGACTCTCCTAATGTCCCTTGTATGCCTCTACTATATTTTTCTTCTTTGAAGACACAAGAACACTGCTCTGATATGCCCTGTTGTTTGTAGCATCAAAATCCACCAATGGTTTTCGTTCTATTGACTCAAGCTGCATAATTTCTCCACCAACTGGTAAGGCTATAAGCTGAGGTGAAGCCATATGAATGTCAGTATCCATGTTAACAAGAGGCAGTAGAGTAGCATCACGTGGGTCTCTGTGGTTGGTGGTAGATACTGTGATCCGCTCATCATCACAGCTCGATGACAAACCATCAACAAACTTCAAGAAAAATGAGACCGTCAATCGCAGCAAAAATAACACAACAGCAATGGGATTAGATTGAAACATCATCATCATAAAGCTCAACCATTTCTGAATTTTTCTTTATCTCAAAATCTACGCTCTTTAGCCCACTTCCACAAGTATTAACTATGATTAGCATTGACAATAAGAAAGTCCCCAGATTATGAGAGCTGTTGTGAAGAGGCCATCTTCAAGAGGCAGATAGCCCAGAGTTTGGGTTTGGGTGTGAGAACTTTACAGAAATAGGGAGACACAAGACAGAGGATGAGAGTGGAGTGTCATAGGCACATTTGTAAAGCGCCGAAGCGCGTATGCAATGGGTTCTCGTGTTGGTGTTATTATGTTCTTTATTGTTCCTGGTACTTTGATTCTCCATGTTTCGCATAACTAGAGCTCAGCTTATATATGATTAAATAAGGAATACAAACATTGCTACAGACTACAGAGAGCTATATATGCTTCTTCCAATATCCAATTTAAAGACCAATCTGAACAAACTTGAGATGCAAAGTAAAGGGGAAAACAAAGGAAAATATGGCGCTTTGATGAGTCATTAATTAATGAGGCATTTCATGTGGAAACCCCCAACTGAATCAAGTGTCAAAATCGTACAACCTACTATTATGAATTTTGCTACGACTAATTAACCAGTGGACGATTTGCATTATTAAAAAACAGTGGTAGACAATAACATATAGCTTACCTCATCCTTGAGATCGGGAAGCATCCCAGCACCATCATCAAAATCGTCAGAATCAGAATCAGAATTAGAATCGACCCAAATAGAATCGTAAAAACCATCAGTATCTTCACTTGTCAGGTCCAAGAAGGTCAGACTCGTATGTTCCGGCAAAAATTCTCGTTTTGTTAAATCATCATCACTAAGTACACTCTTAGTTAAGCATTCTCCATTAAATCCCTCTCTCGTATCTTTATTATCTGATGTAAACATAGTAGGGCCGTTCTGATATGCCCTCACAAGATTTACTCTGTAGTCCAGAGCAACGAAATCCGTCAATGATTTTCTTGTCCTTGAATCATCTGAACTAAATACACTCTCTGTCATGCACTGCCTCTTTGATGTCTCTCTCGTATTTTCCTTCTCTGAATTAGACACAAGAACGCTGCTCTGGTATGCCCTGTTGTTTGTAGCATCAAAATCCACCAACGGTTTTTGTTCTAATGAATCAAGCTCCACAATCTCTCCTCCATCTGGTAAGGATATAGGCTGAGGTGAAGAAGTGTGCATGTATGCATCAATGTTTAACGGGCTCAGTAAAGCAGTGTGATATTGGTCTCTATGGTTGTGGTTGGTGGTAACTACGATGATCTGCTGATTCAAAGAGTTCTCCAACAACTCCTCAATGATTTCAAACAAACTCGAGAGCATTAACTGCAGGAAAAATAACACAACAATGGGATTGGATTAAAACATGAACATTTTCTTAAATAGATGGAATTATTAGCTAACCACTCGTACATTTTCATCATCATATGGCTCTATCACTTGTACATTTTCACTTATATCTAAAACTACACTGTCTAGCCAGCGTCCGCAAGTACTAGCTAAGAATAATTTCTTCAATAGACTGAATACCTTCTCTAAGCAATTCACATTAAGAGAGCTGTTGTGAGGTGTCTTCGATTGGTCGAAAAACATCTCAATTTACTAAAGAGGGCCCCTTTTGGCTGTGGAGAACCTGGAATTGCAGTCTCAACTTTACAGAAACATGGAGATGCGAACACAGAGGGTGAGAGTAGAGTTTTTAGATCATGATGTCGCGATTGTGGGTTCAACTTTCCTACCCTCGTGGTCAAAGGCAAAACTGGCCCACTGCTGAAGCATGCATACCCATAATTTTATATAGTGGTTGCAGTCGCGATGTAGCTGTAACTAACATATCAAATGATACGCAACAGAAATTGGGTGTAATAATCGTGAATTTTTTTTAAATCATTAGCAACCCATATAAAAACCTAATGATACATTTTTTTGCCTCTTTGGCTTAATTTGTCATATTTTAACTAACCGAGGACATATAATAACACATTTTCTTCATTTGAAAGGTATCATTTTAATAGTTTTTATGCATATAAATGCCAAAATAATTTAGTTATGCTGCGTGTTACAATGGATTATTTCCCTCCGCCACCGTCCATCAATCCTTTTTTATTTTGACAATTTCTTAAGCCTAGGAAATAGAAATACGTGATAGTTGAGGGATGAAGTACTAAAGACGATAAAGATAGTTGAGGGATGAAGTAATAAAATTAAGCCATTTAATTTTGTTCGCTTAAAAAGTTGAAATTCTCAAAAAAATCAACATTATGGGAGGGATGAAGTACTAAAGACGATAAAGATAGTTGTTTATATAAATATATATTTTTAGTTTGGTCGTGACTTTTTTTTTACCTTTTAAACTACTCTCATCAAAACGAATGATCAATCCAAAACGTTTAAATTGAATCTTAGAAAAATTCAGGGGAAAAAAAACAAAAAAATATACAAAAACCTATATCAAAATGATATAACAACGAATATGAAACTTGCTTCTACCACTTAACCTGGGGACGATGTGCACTTGAGGGGAAAAAAGAAACATTGGTCATGAAAAACAAATAGCTAACCTCTTTCTCGTTTCTCCAAAACTCAACCTCATGCTTGAGATTGGGATGCATCCCAAACCAGTGATCGAAATCTTTAATAGCAATTAAGGAGCGATTCTTGATGGAGACAAGCACATCCTGTAGTTCTTGGATGGAGGACAACCTCGTAAGATCCAAATCATAGATGTCAAATTTAAGATAGTTGGCCATGGCAGCGATTAAGCTCGATCTGTCTGTACCAGGAGAGTCGTACAACAAGTAACCCCTCTTCCAATTCTTGCCTATCCTCTTGTACAACTCCTTGTCCCTGACAAACCTCAACAAGTCAGAAATTATGCCCTCATTTTCCGGGTCCTTTCCCAACTCTGAGAAGGTCAGCAACCGTTCGAATTCTGTTGAATTCCACCAAGCCCTTCCCCGTCTGCTATAGACCTTTACCGCTTTGTTTTCTGTAGCATTAAAATTCGGCAACGGATATCCCTTTGTTGAATCATATGCCTCTCTCGTATTATCCTTCTTTGAATTAGACACAAGAAGGCTGTTCTGATATGTCCTCTTTCCTCCATCCGGTAAGGATGTAGGCAGAGGGGAAGACGTGTTAATGTAAATATCCCTGCCAACAGGGCGCAACGAAGCAGCATCATGTTGATCTCTGTGGTTGGTGGTAAATACAAAGATCCGCTCATTATCACGTCTCGAAAACAGGGCATCGATTTCCATCATCAAATACTTGGCCGCATACTGCATAACATAACAACAATGGGATTAGATTCAAACAACGACAACATCATCAGAAATCTCAACAACTCGTAGATTTTAATTTGTTTCATAACCTACAATCTTTATCCCACGTTCACAAATATTGATTAACTCAACTCCTGAGGCCACTAACTATTGTGAAATTTGCTCCTACAAATTAACCTGTGGACGATTTGCAGTTAAAAAAAAGAGCTAACCTCATCATCACTGAGTTTGAGAAGCATCCTAGCACACTGACATAAACCTTCAATGGCAATTACCGAGCGGTCCTTGGTGGAGAGCAGTGTATACTCCAGCTCCTTGAGGGAGGAGAAACTCGTAAGATCCAAATGATAGATGTCGAATTTAAGATAGTTGGCCATAGCAGCGATTATGCTCGATCTACCAGTACCAGGAGAGTCGTACACCAAGCAATTGTCCTTCTTCGAAGCCTGGCCTATCCTCTTGCAAAGCTCGTTAGCCCTGACAAATCCAAAGAAGTCAGAAATGATGCCCTTATTTTCCGGGTCCATTCCCAACTCCTCGAACGTCGCTGGATGTTCGAGTTCCATTGAATCCCAACAATTTTCCGCGTTTATTCTGAGATTATCACTGTAGCCAATCCCCAAAACAATTTCCGGGTCCCCTCCCAACTCCTTTAACATCTGGAACAATTTGTAGTCGCTTAACTCGTCACAAATTTCCGGGTCCATTTCCAACTCCTCCAACGTCCGGCGACGTTGGAGTTTTGTATCCCAAAAAACCTCTTGCCCTACCCGTCGGGTGTAGACCTTCACCGATGCCTTGTCCATATTTTCCTTGGAATTGGCAAACAGACCAGAAATTATGCTCTTATTTACCGGGTCCTTGGTGCACAATTTCACCGCCTTGAGCCATTTTTCCCGAGGTAAAAACGACTTGCTCGTAAATCTTTCGTCGGACCTCACGTCAACGCACTTCTCAGAGTCGGGTTTCTTGTCTCTTCCATAGGGCACCCTCAGGTCGTCTTTCTTCCCGAAGAAGCTCTCAAGTGTTGCCGCCATTTTGGTGGGGGAATATTAGATGTCGCCGGCGTCTAACGCTTGCTCACCAGAGTGAGTGGTCCTAGAAAGAATACAAAGTGAAGGGTCTTCGCTAGGGATAATGTTAGATGTTGGACAGCCACCGGATGGGTAATCGCACCACCGGAAGGCTCCCCCAACCCCTTCTAATTCTGATCAGGTTTAAAACGCTTCATTTGGTTAAATTTGGTTGGCTTCATTCAGATCGGTATTTACGTTTAAGTAGAACAAAGAGTCCTCTTATATTCGTTTTGCGAAGAGCAATTTGGTCCCTTTTTGGCCCTTTTTCCTTTTTTTTTATTATTTTATTTTGGTTCTTCACTCTTTTGGGGGTTTGTCAAAGTCTAGGGCGCTGGAATTAGGAGGGGCGGTGGAATTATGAGGGGGCCGCTGACACCAGACCCCGCGTCCCAACCTCCGACAAATATTACCACTGAAATGGTAGCTTAGTTGACCAAAGTAAATGGGATAAGATTCTTCTCTCTTCTTTGCACTTGAATCTTCCAAGTTCGAATTCCTCCTCTGCCATTAGTAGTACTTGTATGGATTTGTGTGGAGATCTTTTGGCCAACTAGTCGGCTAAGTGGTGCTGTGGTGACGGTCTGTCTTATTTGGACACAAAGTCAAGAGTTTAACGGAGTTTAAGACGAACTTCTAAAACTGGACCCTATGATTAATTTTAAAAAAATAAAATAAAAAACTAACCTCAAATTGAGATGAGGCTATGTGAACTATAGTTTTTTTTTTTTTTTTATCTTCACATAATTTCATAGGAGTATTAAACAGAGATCTTGTTTCGTAGATCTCATCCAGTAGATTCCAAATATGTAATTTATTTGAAACAAACAAAATTAAAAACCATTTTAAAATTTAAAATAAGAGAGAGAGAGGCGACACGCGCGTAAGAGAAAAAAAAACGATTGAAATAATTATTTATCAGGGTTGGAATGGGTACGACGCAAGAAAAAGGGGGGCGGCCTCTAAAAGCCCCAAAAATAATAGTGGAGAAGGAAAAGAGATGCCTAAAAATTGAATCTTACACCTGTTGGATAGGGAAACTAAGTTTTTCCATTATACTAGCTAGCTTATTGATTGTAAAAGCGATATATTAAATCGGTCCTGCTAACGGAACCCACAGGGCTTTCATTAAGTAAAAGAAAATAGGAGTGCACACAATCCGGATTGGACCGGTTCTCTACAAATCCAGCAACCGGACCATTCCGACCGGTCCTAGAAAATTAAGAACCAAAACCTAACCAATACACATGAAGAAAACCTGTCCAGATTCAAACTGCAAGACCGGACCGGTTTTGGTTTGGTTCCGGTTCTACCCAATTAAGGAAAACTTTATCACAACACATGAGTTCAAAAGATTATTGTTCGGTTTTTGGTGTACCTTTTATTGCGTCAATTCAACCGGAGGTTAAACTTTTCGAAATAATAATTTGATTAGCTTGACGAGATAAATTAAAGAGTAAAAGACTAAGACAAAAAGAATTACTACTATTTTATACCTAGAGATGAGAAAAAAAAAATTGAAACAACAATCCTTGTAGTCTCTAGAATCACCGCGTCTAAACTTCTTTGAGCTTCGGTAAATATTTTAGTACTTCTTTTTATTGTTCTATCTTAAAAATCTTGACGAAAAGCTAAATAGATCATTGAGAGTAAATAATACCAACTTTATTGAAACAAAATTAATTTAGGCCAAACTTAACAAAATAGTGTCAGTATAACCAGCTGGTCAAGCTAAATTTCATTAGTTGATAGAAAGGGGAAAATTAATCCAAAAAAACAGTCCATTGCTCCGTACAAGAGCTGTGATTTTTTATAAGAATATAAATTATACCGGTGTATAATCAAGAAATTTAAAATACTCATTAAAGCCCGCGTCGCATCATTATGTTCGATAAAAGGATTGAGAGAAACTCCAATCAAAAAATATTGGAAAGGAAAAATTATATCCGGAAGTAATAAATTAAGTAAACTTTGCTATATTTAGGGCATCCTTATCTGACATACAAAAAAAAAACACCAAATTTAACCTAAAAGCATTTTTTATAATTTAGCAAGTCACTTTTCAAAAAATTCACAAAATCAGACTCTCTATTCAAACTTTAGCAAGTCATTTTATCAAAAACTCACAGAATCAGACTTTCTATTCAAACTTTTACTCTTCCATCTCTCTTCCTCTTTTGGTGAGTGAACAGTAGGTCACCAAATTTGTTAAGTTACTGTAGCAAAGTTAAGAAATCTTCAAATTGGTGAGTTCGTTTGGTGAGGCTGATTTTTGAAGTTTTGAAGGAGTTTGCTCTCTACTTTAACATTAAAGTTAAATTGTTAAGCCACATGTTGATGCTCTTACACATGTAGTAAACTTATTTGCTCTTCTTTTATTATTATTTAATCATCCTCTTTGGGATAACTTGTACGGAGTACGTGGTTTGTAAGTAGTATATATATTTAATATATTTATGTCGTCACGGTTTGATTTTGGTTTGAGCATGATTGATCCGCAAAGTGGAGAGAGAGGGCTCGTGTGTGAATTGGGAAGGAGATAGGAAATTTCCTTTAGAGGAAAAGTGCGGGTGATGAGACAACACCCAAGCATTCTGCCATTCAGTCATTCTATTTCCTATGTGTTTCCAAGAGACTTACACACAATTTCATTTCAATCATTCTATTTCTACAACACCCGATCTTAAATATTTACATAATCAGACCGTCACACAAAAATACTGTAGCATAGTGCGCAGAAAATTTCTGATTCCACATACGAACACGTACACACCATTGCGTGACCCTAGCAAACCTGCAGTTTTTTACAGATGACTTGGCATGCACATAGTGACTCTATAAAGTCCAATTTGGAATTGTACACAAAAAAATCTGAATCATATATTAATGCCTAGATTAGGCACAGCATGACTCTGTAAAGTCCAATTTGAAATAATTTGAATCGTTTATTAGAGCATCACTAGTGGTATACTCAAACACAAAAATACTCAAAGATGAGTATTTTGATGCACAAAAGAGACTCACAATGGTATTTGGATAAATACTCAAAGTTAACAATATTTGTTACAAATACTCAACTTTTGGCATTTGGATACCCAAAACTACAAATCTTTCTCAATAACCAAACCTCAATAACCAAATTTTGGGGACCACACCCTATCAAAAATAACAACATTCTCTCTCCATTTTTCAAATACTTAATTCAAAACTCAATTTTTTTTGCACTCTCTCAAAAATTGAAATTATCGATTTTTAATTACCAAAATATGTTCAAGATTAATCTCATTTTAAACGTATTGTGAATATATTTTAAATAGTACTAATATTATAAAAAAATATATGTACAAATTTAAAGTTGTGCCCATTTTATGAATAGTACTTTTTTCAGTTATGGACACAAATGAACCATTGTAGAAGGGTAGATACTCAAACTTATAAACCCATTAAATGAATACTCAAAATGTGATGTGGCAATATTTGAGTATCCATATTTGAGTATACCACTAGTGATACTCTTAATTACTACTACATACAACTCGTACAGGAGTATATCTTTGCTTTGCGAAAGAGTTTTTTGGTCCCTACGATTACTTTTATGGTGTGACAATAAAACGTAGTGCTTACGTCTAAGCAGCAAACCCTTTCCAGACATTAAGGGGTTTAGCATTTTCCACTTCAATCATGAAGATGAGCCATTACTATTTGCTACAGTGCAAATTCTACTGGTTGGTCAAATTTTGATGATTAGGAAAAGGACGTTCAGTGGTTGGATGTTTGCAATGCTCCAATTCAATTCCGGATCTCCACAAATCCCTCAAAGCCCTCTTTTTTATTATTTACGACTAAGTATTTAGATAAACTTACATGCATTTCGATTAATTTTTCAAGAAAGGTTGTCAAAACACCCCACCCCACTCCACTGTCATAACCATCCACTTAAATTATGATTTGCCTCCAAGAAGAATCGAATTGTTGCTATATTGCAAATAGGCATTTGCCCTTCCACAAGGACAACCAATGGGTGGGTCTCAACTCTCAAGCCCTCTTTGTTGACTGTGAAAGTTCCCATTCACACCTCAAGTTGGATTCAAGCGTGAATCATAGAAGTGGAGCATTTTTAGGTCTCTTTTTCTTGCTTTTTTTCTTTTTGTCTTTTAGTTTGACAATTAGTCCGAACAGATCTGGATTGTTGATCACCGAGCACGAACGACACGAATGGAGTCAATATGCATGCTGTCCTTGAGGGACAGCATACCCCGCGCTTTCACTCCCACCACGAAGATGAGCCACTACGAAAGTGGAAATTTTAGTAGTTGGTCAAAGTAAAATAGTTTCCAATGTTGGGGGACTTGGATCCTCCGGTAATCTCTCTCACTCCCCACACCTTTGTGAGCTTTTAATAACGGGGTATTTGGGAGCCTCATTTTATTACTTTTAAAATTTATTTATTATATAATTTGACTTTTGTGTTATGGTTAGAACGTTTTATGAATTTTTAGAGTATTTGGAAGATGTGTATAGAATGCCTTTTCCAGCAGGAGTAGTATTTAAGAGAAATATGCAGAATGAATTCTATAGGTCTTTTATGTTAATCAAAATAGAAAAAATAAAAGGGAAATGATTTTTACACCCCCTTTTATCTCCAAACACTCTCTTTTTGACTTTATTTACCTTGAAATTACCAACATACACTTTCCTCATGAGTCACTTTTTGCATATGAAGGACAATTTGGTACTTTCAAGTAAATAAAAACAAAAAAAAAAAGTGTTTGGGGACAAAATAGGTGTGTGAAAATTATTTTCCTTTTCACATTCCCTTTTACTATTTCTACTCAACTTTTTTACAAACTTGCACACATGTGGAACATTCCCTTTTACAAATAGGTGGAGATGGAAGAGTAGAGTAGTGATTAATTCCCAGCGGCAACATGTTCGGACTTTTGTGTTTCCTATCTTTTTACCCTTGTTTTAATCATCAGGCCCCTTGTTGTGACCCCTGCTTTCCTTTTTTCCTCGACTCCATTTTTTTCCTCAACGAAGGTTAGAATGAGACTCAAAATAAACACTCAAATATAAAAACACTCTTGTAAATATATCGGACCATATAAATTGGTAGTGTTTTATGTAAGCCCAAAAGACTTATGTAGGGAGCCTAAACACTCGTAAAAAAAACAATTATACTTTTTTTGCGTTTATTTTTTTTATAATTGTAACCTTTTATTTTGAATTTTTGTAATTTTGTTATTTTTCTTACAAGATTCTTGAAGATGTAGGGAGCCTAACATTGGGAGTTTGCTTCGGACCTCTAAAATAATGCTTGAATTTTTTTAGTTTTTTTAATCGTGTAGCTTTTCATTTTTTATGACTTTATATTGAGAGGGCAACCAAGTTAAGGTTTGGGTTGGACAACCCAAACATCGGGGCTGATATTGACAATATTACAATTTTTAAGGGATGTGAAAATCACTAATCCGAAATATCGATATATCTACGGTTTGAGGTACTAAAGTGTTTATTAACCATTGTTTGAAATGTACATGAAGCCCTACCACTTCAATGCATGGTGGACAATGAGTATACCAAAAATAAATTTATCCACAAACTTACTACCGACCATTACTGAATCAGTAAAGTGAAACCATGGGTGAATCATTGAATTGAACGAGAGAGAGAGAGAGAGAGAGAGAGATTATAGAATGACGAGAAAACTGCAACTAGGGCTGCAAACGAACCGAGAAAACCGCGAGCAGCTTTTGACTCGGCTCGTTAAGGCTCACCTCGGCTCGGCTCAGCTCGTTAAGTAATCGAGCCGAGCTCAAGCTCGATTTTCTGGCTCGTTTCGTTAACGAGCTCGCAAAGGCTCAGCTCGTAAAAGTTCGGCTCGATTGTATAAGTTCGGCTCTTTTAAGGAGATTCGTTAAGTATATTATCAGCTCGTTAAGGACTCAGCTCATTTATGATCGAGCCAAGCTCGAGCTCGACTTTTCAGCTCATTTAGTTAACGAGCTAAGCTCGAACACTACAAAGCTCGACTCGTTTGCACCCCTAACCGCAACAAATGCAGAGAAGAGAATTCGCCAGGGAAGACATGAATCAGGAAAAGGAAGAGAAATTTAGATGAATCGTGAAATAGAGTGCGCAGTTATATAAAAATGAATTGAGCAGTTATTTGGTGGAAGGCGGGGCTCTGATGGAGTTCATTACTGGTTTTGTAATGGAGTACATCTGATGTAATTAGGAGTAATTTTAATAGGCAGTTTAGGTAGTATTAAAAAGATTGACACAATGACGCTAATCAATGAAATTCTTCTTCCTCTTAAAAAAAATAAAAATGTTATTCGTAAAAGATTAGAATAGGTGAGAGAAACACACAGAGAAGGGATAGTTTGAACTGCCTATCTTCCAAATATGACACGAATCATTATGCACAGCCAGGTAAGAGAAAAACAAAGAAACAGTGCATATATAGGAGTGCTTCATAAGGTCTTAGGTCAAATCACCTTGCCAGCAATCTCTTGGGTCACTGGGGTTATGCCTGGTCGTTACCTCTAAGACCCCGAATTAGTCGAGGTGCATGCAAGCTGGCCCGGACATCCGATTATCGAAAAACTTTAATAAAACGCTCTGTTTACGTGGCTAAGTGTGACCCTAGTCAGTGCACCATGTTGCAGCTTACTCTCGCTTTATAGTCCGTAGTTCCAATTTGCAATAGCTTCCAACTCACTAATCAGGTATGCGCTAGTACATAAAGTTCATGCACTAGAATCAAATAAAGAAGGAAATCAGGAGTACACAAAGATATGTTGCATGGGTCACTACGACGCGTCAAATGATGCTTTAGCCTCAACTTCTAGTATGCTCCTTATTAGTCCCACAACGAGTTCACATGTACTCCCACTCATCATCAGCACATGATTTAGTGAAGATGAATCCTTTGAGGCTAATAATTGAGGATTTGTTCATGATTACCTATGAACATTAGAAAGTCTGTTTTCCACTTACATTACTTCACTAATTTTTTGACCATAGGAGAAAAGCCATCAAATGTGAGTTCCAAGTCAATCAACCACATGAACGTCAATGAAGGTCCATTTTGTTCCATTTTTATGAGTTCCATTTTGTTTCTATTTTTCAATTGCGTGAATTTTGGGCCTGACCCAATTTCCTGCTGTCAATGAAGGTCTGATTATTCGCCTATGGAACAATGGTGTCAGATGACTTGTCGAGGAAAATTCGGAAAATTCAACATATTGATCTGATGTTCAAATGGCTCCTCATTCCACGTATTCTCAGCTTTGAACCTTTTATTTGGGGGTCAAGCTACAATGTGCACCCCCCGCATATGAGATTTTGTGGCACCAAATATGAGAGAATATGAGATTTTGTGGCACCAAATATGAGATTTTGTGGCTCCAAATATGATATGGCACATGGTATGCACCCCATACGGAAATATGAGATTTTGTGGCTCCAAATATGAGATTTTGTGGCACCAAATATGAGATTTTGTGGCACCAAATATGAGATTTTGTGACTCAAAATATATGAGATTTTGTGGCACCAAATATGAGATTTTGTGGCTCCAAAATATGAGATTTTGTGGCACCAAATATGAGATTTTGTGGCTCAAAATATGAGATTTTGTGGCACCAAATATGAGAATATATGAGATTTTGTGGCTCCAAATATGAGATCGCGTTACTGTAGTGTTACTGTAGCAGTTACTGTAGCAATCCGAATGGGTCCAAATATGAGATTGTGTGGCTCCAAATATGAGATTTTCTGAAAATATATGAGATTTTGTGACTATTCATATGAAGTGGCATACCATATGCACTTCATATCTCCAGCCACAAAATCTCATATTTAGAGCCACAAAATCTCATATTTTGAGTCAAAAAATCTCATATGGAGAGTGGCACATTGTAGCAACACTCTTTATTTGGGACCTATTCTATCCACTAAGCGAGTACAAAAATGAAGGGCGAATGGTGTTGTTGCAATCAATCAGATTCGAACGGGCAAATGGAAGTTTTGTAGACCCATGCCTTGGCCACTTGGTTGTGGCTCCCTATCAATTCCATGTCTTTTCCCCTTCTCTGACTTCACCGTGACCAGGAATTGCAGATGCTGGAATCCTTTCGGACTTCGGAGGAAGCACAACAAAGGTGGAGATGGATTTTCTTAAAGACTTCCTTAAACTTGAGAATCTTAGAGTTTCCCCTACCTGAACCTTTTCTGTGGCGACAATATAAAGATGCATTTAGGGCTCCGTTGATGGTCCATGACCCCAGAAAGTATGATATGCGTCAACAGATTCAGCTGCAGTTAGTATGAAAATGCAGGTTCTGGAAAAACTCTGGTGCGTTTTGATCTTATTCTGTAGTGCTTGATGAAGATTCTTTTCCTCTCGTTCCAATTCCCAACTTAAGTCGGCAACTGATTTAAGCTGACTTTTTGAATGATGTACATGTACTGTGAGAGAATGACTAGTGTCATAAAATGCTAATTAGTAGAAACTAGTTTGAGAATAAGCGAGGAAAGGGAGAATTGCTGGAATCTCTGAAACTTTGTCAGGATTCTATTTAGTAGATGAACTGTTTATTGTGCAAGGATATCATCTCTTTTCATACTATAACCAAGGATATCATCTCTTTTCATACTATAACCGATCAAGTATTAAGGGACAACTTTATTTAAGTATTTTTTTTTCAAGCATTTGATTGAGTTTTCATTGAGTTTTTGCAGAAAGATAATTAATTTTCGCACCCCTTTTTCCCCAAACACTCCTTTTTTTTTTTTTTTGTATTTATTCACTTGAAAGTATCAAATTGTCCTTCATATGCAAAAAGTGACTGATGAGGTCAGGATAATTTGGTAATTTCAAGGTAAATAAAGACAAAAAGAGAGTGTTTGGAGTAAAAAAGATTGTGAAAATCATTTCCTTAAATAAATTAGCTTATGTGGATAGCCTCAGGAATCCATTTTTAGTGTGGCTTGTAGAATTTCACTTTGAATGGGCAGTTTTCACAACCAACCCTACGTCCGTGGGTGGTTGTCTGTTTCACCCTTGTATCACATTGTGGGGTGTGTGCATGAGATCGAGCTCTGGTAGTATTTTGATAGTGGGATAGTTTTGTTCCAGACGTGGGTGATTGAAGGAATATTTTGATCGGCATTTGTTAGTCACAAATGTGATTTTTTTGTTTAATTTCCTAAGAAATTAAAAACTCATAAATTATGATTGTACGTACAATGTGTTCTATTTTTTTTACATATCAGACTAAAAATCAATCTAAGTATTCCATTTTTTGAAAAAATATATACACATGTACGTGATTAAATAAATTAATCGAAGCAAACATAGATATAGGCCAGAAAAGCATATCTTTTTTGGATACTCGTATGGTATTTGAATTGTGCAGTTTTTTTGTTCAAGATTTGGAACGGAAAGTAATCTTACATGATTAACCTAAACAGTAGAGTTAAATAGAGAGAAAGTGCCAAACAAAAAGACAAAAACCTTTTTATTTGATTCATCATTGAGTTCTTAATTACAGAGAGACTTGATTAAACACCCCCCCCCCCCCCCCCACACACACACACACACACCACACACACGCACACACACACACAGGTGGATAACTAATTTTCTTACATGTCCTTTGAGCAATGGAAGAGGACGGTAAAAACTAAATGTTGCAATAAATTGAGCAGGACAGGAACATGACCTCTTACGTACTTTAATCAAAATCTAGAGAACAAAAATGAAAATACCCAAAATAGAAATATAGAATTGGAGACTTATTATTATTTTTCTTAAAGATTAGCACACACTTGGCAGAACTCTGAGAGGAAAATGAAGTTGACCACATTAGAACCTGGTTTGGTGTAGATGGGATGCTACAGTTGTGGTTTGAAGCTGAACACATTCAAACGTGCAAAAAAAAAATTGGAAACACCATTAGCAAACCAAAATAAACCACACTTTCTTAAAAGTCGTACATCAGTGGGCAATGGAAATCTTAGTAAATAAATTGTTTTGAAATAGTTGCTTCACGTATGCAAAAACCTTTTTTAAAGAAAATAATTCCAAGTTAGTGGGTTAAGGATTTGAAGAGATTAAACATTTGAATTTCGTAAATGAAGAATAGAAACGATACCCATACCCATCAATATATGTTTTGGTGATGGAAACCAACCTTTAAGCAATTGATCATATGCGTTCTATGGACATATTCTCGTAGTAATTAAAGAAAACTCAACTTGGTGTTTCAAATCAGGGACGGAGGGACACAGGGGCAAGGGGGGTCACATGCCCCCCCCCCCCCCCCCCCCCCCCAATTTCAGGGTTTTTTTTTTTTCAAATAATGAAAATCAAATCCAACCAAAAAATAGAGGAGAAGGCTGCCGTCTAAACAAAAAATAACAGAGGATAAGGCTCACCAGATCCCAAAAAAAAAAAAAAACAAATGATGCTCTTTTTAGATCTGGAGAGAAAGGAGGAGGAGAACTGAGAAGGTAGCCGTTAAGACAATGAGTTGCTCACCGTTGGTAGTCGCCGACAAGATCGCCGTTCACCAATCCAACCCATCACTTCACCGAGGTGAGGAGGTCTCTCACTCTCAATCTCTCTCAACTCTCGATCTCTCTCTGATATGATATGGATAATACATACGTTTTTCTTATCCAGACATACATATGTAATATGTTGGTCTACATATATTAATACATACATAAATATTAATATATAAATAAAATATTTGGATGTCGGTTTCCAGTTTCCCACATTTGCTACTTTGAATGTTAAGTTGGTGTTTGTGACTTTTGTCCCATTCTATATTGTTTATACGGAAAATTACTTGGAGACATTTTGGAAATTTAATTTTCGCTGGGTCTTGGATTGAAACTTAATTCCTAGTAGGGTTTAGGTACTTTGAATTTAAGCACTTTGAAAGACAAAAAAAAAAAACCCAAAATACCCCGGTGGGAATTATTTTATCAAAAGTAAACTTAGCATTGTTGTGCTACGTTTTAAATTTTTGTTAAGCTTAGTAGAAATTGGTGCCGGGCCCACTATGGAAAATTCCTAGATCCGTCCCTGCTTCAAATTCTATGAACAAATTTCGGTAACTAACATAGCCAAGCTCGGTACTCAAAAAAGGGATGAAGGGATGGAATTTTAAAAAGGATAAGGGAAATTGGAAATGGAAAGTGAGGATGGGTTTGATCTGGGGGGAGACGTGGGATTCCAGATTCGTGGGTTTTTTTGTTCTTTAGAAAAATCAAAATTTTAGGAAATTAGAATTTAGGGTTCGGAGGCTATTGGGGGCTCAGATACATTACTATAAAGTTATTGACTAGTGTTGAGCCCGTTCGATGCACGGGAAGAAAAAATTGCCTTGGTACTTATTTTTGGCCATTGTTATCGAACGGCCACGATGTTAGTTGATAAAAAGATACTACAATTGATAATAAAAAAATCACATTGGTGTTTTTCCTGGCTTCATGTATCGAATGGGAACAACGCTACTTGGTAAGAAAATCACATTGGTGTATTTTTTTGGCCCGATGTATCAAACAGACACAAATTGACATTATATTTAAGGACTGAAACTATTTGGAAAAAAACAAACATGCATTCAAATATTTTTTTATAGTAAATGTTCGTTATTTTGCAAGTACTACTAATAGACCAAAAAAATACTGTCAATTAGAATTAAAAAAAAAAAACTATCACAATATGAATAAAGTAAAGAACTTATCCCACTCTCTCTCTCTCTCTCTCTCAAGTTTCCCACTCCCCATCTCTAATAATTTAAAAGATTTAAGAAAAGCAAAACTCTAGAAAAATAGGATTGGAGGTTTGGAGAGTTTTGGGAGGGCCAACTACATTGCTATGTGATGTGCAGGTATGCTACAAACCCCGGGCGAGCAGCTAAAGTGGCAATGCATGCTCCAGCCATTGAATTAATTTTTAAATTTACACTTTTGACAAAGAAATCTTAAAAATTTGGGCTAAATTTTCCAGTTTGATAATATCTGCCCCACTTGAATTATTTATACAGAAAATTAGTATAAAGGACAAATTTGGGGCTTTAAATGGTGTTTAGTCCAGTTTAACTTATTTTAATGCTTCCAATACATTGATAGAAAAATTTTGAGGGTCTCAAGGACAAAACTAGACAAAAATACCCTTAATGAATATTGTGGGCGCGCACGTGGAAGAAACCGAAAGCTACAGCCTTGAAAGCGACAGGTGGCCATTTACTGTGACTTGAGAGCGACATTTGCTGTGGTCCTGACGCTGGTCCCATGACTTGAAAGCGACATGTGTGCGACATGTGTGACCCTGGTCCGTGACATTTGTTGTGGCCATTTGCTTTTCCTGACCGAATGACCCTTGAAATTTGGGACTTTCTCTCTCATGTGTGGGACAAAATTAATTGGGTTCAATTTTCATAGGGTACCCTAGGATTTAGGTTAGAAACTTTCATAGGGTACCCTAGGGTTTAGGTTTAGGGTGCACTTTCCAATTATAGGGTTTTAGTGATTTAGGCACTTTCTAAGGGTACCCTAGGGTTTTAGGCACTTTCATAGGGTACCTATGGTTTAGGTTTAGGCACTTTCATTAGGTTTGAGGGTTTAGGCACTTTCATTGGCTAATGGGGGCATATTTGGAATATATAGGTGATTTGTCATTTTGACATTAAAGAAAAAGTTGATGTCCTTATTGAAGTAAAGACCCCTTTACTATGTCCTCCCCAAAAACGGACCCTTATAACATATCAGCTCCTGATTTGGTCATCTCATGTTGGAAAGAAAAAAGTAAACAATTTCAGAGTGACTAAAACAAAATGCAAGGGTATGGACTTAGGTCCATGGTCCCCAAAATCTAATCATCCTTGCCATGTACACACACAATCTAACAATGATGGCTAACGCAAAGAATCCCCAAATCAGGACATGATAAGAAAGAAACCCCAACTGATTGAGATTTACACAAACTATCACCAACTAAATTTAGGTAAAACGTAGGCCCAAACAAAAAGAGGTCCTACTGAACGCAGCATTGCCGGAAATATTTTGATTTAGTAGGTTTGAGGGGAAAATCCGGCAAAGAAATGTTCCATTACAAAGAACATGGAACTGTTGTCAATCTCGTAATATTATTTTTTGATACAGGACACCTTATGAACTATAGAAAAGACGTGCAACAATCGAACTCAAACGAGATAGTTTAGAGAAAATACTCTCTAGACTCTTTTTTCATTCAATAATACTCAAAACCTTATCTGCCCTTAAGGCTTACAGCTTATTATATAGGAAAAACGAAACCCTAATTGATTTGCCCCGGAAAGGAAGCCAAAATCAATAATTAACGAAAAATTACCGAAAATGGAAAATTCGAAATTAATAACAAAATAAAAACTAGAGAAAAGTCTAGAATGTTTCCCAAAAGTGTAGCTTAATTCGGATTTTCCTTGTCCAAGTAATTGGCAAGTCAAACCTTTCCTTAAACGGCAAATTTGACCATTCGGAGCCCTAAACAACAACAAAAGCCCGAAAAACGACATACACCAATGGCCGCAAGCGATGGGTCTTGATCGTTGGGCCGTTTCGGGTGGGACCCAAGTGGGGCCAACGCAAAATTCCACAGCAGCATAATTACGATTTTGCCACCCTAGGGCCTAAGGTACTCTTCCTCCATGGCTTCTGCATCATTTTTGGATCTAAATATGACTAGGCAAAAGCTAGAAACCACCCTAAGGGTGGTCAGCATTGCATGCCACGTGCGTTGGTAGGCGATTGGTACTGTACGCTGGTGGAAACTTCAACACATCTTGGTAGTATTGTACCGCCATAGCAAATGACAAGACATCTTGATAGTATTGTACCGCCATAGCAATCCAAAGTCAGATTCCATTTTCTCCTCTTTATTTATTTTGAAAAATGCTAACATCTCACCTTTTTATACAAGAGTATTTTTTTAATTTTTTTTTATCTCGACCTTCTTGACTTTGCTCCAAAAAATTAAGCATTGTCATTTGACAATAATGTTATGGGTAACTTGCACTCCACATACACACTAAGGTGATGTGGCAGACCTGAAATGATGGGCTTCTTTTTGTCTGTCACGTCACTTTAGTGTGCATGTGGAGTGCAAGTTAAGTATACCCATATCATTTTTGATCGAAACTCAAATTTTTTAAAGGGTCTTAGTAACGGGGGTACAGAAACGTACACTTGTTGGGTCCTACAAAAAAGTACACTTTATTGGGTCTCACTTAATTGGGACCCAATAAGTGTATTTTTTGTGCCCGTAATGGATGTAATGTTGCACTAGTTACACTTGTTGGGTCCCACAAAAAGTACACTTGTTATGTCCCTCCCTAGTGTTCCAGTAACCCAGATTTTTGAAAAAATTGATTTTTCACGGTTTTTTATGTGATGTGTTATGAGAGACTGACATGTCTCAGTCTGCATTTGAGGTGCACAAATGGTATAACCCATATCATTTTCCGTCCTTTGCATGACTTTTCTACTGTTTCTTTTTTTTTTTTTTTTTGGTCCAAAATTTTTCCGTTTCACTTGTAAGGAAATGCAAGTTGGAGGTTAAGAGGACACCAATCACATCATTCTGAAGTCTGAACAATCTGTTTGCACTTTGCAGAGTTCTCTGAGCGAGGAAGGAAAAAAAATATTTTAATAAACTTTCAGAACACCCTAAGGGTGGTATCTAGCAAAACCCATTTCCCAATGAGGCGGCAAGCTGCAGATATTCTGTTACATTCTCGTCGTGGGCCATTAAAATCCAATCCCCATCCTCATCCTCATACTCAATGTTGAAATTACCAAGCTCGAGCTCCAATGTCTTTGACACTTCTTCCTTTAGTTCATTAACTCCCGATGTGAGAGGGAGTTGAAATGTTATTGTTGTATCCCTATAGGGGTGTCAAGTGGGCTAGGTCGGCACGGGCATAGCACGAGCACGGCACGTTCGGTGGTGGCACGACACGCCACAGGCACGGTATAATCTTGGCATGGCACGGTCTAAGTGGGCACGTGGCACGGCAAAGGCCCCGAATTGAGGGGGCACAGCACGGGCACGGCACGGCACGGCATGACACCGTCTTCGAAGGGCACGGCCCGGGCACGGCACGGTTCTAGCACAGCACGGGCACGGCATGGAAGTTGGCCGGGCACGGCACGGCACAGAAGTATATTTTGACTGAAAAATTAAAAAGTAAAAATAATACGTATAACGAAGGTAAAATTAGAAGTAAAAAATTAGGGCATGCAAATAACTCATAATTACTTTCTTCCTGTCTTTAGAAATTATTATATAAATATTTATTTAAAAGACATCATATTAACTTGTGTTGGGATGTGATGAATGAAAAAAAACAATACGTACACAATTTGTAAAAAGTTTAGAAATATATAAAACTAAGCTAGATAAACTAATTTTGCATGCTTTATTTTCTTGTTTAATTATTGTATTAATTTTAACTGTTGGTAACAAAATTTAATTTCTATGTTTTGGAGCTGCTTGAATTTTGAGGTCATGAAAACTCAACTAAAAATTTTGCTTTAATATATTGGTGATTAATGTTAATACTGTATTTGGTTGCTCATAAAGTGTTTGAAAGATGGTTTTAATTTGTTGGGGGATTGGAGAAGAAAGAACTCGGCTTGGTTTGGCTTAGCCTAGATGGAAGAGAGAGAGAGAGACAGAGGTGGGGAGTATACTGATCAATGGCTTCAACTATCAAAATATTGCAGTCTGCAATCAGCTTACCAGATGGAGGATACATGCTATCTTTGTCAAAGAAGAAAATTGTGAGAAAGACATTCAAGAGGAAGTGCAGAAATATGAGTGTACTTGGTTTAGAGTATCACTGGAAAGTCGACAGTAAATGGGAAGATTCTGTGAAGAGCATTGGAGGTAAGGTTCTACAATTAGCCAAGTCTTGGTCTTGTTTATGAACCATCTAATGCGTCTTGCGAAGGACATCTATAGGCAACTCGTGATCCATTTTGTATCCAGAGTGAAGCGAATCCGTAGGCAACATGGGTTCCATCGGTGGCCATTCCAACAAATAACTCACTTGTGTTTTCATTTCCATCAAGTCAATTTGATTTCTATGTGATAATAATTATGGAAAGAGTTAGTAATTTTTCTCCCTACATTTTTGTGAAATTACAGGGCATAAGGGGTCCATATGTCACTTATACTTTCCAAATCATGTTGTTACTTCAGGGTATTAAATTAGTGAATCAAACTCTCAGCCATTGGAATTTACCTGCCTTTCTATAGCATTGTTTTCCAAATTGCATGACAATACGTGAATGTAACTATGTTTACTATTGGAAGTCCGAGGTAGTAATATATTTTGTTTGATAAGTGAGTTTAGAAAGTTTATGAGGCTAATTACTTATTAGAAAAACATTGTTTTTGTTGTTTGCATGTATGTGAAAAAAAGGAGTTGACATAGTTTTAGTAAATTGGGAGAAGAAAGGAGTATAGTCAATAAAAGTGAAAATTACTGTAAAATAAATGAGTGAACATACCTTTTGTAAACTAGGTGAAGAAAGAAGTGCACTTCAGAAAAACAAATATTTACTAATTTCATTTACTTGACTCAGAACTGGGCGACAAGGAAGGGGCAATCTTTAGGAGACGAAAGACCAGTTGAATTTATGAGTCTATCTGCGGATGGGAAACTTGTTTCAAGGCTTCGACGTATCCATGTCTCCTAGCTTGGTAGATTTTCACCTTGGCCTTCAGCCTTACTGGGAGGGGCAGAGATTGTGGGGCCTACAGCCTTATCATCAAGTGAGTTTGCTGCTACAAACAAAGCACACCGTGTCAGACAAGATCAAAGCAACCCTACTGCATCTCATTCAAAGAAAAAGAGAACAAGAGAACAAGAAGACCGCGAAGCGATAAATACGAGTATTACGTTAAATGATCTTCGACAACATTATGGCTGGAAACGTAAAGATGTTGCGAAGAGCCTTGGCGGTAAATTTATTCCTTGCCATGTTTCACTTGTTTTCAACCATAATAACTCTGCAAGTAGAGCTCAATTATTCTCTTGTGCAATCAATATAACAACACGTATATTTTATGTTGATTCTTGCCCATGCAGTTAGCATATCCACGTTCAAATGTATTTGTAGGCAACACGGGATCAAGCGGTGGCCAAATATAATAAGAAAAAAAGGTGATTTCTCCCTCACTAGTCACCTGTTTGAACATTTAAGAAGAGAGAAATGGATAACTTATAATACCTGTATAATCCAACTTTTGAATCTATCCATCGAGAATGGCTACACATAGGAGTACAAAGGAAGATAAAACTATCATTCTTTTTGACGTAGTTATTTTCTGTTTCTTGTCTCCAAGCAGTTTGGAGACCCCCTGATCCACATGGAGAAACGAATCCATCACCGAAATGCGAGACGCTGTCAACTAATGGGCAAATTGAGATGGAAAATGATCCAGCTCCGAGCCAAGCCATGCCGACCATTCCCCAAACAATGGGAAGTTTAAATGATTGGAGAAATTTGTTAGCTTCACAGGACGAGCCTTTTCTGGAGGGACATGACCTTGGATCTTTCAACTTGGGAGTCGCTTCATGTTATGATCTAGCTCTGAGCCAACCCATGACTACCATTTACCACACAATGGGAAGTTTAGATGATTCGAGAAATTTGTTAGCTTCATAGGAAGAGCCTTTTTTGTAGGAAGATTTCTTTGGATTCATTGACAGGGCAGTGGCTTCATGTTATGATCCAGCTCTGAGCCAACCCATGCCTACGATTCCCCACAGAATGGGAAGTTCAAATGATTGGAGAAATTTAGTAACTTCACAACAAGAGCCTTTCTCCAGGGAGATGTTTCTGGATCTATTAACTGGACAGTCTCTATAGGCCCTTATCCAGCTCCGAGCCAACCCATGTCTACTATTCCCTACACAATGCCTACAATACCCCTCGCGATGCCTCTTAAGCTGAAGGCAATACATAGGGGTATAGAGGTGTCAAACGTGCGTGCCATGCCACTCAACTTCCATGCCAATCGTGCTTCGTGCCGGGCTGGGCCGTGCCCGTTTACTTCATCGTGTCGTGCCATACCGTGCTCGTGTCGTGTCATGCCATTTTACTTTATCACGTTGTGCCTTTTTAAAGTTTTGCTGTGTCGTGCCGTGCCCGATTAATTAATCGTGCCATGCCATGCCGGCCCATTGACTTAATCAGACCAGTTTTTCGTAAGGCAGTTTTACAAAAACCTGCTCCGATCAAGCCCTTTTGGGTAGTATTTTTTTTGCCAAGTCCTTGCATAGGACCGTAAAAACGCGTTTTAAACACATTTAATGGTTCCGATCGTCGAAATTTGATCCAGAAAGTGGAGGTCCATTATTGTGACTTTGTGAGAGGGTGGCTGCATTTCTAATTTCAATCATTTTGATTTTCGGGACGTACAAAGTAGAAACTAGAAACGAATCGAATTTAATTTCTATAATTTCTATAATCAAATTTAATAAAAACAATTCTATAATTTAACTTCTAATAATTTCTATAATCTAATTTAATAAAAAAAATTAATTCCTATAATTTGAATTTCTATCATTTTTAAAAAAAAAATATTTTATATCATTTCTATAATTTCTACGTGTTACAGTTTACTTTTACCTTGAACTCATCAATAGACTAAAATAATTAAATAAAAATAAAATCCTGGTAATACAACTACAAAATTAAAAATAATCAAATATGGTATTGTAGTTTCGTAATTGAACAAAAACAATCACGTTATCAACTTACTCTCACAAAATTAGTATTTTAATAATAAAAATTATTGATTACATACTCTTGGTTTGAAAAGTTAGAAGTAAAATTAAAATAAAGTAATAAACTAAGTGAGAATAAAAACAAAAAACAAAAAACTAATTGGCCAATAAAATGGAAAAAAAAAAAAAAGGGATAAATACACTAAGTGAGGGTGAACAAAATCACACTCCAAACAGTCTTATAGTGTACATGTTGAGTCATAACTCATACCCTAGGTCATTGACTCATATTATCTCCAAGTATGACCCCATTTCTGCTCTCACTTTTTGTATGAGCTCCAATTCAATTTTCGTTCTACCAAATTTGAGCAGTTTGGAATATTTTAGAAATTCTCTTTCATGCTCTCGCTCGCATTTTCGTTGATATTCATTCACGCACAGTATGTGATTTGAGTTTTCCAAAAAATAAATGTTTTCCTGCCTAACGAAGGGAAAAAATATCAACCAATGATTCAAAAACTGATAATGTTGAAGCCAAAGAAAAATCCTCCAAAATAGATTCACTCAGAGTGTAGCTTCATTTGGAAACCATCAGTAACGGAAAGGATTCCAGGTATGGATTGTGGTCATAACAACAATAAGATTTTAAAATTTCAAGGTTTAATATATGAAAATGTATGGTTGTAATTTCCAATTCCTTTGACAACAATGTTTTTACGACAATATATGGGACATGACAAGTAGAAGAATATACCAGAAAAAAAAAAATACTAGATAATATTACGGTTTTCCAAATTGGGCGTCACCCTAACCGCCATAACCAACCTTTAGTTCCATCCCCAGAAACCATGGAGCCCATCATGGAATTAGGTTTCGAACCTAGCAGGCAGCAGCAATAATTTAGGACTCAGCTCCTCCATTAATACCATAATGTAAAGGCCCATGGTCCCCAAAATCTCATGAACACACATGATGTAACGAACACGAAGAGTCCCCGCATCAGGGGATTGAAAAAAAAAAACCGTGGGAATGAGATTTATGCACATAGATGACACCGGCTAAATTCAGGTAAAACCAGGGCCAAAACAAAGAGAGGCCCAACTGATCTCAACCTTGCAGGGATATTTTGAGTTTAGCAAGTTTGTGGGGAAAATCTGGCAAGGAAATGTTTCATTACACAAAAATGGAACTAGTGTCAAACATGTAAATATTATTTCTACATCTGAACATACATACCTATGGTCTTTCCCGTGTCAATGATCCGCAAAATTCACAAGAATTCGTGGTAATGGGAACCTCATCACGAACCCGTAGTTCAATTACTTGTTTTCCAAATGACTTGAGTTGTTGTAGATATCGCCTAATGTCATCATTACATGCAATTAAAGTCCAGTCCCCCTCCACATCCTTGTATTCAATTTTGTAACTGCCAAGCTCAAACTCCCGTCTCTTTGACACTTCTTCCTTCAGTTCACTAATTCCAAACATGGGAGGGAGCTGAAATTTTATTATTGTATCACCATATGTTGCCTTTAGCTCCATGGAACCCGTATCTTCGTTTTCTGTACAGGGTATTTCAGGCATTGTGCGGGCAATAGTAGAAATGGGTTGGCTCGGAGCTGGATCAGAACATGAAGGGACTGTGCAGTCAATAAATCCAGAGACATGTTCTTCCTGAAAACAGTCTTCGAAGAAAGCTGACCAATCACTCAAACATTCTGAACCTACCATTGTATCGGGAATGGTAGAATTACTCTGATCGTTGGGAATCCCAATGTTCCCACTTACAATATGTGTTGATGCTACCTGAGGCTGCATAACAACAGGATTGGGATGTGGATAAGCAGTGGACAATGTTAGTTCGTCTATGATCACTTGGAATGCCCTTTCATGGGAACCCCTTGCTTCTTCAATTTCTTCCGTAGCAGATCGAATAAAATCCATGTCCATATAATGCCAAACAGTTGGGGTTTCTAAGATCTCTGTTGTTGAATCATATTCTATATTACAGCAGATTGAGCCATCAAAACAATCTTGCAGAAGGTCATTTGGCCCGTGAAAGTCACCAACCAATTCATTCTCCATCTCAGTCTCTCTTGTTGTCCTTTCATGTGGATCAGGGGGTTTCCGGACTTTTTGGAGAAAAGAAAAGACACAGTTATATAGGAACAAGAATAAAAGACAAGAAAAGAAATGGATAGCTGTATATCTCTTCTTTCGATTTCATTAATCTTGGTGAGAAGAGAAGTGAAAGAATTGAATTACCCTCAATTGGGTTGGGAAGGTGACCGAGTTTATTCACCATCTCAATCTGTCTTGTATTCCTTTCAGGTGGATCAGGTGGTTTCAAGATTTCTTGGAGAAAAGAAAAGATAAAGTCAGACAGGAACAAGAATTAAAGTCAAGAAAAGAAATGCATATTTGTATATCTCTTCTTCCGATTTCATTAATCTTGGAGAAAAGAGAAGTGAAAAATTAAATTACTCTCACCCCTTACTGGGGAAAGATGGATGATAGAAAGAAAGAAAAAGAAAGGTCCTACTATGGGAATCACAAGTACGGAAACATTTAAGTCAGGGTGATCAGGGACTTATGCCACCACTCACGCCTCTTTTTCCTCGACTTATGCTGATAGGGGCGCAAATGTGCCCATTGGCGGCCCCTAATTTATCATTGTTACACCCTTTTTATATATTACATGGAGGTTGATACTCGTTTTTCTCGTTTCAGGGCTTGCGGAAAACGTGGATAATATTTGGAGTTAAATCACGGAATTGGATGTAATTACTTGAAGAAATTGGCTTTGGGTTATAAGTTTGTTTACACGTTGCTTGGCCCAGGAAATAATCGTTTGGTACTGACCCAAGGAGTATGGTTTAACATTAACTTAAAACCATCCAATTGTATGCATATGTTTATGGTGGGCCCATATATATTTCATTACATGGAGTAGACTTCTTGTGGTGTAAACTGAGATATAAACTCTCGGTACAGTATATGCCAAAAAAAGGTGGCCCACCAATAGTTGTTTCGGAAATACTAATACTGGGCCGACTTGGAGAGCACGCTGGGCAAGTTTATAAAAGCAAAAGGGCAGTAAGGGTTGTATCACTTTTTTCAGGCATCATAACAGTAGAAGTACGGCGCAAGAACAGAGGAGACTACGGAGCAATATCATAGAACCCACGCTGCTGCGGCTTAAGTTCGACTTCAGAATTTCAAGACTACGGCTCTGGGGTTTAATATTCATTCCTTTGTGTTGCTTTAAGTCAGTTTCAATGGAGTTTATTTATTTCATGTTTATTTGTTCTAACTCCATGAGCGGCTAAATTATTTGACTAGGGTAACGAGGATGCCTCTCCAAGTAATGTAATTATTTAGATTTCTAAGGTTTCATGTTCAACGTTTGCTTGTATGACTTGGATAATTCATAATTTTCATGAAGTTTTTATTCTTTCAATTTTCATAGCGTATTTATATGCGCATTATTAAATACCGTCATACAATGGTTATTAATGCTTCAGGATAGTTTCTGAGATAGACTATACAACGTGAGACGGATCGTGCCGCCCGTTAAATCCGGTGAGACGGTCCGTGCCGTGTTGAGATAGCCTATACGGAGTACGAATCTTGATAATATTTTTGGGGATTATCGATAGGATTTGCTACCCTACGGTGGTCAGGTATTAGTTGAATGAAACCATAGATTTCACAAAATTATATTATAATGGGAGGTTGAATCGGAAACCCTAGGCCCTTCTCTCACTTGTTTTCAGACCGCAATCACTTTTTATTTAACTTTTAGCTTAGTCATTAGTTTAATCAAATCAAATCCAATCATCAATTTTATTTTCAAATTAAATTAGAAATTAGTTGAAAGTACCGTAACTTAGCTTTTCACTCTCCGTGGACGATCTCGGACTTAACCACTGTTCTTCGGAATAATAGTTAATTCCCTGTTTTATAAATTATATTTTTGGTACAAAAACGACATATCATATGCAAAGATACAAAATTGGATTATTTGGGGTTCATAGTTATCTGGTTCAATTCTTTTTGCTTTTTAACTATCCAAACAGGTGACTAGGAAGTGAGGGAGGAATAATTACCTTCTCCAGGTGGTAATTTTGGCCATTGCTCAATTTTGAGCCTCCTACACTGGCGTTTAAACGTTGTTTCGCTCACTGCATGAGCAAGACAACATGAGAAATTCAAATTGGTCTATGGCTTCAACAAGAGAGTAAAAGCTCTTCTTGCATAATTATCAAGGTTGAAAACCAATGAAAGGTAGCATGAAATAATTTACTTTGAAATTTCTTCGCAGCGTCAGCACGTGTAAGACGAACATATGGTCGAAGATCCTCTATAGTTAAATTCTTAATCTTCCGTTTGCGGCCTTCTGGTTGATCTCTTGTTCTTTCATTCTGAGAATGAGTTGTAGTAGAGCTGCTTCGATCTTGTCCTCCAAGATGTGCTCTGTTGCTTGTAGAAGGTAATTGACTCGATGATAAGGCCAGTGGTGGCTCCACAATCTCTCCTCCTGGTGGTAAGGCTGTGGGCCGAGGTGAAAATCTACCAAGCCAGGATATATGGATAAGTTGAAGCCTTGAAACAAGTTTCCCATCCATGGATAGACTGATTACAGCAACTGGTCTTTTGTCTCCTAAAAAATACCCCTTCAATGTCGCCCAGTTCTGAGTCGAGTAAAGATAATTAGTAAACTTGGGCTTTTCTGGATTGCACTTATTCTTCACTGGTTTACAAAAGAAACATTAACTCATTTCTTTTAGTAATTCGGACTTTATAGATTACACTCCTTTCTTCTCCCAGTTTACGAAAAACCATGTCTATTCCTTTATCCCCAATACAAAAACAACCAAATATAAAACTTGCCCATTAGAGAGCTGGGCAATGTGCAAGCCAGCTATCATTCATAATATGTCCATTAGAGAGCAGCAATTAGGCAAAAATGAATTTTGTCCAGGTTTTGAATTCACTTAAGTAGAGTATTTTAAAATCTCGATGTGAATGATATGATTTCACTGTTTAATAATCTGAAGTGACAACTGAAATTGAAAATATGAGTGATGCATGGACCCTCTATGCCCGGTAATTTCACGAAAAATGTAGGGAGAAAATTACTAACTCATTTCAAAATTATGACCTATAAAACAATTTGACTGGATAGAGATGAAAATACAAGTAAGTTACCGGTTGAAATGGCCACCGATGGAACCCATGTTGCCCACAGACGTGCTTTGCTCTGGATACAAGCTGCCTATAGATGTGCTTTGCTGCATGAGCACCAACACATAAAGTATAAGAAACTACAATTTTTTACTGCTTCGTCTTCCATAAAGAGAACAATGCAGCATGTCCTTCGCAAGATGCATTAGATGGTTCATAAACAAGAGCAAGACTTGGCTAATTGTAGAACTTTACCTCTGAGGCTCTTCACAGCATCTTCCCATTTACTGTCAACATGCTGGTGATACTCTGATCTAAGTACAGTCATATTTCTACACTTCCTCTTTAATGTCTTTCTCACAATTCTCTTCTTTGACACAGAGAGGATGTGTCCTCCATCTGGTAAGTCGATAGCAGACTGCAGTATTTTGATAGTTGAAGCCATTGATCAATATACTCATCTACATATAATCAATGTACTCATCTTTATATAGAATGACAATCTTTCCTGTCCGAAAGAAAACTTAATCATTACGCCCAATAAAACAAATTGACTTGGTAGAAATGAAAATAAAAGTGAGTTACTTGTTTAAATTGGCACCAACGGGTCCCATGTTGCCTAAGGATGTGCTTTTCTGTGGATCTACTATCGATTGCAAGCTGCCTACAGATGCGCTTTGCTACATGAGCACCACCAATACATAAGAAACTACAATTTTGTTATGCTTCCATAAAGAGAACAATCCAGTTTGTCCTTCACGAGATGTATCAGATGGTTCATAAACAATAACAAGACTTAGTTAAGTGTAGAAGCTTACCCCCAAGGAACTTTGCATCATCTTCCCATCTCCTGCCAACATGCTGTTGGTGATCCTCTAAATTCAGTACACTCATAGTTCTGGACTTTCTCTTTAACGTCTTTCTCAAAGTTTTCTTCTCTGGAAGAGATGGGATATGTCCTCCATCTGGTATGCCGAGAGCAGACTGCAGCATTTGGACAGTCAAAGCCATTGATCAATATACTCATCCGTAAATACTCAATGTACTCATCCATACACAGAATGAGAACTAACTAATCTTTTCTCTCCTCAATGGCAAATAAAACTAATCTACATTTCAAACTGTGTCTATTGTTTCATCCAACCGATGGTTATATATTCTTTCAAACTTATCTAAACAACAAAAATGTTGAGGGTCTAATCACTGTTGACCTTGCATATGACACAAACTGGGATCTATAGTCTCATTTTGTCATACCCTTGAAGACAATATCTAATACAAACAAATTGGAATCTGGGTCTGAACACTGTACTTGAACCAAGGGTAAATTCACCAATATGAATCATATTATTGTTTATCACCTAGCTGGAAATAATATATTGTTATCTACACATACATGTAGATCAGGGCGAGGACCAACCTGAGCAGCCAATTCTCCTGAGCAGTCACTTCGCAGACTTCGTGGAAGATCCGGTGATTTCTTTAGTCGTACACAATGCTTGTTTGTTAGTGTTCTCCGCCGGGCTAAGTGTCTAATACTGTTAGAATGTTTCCCAAGAGAAAGATTGTCTAGTACTTCCAATGACTTCCATGCAAGAGAATCTGCCGTGTGAAACCGTAACTCATTAAATTTGCACGAACTTAGGCAGAAAGTAAACCACCATTGGTACAAATGATACAATCCATAATTTAGCAGAGCAAGCAAAATTTTAGCAGAAAAGCATAGCAGGGTTAGAACCATCGTTACCAATCAAAACGGACTATTAATTAGAACCCAATTGTTTGGTTTGCAATGTAAAAGGTTAATGTACAGCTTGAACTAAACATAAGCGGATAATATACCACCACATAGATGAAACATTTTCATTCACCTTCTACCGTTTGAACACAAGAATCTAAATACATGAATAGTGAAGCTTCTACTTGGCAGAAAAACTAGTATGGTTGAAAATTGAGAAGAGATGAAGATTGCAATTTGCAAGCAATATATTATTTCAACAATAGAAACTTACCACAAATAGCCTTCACTGCATCTTTACGTCCAGTACCAAAATGTTGTTGAAGATCCCTTAAGGAGGCTCGCTTTAATGCATCTCTCAAACTTCTTTTCTCTGAAGTAGACAAAGTGGGGCCACTCTCACCTGCCTTGACACACTGGGACATATGGATAAATTGAAACCTTGAATCAAGTTTCTCCTGTGAAAAAAAAAATAAATAAATAAAGTTTCTCATTCATAGATAGACTGCTAACTTTAAATAATCTTTCATCTCCCGCAGAATACCCCTTCCTGGTTGCCCATTTCTGGGTCCAATAAAGGTAATCAGTAAATTTTTGGACTTTTATTGAATGCACTGCTTTCCTCTCCAACTATTCAAAAAATATGTCTAATAATTTTTCCCAAAGGAACACACCCCATAAAATATTTATGTCCTTAAAAGTTATTATCCTCATAAATGTCATGAACACAATTATCAAATAAGATATATGACTACACTGGACTATTATCATAGTGACAAGAATCACATTCATTCTTTGACCTGAAAAATGAACCTCGAAATAGCATAATTATTTGAAAGCAAATGCAATTTAGAGGCACCTATATCCTGATGGCTTAGAATATAATGCTAAATGTCCCAAACTGCAGGAAATAACTAAGGAAAACCGCATAAAGAATAGCATCCCGCACTTCAGACTTCAGTCAATGTCAATTATTCATTTCAAAAAGTTATGTAGAATTCAAGAATAGGGATGACATGGGTATTGTTTGAAGACAGAGCTAAATCAAAGTACAAGTTGAAAAGGCCATAATCAAGAAGACAAGCTTTAAGATCTTAATGGATGGTAGTGAAACCAATGAATCTAATTGCAAACATCTACATTCAATCTGCGGGAAAATTGGTCATATGCTATGTAGCACGGACACGGATACGGCAATTTTGAAAAAAGGGACACGGACACGGCGGGGGACACGGCAATATATATATTAATATATATATATAACTATTATAAAAAAATTTAAAAATTTTAAAAATTTAAAGATTGATAATTACAGTTTGACCCCCAAAAATTTTTAAAAATTACAATTTGACCCCTGAAAATTTGAAAAATTACAAATTGACCCCAATTTTTTTAAAAAAAATTACAATTTGCCCCCTGCCGTGTCCCCCCACGTGTCCCCGCCGTGTCCCCCCCGTGTCCCCGCCGTGTCCCCCTAAAAAAATTCAAAAAAATTGGGGGACAAGCCACATGGCGTGTCCCATACGTATTCCGCCGTGTCCCTGTGTCCCCGTGTCCCATACGGCAATACGGCGCCTCCTAGGAGTGTCGGTGCTTCATAGGTCATATGTATGCTAGCAAACACAAAAGACATGTTCATTAAAGGGGTAGAAGTTTTGCAAAAGTAAGTTTCTCCATCATATGATTTCCGAACTTTTTAACTTGAAGCAACAAGGAATCAAAATTTTAAGTGAATTTATGAACCAACTGCGCGTAAAATATAAGAAAGTTACTTGACGAAATGGCCATTGATGAATCCTGTGGATGCGCTTCGCTGTGGATACCCAACTGGTCACATGCTTCCCACCGATGCACGTCGCTGCATGAGCACCAATATGTAGGTGAGAAAGCAGCAATCTTGTACTGCTTCCATAATGAGAACAAAACAGCATGTCCTTTGCCAGAAGCATTAGATGGTCCATAACCAAGTAGGATTGAAATCAAAATTTTATCAATTGTAGACTCTTACCACAAAAGTTCTTCGCAGAGCCTTCACATCTTCTGCCAAAATGTTGTTGGTGAATCTCCGTTACACTCATAGTTCTGCACTTTCTCTTCAATGTCTTTCTCACCATTTTCTTCTCTGGAAGAGACACAGTAGGAGAGCATTGATCTACCCTAGCTGTATGTGCAGCATTTTTTGTAGATTGCTCTAAAGGATGAAGCACCACAATGTGTCTTCCATCTGGCAAGCTGATCGGCCAACATGAAGCGCGAGCAGACTGCAGTGTTTGGGTAGTTGATCGAGCCACAATTCAATATACTGATCAATAAACAGAAAGATAAGTTCAACTGAACTTCCTATCCTAAAGAACACCCCTTCATTGTGGCTAATCCAGATTTCTTTATGTCTATTTACTACTTCAACAAATAGAGGAGTATTTATTTATTCATTTCAAACTTCTATTAAAACAATAGAAATGTTGAGGGTCTAACCACTGCCTGATTTTGGTAAAATGACACAAAAAACTTGGATCCACTGTTTGAAATATTTTATCATACGATTTCAATTCAATATCTAGTACAAACGAATAAGAATCAGGGATCAAAACGCTGCACTTGAACAAAGAATAGATTCAACATTATGGATCATATTGGCACTGTTTGAAGACATAGCTGGAAAATATGCCTTGTGTGTGTGTGTGTGCTTGCGCGTGCGCAAATCAGGGAGAGAACCAACCTCAGCAGTCAATCCTTCTAAGCATATAGGCAATTTTTTCACTCTTCGTTCAACTATGTTGAGTTGTAGAACTCTTGGCAGATTTTGTGATTTCTCTTCTTGTACCCAACCCTTGAGTGTTAATTTTCCAATAGACAATAAGGGTACACAGTCATTAGGTTGTTCCTGGATCGGAAGAGTTTCTTCTACTTTGAATGATTTCCGTGCAAGGGAATCTGTCGTGTGAATACCCGGATCATAAATAGCTGCAATGAATTAAATTTTGAGGACATTAGGAACTAAATGAACCACCAGTGGTGTAACTGAAACAAAAAAAAATTCAATGGAACCAAAAATTGTGCAGAAAAGCATAGGAGACTTTAGAAACATGACTATAAATCAGTATGCACTGCTACTTGACACACAATCTATTGTTGAAGAGAAAATCATAAACCCGCATTTCCAACTCGTCATCGCCAGAAGATATAAAAACCAAATGAACAATTTCAATTCATATTTCTCTTGTGCTTTTCTTTTCTAAATACGTATATAAATAAGATCCTCTTTCACAAAAGAACTAGCATGGTTGAAAATTGAAAAGGAGATAAAGATTGCAAGCAATAATATATATCCATTTATCAGTAGAAGCTTACCTCCAAAGTTCTTTGCAGCATCATCACGTCTACCACCAAAATGTTGTTGAAGATCCCCTAAACCAAGTACACTCCTAGTGATGCATTCTCTCTTTAATGCCTCTCCCCTATTTTTATTTTCTGAAAGAGACACAACAAGGCCTTTCTGATATGCTCTCACAAGATGTGCTTTGTTTTTGGTAGCATCAACATCCAACAATGATTTTTGTCGACTTGAATCATCTAAACAAAGAACACTCTTAGTTAAGCATTCTCTGTTTAATCCTTCTCCCGAATCTTCTGTCTCCGAATTAAACACAATAGGGCCACTTTGATCTGCCCTCTCAAGATGTGCACTGCAATTTAGAGCATAAAAATCTGTCGATGAAATTCTTGTCATTGAATCAACCAAACTAAGTACACTATCAGGCATGCACTGTCTCCTTGATGCCTCTCTCGTACTTTTCCCCTCTGAATTAGACGCAAGAATGTCTCTCTGGTACGCCCTGTTACTTGTTGCATCAAAATCCTCCAATGGTTTTTGTCCTGATGAATCAAGCTGCACAATCTCTCCTCCATCTGCTATGGCTATAGCCTGAGGTGAAGATGTGTGAAGGCATAAATCGATGTTTAAAGGGTGCAGTAGAGCAGCATCAACTCTGTCAATGTGGTTGTGGTTGGTTATAAATATGATGATCCGCTCATCCCCACAGCTCGACAACAAGCCATGAATGATTTCCAACAAACCTGAGAGCGTCAACTGCTGGAAAAATAGCACAAAAACAATGGCATTAGATTAAACAGAAACATCAGCATTATCGTAAAGATCTCCAATTATTGAAAATGGCCTCTGCTAGCCGCAGAGAGCCCGGAGCTGAGGTTTCAGTGTGAGATGTTTACAGAAGCAGGGACATTAGACACAGATAGTGATAGTGGAGTGTTGTAATCTTTAAGTCGCAATACTGGGTAGAACTATATTACCCTCGTGATCAATCGTAGTCATATGGGCACACTGCTGAAGCACGCATATCTTGGGTTCTTGTGTTTGTGTGATTATTTCATTTTCTTTATTGTTCGTGGTACATTGATTCATCTTGTTTTGCATAGCTAGATCACAACATATACATGGTTATATAGGCAGTATAAACATTGCTACAGATAGCTACCTAAGTTTCATGCAATATGGCAATATCCAAATTCAACAACCGATTTCAACCAATTACTAGAGCAGCAATAATAAAGGGAAAACAAAGAAAAATATAACAAAGGGCCACTGAAATAGAGTCTGTATTATTTCCTTTAAGTGATCTTTTGTTTACTTTTTTGTCAAATTATTTTGAGATCAATCATTTGCCTCCACGAAAGGAATGAGAAAAGTATTAATGTACGGACTGAAATTAGAAAACAAAAAAAAGTTCAGATAAGACAATACCAAACTTTTGTTTAGTGATTTGTCAAATTTGTTGAGCTCAATCATTTGTCTCGACAAGAGGAATGAGAAGCGTATAAATATGGATTGAACAAGAAAAAAACAGTTTAGAAAAGCTGAAAGTAAAGACCGTAAAGGTAGCTGTTTCAAGTTTTTTTTTTCTTCTCTCTTTAGTGATTTATTTTTGCTTTCGTTCATATTTTCTTTCGGAATATTCTTGTCAAGACGAATGATGAATCTGAAGAAACCAATGTGAATTTTAAAATGATTCATAAAAAATAACTAGTACCGAAACGTTAGTGTCAGAGCAGCATAACCACAATTATGGAGTGCAATTTTGTTCAACCTCCTTAAAAAAGGATTACCATTACACTCCCTCTTATTGGTTGAAATAGTGTAAGTCATATCCCTGCAATACACTTTTTGGTAAGAATGACATCACTTTCTGCGGGTTCTACACTTCCTTAACCAATAGCATGGAGCGTTATAAGAGCATGAGCAAAATTACATCCGAAACTTGCTAATACTCCAAAAACCAGGGGAAGAGGTGCACTTCAAAGAGGTCGAGAAAAACAGATAGCTAACCTCATTCTTGAGATTGGGAAGCATCCCAACCCAATGATCAAAATCTTTAATCGCAATTAAGGAGCCATTCCTAATGGAGACAAGCACATTCGTCAATTCCTCGATGGAGGACAAACCGGTAAGATTCAAATCATGGATGTCAAATTCAAGACAGTTCGCCATGTAAGCCATTAAGATTGATCTGTCAGTACAAGGAGGGTCGTACAACAAGTAACCCCTCTTCCAAGCCTTGCCTACCCTCTTGTAAAACTCCTTCTCCCTCACAAACCTCAACAAGTCATAAACTATGCCCTCATTTTCTGGGTCTGTTCCCAACTCTGCAAACGTCACCGGCTGTTCGTGTTCCATTGAATGTAAACGACCCCTCCCCCGTCTGGGGTCGATTGAATTTTGTTCTGTTGAATCATCTAAACTAAGTGCACTCTTAGTTAAGCACTCTTCGTTGGATCCCTCTCCCATATCTTCCTTTGTTCTCTGAATTTGACTCTCCCACTGTTCCTTGTATGCCTCTACTGTATTTTTCTTCTTTGAAGACACAAGAACACCACTTTGATATGCCCTGTTGTTTGTAGCATCAAAATCCACCAATGATTTTTGTTCTATTGACTCAAGTTGCAAAATTTCTTCACCATCTGGTAAGGCTACAAGCTGAGGTGAAGCCGTATGAATGTCAGTATCCATGTTAACAAGAGGCAGTAGAGCAGCATCAGGTGGGTCTTTGTGGTTGGTGGTAGATACAGTGATCCGCTCATCACCACAGCTCGACGACAAACCATAAATGAACTTCAAGAAAAATGAAACCATCAATCGCAGCAAAAATAACACAGCAATGGGATTAGATTGAAACAACATCATCATCATAAAGCTCAACCATTTCTGAATTTTTCTTTATCTCAAAATCTACACTCTTTAGCCCACTTCCACAAATATTAATTATGATTAGCACTGGCAATAAGAAAGTCCCCAAATTACAAGAGCTGTTGTGAAGAGGCTATCTTCCAGAGGCAGAGAGCCCAGAGTTAGGGTTTGGGTGTGAGAACTTTACAGAAATATGGAGATACAACACAGAGGATGAGAGTGGAGTGTCATAGGCACATCTGTAAAGCGCCGAAGCACGTATACAACGGGTTCTTGTATTGGTGTGATCATGTTCTTTATTGTTCCTGGTACTTTGATTCTCCGTGTCTCGCATAACTAGAGCACAGCTTATATATGGGTATATAAGGAATACAAACATTGCTACAGACTACAGAGATATATGCTTGTTCCAGTATCCAATTTAAAGACCAATTGGAACAAACTTGAGATGCAAAGTAAAGGGGAAAACAAAGGAAAATATAGCACTTTGATGAGTCATTAACTAATGGGGCATTTCATGTGGAAACCCCCAACTGAATCAAGTGTCAAAATCCTACAAGCTACTATTATGAATTTTTCTACAACTAATTAACCAGTGGACAATTTGCATATTGGAAAAAAAAAAAATTGGTGGACAATAACGTATAGCTTACCTCATCCTTGAGATTGGGAAGCATCCGAGCACCATCATCCAAATCGTCAAAATCAGAATCAGAATCAGAATCAGAATAAGAATTGACAGAAATAGAATCGTAAAAACCATCCAAATCTTCACTTGTCCGCTCTGAGAAGGTCAGACTTGTACGTTTCGGCAACAATTCTAGTTTTGTTAAATCATCATCACTAAGTACACTCTTAGTTAAGCATTCTCCGTTTAATCCCTCTCTCGTATCTTTATTATCTAAGGTAAACATAATAGGGCCGTTCTGATATGCCCTCACAAGATCTGCTCTGCAATCCGGAGCAACGAAATCTGTCAATGATATTCTTGTCCTTGAATCATATGAGCTAAGTACACTCTCTGTCATGCACCGCCTCTTTGATGTCTCTCTCGTATTTTCCTTCTCTGAATTAGACACAAAAACGCTTCTTTGATACGCCCTGTTGTTTGTAGCATCGAAATCCACCAACGGTTTTTTTTCTGATGAATCAAGCTGCACAATCTCTGCTCCATCTGGTAAGGCTATAGGCTGAGGTGAAGAAATGTGCATGTATGCATCAATGTTTAACGGGCTCAGTAGAGCAGTGTGATATCGGTCTCTATGGTTGAGGTTGGTGGTAAGTACGATGATCTGCTGGTCCTGAATGTGGTACCACAACTGCTCAATGATTTCAAACAAAACAGGGAGCGTTAACTGCAAGAAAAATAACACAACCACAATGGGATTAGATTAAAACATGAGCATTTTCTAAAATGGATTGAATTATTAGCTAACCACTCGTACATTTTCATCATCACAAGGCCCTACCACTTGTACATTTTCACTTATATCTAAAACTACACTGTTTAGCCTGCGTCCGCAAGTATTTGCTATGATTAGCGCTGACAATAATTTCTTAAATAGATGGAATATCTTCTGTAAGGAATTCACATTGAGAGAGCTGTTGTGAGGTGTTTTCGATTGGTTGAAAAACATCTCAAGTTACTGAAGAGGGCCTCTTTTGGCTGCGGAGAGCCTGGAAACATGGAGATGCGACACAAAGGAGAGTAGAGTTTTTTTATCATTATGTCGCGATTGTGGGTTCAACTTTCCTACCCTTGTGGTTGTAGGAAAACCGGCCCACTGCTGAAGCATGCATACCCATAATTTTAAATAGCGGTTGCAATCGCAATGTAGCTGTAACTAACATATCGAATACTACGCAGTAGAAATTGGGTGTAATGGTCGTGAATTTTCTTAAATCATTAGGAACCCATATAAAACCCAATGGATACAATTTTTTCCCCTCTTTGACTTAATTTGTCATATTTTAACTAACCTTAGGACATGATAACACATTTTCTTCATTTGAAAGGTATCATTTTAATAGTTTTTACGCATATAAATGCCAAAATAATTTAGTTATGCTGCGTGTTACAATGGATTATTTCCCTTCGCCACCGTCCATCAATCCTTGCTTGTTTTGACAATTTCTTAAGCCTCTAGGAAATAGAAATATGTGTTTTAATTAAATCCTTTCACTAGCCTCCCACTTTACCTGTTACTTTTGTTTCTCTGTTGGAACATGTGTGACAGGCCACCAAGTAAGAGAAAACAAACCACTAAGCAAAAATCAAGGACACAAAGATTTATATGGTTCACTACGAACGGGGAGAAGTACAAAGAGCCGACTATATCCGTAACTCTGCTTGAAGCAACCAATAGATATCTAGGAACAAACCTCTATTAGAAATCCTAACAAAGCATCAATGTCTCACATAAACAAAAGAGACGACTCCAAACCCTAGATATCTCAAATTCCAAGAAAAGATCAACCAATGGAACAACCAAGAAATCAACACACTACGGGAAACCCCATGGGGGTTCCCTCAAAGGAATTCACTCAAGAAATCCTCCCAAAACCACTTTCGCACGGAGATCCTCGAAAAAATCCTACATATCAGTAGGCTTCTTCAAACTTCCCCCAACAAAGCCTTGGTTGCTCCTTGTTGCACCGAACTTCTCAACTTTGAAGCGAGTCACCATTGAAAACAACCCCGAATACACAAACACAAGCCTCGATATGAACCTAGAGCTCTATTACTAGTTTTTGATGGGAGTTTGTGCAATGCATTGATCTTACCATGGCGTGCGCAAGGCCCAATTTGATTGGAGAGTTGCATTAGAAAGTCCGCCACATCGATTGGGCCCAATATATACTGAATGACCCATATACACTTAAAAGGCTAAGCCTTCTAAAGGGTGAGCCACCCAATTGTATATTAAAGTTCAAATTTTTTTATTTTTCCAATGTGGGACTTAACATTCACACATGTTCTAACAAAACTCCCCCTCGTGTGTGAACCGTACATTAAGCCTTGGTCTCTTTCATTGCATCAAACTCCCCCTTGATTCCAATCTACAACTCTCTGAACCAATCTCCTGAACTAGGCTTCTTTTGCACCCACTCCATCGATTCAGAGCTATCCATTACAGCACTCCAACATCGAATAACCCTCCTCTTAAAATTAGATTTTCTCAAATACATAAATAAATTCTCTCACTCTCTCTCTTTCTCACACACAAATTGTCCATCTGTTTCTCTCTCATAACCAAAACTTCCAAAAATGGGCTCATTTATCCCCTTCCCAGATCTCAACAGTCAACTCCTTCCCTTTTTTTTTTTTGGAACCGATTAAAATTAATCTCAACTCCTTCCCTGAACCCGTCGCCACTACTCTAAGACCCAAATTAGAACCAAATCTTGAGCCCTTCAACGAACCACCACCCCAGCCACTTGCTTTGCGAACCACCAAGAGCAAGAGCTCAAAGACCTTGACCTCTTCCAGAAACAAGTCGCCGATGGCTTGGACGACCTGCTCCTCCCACCTCAAACACCTCCTCGACGCCTACCTTTGCATTAAGATCAACCGTTACGAGCTCTTGGGAGGAGTATTCTGTGAATGGCTATTCTTCTCATCATTTTGAAGTTCAGTGCAACTAGGAATTAGGGTTTTTGAACTCCCAAATACATTACTCATCTATTGAAGAGAGAAGATAGGGAAAGGGCATCTTTGTCCAAAAAAATATTATCCGTCCATAAAATCCATTTTTCCATCCAAAATGTTGACAAATGTTAACAGATTTGGACGGAAAGGGTGAAGTTGTTGGGTTTTGATAGTTGAGGGGGTCATGTTGGCACGTTTTTTAGTTTAGGGGGTCATGTTGCCAAAACGTGATAGTTGAGGGGTGTCCTTGCAATTAAGCCATTTAATTTTTTCACTTAAAAAGTTGAAATTCTTTAAAAAAGCAACATTATGGGAGGGAGGAAGTACTAAAGACAATAAAGATAGTTGTTTCAAACCTTTTTTTTTTTATCTTTAGTTAATTTTTGTTTTTTTAGTTTGGTCGTGATTTTTTATTACCTTTTAAACTACTCTCATCAAAACGAATGATTAATCCAAAACGTTTAAACTGAATCTTAGAAAATTCAGGAAAAAAAAAAACCGAACAAATATACAAAAACCTAAGTAACAAAATGGTATAACAACGAATATGAAACTTGCTACTACCACTTAACCTGGGGACAATGTGCACTTGAGGGGAAAAATGAAAAATTGGTCATGAAAAACAAATAGCTAACCTCATTCTCCTTTCTCAAAGACTTAACCTCATTCTTGAGATTGGGATGCATCCCAAACCAGTGATCGAAATCTTTAATAGCAATTAAGGAGCGCTTGTTGATGGAGGTAAGCAGATACTGTAGTTCTCGGATGGAGGACAACCCCATAAGATCCAAATCATAGATGTCAAATTTAAGATAGCTGGCCATGGCAGCGATTAAGCTCGATCTGTCTGTACCAGGAGAGTCGTACAACAAGTAACCCCTTTCCCAATTCTTGCCTATCCTCCTGTACAACTCCTTGTCCCTGACAAACCTCAACAAGTCAGAAATTATGCCCTCATTTTCCGGGTCCTTTCCCAACTCCGAGAAGGTCGGCGGCCGTTCCAGTTCCGCTGAATTCAACCACTTCCTTCCCCGTCTGCTATAGACCTTCACCGCTTTGTTTTCTGTAGCATCAAAATTCGGCAACGGATATCCTTTTGTCGAATCATATGCCTCTCTCGTATTTTCCTTCTCTGAATTAGAAACAAGAAGGCTATTGTGATATGTCCTCTTACCTCCATCTGGTAAGGATGTAGGCAGAGGGGAAGGCGTGTTAATGTAAATATCCATGCCAACAGGGCGGCGCAACGAAGCAGCATCATGTTGATCTCTCTGGTTGGTGGTAAATACAAAGATCCGCTTATTATTAGATCTCGAAAACAGGGCATCGATTTCCATCATCAAATGGGTGGCCGCATACTGCATAACATAACAGCAATGGGATTAGATTCAAACAACGACAACATCATCAGAAATCTCAACCACTTGTAGATTTTTATGAGTTTATCTATTTCATAACCCACAATCTTTATCCCACGTTCACAAATATTGACTTTAGCTACAAATTAAACGGAAAAAAAAAAAAGCATTCATGTGTCATTAATTAATTCAACTCGAGGGTTCGAGGGCCTGAGGCCACCAACTAATGTGAAATTTGCTCCTACAAATTAACCTGCGGACGATTTGCAGTTAAAAACAAGAGCTAACCTCATCACTCATGAGATTGAGAAGCATCCCAGCACGCTGAAATAAACCTTCAATAGCAATTACGGAGCGGTCCCTGGTGGAGAGCAGTGTATACTCCAGTTCCACCATGGAGGAGAAACTCGTAAGATCCAAATGATAGATGTCAAATTGAAGATAGTTGGCCATAGCAGCGATTATGCTCCATCTACCAGTACCAGAAGAGTCGTACACCAAGCAATTATCCTTCTTAGAAACCTGGCCTATCCTCTTGCAAAGCTCGTTAGCCCTGACAAATCCAAAGAAGTCAGAAATGATGCCCTTATTTTCCGGGTCCATTCCCAACTCCTCGAACGTCGCTGGATGTTCGAGTTCCATTGAATCCCAACAATTGTCCGCGTTTATTCTGAGATTACCACTGTAGCCCAGATTACGACTGTAGCCCATCAACCGCAAATAAATTTCCGGGTCCATTTTCGACTCCATTTCCCACAGGCGATATCTGTATTCCCTTAACTCGTCACAAATTTCCTGGTCCACTTCCAACTCCTCCAACGTCCGGTGACGTTGGAGTTTTGTATCCCAAAAAACCTTTTGCCCTACTCGTCTGGTGTAGACCTTCACCGATGCCCTGTCCTTGTCCTTATTTTCCTTTGAATTGGCAAACAGACCAGAAATTATGCTCTTATTTTCCGGGTCCATCGCCAGTGTCTCGAGCGGCGCCGGATTTTCGAGATCCTTCATTCCATCTCCGGTGCACAACTTCACCGCCTTGAGCTTATTTTCCTCAGCTAAAGGAGACTTGCTCATTAATCTTTCCTCGGACCTCAAGTCAACGCTCTTCTCAGAGTCGGGCTTCTTGCCCCTTCCATAGGGCACCCTCAGGTCGTCTTTCTTCCCGAAGAAGCTGTCAAGTGTTGCCGCCATTTTGGTGGGGGAATATTAGAGGTCGCCGGCGTCTAACGCTTGATCACCAGAGTGAAGGGCTTCGCTAGCGATAATGTTGGACAGCCACCGGAGAGGTAATCGCACCACCGGAAGGCTCCCCAAACCCCTTCTAATTCTGATCGGGTTTAAAACGCTTCATTTTGTTAAATTTGGTTGGTTTCATTCAGATTGGTTTTTACGTTTTAGTAGAACAAAGAGTCGTCTTATATTCGTTTTCAAAGCCTTTTTTTTTTGAACTGCTTCCGAAGAGCCTTTTTGGTCCCTTTGCCCTTTTTCTTTTTTATTTTTATTTTGGTCCTTCACCCTTTGTGTTTGTCAAAGTCTAGGGCGGAATTATGAGAGGGCCGCTGACACAAGACCCCGGGTCCTAACCTCCGACGAATATTACGACCGACAAATATTACCTAGCTTATTTAGCCATAGTTAGCCAAAGTAAATGGGATATCCCTTCATTTGTGCTCATTACAGATAGGATTAGACTATCTTGTTAGTCTTTTGTAATTCCTAAGGTTTGGCTTTTGGATAGACGGTTGTTTTGTGGTTTGTTATACTCCCTCCGTCCCATAAAGTTTGGTCCCTACGAAACTACGTGCAATCTTCAAGTTAAAAAATAACGTGCTTACGAAAATAATTTTTTAGTCAATATGGATCTTGTTTGATAGATCTCATTGAGAACTTTTATACGGTGCAAAAAAAATTAAAAAATTGTTTTGGTAAATATATTATTTTTTAGTTTGAAAATTGCATATAGTTTCGTAGGGACCAAACTTTATGAGACGGAGGGAGTAAAATTTTAACTTACCCAAAAAAAAGGTAAGTGGGGTAAGATTCTTCTCTCTTTTTTGTACCTGGATCTTCCAAGTTCAAATCCCTCCTATGCCATTAGTAGTACTTGTATGGATTTGTGTGAAGATTCTTTGGCCAACTAGTCGGCTAAGTGGTTTTTTTTTTTTGATCGGCAACAAATTTATTTAAGAAACTTGACAAAGGGTACATCAAGTTGGGGGAGAGGGGAGGGGACTCCAACCTTGGTTGGAGAAATTGAAACACCTAATGGGACAAAGCCCAATAACACCACCTCGTGGGTCAAGCCCAATCACCTAAAAGCCTAGCCCAAAAAGGGCACACTTGATATTACAATGAAGCCCAAAAAAGAGAAACCCTAGAAGCCTACATCAAAACAAGCAGCCACTGCCTACCCCCATAAAACATAAGCCCTTCGACAACCACCACCGGCACCACTAGGCCCCTCCACCACCGCACCACCGAGGAGAAGCCAAACACCTCCAGAACTACCTACAGCTCTAATCGAAAACCAAAGAGGCTTCTAACATTCATCGCCATTAGCACATCTCGACGAAGAAGATGAACGGACTAGCGCCACTGTGGTTTGTTACCGAAGACGTCCACCAGTCAACCACCGAGCCACCCCTTTGCCGTTAGGCCCGAAGACCGCCTACACCCAACAATATAACCGGCGGGTGAACCGAAAACCGACGAAGAACAAGCCGATGAGGATAAGATAGACCGTAGCCACCATGACTGTAACACCCCATGACCACCAAAGATGAAGAGAAGAGACGTAACTCGCATCGCCGTAGACCAAGATCCCAATCGCCGCCGCAGATCACCACCTCATCCCGCTTCAACAACACGCAGCCAAATCTGCAGAAAAAAGAAGAGAGAGAGAGAGAGAGAGAGAGAGAGAGAGGAGGAGGAGGAGGAGGAAGAATGGGTGTGGGGGGAGGCAGGCGGCAGCGGCCGCCGCCCCCCCCTCCCCAAACGGGAGCCCTAACAGATAAAGTTTGTAGAGAGAAGGGGGAGGGACTTTTAAAGAGAGAGGAAAAATGATTCGGACACAAAGTCAGCCCTGAGATTCACAGAGCCTAAGACGAACTTCTAAAACTGGAACCTATGATTACTTTTAAAAAAATAAAATAAAAAACTAACCTCAAATTGGGATGACGCTATGTGAACTACAGTTTTTTTTTTTATTTTTTATCTTCACATAATTTCATAGGAGTATTAAACATAGATCTTGTTTCGTAGATCTCATCAAGTAGGTTCCAAATATGTAATTTCTTTGAAACAAAAAAAATTAAAAACCATTTTTAAATTAAGAGAGAGAGAGACAGAGAGAGAGAGAGGCGACATGCGCATAAAGAGAAAAAAATGATTGAAATAAAGAAATAATTATTTATCAGGGTTGGAATGGGTACGACGCAAAAAAAAGGGGGGGCCAGCCTCTAAAAGCTCCAATAATAATAGTGGAGAAGGAAAAGAGATGCCCAAGAATTGAATCTTGCACCTATTGGATAGTGAAACTAAGCTTTTCCATTATACTAGCTAGCTTATTGATTGTAAAAACGATATATTAAATCGGTCCTGCTAGCGGAATCCCACAGGGCTTTCATTAAGCACAATAAAAGACAAAAAAAAGACACCATCCAATATACTTTTTACACTTTTGTCCATTTTTATACATTTTTTTTACACATTTCAATACACATTTTAAACCTTAATAGAAGCCCACTAGGCCTTTTTAGCATATTCAATATTAAATAGTACATATTACATACCTGGGTGTACCTATCTGGACCCTAATTTTGGAAAAAAAATCAAGGGCTTAAGTCAACCGTCTTGCTCACCTTAGCTCAGGGCCGTGCCTGTTCGGACAATAGCTATGACTCAACTGAACATTCCCCAGCAGATCAGGGACCCCAATTGTTACTCTCATGTGGGGTTGCTACGCTAGTTGCCCCTTCCCACCCTTTTTCTGTTAAAAAAAAAAACCTCCGACAAATATTTGCTATGTTTGGTTTATAGTGTAAAAAATTTTATTTCTAAAAGTTTTTACTATATCATTATTTTTCTATCTTTAATGATTTTTTATCAAAATTTTTAATTTTTGGATCTATATTGCGTCCATCTATTCGAAAAAATAAAAATGTTTAAAAAATTGAATAAAGATAAAAAAAAAAATACGCAACCTTATATAAAACTATTATCTCCAAAACATCGGCTCTCACTACGCGATTATGTTCAGTTTATGGGCTATTATGGTATGATTAACTTTCGTAGACGTGAGCTTCCTGGCTATCAAATATTCCTCCATCTCAAAAAAAAAAAAGCATTTTGCAGTCCGTAAATGATAGAAAAAATAAATGCATTTCTATTCAAAGGTTTTCATACTTTTCTACCGTAGCATACTATCAACGAGTTTTTTTATTTTTTGAAAACAAGTTTGCATTTGTTCAAATAAAAATATATCATTTATATTTTCTCAGTTTGGCGGATTAAACATTTTTTTGAGACTGTAGCAGTATATTTATCACTTTTGGTGTCATCTCTTAATTCAAATCTTGGCTCGGTCCCTTATGACAAGTAACAGTGTTTACTATTTAGCCATGAACCTTGAGCGGCACATTATGTGGTGGTATCGTAAGAGCATCTCTACTCTTGACTCAATTTTTTACCCAAATTTGAGTAAAATTTTGGGCTAAAACTTGATTTGATATGGAACACTCCAATGAGCAAAAGCAAAAGCAAATGTAGGCATAAATTTGAGTAAAAGCTTTATTAGTGACACATTTGTAAATTTGAGAGGGAAAAAATAGCCTTAAAAATTTGAGTAAAGATTTGGTTCAAACCAAATTTGGTGAAAAATTTGGTAATGGGTTTGAGTAAGGAGTGGAGTGATGTTTTTGTTGATTTTTACTCAAATTTGAATTTGAGTTTAAAATTGAGCCAAGAGTGGAGATGCTCTAAGACCACCAAATACTTTTTTTAACTAACTATTCAATGATCTTTGAGCACTGTCCGTTGCTACGTTCAAGGGCTATTATGGGATTACTGTAAAAAATATTCTCCAATCCTTTCTCTATAGTAATACCTAAAATAACTTGTTCGGTCTGTTTTTGGTGTACCTTCTATTGCATCAATTCAACCAAAAGTTAAATTTTCGAAATAATAATTTGATTAGCTTGACGAGATAAATTAAAGAGTAAAAGACTAAGACAAAAAGGATTACTACTATTTTATACCTAGAGATGGAAAAAAAAATTGAAACAACAATCCTTGTTGTCTCTAGAATCACCGCGTCTAAACTTCTTTGAGCTTCGGTAAATATTTTAGTACTTCTTTTTATTGTTCTATCTTAAAAATCTTGACGAAAAGCTAAATAGATCATTGAGAGTAAATAATACCAACTTTATGGAAACAAAATTAATTTAGGCCAAACTTAACAAAATAGTGACAATATAACTAGCTGGTCAAGCTAAATTTCATTAGTTGATAGAAAGGGGAAAATTAATCCAAAAAAACAGTCCATTGCTCCGTACAAGAGCTGTGATTTTTTATAAGAATATAAATTATACCAGTGTATAATCAAGAAATTTAAAATACTCATTAAAGCCCGCGTCGCATTGTTATGTTTGATAAAAGGAATGAGAGAAACTCCAATCGAAAAAATATTGGAAGGGAAAAATTATGTCCGGAAGTAATAAATTAAGTAACTTTGCTATATTTACACATGTAGTAAACTTATTTGCTCTTCTTTTATTATTATTATTTAATCATCTTCTTTGGGATAATGGAGTACGTGGTTTCTAAGTAGTATATATATTTAATATATTTATGTGGTCACGGTTTGATTTCGATTTGAGTATGATTGATCCGCAAAGTGGAGAGAGAGGGCTCGTGTGTGAATTGGGAAGGAGATAGGAAATTTCCTTTAGAGGGAAAGCGCGGGTGATGAGACAACACCCAAGCATTCTATCATTCATCAATCATTCTATTTCCTATGTGTTTCCCAGAGACTTGCACACAATTTCATTTCAATCATTCTATTTCTACAACACCCGATCTTAAATATTTACGTAATCAGACCGTCACACAAAAATAGTGTAGCACAATGCACAGAAAATTTCTGATTCCACATACGAACACGTACACACCGTTGCGTGGCCCTAGCAAACCTGCAGTTTTTACAGATGACTTGGGTATGCTTAGAGTGACTCTGTAAAGTCCAATTTGGAATTCTACACAAAAAAATATGAATCGTATATTAAAGCCCAGATTAGGCACAAAGTGATGTCCAATTTGGAATTCTACACAACTGAATCGTTTATTAATTACTACTACATAGTTACGTACAACTAGTACAAGAGTATATCTTTGCTTTGCGAAAGAGCTTTTTTGGCCCCATTCATTGCTTTTATGGTGTGACAATTAAACGTAGTGTTTACGTTTAAGCGGCGAACCCTTTACAGAAATTAAAGGGTTCAGCATTTTCCACTTCAATCCTGAAGATGAGCCATTACTATTTACTACAGTGCTAATTCAACTGGTTGGTCAAATTTTGATGATTAGAAAAATGACGTTCCTAATGTTAAATAATAGTAGTTGGATGTTTTGCAATGCTCCAATTCAATTCCGGATCTCCACAAACCCCTTAAAGCCCTCTTTTTTATTATTTACAACTAAGTATTCAGATCAACTTACGCGTATTTCGATTAATTTTTTAATAAAGACTGTCACAACATCCCACGCAACTTCACTCTCATAGCCACCCACTTAAATTATGGTTTGCCTAGAAGGAAAATCGAACTGTTGCTATATTGCAAATAGGCATTTGCCCTTCCCACTAGGACAACCAATGGGATGGGTGGGTCTCAACTCTCAAGCCCTCTTTGTTGACTCTGAAGGTTCCCATTCACACCTCAAGTTGGATTCAAGCGTGAATCATAGAAGTGGATCATTTTTAGGTCTCTTTTTCTTGCTTTTTTTCTTTTTGTCTTTTAGTTTGGCAATTAGTCCGAATAGATATGGATCGTTGATCGCCGAGCACGGATGACTCGGATATAGTCAACATGCATGTTGTCCCTTAACACTCCCGCTTTCACTCCCACCACGAAGATGAGCCACTACGAAAGTGGGAATTCTAGTAGTTGGTCAAAGTAAAAAAGTTTCTAATGTTGAGGGACTTGGATCTTCTGTTAATCTCTCTCACTCCCCACAACTTTGTGAGCTTTTAACAAAAGTTTCCTGCACAGTGTGCAACAAATTTCTAACTCCACATACACACCGTTGCGTGGCCCTAGCAAACCTATAGTTTTTACAAATGACTTGAGCATGCACAGATTAGGCACAGAGTGACTCTGTAAAGTCCAATTTGAAATTCTACACACAAAAAATCTGAATCGTTGATTAATTAGTACTCCCTTCGTTCCAAAATAATGTTCCACTACGAAAAGTCGTGTCATTTTTCAAATCAAAAAATGAACTACTTCCGTAAATCATTTTTAGAATTTTTTCGCACCGAATTAAAGTACTCGTCGAGTACTTTAATTCGGTGCAAAAAATTCAAAAAATGATACACAAAAATACTTTATTTTTTTATTTAAAAAATGGTAAGATAGAGAAAGTGAGGCTCTTATTTAGGAACGGAGGAAGTATGTACAAGTATATAGAAGTATATCTTTGCTTTGCGAAAGTAGCTTTTTGGGTCCCTTTGATTGCGGTGAACCCTTTGCAGAAATTAAGGGGTTCAACATATTTTTAGGTCTCTTTTTCTTGCTTTTTTTTTTTTTTTTTTGTCTTTTACTTTGACAATTAGCACGGATTTAGTGTCAGCTTACCCACTCCAACCACGAAGATGAGCCACAACTACGGTGGAAATTCTAGTAGTTGGTCAAAGTAAAAAAGTTTCTAATGTTGAGGGACATGAATCCTCTGTTAATCTCTCTCACAACCCACACCTTTATGAGCTTTTAATTGAGGGGTATCAGGAGCCTCATTTATTACTTTTTAAATTTTATTTATTATATATTTTGACTTTTGTGTTATGGTTAGAACGTTTTTTGAATTTTTATAGTATTTGAGAAATGTGTACAGAATGTCTCTTCCAGCAGGAGTAGTATTTAAGAGAAATATGCAGAATGAATTCTATATGTTTTTTATGATAATCAAAATAGGAAAAATAAAAGGGAAATGATTTTCAAACCCCCTTTTATCTCCAAATACTCGCTAGCTTTTTTTTTTGTCTTTATTTACCTTAAAATTACCAAATTACACTTACCTCATTAATCACTTTTTGAATATGAAGAACAATTTGGTACTTTTAGGCTTAGTTTTCCGTTTGATTTTAGCAACTCAATTGCTAAAATCAACCATGATTTTAGCAAATGAGTTCAGGTGCTAAAATCATAGCTATTTCAAATCACAAAATTAAGTGGTTCCTTTTATCGTTTTTCGATTTTTTTTCACACCGAATTAAAGTACACGAGGAGTACTTTAATTTGGTATGAAAAAAATCGAAAAACGATACACGGAACCACTTCATTTTTTGATTTCAAAATCATGATTTTAACACCTGTTAAACTCGTTTGCTAAAATCATGGTTGATTTTCAAATGGAAAACTAAGCCTTAAGTAAATAAAAACAAAAAAAGAAGTGTTTAGAGACAAATTGGGTGTGTGAAAATCATTTTCCTTTTCACATTCCCTTTTACTATTTCTTCTCAACTTTTTGTGTTTCAAAATGTAAATGCACTTTCAAGCATAAGAAACTCAAAGCTTGGTCACAGGACACGGGGTTTCCCTTCTGATTGATGAAGTGGAACGACAAATTGGAGGGCCTAGCGGCAATTTGTTTCTTACGTGTTCGGATGAGGTCTCCAAACTTGGTTTTCCTACTGTGGCAAGATGTGAGAGGTTGAAAATAAGGGGGTGGGAGAGAAGAATATAAAGAATCAAACTAAATTGTGCATAGAAGTTTTTTGGAACCCAGTAACCCACTTAAGAGTTCCCCAAAAATGATCCAAGTCGATCATTAATTTTAAAATATTATTTCAAGCGACATTGGAAAAAAAATTAACTCAATTAGATAACGATAAGTGCTTTATTCAATCTTCTAAATTTTCATGGAATATAAGATCTTTGAATTTTGAATAAAAATTAGATAATTAGATCAAACACTTACAATTATCAAATTCAGTTGATTTTTTTTAAAGCCACTCAAAATTATATTTTTACGTTATTCAACGGCTTGGATCATTTGTGTGGAACTCTTAAATGGGTCCCAAAAATCTTTTATGCACAATCTAGTTTGACTCTTTATATTCTATCTCTCCCTCTCCCTCAGCCTCATTTTCAACCCATCACATCTTGCTAGAGTACGAAAACCAAGTATAGAGACCTCAGCCTAATAGCAGTAAAAGAAGTTATCGGATGAAGTCTCCAGAATTGGTTTTCGTACTCTAGCAAAGATGTGATGGTTTGAAAATGAGGGAGAGGGAGAGATAGAATATAAAGAGTCAAACTAAATTGTGTATAAAAGCTTTTTGGGACCCATTTAAGAGTTCCACACGAATGATCTAAGCTGTTCAATAACGTAAAAATATAATTTTTAGTGGCTTTAAAAAAAATCAACTGAATCTAATAATTGTAAGTGTTTGATCTGATTATCTAACTTTTATTCGAAATTCAAGATCTTATATTCCATGAAACTTTAGAAGATTGAATGAAGCACTTATCGTTATCTAATTGAGTTGATTATTTCCAATGTCACTTGAAATAATATTTTAAAATTAATGAACGACTTGAATCATTTTTTGGGGAACTCTTAAGTGGGTCCAAAAAAACTTCTATGCACACTCTTGTTTGGTTCTATATATTCTATCTCTCTCCCCCTTATTTTCAACCCATCACATCTTGCTACAGTAGGAAAACCAAGTCTGGAGACCTCATCCAAACACAGGTGACTTGTTTTAAGGTTAATCAACAGACCCATTGTTGTGACCCCTGCTTTCCTTTTTTCCTCTACTCCATTTTTTTTCTTATAAGTTTAAAATCACACTCAAAATGAACACTCAAATATAAAAATACTCTTGTAAATATATGGGACCATATAAATTGGTAGTGTTGTATGGGAGCCCAAGAGATTTATGTATGTGTTTGTATCAATGTGCGTGCCGTTTCGAGTGTGGTTAGTAGACTTTTTGTTTTTTCCTTCCCAATTCACAATATTACAAAAATCATATTACTCAATTAATACTTTCTTATAAATTTTGCATTTAAGAAACATAATAATAATGTACAAGTGATACATTCATTTTACATTTGATTAAAAAAAATTATCTCAATGGCAAAAAATTGAAAACAAATCGAGCCAGCTAACACGATTTATTAGTTTTTCACACAAATCATAGTTAAAATACGAGAATACTTTCTTATTTTCTTAAAAAAAGAAAAAAACTATTATACTCTTTTTGCGTTTATTTTTTTTATAATCGTATCCTTTTATTTTGAATTTTTGTTATTTTGTTATTTTTCTAACAATATTCTTGAAGATGTAGGGAGCTTAACATCGGGAGTTTGCTTCAGACCTCTAATATAACTCTTGAATTTTTGTAATTGTACTATATCTTTTCATTTTTTATGACTATATTGATAGGGCAACCCAAACATCGGGGCCGGCACCGAGTCAATATTACAATTTCAAGGCATGTGAAAATCACTAATCCGAAATATCGATATATCTATGATTTGAGGTATGATAGATGGTACTATCGTCTTCTGGCTTGAAAGTTCAATCGAGAGACGAATCTCCACCTGCTTCGCAAATCTTCGATCTCCCTCTCCCTCTCTCTCCTAATCGTCGAAGCCCTCTTTTTGTTTGCGTCGGGTTTTGCTGAGAAAAAGAGAGAGTGAAAATTACTTTTTAATTTTGGGTCCAACCCATTTTGAACCCACATAAACCCATGTATATATGGGTTAATATGGGTTCACCCATTTATAACCCATATTTTAATATGGGTGGGTTGGGTTGGGTTTTGAGTGGGTGAATTTGGGTGGATTCATGGGTTGGGTTCAAAATTACCACCTCTAGAGTTTGTTAACCATTGTTTGAAATGTACATGAAGCACTACTTCTTCAATACATGGTGGACAATGAGTAGAACAAAAGTAAATTATCCCTTATTCTGGGCATTAACATCAGAGCGAAACCCACAAAACTTTCTACGTGAGACCATGACCGAATCACTAAGATGAAACCAATGGGTGAATCATTGAATTGTACGAGAGAGAGAGAGAAACGCAACAAATGAAACCATAGGTTCGGCTCGTTTATGGAGATTCGTTAAGTAAATTACCCTGAATCAGCTTGTTAAGGACTCGGCTCGTTTATGATTGAGCCGAGCTTGAGCTCGACTTTTCGGCTCATATACTTAATGAGCTCAGCTCGAACACTACAAAGCTCGGCTCATTTGCCCCCCTAACCGCAACATATGCAGCGAAGAGAATTCGCCAGGGAAGACACGAATCAGGAAAAGGAAGAGAAATTTAGCCGAATCGTGAAATGGAGTGCTCAGTTATAAAATTGAATTGAGCAGTTATTTTGTGGAAGGTGGGGGTTCTGATGGAGTTCATTACTGGGTTTGTAATGGAGTATATCCGATATAATTAGGAGTAATTTTCATAGGCAGTTTAGGTATCAGAAAGATCGACAAAATGATGATAATCAATTAAAAAAAAAAAAAAAAACTTCTTCGTAAAAACAACGATGATAATCAATGAAATTCTTCCTCCTCTGTGAAAACAAAAAATGTTCTTCGCAAAAGATTAGAATAGATTCAGTTCTACATTTGCCCCCACCCCCTACAAAAAAAGTACAAAATAAAATAAAAAATAAAAAGTAATGTACCTCACCATCTATAACTAAACTAATTAAAGAACAAAATTTCAAAAAGCAACTCTTTAGCAGCTAGACAAAATCTCATGTAATTACTTTCTGCAATTTTTTATTTCAAAAAGCAACTCTTTAGCAGCTAGACAGAAAGAAGAGATGCATTGAAGCGGGGGAAGAAGAGAAGCCATTAAAAGCAGCAGCAGTAGCATAACTGGATTACCACAACCAAAACACAGATACTGAAGTCCATTCTCTAGGGGAAAAGGCAAAATTGAACCAGTCTTGTAACATAAAAAAACACCCAAAACTCTCATGTAGCGTTCTGACAACATATGGCAGGAAGAAATAGGAAAATCAATCATCATCCTCGATGACCTTGGTACCTAGTCCCTTCAATCCTTCTGCTGGGATTTCAGCAACGGTAACAAGAGAGTAGAGCTCTTCCTTTGCGTCTTCATCATCGTTCCTCTTGCGAGCAATGCGTACTCTGACCCGCCTTGGGACACTTCGGATCCCCCTGCTCCAGACGTACTTGTTTAGCTTGACATCCACTCTCACATCCTTAGTCCCCATAGCTGTTTGTGCAAACTTTCTTATCTCTTTGATGGCTTTAGGAGCCTTCTTCTTGAATGTGCTGTAATATACAATGGACAGCGGGAAAAAAGCATGATCACAATCTACCTCCAGAAATAAAACAAAGTTAATTTAGAACATCGTGGTGATTGTGTATAGTTATCAATGTCCTTTTATAGATGAACAATACGAAACAAAGATGCGAGAAACACATGCAGAAGGGATAGCCAGGAGACAAAGGCAGCACAGATGATTAATGATATAATGCTATCTTCCAAATCTGACACCAATCATCATGCACAATCAGCGAGATGCATGCCAATATGGTTTTATACAGCCAGGTAAGAAGAAAGATGAAGAAACAGTGCATAGGGCAACCATTTCACCAATAAGAGAAAACAGTGGTGAACTTCCATAAAAATGCTCTGTTTACGTGGGTAAGTGTGACCCTAGTCAGTGCACTATGTTGCAGCTTAATCCTGCTTTATAGTCCGTGGCCCCAATTTGCAATAGCTTCCAACTCAATAATCAGGAATGTGCTAGTACATAAAGTTCATGCACTAGACTCAAATAAAGAAGGAAATAAGGAGTACACAAGGATATGTTGCATGGGTCACTACGAAGGGTCAAATGACGGTTAAGCCTCAACTTCTAGTATGCTCTTTATTAGTCCAACAATGTGTTCACATGCACTCCCACTCATCACCAACACATGATTTAGTGAAGATGGATCCTTTTGAGGCTAATAATTGAGGATTTGTTCGTGATTACCTAGGACTCTGTTTCCCACTTACATTACTTCACTAATGTTTTGACCATAGGAGAAAAGCCATCAAATGCGAGTTCCAACTGAATCAACCACATGACTGTCGAATACCACACAACCTAGGCCGGAGACTAAAAACGTAATGACGGCGATGGAAAACTAGACCCATAACCAATCCTGAGGACATGGGGGTGGAAAAGAAATGCCGTCAAACACATTTTAAAAAGCCCTTGACTCATCAGAGATGTAAGCATGTCTGAAAGAATTAGGCAATGGGGAAAAAAAAAAAAAGTGTGACCTCTTCACCAAACCCATGTCTGAAACAAGATTCTCACCAATATAAGTACATAATCTTTTTAATTGAGTTGTCAAGATTCATAATTCGAAAACCACCAAGTCATATGACATGGATGAGCTAGAACATCAGATGCCCTCTTTGAAATCCTTGTAGCAAATAGCAATAATATTTGAAAATATGCGTTGGAGCTACTTCGGCCGTGAACTCTTTTTTAAACTGCGATCACTAAAAACTGAAAATTTAAAGGCAAGGCCATGCTTTCAGTTCAGAGCTCAATACAAGTTAGGGCTCAAAAGGAAGGCCAACGATAGCTATTTTATATGGATCTAGACAATACAAGCAGCCACAACAAATTACTAACATTTTACATATATACAGCTAGAGCTTTTCACATGATTGTGATGCAGATATTTCAAGTCAACATCAATGTGCACACGCGTGCAGATGAAGATGCATGATTGCAACGATACACAGCAGAAAGAGAAGTTGTTACCATCCGTGCAAGCGCTTGTGGAGGTTGATGGTGTACTCCCTAGTCACCACCTCTTCCTTTCTTCCTTTCGTCTTATCCACCATTTTCTCCTTTCTCTCTCTCTACTCAGCAATTCCTGCACTCAACCAAGCTTACAATGTTAGAGATCAAATTTTAACGAAAATCGTTCTCAATCCATGGAATCTCCATCGCCATAACTTCCATTTCTCACGAATAACATCAGAAATAACATCAGATAAAACATGGAAACATCATAGACATAATCAAGCCCAGAGAGACGAAATCAGATCTTTAGTTCATCGAGAGAGAGAGAGAGAGAGAGAGAGAGAGAGAGAGAGAGAGAGAGAGAGAGAGAGAGAGAGAGAGAGACCTCTAGGGTTTGCAGGACGGCAGCGGGAGGAGCCGATAGAAAGCTGAGACAGGAAGAAGAAGAGAGTATAAAAGAAGCCCTAGTTGTTATACCCTAGCAAAGGGTATGGAAAAAAACAGGGCCTGGATATTCTTGTTTCGATAACATAACAGGCCCATGGACTATCGGAGGTTTTTGTTTTGGGCTTGCACCCTGCTTTGGTTTGGACTTTGTAAAGCCTAATACATAGCCCCGTCGCTTGAGTAATTGTATAAATAACATCCAAAATTGAAATAGACCATTCGTTCATACAGTGAAACTAATTAGATTTATCTTATTTGCATCCATCAATTGTCTTCCTCTTTTATCCTTATATTTTGAAGTTAAAAGTAAGAAGTTGTAATGATTGAAGGATAAAATATGAAAAAATATGTTTTCAAAAGTACAATGAATATGTCTCTTTATTAAGTCGGAGTTGACACTTTTTGTGGTCCAAAAAATATTGTCCCACTTCAAAACTAAATGGGTAATTGTTAAAGAATTTCCTCTTTATCCTTATATTTTGAAGTTAAAAGTAAGAAGTTGTAATGATTGAAAGGTAAAATATGAAAAAATATGTTTTCAAAAGTACAATGAATATGTCTCCTTATTAAGTCGGAACCTCCAGAAGGGACTATAAAATTGGGACGGAGAGAGTATAATGTTATTTGATTTATAATTATTAATTTATAAATTGGTTGGGTATAAATTTTTTACTCATTGTTGTTTATCATAAATGGTCTTGCTAATATCGTCCTATTAGGCATAAGATAATATAACAAATAAGTTTGGATATCAATATGTTGTCACGGATATCAATACATTTTTCTCGGATATCAGTACATTTTCTACACCTTATCCTCCGTTGATGGTAGCATTTTATTTATTTCGAAACAAGTTTTCTCGACCTGGTCAATTGAGTGCCCCCCACTACATCAAATTTCTGGGTCCGCCACTGCATAAAATATTTGTTAAAATTATTACATCCACATTGAGATAGTATATATATATATATATACACGGGCCCGGATCCATCCAAGATCCCGGATTTTCCCTTCTATCCACACTTGCACTTTCTCGATTAAATTTTCATCATCCAAATCGTTTAATGTATTTAAAACATGTTTTTAAGGGTCAACACTGGAAATCATAAAAATAAATAAATAAATTGACCGGGAAGAGCTTCATCACATTATTTTTTCATAAAAACCTCATATATGTACAGTTTTATAAACAGGCTCAAAACAAGCGAGTTTTTCGTCATGAAAATAGCTAAAAATTGCATTTACCTTGCCTCTCATTACTACAATAAACTTAAAAGATCACGGGCTTTATCCATGATCTTTGTACATTAATCAAGTCAAGGTTTTAAAACCGTGGTTGATCGGGCCGTAATTAAAACCTCCAAGATTCAATCACGGTTTTTGCTCGTGATTAAAGGTATGTCCAAAATCGATATGAGAACTCGTAAGGCACGGTTGGATGAAAAAACGTGACAAAAAGTATTGTAAGGCGACGGTTTGGATGCAAAACCGGGGTTAATTATTGTACAAGATCACGATGTCGGCACGGTATTCCATTAAAACCGTGGTTAATTATTGTACAAGATCATGATTTCGACATGGTATTCCATTAAAACTTTATCATATAAGATCAGAGTTTGAACAGAAACCGTGGTTTCTTGGAATATGAAGATGACAAGTGTTTTTAAAACCGGGGCCGTTTCTCACGTTGGAAGAGGAAAAAAAAGGGGATTGCTTTCAACCAAAAATGTTTAGACAAACAATGTCACGAAGCTGATAAAGAAAAATGTTGTGAAAGCCAAAAGATAACTACAAAAGAATACTCAGTATTGCAACCAATTAATTTCAGGGCAGAAGCCATATGCAACACATTAGCTTTTGGGCATAGATATTAAGAATGACACATTGGAAAGAGTTAGCAATTGTACCTTTGAGCATCATGAAGTTCCTTATGATAACCTGTTCTTCGACTCTAAAATCCTGATTTTTTCCATATTGTGATGATACGATTAAATTCCATCTACCAGTGGTGGAAACACCACACCATCACCTATGGGCCTCACAAGAATTTTTATGTCGTAATTAGAAACTATTCATTATATATTGTCTGCATAGTAGTATATCCGTGAAAAAAATCAGATTGAGCGGATATCGATAGATACATCAAAAATTGAGTTTTGATTTATAAAAAGGACGGTTATGGATAGTTTATCGATGTTCGATCAATCTGGTGTTTGCGTAGATAAGCTACTCTACGAGTCCTACAACATGAACGGTTTACATTATAACAAAAAATGCACGGTGAGGCCCACAACGAGCTCAACTCATCATCTGGATCATATACCACAATCTTTGTGCACTAATACATCAAATTGTTCCAATTTTGCCCCTTATTGCATTAGAACCTCAGGTTTGTGTGAGAACTTGTTACTAGCTTTTAACTTCTTTTAATAGCATGGATTAGACCCGGAAATTCCATAAAATTAGCTTCATTGGATAGCTGAAAAAACACCCGGTTGTCCCCCTAATCCTTCCTATGTCCTCATTTCATTTTCTTCTACTTCAGAGATTCTTTTTAGTGCTCCACCATCAGCTACTTGCAAATGCAGTCCCAATCTATTTCCTACTCTTTTCTTTTTATTTTTCCCCTGGAAAAGGAGGTAATTAATGCCTCGCTTTGGAAATATGTTGGGCAAAATTAATTTTAGGCAAATTATGGATTTTTGGTTTGATCGAATTGGTACAAGCATGTGTGCTGAATTTAGTTGTTGTTGTTTATTTATTTATTTATTTTACTTTGGACATTTCTGCCAAATTTTAGTATTTCAGAGTATTAAATTATTGTTGAGGCCTATTGTCGAGCCAAACATTTCCTACATAAGGAGCAACATTGCATCCGTCAAAATGACCAACATAAATCTAGACGGCGAAAGTCGGTGTGTTGGATTTGGATAACCATTTTCTTCTGATGTGGAAAACTATGGCATCGGTCTCCCTGATCCCTTATAGTTTGCCATAGTAAGAAGATATGAATTCCCAAAACAATGGCATCAAACCTCGTAGGGTGCATTTGTACGAATTTGATTGACATTTCATTCCCATTATAGGCCACCAAATTTTCCTCAACACATTGCCAAAAGTAAGTGTGGTGAACAAAACATTTGCATCAATGAATTATATGGGTCATTACCCTTTGGGGGCCAAGAGGTTTATTGCAGAGGAAATTACCTAGGAAATATAGACCAAGATCATCAAGGCCTCGTTCAGATGTCAAGAAAGTATGAAAAAAAAATGGGAAAATCAACTTTTTCATAACTTTTGGAGTGTTCAGTTACCAGGAAAATTATGGGACCCACAAAAATATTTTACCACTAGGACTCACTTTCCCTCAAAATGGATCCTACAAAAAGGAAGGAATTATGTGTCGTGTGAAGGTTTGCTCCTGCCAATTACACTTTCCTGGAAAATTTTTTTATAAAGTGAACACTCACAGGAAAGTAAATTCTCCTTTCCTTTACTTCACTTTATTTTACTTTTCTCAAGATTAACTTTCTCGTGTAACATTATTGACAAATGAACAGAGCCCAAGATGTCAATGAAGGTCTTCTTTTCGAGTATAGGTAAACTCTCTTCATCTATTGTCGATGTTACGAAAAACATTGCAACATCAACACCAGAAGACAAAACCCAACATCACGCGCATGTACCAATACAATCGCAATCCCAAATCCGTATGTGCCATCAAATTTCGCTCAACATATTTCCAAAGGAAGGTATTTTGTTCATTCGTGGTTGAAAAAAAAAAAGAAAGAAGTCTGATGCATATGCTGAAGATCATTGTTCTGGTGTCTACATTTGTGACACGAAAAATTGTCATATCAAACAGTTTGCAGCATTAATAGCATTGAAACCGTTAAATTTTGTAGAATTCACTAAGTAGATCACCTAGAAAAGAAAAAAAAAAAAAACAAATCTATCGGATATCATTAATCCCTTGATCGTACAACATTCCTTGTACAAAAATAGATGCATGGAGCATAATTTCAGAATTGTAAGACAAATTTGTCTTGATCACTTTGTTACCGATGTTCAATTAACTTCATTTTTAGCAAAACTATAGTGAACAACGAACTCTAAAACTCTATCACAATGATAAAACTCCGGTGGAGAGTACTGAGGTGCACTAGTGCATAAGCACACTAAAAGGACAAGGCGTGCACCTCGGATTAATCCCTAGCTACAACTCCCACAGAAGTTACTTTCATACACTTATCGTATGGTGAGGTGGTCCCAAGAATTATTGACAAAGAGAAGTGAACCTAAGACAAGAAGGGGTTTGTTTGACTCTTTTATTTAAGCTTTTGATACATTTGCTTAAATTTTCACTGATTCTTGTTGTAAATTTTTTTTTCAAAATCTAAACAATATACTCTAAGATATGTGATGCGGATTAGATCATGATTTAACAGGGATTTTTTTTTTTTGCTCTGAGCTCATAAAATTAAAAATTGTACACTTTCCTAAAGCTCTCAACGAGACGAACATAGTTAATAGATGATGCCATAGACCAATTCAAATTTAAGCTTTACATTCCTCCTTTTTTTTTAATGGGCAAAAGAAATTTTATGTATCATGAAAATACAATATAAAATCAGTACAATAGGAAAAGAAATGTATTGGAAAAGGCTATGAGCATCTCGATTTTGTAAAACATAAAAACTAACAAAACAAACATAAAAAGCCAAAGAATAGTTATCAAGATGCCAACTACGCAAATACACCCTAAAAAACCGAGTGAATACCCCTGAAAAGCCCAAAACGCCAAGAACATGTGCACCCTTGGAACACCTGTCAGCCTTAGCCTCACTGTCCTCATCAATTAAGTAGAGAACCACGTCATGCCACAACCTCGGCCCACCACCGTCTTTGATTTGGAAGAGGATTAAGCTATGCCACTGCTACAAGCCCACAAACGTCGAGACCGACGCCAACCAAATTGCCAAAAACACATTGCGCAATGGATAAAACAACGAATACCACAACAATAGCACCCAAAGAGCTCGATGCTCTACCCTATGCCGCCCCTAACTGCTGCCCTTTGCTGCTGCAACAGCCAAAAACCTCATGTGAGGGCCACCTCAAACGATGCCTAACAACCCCAACAAGACCCTAAAACAGTCAAACAAGCGCCTAAAACGCCACAAAACAGCTGCTTAAAGCTCATAAATCAAACCCCAAGCAGCCACCTAAACAACCCCAAAACTCCACAAGACAGCCCCAAAAGCTCCTAAATTAAACACCCCATGTTTGGAAACTATGGAAAGAAAAAGAAAAGAAAGGAAAATAAAGAAGAGGAAAGTTGATTACTTTCCCTTGTTTGGTTGTAAAAGAAAATGAAAGAAAACTCATGGGAAAATAAATTTCTCTTGTTTGGAGAAGAAAACGGATAGAAAGTAAATTCTAACGATAATGACAAAATTGTTTTTGTTAATGCCAAAACTATAGTGCATAAAAGACTTGTACCATGTGCAGGGTGCAAGTCTTTGATACAAAACAATATTGGCACTAACAAAAATGGTTTTGGCATTATCACTAATTCACTACCCATTCTTAAGTACCTTTTTCTTTCTAATTTCCTCTCCATTTTCTTCTCCCTTTTCCCTTTCTAGAGTTTTCTTTTACAGAATTCTTTGTAAGTTTTGTTTTTCTCTCTTTATGCTTGAAACCAAACGACTTGGGAGGAAAATTTTTTTATTTACCTTTCCTTTCTTCCGTCTTTCCTATGTAGACCGTTAAAACACAAAAACGCCCCCTTCCACCTAAAACGGTCCCCAAATCCATAGGTGGCTCTACCCTTGTGGCAAGGTGGTCACATGAACACCCTAAACAAAATTTTTTTTTTTTGTTAGAATACACGTATATTCGCTTTTATTTTATTTTAGTCCCTTTTTGAACACCCAACCCGAGAGTAGTTGATTACACTACCCATAAAAATTTGAACACCCAACCCAAAAGTAGTTGAACACACTACCCATAAAAATCAACCCATAATCAATCTAATATTATCGACTCAATTAAACCTTGTAGGTTGCTTCATAACTTCCCATAATTGGTCTATTGAACATCTTGAAATCTTTTATTATTATAATACATGTAATTTTATTAGGGGTTTTGTTTGACCACTTAGTCTTTTACCATGAACACTTATCAATTCAATACCTAATACATTAATCCAAAACATAGTATACACCCTTAGTGACAAAAAATTTAAAAAATGGAGAGAGCAAAAGGTATCTATTGGTATCGATATTGTGATTCGGCTTCTCTATGACTAACAATCAACTTTATATATCTAAAAAATAAAAAAGAGATCTTAATGAACATCATCGTCTCCTTTGAGTCTTAGTTTACAAATAACTTGAATGAGGAAAAAACTTTTGAAACTAAATTACTTAAAATAACAAATACTAATAGTCCCACATAAAAGTAGGGACAGTTCAAGTAGCAAAAGTAGCTTTCTCAAGGTGGAGGTGCGGAGCTTGCACGAATGCCCAAGAGCCGATGCCAAGGTCAATGAGGAGAAGGACACATGAGATACTTATCATTCGACTAATTACCCAGCAACCCTTTTATATAGCCTATATTTTACACTTGTCACACTCGTAGCAAGGCCTCGTGCCAGTTTTTTATGGAGCAAAAACTTAGTTAAGGCCTGCTACGATTGTGAGAAGTGTAAAGTGTAGGATATATAAAGAGGTAACAGGATTCTTAGTTGAATAATACCAAGTGGACTGCTATCTACTGTGTCTTTCTCATCGTTGGCCTTAGCATCACTTTCTGGACATTTGTGAGCTCCGCACCACCACCCTGAGAAAGCTGCTTCTGCTGGTTGAACTATATATCTTACTTTATGTGGGACTATTAACATTTGTTATTTTAAGTAATTTAATTTCAAAAGTCTTTCCCTCTTTCAAGATCTCTGTAAACTAAGACTCAAAAGAGACCATGATGTTCATTGAACTTATTTTGTGTGAACTCCCTCTCTCTCCCTCTCTCAAAATCCTTTCCTCTCCCTTCTCTCTCTCTCTCTCTCTCTCTCTCTCTCTCAAAAAGCCTCTAGCCCTAGGGTTTCAATTGGGGAGAGGTGGCGCCTCCTGCTAGCCGGTCTCCTCCCTCCCCTTGTTTTCCTTCATTTTCTTCCCCATTTTTCATTCTCTCCGCTTTATTCCTATTTGAAAATTGATTGGCAATGGTTACTCTGTGGTCAAACGTGGTGGTTATGGTGGTCGATCCCGGCATCACGGATCTCAACACTCGTGTTTTCTGATCGGTGGGGACTGATTCGGCGGTTCTCGGCGATCATTTTGGAGGCATGGAGGTCTGACAAGGTCGTTTCTGGTACGATACTCTTCATTTCTTTCTGTCTTCTCCCTCCTCTCATTTTTTTTCCGACCCCCTTCCCTTGTATATTGTGTCAGTTCTCTATCACGCCGTCTTTTCACTCCTCGCTCCCTTCTCGGCAAGTTGTTGTCTGGTTGGTCTTCCAAACGGTTAGTTCCTGGGCTAACCGTGCTTATGCTTAACGGCGAGGTTGATCTGTTGGTTTTGATGCTTGGCCTGCGTAGCCTCCCGCCGGTCAACATTGTTGCGGTTCCAGTAATCGCCTAACGGTTTGGTTGAGTGCTCGTGACAGCTTGGGTTCACCTTTATGGATCGTTTCTTAATTTCAGGGGTGTTGGCATGTGGTGCTTTGTAGTTCTAGAGGTGACGATCCGGGGGTGTGGTGGTGGTTTGTCTGAAGTGGATTGGCGGGTTGACAGTGTAGGTGATATAACTGTACAGTGTATTAGGGTTAGGTTTTAGGTTTTCTTGGGCTGGGCTTCATTGTTTATTTTGGGCTATTTGGCCTTAAGGTGTTTTATTGGTTTATCCGAGCATTTTAGGCCCTCGGGTGTGCAAGGCTTTGTCCCTTTTTATCTGTGAATGTTCGGTTCGGTTCGAGATCGAGAATTTCTTATCTAGCGGTTCCGGATCCGGATCGGATCCGCTCGATCCGCTCAATCCGCTCAATAATCCTTCTTTAATCTGTCAAATCCGTTCGATCCGACCCAATCCGATCCGATCCGATCCGATCCGATCTAATCCGTAACCGATCCGTGAATGTTCGGTTCGGTTCCAGATCTTAAAAACCATAATCCGCTCTGAGCGGATCGGATCGGATCCGTATCCGATCCGTTCGGATCCGATCCGTGGACACCCCTAGTTTTATTTGGGCATTTTAGGCCCTTAGATGTTTAGAGTTTTGTCCATTTAGCTGTATTTTCAACTTTTAGTTGGAACCAATCTCCCTTCCCTTAGTAAATTTTTACTTTTTCTATTTATTAAAAAATGAATAAAATTAGTGAATGGGTTTGTAAGCAGAAAAGTCGAAAATGTAGTAACGACCGAATGGATATGTGCCCATATCTCGTTAACATATGTGGGCAATAGTGAACAAACATGTCTTGGTTGTTTCTGCAATCTTTATGAGACTTGCAGGCAATGAAAAGTTGAAAAGCCTTGAGAGCAAAGTGATCAAGGTTAACTTTTATTCATTTTCCATCCCTGCTATTTTGGAATCCATGGGAAAAAAGAGAGACAAAGAAAAGGAAGACTAGCAAGAGATATTTTACCCAAAAAAATTACTATTAAGAGAGAAAGTGGAAGGCAATCCCAAAAAAAAAAAAAAAAAACAGAGAGGAAAGGGGAAAGAAAGCACATTAATGATTTAATTAGAATTTTTTTTTCCTGCTTTAATCAATCATATGCCTCAACGAAAGGAACGAGAAAAGTATAAATACATGGACCGAAATTAGAAAAAAAAAAAAAGTTTAGATAAGACAATACTCCATATATACTAAACTTCTGTTTAGAGTTTTGTCATTTTTGGGTTTGAATCAATTGTCTCGACGAGAGGAATGAGAAAAGTATAAATATTGATCGAACAAGAAAAAAATAGATAAGACAAAGCTAAAGACCATAAGTTAACTGTTTAAAGTTTTTTTTTTTTTAGTGATTTTTTTTTTTTCTTTTTTTCATATTTTCTTTTGGAATATCTTGTCCGAAAAGAATGATTAATCCAAACAAATTAACGTGAATATAAAACGATTCATTAAAAAAAAAAAAACACTAGTATACAGACGTTAGTATAAAAGCAGCATAACCAGTACCACTTTGAAACTTGTTAATTAATACTCCAATTAACTAGGGGAAGAGGTGCACTTTAAAGGGGGTCGATCGAGAAAAACAAATAGCTAACCTCATTCTTTTGAGATTCGGAAGCATCCCAACTCAGTGATCAAAATCTTTAATCACAATTAAGGAGCGATTCCTAATGGAGACCAGCACATTCGTTAATTCCTCAATGAAGGACAATTGGGTAAGATCCAAATCATATGGATGTCTGTTAGCGAAAATCAATCACACACACAATATGAAATACGTAAGCAGTAAAAGAATCAACATAGGATTTTTTGTGATTTACCAAAACCAAGTACTTTCACAGGAGCGAGAGCGAATTTGTTATTTGATAAAAAGACGGCTAGGGTTTTTACAATAGAGAGAATTTGTAAGTCATACTCTATTTCAACCCTAATAATTCCGTACTGTACGACCCCCGGTTCGCCCCCCGCACCCCCCAAACTATTGGGCCTAGCGGCCCAGCCATATCAGTTGAATCCGTGATGCGCCAAATGCCTTGTTCCACTCTGCTCCACTCGGCATCTAGCCTTTCCTAGAACTTGTCGTACCTTTGCAATATGAGCCACAAGTTCCAACAATGTCAAATTCAAGGCGTTTTGCCGTGTAAGCCATTAAGCTCTATCTGTCAGAACAAGGAGGGTCATACAATAAGTGACCCCTCTTCCAAGCCTTGGCTACGCTCTTGTAAAACTCCTTCTCCCTCATAAACCTCAACAAGTCGGAAACTATGCCGATCAAAAAAGTCAGAAACTATGCACTCATTTTCCAGGTCCATTCCGACCTCCGGCAAATGTCGCCGGCTTTTCGAGTTCTATTGAACGTTGACGACCTCTTCCCTGTCTGGTGTTGACCGACTTCGTTTGGTTGAATCATCTAAACCTTGTGTCCTTCTATCTCTCCAAATGCAACCCACCGCCCACCACTATAACCTTCAAATGGTTGATTTGGTACTCTCATGCCTGTAAGATCTTTGTATTCTAATAGTGTGTAAACAATCTTATTGGATCTTATGTAAAATCTTTGTATAGTAATAGTGTATATACTCCCGTGGCCCAATTGGGAAACCATGTAAATATTGTGTCTTACTGTCTTTGTTTTACGTGTGGTTGATCTGGGGCACAACACTTTTCAAACCAAACAGGGTGGGACCTCGTTATAGTTTCCCTTCTTTTCCTTCACTTTTCCATAAGATCCAATAAGAAAAGAAAAACAGGACAGGGGCTTTTTTTTTTGAACGGCAAAAAAAATTTATTAATCAAATATCGAAGATACAAAATTAAATGGAAAATAGAAGATAGAGAAGTTGATCGTACCGATACAATGAAAATCGTCCGGAATTGGTTTACTGGCTCCAAACCCTCTTCTGCATGCGATCTCTCTTCCTCATGGTTCTCACTTGGCCGCGCGCAACTCCTCTGAAATCACAAAGGCTCCCAACTAATTATAAAGCCAGTTTTCTCCTACATACTATTGTTGGTTTAAACAGAAAAACCAAATCTACTCTCCTACTCCCTCAAAAATTCCTCACAACCTTAATTCACTCCTACATGCATGCTTGACTCCTTCAAATTCTGTTCACACCCCCAACAAACTCGCTCTACTAATCTGGTTAAGTCTAAAAATAAAATAGTCTGTTTTTTTTTCTCTCTTTTTTTTATTTGTTTGGATTGGTTGATCAATACATTTTTCTCTCTTCTGGGAATAGAATAAAATAAAATAGGTCAAATTATAAAGTTTGATTTCGCTCAGTCACCACTTCACCTACTCAGGTACTTCCAACGGTCCAAGATCAACTTTGTGATTATTTAGCAGCTTGTTCTTTCAAAAATTTCATTCCGGTATTTTTTATTTTTTGCAACTTGTTAATTTTTCGTCGTAATTTTTTGAGATTTATCATTCTTCCCAATGAGACAAATAAAAAAAAAAATATAACAATAGAGCTTTGTTATGTAAAGAATGTACTTTTTAAACACACCGCGCCAATAACGTGGAGTCCCCTAATCTATTTTAACAATCTGAGTCGTTTATTTTATGGCTCCAAACGTGCAAATTTAATCGTACAAAAAATCAGATTGATAGAATAGTGACAAATCGTTGATTCAAATCAATTGATTAAGGGGAAGTAATGAATGACTTCGATTGTTTGTGTAAGACTTCAAAGTGGGGCCCTAGAGCAATCTATGCACACAGATATGTGTGTGTAAGACGGTTTTCCGTCCAAAAAGTGAAGCTTTGTTAACAATTGGACTCAATTGCTTGCTATCAGATAGTTGGGGGATTAAATTGATGGTTTTAATAATTTATGGACGAAGTAGGGAAAATGTGGATAGTTTAGGGGATAAAAGTAAAAAAAAAATAAAAATCTTAACAAAAATTGAAAAAAGAAATTAGTTCTAAAACAAAACTTTTACAAAATTTTCTAAAAAAATTTTTTTATTTCGAGCTCGTGATAAAATGACGTAATTTGATTGTAACCGTATAACGTTACTGATTTAGAGTGTGAGTATGCCATTCGGCCTAAAATTTTCTTTTTAGTTGTTTTTTCATAATTTTTACTAGTACTAGATTCGGATCAAATTTATTGGATTAATTTTTAGTCTTGACAAGTAGAATATTAAAAGTACAAAATTATGACCGCAAGATGCAAAAAGTTAGGAAAGATGAAAAGTGTTAGAAAAATGCAATTTTCAGTGTCTTTAATATCAGAAAAAATTTCAACTACGGGCTCTTAAAATTCATATTTTTTGGGGCTTAAATCGGCCGCAATACTTGCTTTAGTTCAGGACAGCTCGGCGGAAATATGAGAGCTAGTACAATAGACTTTCGAAAAGAACTACCATCTCTATCGCAAATTTCTTATCCACATTCATTATTTATGATATCTCAAAAAATTATTTTTCAAATGTATAATGTTATATGTATTCAATATGTATCTCGTTTAATAGTTCCCGATAAGTTCTATTAAACAAAGTTTTCAAAATTGTAAAAAACATTGTAGATAGAAAGATATAAGCGATTGAAAAATGGCATTCATGCATGTAAATTGACAAAAAATTTGGAACGGATGGAGTATTATAAATAGGGTAAAAGTCCACACTAAGACTTTCTTTTTCAGTTGAAAGAATTACTCCAATTCCCTAGTCATTGCCCATTGGGCTGTGTATCGCAAAACCCATCTTTACATTGCATCACCAAACTTTAGACTTCACCTCCAACCTCTACACAACGTATCACCAATCTTTACACTCCATCACTAATCTTTACTCCAATTCCCTAGTCATTGCCCATTGGGCTGTGTATCGCAAAACCCATCTTTACATTGCATCACCAAACTTTAGACTTCACCTCCAACCTCTACACAACGTATCACCAATCTTTACACTCCATCACTAATCTTTACGTGGCATCACCAAGAGTACATTGAATCACCAAACCTTACGCCCCGTCCTCAATCTTGGGATTGTGAGTTTGTAATTTAGACATTTTGGTGAAGTCTAAAGTTTGGTGATATAGTGAATATATTGATGATGGCTTATAGAGGTTAGTCATGAACTGTAAAATGTAGTTAATAATTAAAATTATTTGGTTCTAAAAATAGAACCAATCATTGGAGACGCAGTGCCAAAATTTGGCCAAAAGAAAAGCACTTCATGAATTATTGTTGTTTTCGTCTAAGAGAAACTAGACAGATGAGATGTCTCCGCAATTGGTACAAAAATACACAACCCTATTTTGGCTGCTTGTTCTAGAATCATATTTTGAAAGCACTTCTCAAAAACAGTTTTCTGAAAACAAAAAAAGACGCTCATATTTTCATCTTACCCATTTTCCAACAGAAATGGTTCAAGGATTCTAAAACTGGTATATTTTCTGGAAATCCCAGGAAAAAAATAATCATCAAGTAATAATTTTTGGTTCTCATTTTAGAAAATCTCTCTCTCCGAGAGACAGTGTCACAAATCCCAGTTCCCACGGTGAAGATCTCAAGTTCAACATGCAAGTATTTACCTCAACGAACAATAATGGTCTTCGGCGAACACCAGTCTTCAGCAAACATCATTGCCATGATTTTCCTATGTTATAAGCATTCTTAAGTTCACAACAGAAATTCCAGCGAACTATGCGCTGGAGCAGATTACACCATCATAAAAGCGAAAGAGAATTAAAACAGAAAAAAGCATCAACATACTTCTAAGCTCTCTGAAGAAATTAAAGGTTTATGGATCGATCATTAAGGAAACTGTTCTCGGTTAACTTTCATGAAATTGGCAAGCGCTACAGCAGGGATGCCGCTAACAAGACATGGGCCCTTTTTACCACAGCTTCTAACAAGGTAAAATCTAATAAACTAAGCTCAGAAGCTAAAAGCACGAACACGAATACCGCAAATGACTCCAGAATGGCTTCACAGGCCTCTAGGAGATACCTTCTGAGCAATTGACTTGATCTGTTCTATTCTTTCATCGACTAGTTGCTTCAGCTGCTGCTCCTGATTAACTTGATCTTCATCCATCTCGATGCTGCTACTAGCTTCAACATTCTTGGACTTGAACATGACAAATGCCATTTCCTCATCATAATCTGTTGGAAACTCAGCCAACCGCTTCCCTGCAGCCCCCGAGTCTTTCCCTATGACATCAGCCCTAATACGATCAGAAATGATGGTCCTGTAATTCTCCATGTACTTGTCCACAGACTCAAGCCCAAGATAGATGAGCACCTCCCAACACTGTAAAAACTGTTTCTTGTTAATTTTCAAAACTTTCCTGACATCTTCAATAGCACTCTGAGGTGGTCCAAAATGACAAGCTTGGGTTTTCTTTGAGAGATTTTCTTGCTTCAGACGCAAAATTGATGAATCAAGTGCTTCCTGGATTGGTGTAAAGACAAGCAGGCGTTGCACATCGATACATGTTCGCACATATTGTAAAGTGTCCAATGGCTCTTCCACTGTCAAGTCGTGAACATCTTCGCTAATCGCAAGATTGTTAAGCGCCTCTAGAAGGCAATGGCCATAACCTTTTTGCTGGTATGGAGGCAATACAAGTATCTGCATCAACAGAAACATCATCAGCTGCTGGAAACAAGCAGGTACCGCATCAAGGCCCTTTTGTTTGACCAGGACTAATAGTGAAGGGATGCATAATCCTGTAAGACAAGTAAATGAAGTAATCCCGTAGGTAAGGGATTAGTAATACCAAATCCATGGTCTGTATATCCGTATTTTGAGGGATGTAATATCTGATGGGGAATATAACCCCGGTAGCAAAAGTTCAAACCATATATACGATGACAATTAATTTATTGTGTAATCCAACACTAATCTGGTCAGACAAACAAGCCTTTAATGTATACTAGAAGCCAGGGCACACGCGATGCGTGTGCATGTCGAACTTTGACAAAACAATATGCACAGATGTTTCCGGCTTTTTGTTATGATCAAACAAAAAGCCGGAAGAATTTGTCTATATTTTTTTTTTTTGTCAAAGTTTGACATGCACACACATTGCTCGTGCTCCGGCCTCTAGTAGAGATGAAGAGAACATCGGTGGAAAGTTATGATGCCAAAGTGGAATATATTTGGAACTGCAGCAGTTATTATAGGTTTAGATGTGGGTTGGTTCATGGAAGAATTGCACCATAGTGGTTGCAAACCCACTAAATCATTGCCAGCAATCTTTGTATTTGAATCTGGTGATAGAGGAGAACGGGGTCATGAACGGTTTTCACATGGAGTGGTTTCTTCACTAAAAAAGTGGAGCAGTTTTTTTTTTTTTTTTTTTTTCCACAGAGCAAGCATTTTTCTTTTCTATTTTCTTTCTTTGCCCCTCCAGTTATTTTTTGAGGGATAGTAACGGAAAAAATTTTGTGCCTCAAAATCTGATCCACACCAGGCTGCTCCCCCGTTAAGTATTACACAGAAATAGAAAATGGAAAGATCAACACCAATCTTAAAAGACTCAAGCCAACTTCTCTTTTATTCAGTCTAACAAGGTATCAATGCAAAAGAGAGCAAACCTGACCAAGCCGCAAACGCAAACTGTCAGGGTAATGGTAGAAACGATAAATTGCAGCAAAACCAAGCAATCTAAGTTGGTTGTCCCCCTGCTCAGTTTTCTTCTGAGCTATGAGAAGTATCTCCCATCCTGGATCAGTAATATCAATAGGATTGCTACCTGATACCATGATATAACTGGTTAAAAACTGCACCTTAGTTTTATTGCAAGGTATGGGATAGTACCAAATCAATTAGTCCGAAGCACGTGAAGAATTACCATCTATTAGGAGGAGCACCAGAGGAATCAATCGACTATAGAGGTGCCCAACAGGCATGGTACCCACAACCCGAATAACCTGGCCAAATGGAAAGGAAAGGAAACAGGATCTAGTCCATCAAAATACACACCACGCAGAGTCCTATGAAAAAGCAAGACGGGCAAGCACCACATTCATTAACAAAGAATATAGTGAAGGGACTAAAGAACACCTCAACATCAGACTCTGTTTTTAATTGCTCAGTAGAATCACTGTTGTGTCCATTCGGGGCCTTCAACTGCAATGTCTCCCCTTTCGAGACAATAGATCTGTCAAAAGGAAAAGAAAACCATGCAAAATTTTAACAATAAGACAAACAACGAAACAACACGAATTAAGAAGAATGAACAAGAAAGCAGCAACAAATGCTAAGGTAAGCTATTGATGACACATACTGAACATAATCAGAATCTGTCGAAAATGTCTGAAGGAAATCATCCTTTTTCTCGACAAGATTATCAGCAAAGATATTCTGGAAGGAATTAGATAATAATCAGCACTCAGCCCATCAAAGGAATTGTAAACAAAGATGATAGACTCAAATCGGTAATCCATTATTACCTGTAGAGCAGGTTTCAAATCTGTGATACCTTTCCCGCCCTTATAACAGTCACAAGACAAAAAACATTAGCAAGCCATCCAAAGACAAAGCTAGAATGACACAAAATGTCATGAATGAAATGATCAAAATACACACATCCACCATCTACATATTTTCCAGGTTAAAGACTAGTGTAGATACTTACATCGGATGAGCTCTGAAATGTAATATCAGCATATGCACGAAATGAAATGCTACTGAGCCAGACTGTTATCTGCATGTGTTGCAAGGAAGATAATTTAGAAAAATTGAAAACTTCTGAGCCGATAATGAAAGAATAAAATAAAACCAAAAAAATAGAAGGCATATCAAACATTAAAGGTTCCACAGCTCCATGTATAGCAAGAACAGATACAGCGGGAAAATTTAACCAACAGGAATTTTCATCTTAGAGCTTGTGCACAATGATCTGGGTTTTGAATGAGAAAGTGTGTTATTATTTATTTCCAAACTAATACAAACGGTATGTGCATTACCTTCAACCCTTGGTAACCGTAAATTTTTCCATCTTCTTCAAAAAAGTTGTTCAAGTCAACTGGTTGGATACAATAACTGTCTGGAGCATCCACCTCTTCTTTGCTTGAAACTAATACAGAAACCGAATAGAAAAAGGGAAAAATTAGACTCCCATATCACAAGAAAAATATAAGCAAGATGAGATTCACGTGAACGATAAAGAAGGAAACCAAAAAGAAAAATGTTGCAACAGTGCTCATCTAGCCGGACAGCTGATCATCAGTGCTACACAACTTAGCATTTGGTAATCAAGATTCAAGACTCAGTGGAAACCGTATAACCAAATTACTTATTTCACCAATCACAAAATCAAGAGGCCCAGGTTCAATTCATAAGTGGACATTACAGTTTGATTATGTAATTAAGTAAAACTATATCCATAGGAGCCAATCAACCAAGTAATCATCGTTGCAGGTGACTGTAAACCCATGGATTAGCAAAGCTGAGGTGAGGGTTCAAACTATTAACACAGTAGAGCCTATCCTTTTCAACCTCCACCTCTGCATCCCTAACCTACATCAAAGTCACACTTACGGTCATGGGCCCAAATTCGGCAAATACCATCGCAAACCAAGTTGTAGAAGACAATAATATTTCCTTTAACCATGATAGTCTTACAAAAAAAAAAAAGGTTCCCCAAATGAGAACTTTCATATATGATTTGTGCCGTTACAAAATGCCAAACACTGGTCTGAGTTGCTTCTTAGGAAGAGGAAACAGCTTTCGGCTGTTGTAGCTCGAGCCTCATTGAAATATCTTGCCTTTCAGTAATAAAGCTAACCACACACTGGCCCCAAATAAAACAAATGGCCATTTTAGGTCAAAACGTAAATGGGTTCTTCCAAGTCGAGTTAAATTCAATACAACCACCACAAATTATACAATAACCACACTTCATGAGCATAAACCTCTTACCCAGATAAATCTTGATGCACTCATTGGCTTCGATTCCAGGATCTGCACCAAAAACGTCCAACGCAAGAAAATTGAGCGAGAGATTCACAAATGAAAGTAATGACTGGAAAAAGATAGGCGAAACCCTAAAAAACGGGTTGACTCACCGGTTTTGGAGAATCCAACACGGCGTCGTTTCTTGGGCTCAGTGGCGGAGGAGGAAGAGGACTGGTTCTTTGTCCCCATTTTCGGCGGTTAGGGTTTCGACGTAGCGGGAAATTGAGAGGGGAGAGAGAGAGAGAAGCGGGAAATGCACAAGTGTATAGAGCGAGAGTGAATGTATACGAGGAAATACTATTTTCAATAGAGACTATAATGAAATATGTAAATTACAAAGGTTAGGACAACGTGGGCGTTTGGTCTAGTGGTATGATTCTCGCTTTGGGTGCGAGAGGTCCCGAGTTCGATTCTCGGAACGCCCCAGCATTCCTCGATCATTTTTGCCATCGATCTTTGTCATGTCTACTTGTGTCATTTTTTGCCATCAATCGTTGTCAATTCTATTTGTTTCTTTCTGTTTTTTTGGTTCATCGAAAAACAGTCACGTCTACTTCTACTTCTACTGTCTGCTACACTACACTACACTACGTATTTTATAATAAAAGCCGGAGTTGCAAAGTTGCTCATGGTCACATTCCTCCAATAGCCAAATTTACACATGTGACATTTAACATTTTTTTGAATTCCAATCATACCCAAGTCCAAACAATCTCCAACGGCCTCAGCCACCGTTTTCCCTCGTGAAGACTTACTATGTCTAGCCTAATATCGTCAGATTAAATTTCATTAGTTGATGTAATATCGTCAATTTGCTGCATTCTGTACCAAAGAACCATTATGCCCCCTTTCATCAAATAATGGTTATTACAAAAATATCGATGATGGAAGCTAGTGAGGTTGATTGTGAAGGGGACTAAAATTACCAACATATAAGTCTGTTGTTATTGGAGCGCAATGTTAGAAAAGAGATGCAACATGGAGAAGATGCAACGAAAATTGGTGATGGAGGAAGTTGAAGAACTTAGAGTATTAACCAAGTAATATATACGAGCAAAAAGGAATATGACAAACATGATAGAGGTTACTGATGCTTATTGAGTGAACCTTATCAATCAAGAAGAATAGTTATATATTCTAACAAAGGACCATTATGCCCCTTTTTCGTCGAACAAAATGGGTCATGTTGGACCCCCTCATTAGAACAAATTAGCATAGTATTACTAAGACATGTTGAATTCAGATACATACAATTATTCAACTTTTGGGGGACCCAAACCATTGACCATAAAATACATATCACATTTTTTGTAACACTATTTAAAGATATCAATGATGGAAGCACGTGAGGTTGATAGTGAAAAGGGACTAAAATTGCCAACATACAAGTCTGTTGTTATAGACTTAGAGTATTAACAAAGCATATAAACAAGCAAAAGGGAATACGAAAAACAGGTTACTAATGCTCATTTAGTAAATTGACCTTATTAATTAAGAAGAATAGTTATATGTTTTAACAAAATTAAATATTTATGATTTACATTGAAATAAAAGATATGCAGATCAACAAGAGAAATAAAAAATATATAAAACATATTGACCAAAGTTGGAAAAAAATTCATATAAAATGACGAAAAATACCCAAAAAGTCGGTCTATCGAGACCAAAATTGAGGTAAATATTTGACCCGAATTTGACAAAGATTATAAAAATATTGACCGTGTTGTGCCGAGTAAAAAATAAATATTTGATAACAAGGAATTAAACCTTATTCCAAAGAATAGCGGTTAAGGCCGAGGTCAATCCGTAGGGACAAATTAGCTAAATTACTCTAGTTTCGATTAATTCGTAAATTAATTCTAAGAGAACAATTGATTGAAATTTGATTGTTGTGAAGATTATTAAACTAAAGAGAGCAACAATTAAAAGAGTGAAACTATTTGGGAAGGATCTAGAGTTTAGAATCCACCCCAACCACATAACCGTGTGTTGTAAGACTGGATTAATATTCAAATCTCAAAGGATTATCACTAGGGCATGCAAACCCTTTCGATAATCATCAATAGAATCTAGAGATTGTTAACAGAATAAAAGGCATGGACTATCCTATACCACGGACCGTCTTACTAGTGCAGGCCTGCCACCTAACGGCACGATCCGTCTTACATGCATAATTCATCTCAGAACTCCAACCACATTAGTGAAAACAATTATATGAATGGTATTTGAAAATGCGTATACAAATACTCAATAGATTGAAAGATGTAAAACAATTCTATTGAATTCCATGAAATTTAGTTTTGAACATATAATCTGATTCGAATGAAAATCCTAATCTATCTATACATAAACACGATTACTTGGAGCAAAGCTTCATCCTCCCCTAGATTGTGGTTTAGCCGGACATCGTCAACTGCCAAAAAGAATAAGTGCAATTTCAAACCTTTTAAAAAGAATTTCTTTATATAATTTTTTTATTTTTTTAATACCAAATTAAAGTGCTCATTGAGTACTTTAATTTGGTGGGAAAAAAACCGTTCTACGGAAGTACATATTTTAACATCCATAAAAATGCACGTTTTCCAAATGTATCACTAAAAAAGGGACGGAATGAGTAATCAGTTATGCATGCTAGTCAGCCCCTTTTAGAGCAACTCCAACACATGCTCTTTTCTTTAAAATGAAGAGTGGAAGTGACATATTAAGGGGAGATTTTGTAATTTATGCCTTCTTTTCTTCAAAAAGTTGTATTGTTTCGAGGGACCCATCCACCTTTTTGTCCCTCAAAAAATTACCCTATTTTTCCAACCGCCCTCTTTTACTCTCAATTTTACTTGGGGGATGTTCCGATAACTATTAGGGTGTTTTTAGAACAAATTGACTTTTCACAATTTTTTATGTTTTGTACTGTGAGAGAATGACTTATCTTGATTTTTGGAAAACACTCGTTAGTAGAACATCCCCTTATTCTGGCCTATTACTCATGGCCCGACATCCACGTGCTCATCACTCTTTTATTAAGACTAAAACATTGCAATATCAATTCCAAACAAGCTCCACTTCCATTAATCCACGACCACGAATTTCCAAAATTCCCAATATAACTCAATTCCCATTGGCTCCATCCAATTAGGTTCTAGTCAAACCCGATTTCATGATGACCCAATCTGAAGGCTAACCACGTGATAAAAATAGGACTTCACTGGAATTACTCCAATAATAGTATTAACGGACTTAGCAACGATAAATTGGGGAGTGCTTATGTTAACATTTACGCGCTTATCAAATATAACCAAAAAGACCATTCGAAAAGTAATAAAAAAAAATTAGGCCAAACTCACCCTAAGTTTAGGGTTATATTTATAGAAACAGAACCAATAAATATCTTACAAAAAGAACCTTGATTAATCATTTCCAATTCCAGATTAGCAGTAGTTATTGGGGCTTAACTTGATTTCAACGCAGCAGCAATTCAATTAGACACCCAAAAAAGAAGAAAACAAATGATCAGATGTAACTTCCACTGTAGATGAATATCAATATCATTTGCTCTCACTGTACATTTCTATTACAAGATACTATACAACATCACACAGTTTCAACTATCTTTATTCGATTTCGACAACAGAAAATTTTCATACGCGGGTGGGGGGAATGGGTTCAAGGAAGAGGGCAGTATCAAGAACAACAAATAATTGTCCACACATCCTCCATAAGTGAATCTTATAGGAGATTACGCAAATTGGCGCTGACCTCTGACGAGAAAAATTTGACTCCCTCTAAATGCCATCAGTAACCCAGGCATCTTCCATCCCTTCTTTCCAGAACCCCCATCGCCATCGCACTCTAGCAGAATGAGCCATACACCTCGACCTGAGATTGTTGGCCGCAGTGGACTCAACTTCACGGGGAATGAGCAATGCCATTTCTGTCAACTTAGCGCATCTCTCCAACACAAATAAAATGAGTGACAGTGTACTTTCAACGTCTTTAACAGACAAATGAGCAGTAATTTCTTTTGTCCCAACAATACTAACTCCTGAACCTCCTGAATGAAAGCAAGTGCTCGTTTCCAACCAAGACCCAGGGCCCAGAGTAAGAGATTGCGCGTTTGGAAATGCATCAAGCAGTCGCTCAAGGTTAAAATCTGCCATTTCAGCTGATTGAGCCCATTTTGATGAATCAACAGTCAGACTCTTGATTGATCTGCCATAACGAAATTGGCCAAATAGGGTGTACAGACATGGAGACTCGACATAAAGGGTTTTCAAATCACGAAAATCCTTGACTACCAAGTTGCTTGCTTTCTCAATGGAAAGATGGAAATCAGATAACACTGGAGCATCGATAACAAGTGACCTCGGCTTCACGCACTCAAGTTTGAGTTTGATAAGGTTGGGTGCAAGTATAGTCAGAGAAAGGGGAGCATTGGACGCCGCCCATTGACATTCCCTAAGGTGCAAGAGATGGATTTTGGGTTCCTTAATTCCTCCAACCCCTATTAAATTGAGAATCTGTAGAGATGGGAAGCAACTGTTTACCTTGCTCAGGTCTTCATCATCTAGTCTTATGAATTCAAGAGTCAAGCTAGTGAGCATGGGCATTGCATTCAAGCCATCAGCTGACAGCCAAGCATTCTTCAGCTCTAATTTATGCAGACTATGGCCTGCATATAGAAGAGGACAAAAAAGTCACAATGCAGAGTGTTGTAATGCTGAATTTAGAGCACAACTAACAAGTTTGTGATTTTACATGAGGGAAATACAGAAGAAGTTTCAGTTCTGCTATCATTTCTCTGTCTTTTACTTCTTTTCCCTCTTTTATTTTCTCATAAGTGGTTATCATTCAATGAAAGAATGTATGCATAAACGTATACCATAAATGACAATATCCTCTAAAAGCTAGGGGTGACACTATTGACATTACAAGCCAATAATGGGCACCCCACTAGTGGGCTGTGGAATTTGTTTCCTAGGATTAGTTGAGGTGTGCGCATGCTGGCCCGAACACCTCGTTGTCACCGCTGGCCTGAACACCTCACAAAAATATATTACCAGCCAAAAAGGTTGACCACATTAATAAGTCTGCAATTCTCATCTGTACAACAGTTTTGTTTTTAAAGGCTTGCCCTTGACATATTCCAGCATTTTCTAAGGAAGGCGGTAGAGCACAATATGGTACAATTTTCTTCTCACTTCCCTTCCCTCTGCATTTCCCCATTACCAAGTCATAGTTTCAGAAAGAATCCCATGGTAGTCAGATCAAAATGACCTCAAAATTTCTTGTTAATAAATCGTTTCCAAAATTAAAGGAAAATTAACAAGCAAAAATCACAATCATCTCTTATCCGGAATTCCAAGAAAGCACCAATTCTGAATAAATATTGAATCTGTATTAAGTTCACAAAAAGAATGGCTACCACAAATTGAATCAAAAGCATCAAATACTGCATCATTGCGTATACTAACCACGAATTACACAGCTATGAAATCCAACTAACTGAAATGCATGAAATCTATGTGCAAGTTCCAGATAGATTACTGTCCAACCAAATCGGATGAATACTACTTTCAAGCGAGAAATTCGTCTTCTTCCCCCTCCAGATAGCGTAAAGGAAAGTCAATGCGATCAACTGATTCTAGGCTAAATCAACAATTAGCATGGAAAAATAACAAAATTTCTCACATTCTGCAGCCCGTGCTAAAACACAGACTCCTTTTTCGTAAATAAATAATTCAATTTCATCAAAGCACCACTCTTACAATTATAATTTGACATTCATCATCTTCTTAGTCTTCCATAATGTATAAACAACAATCAACTTCTCTCAACCAAATTCTAGGGCTAAAACCAATATTCCACATGAACAGCACTTATATATTCTGCAATTCCAAAAAAACATAACGCACAATTCAAGTTTTGCTTCAGCTAATGCCCAAATTTCAAAATCCTTTTTCCCACATTAACCAGTTTGATTCCATTAAATCACCACTCCTTCATTCAACAACTCAATTACTGCTTTATCTATCATCTCTTACTATTACAAAAGGGAGAATCTTTTTGGTGTGAACATCAGTTTTTTATATTTTGGAGCATATTCGTTAGTTCCTTAATTTTCCTCCATGCATCCATTTGTACAACTTTTTCCAGGTGATTCTTTTCAACTTTTTGACTTGCATTCCACCGTAAAAAATAACACATATTCAATAACAAATTAAACATAAAAGGTAAATGCATCGGGTTTTTGAAAAAGTTGTTGCTCTTTTCAACATATGAACAATGCTTTATCTAACAGTACTCCTTGCTTCTGGAGAAAGAGAGAGAGTGAGAGTACTTGGCGTCTTTGGCGGTGGAGTCCTCGGGTCCACCAAACTGGAGCAAAAGAGATAAGTAATGTGAAGAGACACCGGTATTGTACGTCGTAGATGGAGGACTGACGGTGGAGGAACGGCCATGATGGCAGAGCAAAAAGAAGTTTCATTCTCCAATTCGCTCTATTGTGTATAGAATAATGATAACAACTATCCTACACTATTTATACACACCTCCACTCTCATCAAACCCTGATTATCATCCACTAACTATGCTTAACCTACACTCACCAAAGAGAGTAATCTATCATGACACCTTGACATCCTTTACATTTTGTCCATTTGTGTTGTCCAAAACTACGCTTTATAGAGGTGGACCATGGAAAGGGAAATTGGGCCTTGGATCACCTGTTCCGATCCCACTCACAGTACCCCTTCCCATAACAGGACACCGACCCCACCCTTTGTACCATTCCCCACAACAGGACACATGCCCAGAGTCTCCAACTATATCGATGGTCAGTTTATTTTAAATCATACAAGTCGTCTCTCTTGAAAATTATTTGTATATGCAAAATCAAATTTACTTTTCAAGAGAAATTGACGTCGTGTATGATTTTCAAACTAAAACGGCTCTTAATATGGATGGAGATTATAGATAGGTGTCCTATTATGGGAAAGGGTACAATGGGTAGGGTGGGAACAGGTGATCTGAGGCTCAATTTCTCTTTCCATGGTCCGCATCTATAAAGTGTAATTTTGGACAACAGAAATAGACAAAATGTGAAGGATATCAGAAGGTGTCACAACAGATATTCCAATAAATTCTTTACCTAATTTTGTTACATAGTTGTCTTTCGTGAGTCTAGGACCCTAGGTTAAACACAGTTTTCGTATGATAATCACAGTGAAGCGTGTATATATAGTTTAGGATTGTCAGTTATCATTCCTTTATACAATAAAACTTCTTTTTGCTTTGCCGTCATGGCCATTCCTCCATCTATGATGTACAATACCAATGCCTCAGGTCCACATTGCTTATCTATCGCGCTTCGGTTCGAATCCGGTGGACCCGATGACTCCTTCGTTGAAAATGCCAGGTACTCTCTCTCTCTTTTCAGAAGCAATGAGCACTGCTAGATAGAGCAAAAACACTGTCTGCTCTGCTTGTATTGCTTTTAGTTCTTCGCCTAAATTTGTACATATGTTGAAAAGAGCAAAAAGCTTTTCGAACACCTAATGCATTTTTTATTTTTGATACTTTTTCCGGGTTTTTTAAATATGTTATGAAAAATGTTTTGGTTTCGATAGTGGAACGGAAGTCAAATCTTTTGCAAGAATCACCAAAAAAAGGGCTCACAAATGGAGGAAACTTGAGGTCCTAAATAGAGCCTCCACTAAGGACGGGTCACGGGTTAAATAGTAGATTAGGAGTAGTTGGTGCAACAAGTTAAATCTATAGCTATCATTTTGACATTTTTAGCATGCATTGCATAGGTTAGTACATTAATTAAATCTAGCAAGCGATAAAATATAGGCCATTTTTTTTGGCCAACATTCTAGCCATTCGAGAATGGGCATTTTAACTAACAAACCTTTTAACTAGCCCATAACACTTCACATGAGTTCATTACCTAACTCATAGACTGACTAAGTGAAATTAACTCTAAATTTAGTTATATGGACACTTCAACATGTAAAACCTTATCATCCCATTGTGGATGCTCTAAGCTCCAAATAACCTAATCTGATTCCATTTAAGCACTACTCCTACAATTTGCCAATTCCACCAAAGCAAACCAAATACATTAAAAAAAGACAAACTTCTTATAGAGAGAGCCATGTATTAACTCACAGCACGAAGAAATCAAAGACAGAACCTCCGACCGTCTCCAGCAAGACTGAATCCAGAAATCCGATATCTCAATCGACCTCAACCGTGCACACACACTCGGCAACCACTCCCCCAAAAACCCGACGTCGCACAAGTACAAATCGTCCGACTCGTCCTCCACATCGTCGAACGGCAGCCCCCCCAGCGGCTTCTCGACGCCGATCGAGACGGAGTCCACGTGGCTCGATTTGGAGACGACGAGGTTCGTGACGATTTCCTTGAAGGGAGTGACGAGGGGTTGGGTGGAGGGCAGTCGGGATTTGGTGTAGCGGTCGAAGGAGCAGAGGAGGTTGATTGATCGGACCTCGGCGGAGATGGCGGAGAGGGCTTTGGAGGCGAGGCGGCAGCGGGCGAGGTCGACGGAGGAGTTGAGGCGGGTTAGGATTTCGAGGAGGAGAGGTGGGGGGAGGTCGTCCATGAGAGAGAGAGAGAGAGTGAAGATACTTGGGATGGAATTGGAGGTTCGTACTCCTATATAGGTAGTAGAATCTTGCGATAACTTTTACTGAAAGACAGTCGCCGTGTGGGTTGCTTGTGCAATTCTGGGGATAATGTTGTCAAAATTTTGACTTTCTTTTTATTTATTGGCGAAAAGATTTTTTATTTTCTTTATTTTATCCTATTTGCTGACTTACAATTTATTTTTAGATTGAGTGATTTATCAGTTCAATTTTTTTTGAGTGATTTATTGAGAAAAGAAAGAATTTGACTCTCTCACAAAATCTCTGTTTTTTTTTTTTTTTTTCCGTGAGAAAGGGTGAGAAACCAATTAAGCCCTGAAATTATAAACATTTCTCAACTATTTATCTGAATAAGTGGTGAGAATCTCATTTTTATTCTTTCCTTTTCTCACCAAACCTGTCAATCAAAATCAGTGGTTAAAGAAAGTTCATGGGTATTTTTAGTAGGGGTGAAACAAAAAAAGAAAAAACTGACTGAACTAGTAATTTTTTTTCCACATTTTTTTGTTGTTCGGTTCAGTTCAATAACTTAAAAATTATAAAACCGGTCTAGTTCCTAGTGCACAGCCGTGTGCACCCCTCGGCCGTTAAATCTTGTTTTGGACGGCTCGGATGCGTTCAACAATTTTTCTTTAATTTTGATTTTTTTTGCCGGTAAAAAAACAAAACACATCTGAGCCGACCAAAACAAGATCCAGGCCCGAGGGGTGCACGGCACAACTGTGCATAGCATGTAAAACAAGAAACTTTCTCAATTTATTAAAAATAGCAAACTAACTCCATAAATCACAATATTTTACACGATCTAGGCCTAGATACACTAGACCTTGGACCCCAAGCTTCCATGAAACATGCTTCCATGTTTTGAGGAAGAATATTCCCCCTACTTTTAGCCCACTAAGGCTACTCCCATAGCTACATCTTCCATGTACATGCATATTGTGTGTATAAGCCCCTAAAAACACCCCATAACAAAAATGATCATGCAAAAACCTACACAACAAGAGGCATATTAATTTTCCCCACTACTACTTCCCACGTTGGTTCCCATCTATTTCCCCATATTTGCTTAACTTGCAAGCATAGAACCCTAGAACCTAGCCTAAAACCTAGAGTACAAGTGGTGTACTTCCCATGTGCTAATTCAAAGCACACATTTAACACCTCACATGGGCATGGTTCGGCCATGAGAGGGGAGAGACTACCGAAAATTTCAAAGAGGGAGAGAGGAGGTCCCATTTTGGCTATAAATAGACTACCCTTTGTTCTTTTGGACCACTTTATGCTTTCCTTATTTGTATGTCTCTATATTCCCAACCAACCAACCACTTTAACCACCACCGAGTCAACCTTATTAGGCCCTAATTAACTTCTTAGTAAGAAAGTTAGGAAGATTAAGGAGCCTCCACACCAAAGGATAGCTAATCGGCTTCCGGTTTACACCCGAAAATCAAGGTAGTTTACTAAACTAACCTTCTATTTAGTTATTTCTAGTTTCATTAAGATGTTCTAATTCATTTTCCAAGCATAGAATTGAAGCTTGATTGGGTTAATTTGTGCATACATTAAGCTATTAAGCATGTTACTTAGTGTTTAAGGAAGAGGATTTCATGTTGAAAGATTAACAAGAATGTTAATTAGGTTCTAAATAGAATGGTTCTTCATGAAATTAGAAGTGGGATTAGTAAGATTAAAGTGATTAGAAGTTGATTAGAAGGGATTAGAAGATGTATATTTTTCTAGACAAGATTCTAGCATTATTTTGTTGATATTTCTTGGAAGAACTAGTTAATCTTGGTTGATTAAATCATTGGTTGATGATTAAGATGACTTTTCTTAAATAAGTAGATTTACTTTATTTATTGAGAGACTTATTTCTACTAGAAAGTAATTACTATTGTTTTTATGAAATTAATGTATGAAGTTTTTACTAAATAAATATGAGGGAGAGTTTCTTTTAATAAATGTTTCCTAGAAATATTTTAATTAAGTAATTAGTGTGTATATTTTATGGTTATGATGAAAAGAAGAAGAGCAATTAGAGTTGATTTAATTTTCTAGAAAGAAAGTTGTGATTTTTCTAGATATGGAAAAATATGTTTTATTAAAGTTATTAAAAAGAAAGTTTTCTAGAAAGAAAAAGGGTGTATTTTTGGAGAGATAAAAATGTATTATTTTCTAGAAAGCTCATAACTAGATGAGTTAAATTTTGGCAAGAAAATTTCTACAAAAGAAGTTTTTGTGTAAATTATTATTTTAGAGAGAGCAAGTTGATTAATTTTATTTCTTTTAGAATGAATAAAATAGTATTGAAAAGAAAGGAGAGAAGTTGAATTTTTTATGAGAAATAGAACTTAGAGAGATTGAAAAAAAAATATAAAAAAAAATTATTATTTTGGAGAGAGTTGATGCAATTAAAGTACATGATTTATTGTGAGAAAACTGTTGAAGGAAATATTATTATTGGAAAGAGTTAGTGCATTGAAATGTGATTTTATGTGGGAATTATTTATTTGAAAAAAGTAAAATTATAGAAGGAAAAATTTATGGAATATTGCATGGGCATGATTTTGAGCATGTGACACTGAGCACGTACACAGTACGTTACGACACCGGACGTGGAAAAAAAATTGGATAGTTGTTGATGAGAAAATAGAGATGAGAAAGAAAATGAGTTTTGAAAATGGAAATGAAATTTTTGGAAAATGAAATGAAATGTGATGAGATGAATTTGTTGCCACCTCAAGTTCGCGGAGAGAACTTGGAGGAATGGTTATGATGCGGTAGTGCAGCGAGAGCGCCACTTCCAGTTCGCGGAGAGAACTTGGATGTTTGGGCTAAGCGTGCACAACACACGGTGAACGGACCTTGCAAATAGGCTGTTAAGTTCGGTGATTCAAGGCGGCCGGGACTGTGTCGTGTGAGTCGCGGGGTGAACGGACCGTGCAAACAGGCTGTTAAGTTCGGTGATGCACGACGGTCGGGGCCTCGAGCGGAAAGGTTGGTACCGTCAGCTGAAAGGAGGCGTACACGGACCAATAACTTTCGAGTGATGGGAGATATATGAAATTTGAAGAAGAATGCTGAAAGAGGCACTGATACGAGAAACCTATTTTTGGGAAATATTGATGATAAATGAGATATGATTTGAGAATTGATTAAGAAACTATTTTGAGGAAATGACACGAGACACTGAAATGAGATACGGTTTTCTGCGCATGTTTACTCTGATCCGCATAGACACGCATGACGAAGTGCATGAATTACTGTTCACAAGTATCATATCCTGTTTAAGAGCTTATTGTTCTAGAATTGCTACTTAGAAGTTTAGCATAGTGAACTACTGGGCCTTGCTCATGGTGTTGCACTTGTGTAACCTTGGCATAATACCATGATGTTGCTTGTGCGACTCGGATGTATTATGTCAGATTATCTAGATGGATAGGACCAATACCGTGGAGACCAGTCCTATGGAGCAGGCAGTGCTGCCGGAGTGGGGAATGACCCGACACAGGGATAGACGAAGACCTAGAACCACCTCAGTTATTATTTATAGAGTGTTTGAGGACATTATTATTCGTATTGAAGTTTAAGGATTTAACTTATTCATGGTTTGTAATAATAATTAACGTGCCCAAATTTTGGGGGCGTTACAATAAATGCATGATCAAAATATATTTTTCTCCTATTTGAGTTGGGTTTTTTTTTTCTTTTGCTGATCATGTATTTATCGGCATTCTATAAATATGAATTTTGCTATTCTAATTATTTTCGACATGCTCTATCAAGTGACCGTTTCTGATTGTCAAAATACTTGAGCCCATATGCTAACGTGGCAAATTGGTTGTAAGTTTGGTTTTAAAAAAGAGTGTGACTAGTTCCCCTTATTTATTGGTTGAACTAAGAATGTAGGATTGTCGTGGGGTGTGGAGGGATCAAATTTCTGATTAGTTTGAAAACGCAATTCCTACTTGAATATGTTATCAGAAATCACGTTGTCATTCAATCAAAATCCTACCTACGTTGATGCCATACAAGGGAAAATGGTGAAGACTTTTTACAAGAAAACAATTTACACCGAAACAAACAAAGCTTTAGGCTTGATCTCAAATCATGAAGCCATGGCTTGATGGGCCAATAATCCTGCTTGGTCTATGTTTAGTTACAAATTCTTGTGCTACCACACCTCATGTCAGTCTGATAATGTATTGTCCATCTTTGATTTTATGTTGTCTAAGAAGTGATTACTAGGAACGGAGCAAGGAATTGAACCTGAGGGTGGCACTCAAAAACACCACAAATTTAATACGGAAAAAATACATTTAAACCCATACAAATATCCAAAGGTTGACTTGGTGGTCAAGGGTTATACTGATAAATTTTGGTCATTTCTAAAATTGTAGTTTTGAGGCCATTCAAGGAACTTTTGCTCCGGGCTTTAATTTGCACCCCATCTAATGGACGGTGAAATTATTTCTTAGAATTTTATGGTGCACATAATCTTTGGCTCAGTTACAATAATAATGCTAGCATCAATGACAGTTGACCCATTCTACTTTTTTAATCAGTATCAGAATTCTTACAATGCATGGTACTTCCTCCGTCTCAATTTAATAGTCACTCGTTCTATTATAATCGGATAAAAAATTACTTATAACTTGAAATCGGTCATGAATTTCATATTCAATATGGATCTTGTTTGATAGATCTCAATTAATTCTATAAGATAATATTTTCAAAATCACGTAAAACAATGTAAATTACGGGATATAATCAATTGAAAAGTGGCACGAACTCCCAAAAGGGACTATTAAATTGGGACGGAGGGAGTACCATAATTCGCATGCTTATAGTCCTTTCACCATCATGCAAAAAAACCAAAACTAATTGGTGCCACAGTGTTTGTTTAAAGGCAAAAGCTACATATGCCCAATAGGTGGTCTTTAGTGTTATACATATTGCCCAATAGGTGGTCTGTAGTGTTATAAAGACGCCTGGTCTTTGTACGAAATATTGTTGGTGCAACTTTACCAGGTAGCAAAGGACACAATGTAGAGGTATATACGGTAATGACAATGGTGCCTTCCAATCCTTTATCAAATATCCATCAAATATACTGAGGCACATTCCTCTTATTTTTTGTTGATTTTAATCTTTTCCATTTCCCAATGTAAAATTCACTCTTGAAAAGAAAAAGTTTCAGGGTGAGTTTCCCAAATGATTTTATCAAGATAAAATCTAAATCAAGAGTAGATTTGATATTTTGTCAAATTTTGATAAAAACTTTTGAGAAACTAGGCCTAAGACTATAAACCTCTGTACCTTTGGTCCCCCTTTTATCTTGGCAGATATGTTGTCTCTTTTTTACTTAATTATGACGATTTTATGTGACTACCGGCTCTTGTTTTGCAAGCACCAGCTCAAAAGGATTTTTGATCGAATCTAGTGCCTATAGTGAGCATTCTCATTACAGGTGTGTAGTGAGTAATGAGGACTGTTGATCTTCGCAATTGATAGTTCAGATTCGCTAAGATTAATTCTTACCAATCAAAATATACTCTTACCAATCAAAATAATAATAATAATAATAAAAAAAACTTTTCATTGTTGCAAAAGACGGCTCAGATGCTCACAACAGGCTCCTTGGTCTATTTTTGATCAGCTAATTTTTGCCCTTATTTAAGGAGTGTTTGAGATCCCATTTTTTTTTAATACTTTTTGCCCTTATTGAATGCTCGTCATTGATTTTGTTGATTCCGACATTGTACACTTGTACACTAATGATTTGACCATTTGTACTCGCGTGCCATGTGAAGTTGAGTATGGACACGATCCCCAACCCATCGGTACCATTTGTGCTGGACACGGTCCCCAAGCCCATCGGTACCATTTGTGCACATTTTCGTTGATTCCTCTGACATTACTGTTTATCTAGTTCGCAATGAGCAGGTAAATTTACCCGTAGTAAAAGCCAAATCATAGGTTGCCATGATTGAACCCTTTTACCTGCACCGACGGGGGTGCACCGACCCCGTACCGACGGCACAACGCCGTCGTGGGTCCCAAACGGTCGGTCCGCGCCGTTCATCCTTCTCAAAATCGCATGAAATGGGGTGATTTTGGATCGAGCTCATACAGCCGTCCGATTGCCTCGATTCTTGCGTGGGCCCACTCGGAATTCGATTTTGAGAAGGATGAACGGCGCGGATCGATCGTTTGGGACCCACAACGGCGTCCATGACGCCCTCGGTACGGGGTCGATGCACCCCCATTGGTGCAGAAGGAATTACCAGTCATGATTGCAACATTACATATCCTCGTCACATGTTTTCTAGATTCCAACGTTGTACGCTAATGATTTAGCCACTTGTAGTCGGCGCGTGCCATGTGAAGTTGAGAAAGGACAGTTTATCCATTTTTTTTGGAGAAATAGGAAGAAAATTGCATTAAAACACCAACAAATACAATCAAAAAACAAAAAATACAGAAAAAACAAAAAAAAATACAGGAAAAAGAAAAAAAGAATGGAAAAGTACAGTAGATAGGAATCGCCGCCATGCATGCATCATCGGAAGTTGCCGGTCGTCGTCGCCGCCCCGCCGAAGCTGTTGGAAGCCGCTGCTTGCCGTCGATGGTGGAGATCCAAACTGGGAACCCCGGATCTGGCCCCCACGGGTCCAAAAATCAGGTGCGGTCACTCACACCGGACCGGAGAGGAACGGATCCGGCATGGGGAGTCTCCGGTCACCGTAACAGGCATTTAGAGGAGGAGAAGAGGAGGAGGACGAAGGTGGAAGGGCGGTGGAGGGGGAGAGGGAGGGGGAAGGGAGGCGGCCATGGGGGCCAAAGCCGGCAACCATGGAAGGGAGGCTTCTCCCTCTCCTCACTTTCTCTCTCTAAACTCTCTCTCGTCTGCTGTGATGAGACAGTTTATCCATTTGAGCTAACTTGCATGTTCTTCTGTTTGTTTTGTAAGTATGTAAGCTTTTTGTTATCTTAATATTTGGGACTTAATAGGCATGACCACATGATTTGACAAGTTTAATCCAAGATGTTATGGTAGACAATTTTCTTTTTCAAGTGGTTTACGTGAAATCCAGATAAGTTACCCACTTTTTTTATTATTATTATTATTATTATTATTATCGGCAAAAGAAATGAATTTATTAACCATTGAAACGAGTCTACAACGATTAAAAAGATCAAAGGTATGTTTCCATCACAATGGAGAAAAACTGGCCTCCTAACTATATTGGCACCTCATCCCCGACATTACATGCCGTGTTAGCCTCCGAGAATAGTTGGATGCTTTCTCGCGTTGTGATGTCTTTTGCCTCGGTTCCCTTAATCTTTGAAATTCGGTTCCAAAGATTAATGAATTTTCTCTTCAAAAAAAAAAAAAAAAAAAAGACTCCAATAATAGTTGGTAAGGAACCATGCTACCTATGCGATATACAAAGATCAGATGGAGAAAAACGAAGAAAAAGAAGATGAAGAAGAAAGAAACCAAAACAGGAACATAAAACCCCTGCCTAAGAACCAAAATAACAAAGCTTATTGCATTGTCTCAATGAAGCCATAACACCAAAAAAAACCCAACCCCGGAGCCTTCGACTTGACCAAAAGGATACGCCTGAAGATATGTTTGGATGCCCGTAATCTTCGGTAGAAATTTGATTATTGCGTTCAATACCCTAAGTAATTCTATACAGATGTTTGTATTAATTTAGTAACTTTATTTAGGAATCAATTACTTCCAAAAATATATTAGAGTCAAACATTTCCCTTTTTTTATGGTTAAGTTTAGTCACATCTGTTTTTACAACCGAACTTACAATTGATTTGTGACATTAGTTACATTTCTGTTGAATTAGCAACAAAAGAAAGTAGCATGTGGCGACCAACTACTATTGCTCTCTTTAAGACAAAATTATAGGCGACAGTAGCAAAAACCTTTGTTGCCAACTAGCAGTAGCAAAGCGTCACTTTGGGGACATCCGATTAAATTGGAGCAGTAGCAAAACTTTTTTGCCAACCAAACAAAACAGTAAAACAACTCACAACAATATTAGAAAAGAGAACACACACACACACAAATCTGGTCTTGTCCAGTTTATACTGGATTGGACGGTAGCATACCAAACCGAACCGATTTATTTTGGTTTGGCTAAAGCACAAACTGAGCCAAAGCGGCTACGTCTAGAAACTCCAGACCAAATTGCCGATTTGGTCCAATTTCGGTTCGGTTTACCTGTTTATTTTTTCACCCCTAAATTTACCACAATCTTAAAAGACAAAACAAAGGACAAATTTAAAGATTCAGCGAGCAAGGTGTTCATGTTTTGAAGCAGGTAGAAGTCACTGGACGCGCATACACAACGTGATTCCATCGCCTATTGAAGCATGAGAAATCATAACACGAGGATCAGCTGCTAGCATTTTGTTGAGCTTCATCGTGCTCTCCCTACTAGGTCTCAGATCCTCTAGAACCATTTCCTCTGGCATCGCTACGGTTCCATACCACAGTGTGTTGTCATATGCAATTATCCCGCCAACCTTCACTAGTTTGATCAATCTGTTGTGATAATCCATGTAACTTGGCTTGTCAGCATCAACAAAAGCGAAGTCGAAACTTCCTTCATTCTCATTCTACATCATAGATACCAAATTTGTTAAAATAAAAATTCTTTTATTAGGAGGATAAAGCATATTAGATAAACGAGAAAAATGCTACGCTTACATCTTCCAAGAGTTTATCAAGAACCGGTAGAGCCTTGGACTCAATAAAGTCGATTTTGTGCTCAACACCGGCTTTTTTAATAATTGGCAACCCTATTTCGTACATCTCCCGATTCACATCTATGGCCGTAATCTGAAAGAAAAAACTAGTTATGTTCATGTAATTATTGAAGTGGTTGATGAATTTTGAATAATTGATAGTAATCAATAGGATTCAAAAATTTTACAAACCTTGCCATCATCTGGAATTGAAAGGGCAGTGAGAAGAAGTGAGTATCCAGTGAAAACTCCAAGTTCAATGGTCTTTTTGGCATTTAGTAGCTTCAAAAGCATGGCGATTAACTGACCTCCATCAGGAGAAGTACCCATAAACGCCCTACAAGATAAAGATTCAATTATCATTCCATGGGAAAGCGACTTAAAGCGGGAACAGGGGATGGTGGCATGGTGCTCTCCCTTCGGGGAGTACGGATGCTGGGCCGATCAAGGCCGTCCGTGGTCGGTCACAGATGCCTCAAATCTGTTAGGTCATGAACAGTTCGAAACATGATTTGAGGGAAATGTGCCGGGGGTGGCTGTGCAGCCCCATGCTGGGCGGCTGATTCCGGTGCCGTGCCGACATCTTTCTGACAATCAGAGACATGCACCACGTAGAGCTCGTCGAGTACTACAAGTGTACCAAAAATTAACTTGATTGGATATCGTTAAGTGCCTCCTCGGAACACATATAAGTTGGAAAAAATCGGAACACATATGCTTGAAACATTGAACCCAATTTTTTCAAGTTATTTGTGTTTCAATGAAGCACTTGACAATATCTAATCGAGTTAATTTTTGATACACTTGTAGTACTCGACGAGCTCTACGTGGTGGACGTGTCTGGTCAGCAGCCAAAATTAGCCGCACAAACACACTGCTCACCACCTCCCCTGGTTCCTGATTTGAGCCATCCATGCTGTCCCGAAAGACTGTACCAACCCTGTACTGTCAGCTCACACTAGCTAATAAAAGAAGGTAGGTTTGTTTTTTTTCATTATTGCCCACCCCTAAATGATCCCACGATTTTCGAAGGAATTCACTTACTTTCTTAAACACTTCTAAGTAAAAATCCTTCACCTTCACTAGCTGATTGGAGTTTCGGATTCAATTTTGTAAAAAATAAAGGGACAATTCTTGTAAAAAACCATTACCATGGGTCGCTTGCAGTGGCATCTCTTATCTGCTTGAGGGGCTCTGGTTCACGAGGGTAGACACTAGTCTCCAATACATACTGCCACATAAAATTAGTGCATAATAAGCAATTTAAATGTTTTTGTGAAAAAAAAGAAAAAAAGAATTGAAGGTGAGAAAAAGGATGGAAAAATGGGTACCTGATGCAACTCCTCAGTCAGCAATATTCCCTTCCTTGGAGTCACTTCCTTCAATGTTAGGTGTTCCATAGCTTTCCAACTATTTCCAGAAATTGATGGACCATTATTTTCATATCCAAGTGAAGGAATTAGGCCATTTCATGTTTGAGATTTGCAATTAAGGGTAACTTTACAAGAGCCTGACTATGGGTACCGATGATGGTGCACATATCGGTCCGTAGAGTACAAATGAGCCGAATCGTTCATTAATATTAAAATAATTTTTAAAATTTTTTAAGTGGTCTCATAAAATATTAGCTCGATTGAATAACTAGAAATTCATAACTATAAGCTCTTGATCCAATGTTTCAAATTTTTTTGTTCAGAATGAAATTCTACACTACTCAATTGGCATCAATCAATTAAGCTCTAAAACTCTATTTTATAGAGAGACTGGTTGCTACATATAAAGGGAAGACTTGGTAATTTACTACCTTATTTATTTAATTTTGCATACTTTTTGGATGGACTTTGAAAGTTGCCAGTATGTCTCCCACGTGCATGTGGAAGATGGAAAATTGAAAAAGGAAAAGGAGAGTCAAAAGAAGAAAAGGTGCAAAGGAGATGTTCTGGATAGACACGTGTGGAAAGAAAGAAGGCAGGCGTAATAGTAATGGGAAGTGTACCCAATTGGCAGCCTATATGTTCATGATTTCGGTGGAATTGTCAATGGCTTTGGGATGTCATTTTTCAAGTTTCAAAGAACATTTAGGGCAGTTGATCTCGGTATTTCTGAGTCTTTTGGGTACCCCTTGTAGTGTAGTGCCTATATAATGGGTAAGGGGTTTTGTGCAAAGAGTTGAGGAGAAAAAAACCGTGATCTCTGACCGGAGAAAGGCACGAGGGAGGGCAGCCTCTGTGGAGATTGCCGCGTGCTCTGGTTGTGAGTTTGAAAAAGGTGTGTGTTCTTTGTGCTTGAGTGTTGTTATTTTTTAGTGCGCTTCTGTTGCGGCAAGATTTGGGGTGCGTAAATCCCAACAAAAAAAACGATGAGTCCCTCCATAAAGACAAAAACTTGAAGAAAAAAACAAAGAAGGTAGATTACAAAATTTTCCCTCAAAATTTCATATCCGGATCTCTGAAATAAAGTTTTTGAACTTGATAGAAGATGCTCTCAGAGCGTGCAAGAAATCACTACTAACAAAGAATGCATGACACTTGGAAAATGTAACACAAAATCTCATATTGAAAGAGAAAAACTTCAAAGGAGTAGATCAAATTACCGGCAGCGAGTTTGTGAATAGACAAACTGATCAACTGTATTCTGTTCACTCTTCCACAGATGAGTTCGATAAAATAAACTCGTGAGAGTATTCACAAACTTTGAAAGAAGGAAAGGCTTTATAGGACAGGAGGGGTTGCTAGTTCCTGCTGTTTTGAAACTAAAGACTTTTGAGTACCTATTTATAGGCTGATTGTGGGAGACAACTCACCCATATAGTGCTAGGTGACAAATCCAACCCCCAGGTGGTTGGTGTAGTGTTCCAGATATAAAATTCATCCGCCACCTAGCTTATTTTCGCCGAAGGATGCTACGGGTGCACGCTCGGAGACCCACTTTTGGGTCTTATACGAGTGATTCGAACTGTTCATTATTCTAAGAACATTTTCCGAGGGGTCCCACAAAATTTCAGCTAAATCGGACGGTTAGAAGTGCTTGAACCAAAGTTCCACCGTTTCAATAAAAAATTATTAATGAACTGTTCAGAGCACTCGTGTGGTACCCAAAAATGGGTCCCCGAGAGCGCTCTGTACGTTTTCTGTGCACTCCTCTCTGTATCCGTAGGTTTTTCGAATTTCGCCTAATAAGTCATTTTGACTTATTTTTTGTCCTTATTTGATTTTTGTTCGTGTGAGTTAGTTTTTCACCAATGTTTTTTAATGTATTATTAGTTTCTCTTGACGAGAAGATTTGAAAAATTAAAAAATTATGACTGAAATTCTCAATTTTTTGAATAAAACCGAAAGTAAGTAAAAAAAATGTCTTGTTACTTATTTTTGTCTTTGTTAAAAAAATTTAAACTTGGATCATACTCTCTCCGTTCCTATTTGTTTGTCCCATACTCTCTCTTGCCTTTTTTTAAATCAAAAAATTAAGTGCTTCCGTCTATCATTTTTAAAATTTTTCGCACCGAATTAAAGTACATGATGAGTACTTTAATTCAGTGTAAAAAAATTTGAAAAATGATACACGAAAACACTTTATTTTTTTATTTGAAAAGTAGCACGACTTTTCGTAGAGGACCAACAAATAGGAACGGAGGGAGTAATTTTTTTACTTTTTAATTATTCTCGTATAAATAAACCAATAATACACAAAAAGTTGATAAAAAACCGACAAACAAGAAAAAAAAAAACAAATCAAATAAAGATAAAACAAAAGTCAAGTGACTTTTACTAGTAGGCCTATCCACAGTAGGCCGGCCGAAATCACCACTAACAATATCATACGGAGGAAGAGAAAAACTTCAAATGAGGATGACGATAATCTTCTTCGATGAATGAGACGTTCTTCGATGGTGGATTCGGAAATGAGGATGATTTCGCAAATGTACGACTTTGACAGAGTTGGTAAAAAAAAGGGGGGAAATGTAGATGAGAGAGAGGGGAAAGTGTTCGATGTAGAAAAACTAAAAACGGAAAGTCTGCATACCCACAAAAAATACCCCGAAAAACACATCCTTGGATGTGTTTTTCGGGATTATTTCGGGGTATTTTTTGTGTGTATGTATCATTGTTGAACTAAAAAACGGAACAAAAAAAGTCAGAAATGAAAAAAGTAAAAAAGATTCTAGAGGGGCGCAATGGTGTATTCACCTTTCCTCCGTGGGGCCCTCAACATACTTGGGGTACTGTGCACAGCCGTGCTGTGCATTCCTCTTTTGTTGGATCGTGTTTTGGACGGTTCAGATGTGTTCGGTAATTTTTCTTTAATTTTAATTTTTTTTACCGGTAAAAAATCGAAACACATCTGAGCCATTCAAAACACGATCCAATGACTAAGGGGTGCACAACACCGTGCACAGCACCCACATTTCCACCTTCAACTGACACCCCATTAGTTTCTCTCTCTTCTACATTTGTAGTAATAATACAGTAGTGCATACCTTGTGTGAAATGGATCTATGGGGTCCACTTCGAAGACCCACACAAATGATCTAAGCAGTTTATTATTTTTTAAATTATTCTTTGAGTCGTCCATAAAAAAATCAAGTCAATTGTATAACTATAAGTACTTGACCAAGTTGTCTAACTTTTTTTCAAACTTTTGTTAAAATTTAGGATCTTAAATTGTGAATGAATAATTAAAAGGCGGATGAACCACTTATAATTTTTCTAATGGCCTGATTTTTTAGGAGTGACTCAAAAGATTATTTAAAAAATTAATGAACAACACAGATCATTCGTGTGAGTCTTTAAAGTGGGCCTCACGGACTCATCTCGCATGAGATATGCACTACTGTATTATTGCTACAAATGTAGAAGAGAGAGAAACTAATGGGGTGTCAGTTGAAGGCCCCACGGAGGAAAAGTGAAAACTGGTTTTCGGAAACTAAGAGGGTGTTTGGGAGACTCAATTTTAGTTTTTCATTTTTAACTTTTTAGATTTTTGGCCTTTTGAATTATAGTCAGAATGTATTATGAATCTGATTTTGTTTTTGGGGAGAAATGTGCAAAACGAATTTTGCAACAAGATTACTGTTTAGGAGATACGTGCAGAATACATTTTGTAGGTCTTTTTGTTAATCAAAATGGAAAAAGTGGAAACTGAGAAATCAAAAAGCTCCTCTCCCCCCACTTCTCACTTCTCTTCTCTCAAAAACTCATTTTTGGAGAATGTGTTATGCATGTTGTGTCAAACACTCAAAAGTAAAAAAAAGAAAAAATGAGAATATAATAAGTAACTCCCAAACACCCCCTTGGCCCTTAGGCTGAGTTCTTCAAATAATTTTAATAATTCAGTTGCTAAAATTAACTCTGATTTTAGCAAATGAGTTCACTAGGTACTAAAATCTAATTTGATTTAGCACCTAGTGAATTTACTAAAATTAGGGTTGATTTTCAGTTGCTAAAATCAAACGGAAAACTCAACCTGAACCGAACACGGTCCCTCCTGCACTGTATAGGCCGAGAGAGAGATTAATTGACACAAGGACAGAACGTGTGGAATGGGGGATGCTGTTGATTTTCTGCACACCCACGTGATACACTGGAAAGTATGGAGTACATGTTAGAGGGGTGGTGTAGCAAAATAATTGTTCTAGGAGTATTGTTTTTGTCTCCTTATTAAATATTTTTGCATTTGTTAATTTTGCTTTAATTGTTTTTTAGACGAGTCTTGCTAATGTCCACTATTAGGTGGAGGTTAATAATCATATAATGACAAACATGTTCAGACATCAAAACATATTTCACGAATATTAATACAATTTTCTCGCATATTGATGTATTTTCTTCACATTATCCTCCACCTGTAGACTGGGGTTAGCCTTTTCTTTTATTGATTATTGGGTCGTTTTGATGAGAATATAAAAAAGGTAAAAAAATGTGTTAGAAGTTGGATTTTTGGATTTTTTTAATAAATACAAAAATAGTGAATAATTGGACATTTTTTGTATTTTTTAAAAAACATAAATTTTACTTTTTAGATTTCTCCGTCTAGACAAACCAATACTCTAAAAAAAAACTGATGCAAAACTAACACATGTGCAAAAAATTGAAGAAAGACAAACAAAAAAAAAAAAATCCAAATGGATATTTAGGCAATCCAATAATCTAAAAAAAACACTAGCCTTTCTCACTAAAGGTATGTAGTGTAAGGACCGTTGGTCTTCGCAATGAATGGTTTAGATTCACTAAGAATTCTTACCGGTCAAAATATAAAAACATATCTGAACTGTTGATTGTTGCAATAGACGATGCTTACTACACTTTGTAGTGAGTCCCCTCACTATAGGCCCCCCGATTCTAAGTATATCCGGCCTGGACTAAGCTCCCGTCCAAGTTCCTGTCCCTCCCGTTTGGCCATTTATAGGCTCTTTCTGGATCCACAACAATAATTTTTTATTTGGTCAATATCTTCAACGAGCTCTAAAAAGTGAAATAGTTCTGATCATTTCGGCCCTCCGGGCTATTCCTATCCGGTCTCCCTCCCTTCTACCCTTACATTTTTTTTTTCTCAAACTTAGAGTTTGAGTAATACCCTAAAAAATCCACTCACTCAAATTAATACCAAATTAAGTTTTACTCCAATTACTCAAACAATGGGAGATTAATAATTTTCTACTTAAATTTTGAAAGGATATTTTCTCTCTCAAAGTTATGAATAAGCCATTAATAAAACTTTTCTTCAAATTTGTGCTTAGATTTTATTTTCTCCATTAGAAAGATTTTACTCAAATTTTTACAAAATTTGCGTAAAATTTTGAGTAACAGATGGAGACTAGACTTGTAACCCATATTTATTTGAGAAAGGACTGGATTTGCTCTTGTAGCCCAAAGCAAACGGCTGTAATCACATGCTAAAAACACTGTTAATATTAATCAAAGACAGTTAAATGGGGCCAAATTGTTTTGTTTCTAGCCATCCAAACTATTATTATTTTTTTTATCATCAAAAAAGTTTTACTAATCTTTTATAGGAAAACAAAGATTAAACGGATAAGGACACACCAACGAAAACGCCACCAACGATCCAAAAAAAAAAAAGCCAAGACGCCAACCAAAAAAATAAAAGAAAGCCCTAAACCAATAACAACGACCTCACACCTACAGCTGCCAAGAGGGGAAAAAAAGGAATACACCACCCGAAACAAACAATCAAAAAGCGAAAGAGACCACAAAGCCCGAAAAACTAAAAAATGATTTGCTTTGAATCGATTTTTATTTGCTTGGAAAATCTTTGACAACGACAGGTTACTTGCGTTTATCTAATCAATCAAACCGAGTCCAGATACTCTGTAATACAACAACCTCTCTTATAATTATTCCGGCCAAACAAATTTTTTTCTTCCCGATCCGATTTTAATGATCGGGACCGTTAATATTTTTGAGTTCATTGAGAGCATCAAGCATGCCAAAAATCGAGTTGATCGATTATCGGTTGAGATGATTTCAAAATATATTTATATTACAAAAATAAACGACATGGGTTTTGTTCTAGTGTAGCAATCTTATGTTTTGCAAGATAAATGTGTTTCAAAATCATATCAAATGATATCTAGTAATATTAGTTTTTGGTATACTGAATGTTCTAAACGAGCTTAACGAAATGAACAGTCTCGATTATTAAAGTGAGATCGTGTAGAAATTTTCCGGGTTGAAATTCATCGCTCCAATCAATTTGAAAGGATTGGAGAGGAGCTGGACTCTGTCAAACCTATGGAAAATGGAAAAAGAAAAACCATGCTTGGGCTGTAGGGCACGGCTCTCTTTTTGGGACTTTGTCAAACCGAACGCCTTTTTATTCAACTTTTATTCATATTTTTATATTTCTTCTGATCTCTTCCGTTGAATGAAAAATTATCCCCAAATAAGAAAACATAAAGAAATGATGATAAACGAAATTTTTACATTATCAACCGAAATTTTCTTTGGGGGTTCTTCTTAGGATAAACGAAAAGTCCATGCGTTTGGTTGGATTGCCTCCACAAAACCTAAAGAATTGGAACCCGGAGTGGGTGCTGTGCAGTTGCGTTCCGGTGTCATGCCGTCGATTGTAGATGTTTTCCGCGTAGAGCTTGTAGGGTTCGATCTACATGAGTATCAAAAATCAGCTCGATCGAATATCACTAAGTGCCTCATCGGAACACATATAACTTGTTACAGTAGTTTTGATCTAGTGTGTCGGATCCATTCGGAATCATGCATTTCAAGATAAATAATATTCTGATGAGGCATCCAACGGTATTCAATTGAAGCTTTTTTTAGGTACATTTGTAATACTCCACAAGCTCTACGCGGCAAACATATCTGAATATCTGATCGTAGGACTGACACTGACACAGTGATGCCGGTCCCTGCATAGCACGTTGCGCAGCTCCCCGGTTCTGGTGGGCTAGGGTATTAGAGATTAGCATACTTCTAATACTGTCTCTATGGCCAAGCTCAATTGGAGACTTGAACATGATCAGTGGCGACTCCAGGAATTTCAATTAGTGGTGTCATTTATCAATCTTATGAAAAATTTGCTTGTATTGTGCTCCCTCCGTCCCAATTTATTAGTCATTTTTGGAATTTCGTGCCACTTTTCAATTGATTATGTCTCGTAATTTACATTGTTTTATGTAATTTTGAAAACATTGTCTCATAGAACTATTTTTTTTTTTTTGAATGGTGAAAAACTTTATTAATCCTTGAAAAATACAAAGATTAAAAGGGAAGAAAGGGAGACAACACAACTAGGAGGAACAAAGCCTCACTAGAACTCCCAAAACAACCCGGAAGTTGGCAAGATGCCAACAGAGAGAACAAAACAATGAAAATGATCACAATAAATGAAAGTCTAGCATAAGGATAGAAATAGCTGCTTAAAGAGAATCCAAGATGCTCCTAAGTCTGAACAAGGAGACATAACAGAGAAGATTCTAATCCAACAACTGCTTTTGCCCACAAAGCAACTCGGATCATCAAGAGGTCAGTGGATTTGTCCCAATCTGTGATAGCCTTATCGAAGACACAATCATTTCTTAGATTCCATATAGACCACAGTTTTCTTCTGTCAGTTACTGAATAGGGGCCAAAAACATTCACGATGGTGCAGATTAAATCAGTCAATCCTCCAGCAGAGACATTAGCTTTCACTTCTAAAAAATCATACTCACTGTGACTCCAAACGGAGCAAAACTCCACATCGACTCTGTCTCTTAACAGCTTTTGAACTTGTTTCTCTATTCTTTTCTTCCCATCCCTCTGATATTCCAAGAAAGGATCTGCATATTTCACCCTTTAGGTTTACACGAAACTCATAATTCTGAACTTAGAGATTGATATCTAAGTTCATAATTCTCATAGAACTAATTGATATCTATCATACAAGATTCATATTGAACAAAAAATTCATTACCGATTTCAAGTTATTACTCCTCCTAGTTTTTTATCCAGTTAAAATAGAACAAGAGACCAAAAATTAGGGACGGAGGGAGTATATGGAAAAAACTAAAAAAAGGTTATTAGGAGTATTATGCCAGACATTTTGTAAAGAAAAACGTAAGTGCAACAATTTTTTTATTTTTTATTATCAACCATTAGCTATGCTCTGCATCTACACAAAGGCCTGATTTGGGTAAATTGAAAAAACTGATTTTTTGGTTTTTTTGGTTGTCCTTATTCAAATTTTTTTTGCGTTTGATAGTTTTTGGTCGATTTTTTGTAGTTTCTTAGCTTGTTTCGACGAAAGGAATCTAAAAAGTATAAAATTATTAGTCAAACTTAAAGTTTTGTGAATAAAGACGAAGGTCTTTGTCTTTATTCACAATCCAAAAGATGTATACACATTACCAAAGAAAGTCGTACAAGATAGGCTTTCTACTCTATGATAGGCTGCTAGCCTTTAGTCTGCAGACTCTGCACATTTTAGTAGCCTCTAGTAGGTGATAGGCTTTCTACTCTATGATAGGCTGCTCTATGATAGGTTGCTAGCCTTTAGTCTGCAGACTCTGCACATTTTAGTAGCCTCTAGCTAGTAGGTGATAGCTAGGCTTTCTATTCTATGATAGGCTGCTAGCCTTTAGTCTGCAGACTTTGCACATTATAGTAGCCTCTAATAGGTTTCCTACTTGCAGACTCTGCACTTGCCTTAGCCTTGTGGGTTCATTTGAGTTTTGGAAGTGGTGTCATGAGACTATTGGCTTAACAGAAAAAGGTACAAACATACTCGGTAATTCTTGAAAATTTTCAATTGAGTGGGTTCAACAGACACCACTATCAATGCATTGGCGTCACCCCTGAACATGATAGAGAACTCCTTGTGGGCTAGGGTGTTTGGGGGAAAATACACTAACCCCTTAGGCCATCACCATAAACCCACCCTATCCTTTGTGGCGTAATATGAGGAACAAAAATGATACGTGTACAATATTTATTTCCAATATTGCTCTAACATGCTGACATGACACGCCTTTCAGCAGGTGGGTCCTGGTAAATAGACCCCAGCAAAAAAAAAAAAAAAAAAACCCAAAAATTTAGAACCAGGTTGAGCTCCCTCCCCTGCCCCTATGTCATTCGACCACACACACCACACAGAGAGAGACAGAGGGAGGGCGAGCAGCGAGCATACCACCACACTGGCGACCCCACCGGCGAATCGCAACCGGCGTCATTTTAATTTTATCAATAACATCGATAACCCCTTATTCTCGGTTAAGGATTTTATTTCACGTGCTTTTGAATGGCACCCCTTTTGCCATAAAACAGACTTTCAGAAAAAACAAGCAGCTTATTCAATTTGGATGGATGCCTTTCTTTTTTGGAGGATTCAAAATTAATGTGGATGGTGCTTATTACTTCGGCAGGTGGTCTTTTAAGGGATTCTAAGGGCTATTGGATACAAGGTTTCAAAGAAAAATTGGCAAAGAAAATGTCCTAGCAGCAGAAAAGTATATTTTTTACTGTACAAAAGTTCTGAATTAGTATATTGATCGATGTATGATTATCTCACTCCATCTTCTTATGGATGCCTAAATATTTCATCTTCTAATTTAATTTAAAGTATATTATATGTAATATTGTTAAATACCAAAAGATTAAGATTTTAACAGCCCTTTTCATAAGATGGACTGGACATGGTTTTGAATATCGGCAGTTACGTAACGGTTTTTGACCTCTCACGACACCGTTACTTAAAATCTTGGGACTGGAAGAGTGATCATAACACTTCTTAGCGCCAGGAAATTAGCATGAAACTGGGGCAAATACCATTGCAAAAGGCTTTTGCGATGGGATTTCAATGGAGCATGGGTGGCGTGGGGGGTGACATACGGATCTTTGCGGTCAGGATGGTCCCAAGCAATGCACTCTCGATGACAAAATGCAGTGAAAATTTAGAACCATCGAATTTCGAAACACACAGTCATAGAACTTTGACTGCATTAAAACCTAGACATGAGTCTTGGTGCAGAAAATATAGAAACATTAGATCTACATACACATAATTGTCGAACTTAGACTGCATAAAAACAGAGAGACCCAAAATTTGAAGAATACGTAACCCATAGTGGCCCTACCAACGCCAAGGCTTTACTTCTTCAACAACGAAACAACTAGAGTGGTAATCGTGATTGCTTTCTGATGGCATAGATGTTCAGCGAGATGCTTAGCAAATTTCTCATAAAGATCGAATAGGTCTCCAAAATGACTAGCCAACATAGGTTCAGTAATAGCTCGTATGTCACTTGCGATGTTTTTGCCACTTTTCTGCATGTCTTCGTCCTCTTTCGGGTCTGAATTGCGCTCGAAAACATCAAGGGTTTCGAGATTGAAGGACTCCTCCTTTTCAATTGCTGCCTTCACTTCATCCTTGTAAGGTACATAAATAGGGATGTTGAATGAATCAACATCTTTCTCTTGAATGAGTCCCTAATATCAAGCATATAAAATGATGAGTACAGCTATAGTCGACACATAAATGAATAAAAGGGAAAGAATAGATTTCTATTCTTTTATCGAAGGGAAAGTATACAGTACACACTCATTTACAAATTTTTGTGGTTCATTTTATTTTCGGGTATACGGTACATGCCCTACAATTTTTATGGCTCCATGTATGAAATTTGGTAGCCTGAGATATGAATTTTGTGGTGGTTCATTCAATGAACTTTTGTGGAAACTTTTAAATTTTTTTGCTGTTATTAATTTATTAAATTTTGAGGTGTTTTTCATGAATTTTATGGTATTGTTTACAAAAAAATTTGTGGTCCAATACACAAATTTTTTGTTCAATTACAAGATTTAGGGATCGCTAACGATTTTTTGTCGCTCTAAATACAAAAATGTATACCGTACGCAAAATTTTAGGGGTGTTTACGTTAAACTTGTCCTCTATCGAAGTAGTTTACATAAATGAGTTTTCCGCTCAAACTTGACATAGATGGAAGCAGTCGAGGCAACCTAGGGCCTTCTGGATTTGGTCGTGTGACAATCCATGACCCACCTGGATGCAACGAAGTTCTGTGATATAATATAATAGATCATGCCCTTACTTGTACAAGGTCTTTTAAGGTCGTGTGTGTGTCAACGCTCATTGAAATTTTGCAGTTAAGCGTGCGGGAGCTCCTTGGAGTCTGAGTGGCAAAAGCAAACAATATTGTGCAAGATGGTGACGGGTCATTGCAGGTTGTGTTTTCAGAGAGGAACGAGGTCATTGGGTTCCAAGCTTTGGGTTAATGACGATAAGCCCATTTTAATTAATTGGAGCCCATCCTTTTCCAAAAGAAAAAAGTTGTTCCCAACAATTGATTTGGAAGTCTAGGAGCTTTCCAGCAAAAGAAAAAATAATATAAAATTAGAGTTTTTTTTTTTTGGTTATCCCTTAAATTATCATATTTTTTTTCCATTTTGTCCCTAAACTAATAAAACCCACATATTTCGTCCATCAACTATTTGATTGCAACCCATTTTGTCCAATCGTTAATGACATCCACTTGTTTGGATGGAAAAAATGTTTACGTGTGCACATAGCTATGCACACTGATCGCTCTGTGTGGCCCACATATAATCTAAGACGTTCATTTGACTCTAAAAATATATTTCAAGTGGCCTTTTTAAAAATTAGTTGAATTGAATATCTCTAAGTGCTTGATCCAATCTTTCAATTTTCGATAACTTTAAAAACTTAATAAAACATTGAAGTGTAAGATCAAGTACTTAGAGTTATTTGAACGAGTAGATTTTTAAAGAAGTCACTCGAAAACATATTTTGAAACTAATGAACATATTGGATTGTTCATGTGGAAATCTAATGTTGGACTCACGTTGCAATTTGTATGCTACAGATTTTTTAAGAATCAATCGAAAACATATTTTGAAATTAATGAATGGATGGGATTGTTCATGTGGAACTCTAAAGTGGGACTCACGTTGCAATTTGTGCACGTAAACAATTTTCCGTCGAAAAAAGTGGATGCCTTTAACAATTAATTGGACAAAATGAGTTCCAATCAAATAGTTTAGGGACGAATAGGTGATTTTTTTTTTGGTTTAGAGATGAAATAAAAAAAAATGTGGATAATTGTTCAAATTGAATTTTCAAAAACATCTTTTAAAAAGCATCCTGCAAGAGTACATTTGGAATGGCAATCAAACAAGAATACTCGTTCATTCCTTCTTACCTGCTTCATAATCTGAGGCCTCGTTTGGGTGGGGATGAGGAAGGGAGATGAGTTTAGGCCAGGGGTATTAATCTCGGGCTCATACTTCATCATTACTCAGTAGTTTGCTAGTTTTTTTGAATGGGTGAATGAATTATCTCCCCCCAAAAAATAAAAAATAAAAAAAATAGTCCGATCGAAACCCTCTTAGCCAGGATTAAATATACCTACCCTAGACCCTGTAATTTATCATTATCCCCTTATTTCAACTACAATACAAATTACGTATTATTTTATATCCATTATTATCAAAATCTTCCAAGCCAAGTATTATCTTATCTACCTTTCATCCCTCGTCCAATTGAGCCGTAAGGTCGAAAACTAACTTGGGCTAAGCTCAGTTGGTCAAGATTTCTATAGTTCACTAGGAGATCAGAAGTTTGAATCTTCCTACCTGTGCATGGGTGTTATTTCCCTTGTATTTGTTTGGTTACTTCTCCTCTTTATGAGGTTATTAGTTGGGTCGGTCTTATAACTTTGGATTGTGTTTCCAGTTTGTTGGGTATTTTCTCCGGACTTGGCGTTCCCATAGTGACCTCAATTGTGGGCTCTTTGAAATCTTCATTTGGGATAGAAACAACTCATTTTTCAGAAATGCTGAGCACATTATGGGCACAAAAAATTATAATCATCGGAGATTGGTAGACGCACAATTGAAATAAATTTGTCTTACACTGTATTCTCCAAATGTATTGGCTATTCTTATAAATGGTATCCGACCATATGACTACCACTATCCAACTAATTTTATTTTTTACATGAACGATCTATTCAACATTCTTGACAAATTGTACGGTTCTGATCTCAAAAACAAATTATAGAGAGCGCACAATTAAGGCCACTTCGGGGATCTAGTGACTTGAGTCAGTACAGGTACCCCAAATCCATTTTCTCCTTAATAGTGCTTTAGTTGGGTTGGACTAATAGTAATTGTGGACTTTGTTTCTAGTTTGATGTAACTCGTACTTATATTCTCTAGGGTTCTTTTGGACACTACACCTTTGTAGTGCCTAATCTGAGCCGTTCATTCTGCAATCAATTGCCCATATTATCTCTGAGATAAGTATCTCACAAGTAACTATCATTTAAAATTTGTATTATTGAAAACACTTTTCGACAGGTTAGATTAGACACTGTAGGAGGCTCGTTTCCATATTCTCTTACTTTTTGAAAAAAAAAATTCTAAGATCGAAAATGATTGCAATAGGAACAGGATCAAACCTCAGACACTAGGTCAAGAAGTGATTTTGTAAGCAAATCCCACACTGTACAAGAATCGCCGCATGTTGGATCTTCACCACTTCTACATACGAATGTAAGAATCATGCCACCACCAACGACCATTTCCATTGATCGACATCTTAGAAATGTTGAGAAATCGTCCTGGAACTGCTTCAAGTATGCCTCAAACACAGTTGAAGGCCCTGTCTTTGAAATGTATATATTCCTCGGATTTTGCAAATTTTTTGGAACCTGTAATTACAGAGTATTAATGATTATACCATTGGCCTGTCATTGGACCGGATTTGATCTGAATCTGACATGATCCAAATCAGTTCAAATCCAAATCCGGCAAATCCATTATCAAGAATCTGGATCCAAATATCTGGATATCCGATCAGAAAATTCGGATCCGATTCAATTTTTTTAAAAAACTTACACAATTTTTTGGTGGATGAAAGAAAATATCGAATATCTAGCACTAACTTCGTCAATCGTCTTACTTCGTTGAAATTCAGGACACAGTGGTTATTATATAGATGTGCACATACACACATATACATATATCATGAACGAAGTTACACCCTCTGTTCTAAATTGTTCGTCCTTTTTGGAGAATTCAACTTTTTAAGGAGATAAAATTATTGTCTTAGAGTTTCAAAATCATCCTTCAAAATTATGAAGTTTATTAAATGATTTTAAATTGTTTGTATCTTTCAATATGAATCTCAAAAAATATGTAATATGGATCTTGTTTGATAGATCTCAATTAGTTGTTTTATACAAAGTTTTAAAAATCATGAAAAGCATTATAAACGATTTAGAAATGACACGAATTTCAAAAACTGTGAAATAAATTGGGTGGGAAAGAGTACTTTAAGGGTAGTGAGAGAGAGGGAATGAGTTGATAGGGAGAGGAATAAAATGTAATATATATGATGACTAGGACAATAAAATATGACTGGGATAAAACTGCTCTCCGTTGTAATATAGATATAGACAAATGTAAACTAATAAATTTAATTATGTAATTAGTTAATTAATGACTCGTTATGGCTTGTGAACAAGTTCGAGTTTGACTCAAACCTAAGCAAGTTGGGCTCGAGCTTGACTTGTCAAATTTTTTCAGCTCGGGTTCGTTGAAAAACTTGACGAATGATTCTGAATATTCTAAAACTCGGCTCAATTCGGCTTGTTTGGAGCCGTAGTAGCAGTCATAACAATATAATACATAGTAGTAAATTTGATCCACACTACTTCTGCCTCCGTATTTGTTGGTCCCTAAAAAAGTTGGAAATCCCAAAATGGACCAACAAACACAGATAGAGGGAGTATTTTCTGTATACTTTCAGTTTTCAATGTGAAATTATTTTTGTTATTACCTGAGAGAGCCAATGGAGACTATAAGATGAATGAACAAAGTGCAGGTTGTTGCTTGGGAAAAGCCTGCAATAGAAAGAACCTGGTACCCCCATTATAAAACAATTAGCAGGACCCGTTGCCTCGTCTTCTCCTTTCTCCTCATAATCTTTTTTAAGTTTCTTGTAAAATGATGGGAGCAGCTTGAAAATAGCGTTGAAGTCATTTTCTGGAAGATCATTTAGATAGATTTGGAGCTCAGAAGCTTTGCAATATTGACTTTGATCGGAAAAAGCTCGAAGGGTTTCAATAATTTCGGAGATGACTAAAAATGTGTTTGGCCCTGAAGAACAGCCGATATCTGCAATTCGCATGCAACATTCGCCTTGCAACTGAGTATACACCTTCTTTAGGATTTCTTCTAAAATAGGTTGAACCTTCAATATCACTTTTTTCTGAAAAAGTAATAAATCATGGTTAAATAGTTTACATGTTAGCAAGAAATATTCCATTTTAATTATTTTGGACTATATATATATATAGATTGTTTTGTGTTTTTTTGTAACATCTTTCTGCCTATCCACTACAAAAATTTTGAGTTTTAGTGATAACGTTGTGACAACAATGTGTCACTAAAAATATGTTTCTAAAAGTATTCAGTGACAACTTTTTGTACCAAGCTGTCACTAATTACAAGATTAGTGACAACTCATTAAAAAGTTGTCACTAAATACTTTTAGAAACACACTTTTAGTGACAAAATTGTTGTGACTAAAGATAAATTTTTTTGATGAGCTCTGCAACGAAAAAAAAAAAGGGAGTAGATTTGTCTCGACACAACCTAACGATACATCCAAGATTCTTCCCAGCAATCAGCATTGAAAAAGAAAAAAAAAAAAGCAGGTTCAGTATTTTGGCTAAATTGTCAACAGAAATGAATTTTCCGTGCCATTGGAAGCAAATTGTTACTATAATTTTAAGCAATTCTCGCTAAACACTTGGTTTTTTTTTGGTCACTAAATTGCTTACTGATAAAATTTTGATGTTTAATGACAAATCTTTTTTGCCACTAAACTAGATTTCCTTTGTTCCTTTGTCTTTTCCAAACCTTTTAGGTTCTACGTACCTATATATTATTTATTCTTTCCAAATTAAAATATTTGGATCAAAGGGCATAAAATTAACTAATTACACAGAAAATAAGCTACTTACAAAATCTACAAGTTAGCGCAACATCACGCATATTATATATAGTGATTGTTATCACAAATCAAGAATACACGCGAATGATAATACACAACCTTCACAATGAACATATATCTATGTTATAAGTAAATGAATTTTTTTTTCTTTTGCAAATTCTATCTCTCTCTCTCTCTCTCTCATCAACTTCAACGGTTTAGTTATGCAAAGATTTCTTACTATGCTTAGTGTATCTTGGCTTTTGAACAATGCCGGCTTTGGACTAAGAGAATATTGACCTATAGGGACGAGAAAAAATTGTCACTAAACATAGAGAAATTGTCACTGAAATATTTTCGTGACGCAAAATATGTAATTACAAAGATATCACTTAAAATGTGTTGCTAAAGTATAAGTGACGTTTTTATTTACAACGCTGTGACTAAAGGAGAGTATTAGTGACAAACAGAAAATTCGTCATCATAAACTTACCTCTACTGACACCACCAAATTAAAGGTACAAAAAGATAACACCATCAAGCTCCAGATCCTTGAATGCGCCTGCTAGCAAGGATCTTAAGTGCAACACCTCAACCAGTGGCGACTCCAGGAATTTCAGTTAGTGGTGTCATTTATCAATCTTATGAAAAATTTGCTTGTATTGTACTCCCTCTGTCCCAATTTATTAGTCATTTTTGGAATTTCGTGCCACTTTTCAATTGATTATGTCTCGTAATTTACATTGTTTTATGTAATTTTGAAAACATTGTCTCATAGAACTAATTGATATTTATCATACAAGATTCATATTGAATATAAAATTCATTACCGATTTCAAGTTATTACTCCTAGTTTTTTATCTAGTTAAAATAGAACAAGAGACCAAAAATTAGGGACGGAGGGAGTATATGGAAAAAACTAAAAAAAGGTTATTAGGAGTATTATGCCAGACATTTTGTAAAGAAAAATGTAAGTGCAACAATTTTTTTATTTTTTATTATCAACCATTAGCTATGCTTTGCATCTACACAAAGGCCTGGTTTGGGTAAATTGAAAAAATTGGTTTTTTGGTTTTTTTGGTTTTGTCATTATTCAATTTTTTTTTGCATTTGATAGTTTTCGGTCGATTTTTTTGTAGTTTCTTAGCTTGTCTCGAGGAAAGAAATCTAAAAAGTATAAAATTATTAGCCAAACACTACCACAAATAAGGCTTTTTATAACATAATTTTATAGCATTCTTTAACAAAAGCAATTATAGAGGTGGAAATGATAGCATTCTTACTGTAGAAGTCACGGGGAGGAAAATGATAGCGTTTTCATGGCATGGGATAGCGTTTTCATTAATCCCAGGGCGCGCGCCAACTCTCACCGCCCAAAAATCCAAGAAGGAATCAAAAATTTTTGATACTTCCCTCGGCACCAAAAATTTCTCAGACTCCCTCCTCCGCGCACTCTCTCCCTCTCTTCTCTCTCAACATCTGAAATCTTCAGTGAAAATCATGACGTAACCCTTCTCTTCTCTCCCAACATCGCCATCTTTGGGCGAAAATTATGGCCTAACCCTACATATTTACACACACAGCCACCATTCGAAATTCCCCCCCCCCCCCCCGAAACCTTAATCCAGTCAGTCGAAACCCAGACGAATCCCATAAACCAGACTCAAAATCACTTTTTCTACCCTTGAAATCACTTACCCAGTTCGTAACTCTGCCCAAAATTGGCACCCAGTGCTCGAAGCTAATGAACAGTGGCGCATGGAGGTTCTTCGTTCTTGATTTCTGGTGAATCGTGAGTTCTTCGTTCATGATTTCTTCTTATTTTCTCTCTTTACACGTATTTACCCAATACTCTCCAAAACTGGAGTTCTTCTTTCATGATTTCTTATTTTCTCTCTCTTTACACGTATTTAGCTATTACTCTGCAAAACTGAACTTTTTCCTGCTCGATCCCTAATTTCTACCAGGAAGAAGCACAATGTCGTGACCCATTGCATCAATTGAAAGAACAAGCCCCCAAACAGAGAAGCCCTAACCAGGTTCACTTCGATTTTTTCCTTCTTCTTTCCCAAATAAAGAATAGGGCTTTAACATTTACTCACTAGCTTGCGAAATGTGCTTCCTAAGGCTTTGCATGATTCATGTCTGAAAAGAAGTAGAATCTCCCTTCGATTACTAGTACTAGGCCATGTATATCTGAACTATTTTAGGTTAGTTACGAAAATACCATCACTTGTAGCCTTAAAGATCCATTTCGGCTCAGGCTGTCTACATTACACAATGACGTGGCCCCATATCTTTTCTGAATGACATTGTGAGTACCCCCACCATCTTGTTTGTTGCCTTTGGTGAAAGGCCTAGTGTTGTAGTCTTTTGGTGGATATTGTTTATCTACACAATACTATAATTGCAGTGTTAAAAATAGGTATCCTAGTAACCTCTAGCCATATTTTAGCTAAAAGTGTTAAGTCTATTTGGTTTTTGTGAGCAAAATATTTAAGTTGAAAAATGTGGCCAAGACTAAAAAAAAAAAAATTGTTGCCAAATTAACATTGTGCATCTCAAATCTAATTGATAGTCCGTTTCTAATAATGGAGTAGATTTTGCTACCGTGGAATACCCCATGCAATTAGTCAATCACTGGTGGCTTATTCAATTGATCAATTAATCATTCTAGTCATGATCAATGCCAATCGTCTGATAAATTCAGTGAAGAAGCCAAGCTTTTGAATATGGGTGGCATTGTTCCATGGATGCCCACTTGTATTGTTGGATGTTATTTGTAGAAATATGAAGAGAATGGTCAAGTGTAAGGTTTTACATGGGCGTTGTTCTATTTTGAAAAAGAACTAATGCTTGGTTCAATAATATTGTGGTCTTTAAGTGAGAGATGTTGATATGTTATTTTTTATGATCCAAACCATTTATTTTCTAAATTGCTATTTTCTCGTCATTTTTTTGAGAAATCAAGTTGTTCGGATATCGGAAAGCACCTAATCGACTTTCATTAGTGAAAAAGAGAAAAAGTAACCAAGGGTAGCATGTGTAACACCACCCTCAACATACCTCGGCACCTGGCTAAGCTATATCACAGATTCACAGTAGCATATCTACTGTGTTTTAACAAGGTGGATTTGGATTGATGTAAGAGTAGGTTGCTTTTTGTCTTCTCCCTTTCTCTCATTTTTTTTTTTTGTTGCTTCAAACAGAAAATCATGCCATGTTGACCTCAAAAAAAGTAATTTGAAGAATAACTTTTTGAACTTTTTTGTACCGTTGAAAAAACTCATTCAGATATTTCGAACGGTGCAAAACATTCAAATATCTATTTAGGGAAGTAGTTTCTTACTAGAGATCAAAATGACACGATCTCCCGTAGGAAGCAATCAAAAAGGGACGAATGGAGTATTAAGTTATAACAAGAGCTTGATCCTAGTTGATTTGCCTATAGAAGTTGCTTCCACCATTAGGCCTCCACTTGGGACATTATTAGATTAAGCAACTTATAAATTGCTAAGGTCAAGGAGAGATTGTTCCATATGTTATAGTGTGATGGGTTGTATGAATGGTGACCACTGGTAGCTAGTAGGGTTTTGTTGATAGTAAAAATGAAATTTGAAAGAGCACTTCTAATCAATCACAGTGTGCAGGGATTCTAATCAATCAGGATTATTTATGCCCTTGTTCTGAAAGTTTGGGGGCTTTTCCCCGTGTAAATGTTCTGTCTACATGGTAGAACACAAATAATAACTTTTTCACATTCTTTTGTGCATATCAACCAACTTTGTAGGGACGGTATTGTAACTTGGGTGAAGAAGAAGACTAGACCTGGTATTGACTGCTGAATCTAAAGTAGTTTTGGGCTTCCTTGACTCACTTGTGGTATTTCCTCAATCTCAACTGGGACTTCTTTCTTTGCTTATGGAGTTATGGTTTCATTGCTAGCATATAGTTTCTAAGTAGTTACCAATTCGTACTCTGCACAAGTTGTTTATCGCCAATTTGCTAACACAAGTTGAAACGCCTTGATAAGCATGACTATTGCTTGCTGTCAAACACCTTGACCATGATATGCTAGACAGTCCTAATTTTTATAAAAAATCCTAGCATTGTGAAATTGATAAGCATGACTATTGCTTGCTGTCAAACACCTTGACCATTATGTTATGCTACCTGTTATTTGTACTTGCATGTTTTTTGCTGTTTCTGGAGCTATTTTGACAGTCCTAATTTTTTGCTGTTTCTGGAGCTATTCTGAAGATAATAGAAGGCTTTTGAACAAGAAAGTTTCTTGATCAGATTTTGAACAAGAAAGTTATCTTCCTCAGCCAATATGATTTGGCATGTTCCTGTTTTGAATTAAGCTTTCCTAAGAGTGCATTTTATGATTTGTTACTAGAGCGAAAGTTTGGACTGAGGGACATAAAAGAAGGCATGGTGCCCCAATCAATACCGAAGTTGATCAAACAATCGTGAGAACATTCATATTTCCTTTAGAGTTTTTTGAATCTATTGTGAATATGCATTTTGGGAATTTTTTTTGTTGCATTTTCAGGGCTGTATTTTGGATTTTTTGGCTGCATTTGTTCTGCATTTTGCGAATCTGATGATGGCACTCTGTTTTGGGAGCATTTTGGCTGCATTTCAGGATGTATTTTGGAGTTTTTTGTTGTTGTTGAAGTCTTGTCTGTTTTGGCTGCATTTCAGGGCTGGATTTAAGTACTAGTAGTCATTTTGGCTATACGTACTTTTGAGGGATGAAAGAAAAAAATAGTATGCATATAGTAGACACAATCTGCTCTAAGTATGCATGCATGAATGATTATATGCAATCATATTGATAGTTTGAGGGATGAAAGAAAAAAAACTCTTTCCATGTAGTTGGAGTAAATATATGCAATCGCATGGCTCAATTGGAAGAAGGTCAAATAGTTTTGAAAAACCAGGCAAGGAGCTTGTTAATTTTGTCGAGTCTAGTTAATTTGGACTAATGTTAGAGCAATGAATATTTTTTTTCCTGTTTCAGAATCATGCAACTAAGGAAGGACCAACTACGCCCATTGTTTCTCCTGCGGTACATGTATTTTCTATTTAGATAAATGAATAGATGTTAGAGGAGCTGGAAAATTGTTGTTGAATGGTAAAAATCCTTTTGATATGTCATGTTTGAGGAGCTGGAAATATGGATTAGATAAATGAATAGATGTTAGATGCTGAAATCTGAAGGAGAGAACTCGTGGATCTAATCAAATTCTTTTTCTTTTTTTTGCTGGGTTTTGGGTTTGTTTTGTTGGTCTGGTCTTGGTTTGGTCAGGTGGTCCGTTTTGGTTGGGGTCTGTCTCATTTAGTGGTCAGAGTCTAGTTGCGGGGCTGTTTGCTCCTTGATTGCTCAAGGCTATTTTGTGTCATCTTATTTTTTTCTGGGTTTGTTGGGTTCTTTCTCAGCAGAGTCATTTTGTTCGGCGGTTGGGTTGGGGGTCATCTCTGTTGGGGTATCTTTGAGTCCTTTGTGGGGTTCTTTCTGGGCTTCTTCAAGTCCTTGTTTCTGCTGTTCTCTTGACCATATCCTACTGCTACGTACATAATCTTCATTGCTACCACAGATTCTTTGCTGCAATTCTCAGTATCTTTGTTGCTACAAGACATGCATCTATTGCTTATTGCTGTTTTTCTCTGCTGTTTGCTCCATGTTATGATGCTTCCAATGCTTCTCTTGCGTTGCTTTGTGTAATAACTGATTGAAAGTTGGGATTGCATTAATGTTTTTTTATTTGTGCCTTTGTGTTGGTAAAGAGTGCGCAGCCCACTTGCGATGCCAAGTGCAAGTTGCTTGATTGGATTGGGACAGGAGAAGTAGTTGCTGAGGGGCATTTTTCTTCAAGCGATCCAAATGCACTTGTTCATCATATTCCATTCGGACCAGGTGCATTGAGGGTTTGAGTGGATGTTCCAATGAAACGTGATCGAGTATTTCTGTGGAGGCCTACGAGTGATATGACCTATATCGACGATGGTGTGGGAAGTACCGGCGCATGGCCAACTGACAAAGTTATTTTCGCCTCTTCACCAGAGTAATATTCTTCTATTCCCTTTTTTATACGGAAAAGGAAATATTTGTCTAATTGATAGATTTGACACTTGAGATTTTTTTAAAGCATTTTACTCGACTGATTAGCATTGAATTGGTGCATAATGCTCATATAGCAAAGCTAGATATTTTTTTTCCAAATCCAGGGCTCAACTCTACGTGTTTGTGAAGTTTACCGCCATTATAGTCATTTACCTTATTTTTTATTTAGGTCTTAACACAGCTCCCACCCCACTCATGAATTACACTATGTACCATATTATGTCACCAACCATGTGTATTTGGGTTCATTGCACAACTTTAGGATGCATTAACTGACCTTCGGCATTTGCTCCCTAGTTTGTGACTTTGTGAGTATAGTCGTACAACCATCCTTTGGGTCAACCCAAATACTTGAGCTTTTAGCCTTGGTTGCTGGCTGGCCAAAAGAAATTACTCATTATTCTTTTCATACACTCGATCATAGTGAGATGTCAGACTCATGGAAATTGGCTAGTAACAAAAATTATTGTGTTATCTTCTAAGTTTGTTTCTTACATTGTATGTAGGTCGATTGGTTGAAGAGAAGATGGATAATTCGTTACTTTTTGCTCAAGATGGAGATTATGATCATCTTGGTAGTGTTGGAACTCAATTGAAGTTATTACATCAATGGCACCATTTTTTGTATCAACATATATATGTAACTGGGCAACTTAGTTTTGAGATACTTGAATGCCTATGATCTCCTTGTCAATGTGATATAAGTAGTTGTTGGCTTCTAATTTTGACTTAACCAATGTAAGGTGAAGATGCCTACTAGTTTGTATGGATCAATGTGTTAATAGAAGATATTTCTTATTGGCAATTTGGCTCGACGATTGATTTTTGCTTTTATTTCAGATTATGCTATTCAAAATGAAAGGATTGGGATGGAATGAATGGTAATGGGATTATCAAATATTGTGATTATAATTGGAAAAATTTCTCAAATGTAGCGTTCAACAAATGCTATAATAGGTCTCCCAATGATAGCATTCAGTTATTGCTATGAAAGCTCTGTGACTTATAGCATGCAATGAACGTTATAGTATATATAAAACTCATAACGTTCAGTGAACGTGATAAAATAAAAAAACTTATAACATGCAAGGAATGTTATAAAATCTATAAAACTTATAACACACAAAGAACGTTATAACATCTGTAGAACTTATAACACGCAAAGAACGCCATAAAAGATCCTGACTTTTTATAACAGCGGCTGTCTTAACGTTCTTAAGAACGTTATCTAAAGGCTGTTATAGCGTTTTTCGAACGCTATCTAAAGTGTTTTTTGTTGTAGTGAAACTTAAAGTTTTGTGAATAAAGACGAAGGTCTTCATCTTTATTCACAATCCAAAAGATGTATACACATTACCAAAGAAAGTCGTACAAGATAGGCTTTCTACTCTATGATAGGCTGCTAGCCTTTAGTCTGCAGACTCTGCACATTTTAGTAGCCTCTAGTAGGTGATAGGCTTTCTACTTTATGATAGGCTGCTAGCCTTTAGTCTGCAGACTCTGCACATTTTAGTAGCCTCTATTAGGTGATAGGCTTTCTACTCTATGATAGGCTGCTAGCCTTTAGTCTGTAGGCTCTGCACATTTTAGTAGCCTCTAGTAGGTTTCCTACTTGCAGACTCTGCACTTGCCTTAACCTTGTGGGTTCATTTGAGTTTTGGAAGTGGTGTCATGAGACTATTGGCTTAACAGAAAAAGGTACAAACATACTCGGTAATTCTTGAAAATTTTCAATTGAGTGGGTTCAACTGACACCACTATGAATGCATTGGCGTCGCCCCTGACCTCAACAACCACGCCAATAAATGCATTTGTTATACAAATATATTCATCAAAACATTATTTATCAAAATTATGCGTGCACACACACACACACACAGATATATATATATATATATATATATATATATATATATATATATATATATATATATATATATATATATATATATATATATTCCCTATGTCCCATAAAATTGGTCTTGTATCCCATTTTATTATGTCCCAAACTATTTCCCTTTGAGAAGTTAAGGTAAAGAAGTGTGAATTTCCAAAATTAACCTCCATGGAGTACAAACTAACTTCACGAGTGGGACTCCGGGGTTAGAAAAGGAAATTAATGCTCATTTTGAAAGGAGAAATTCATTAAATGAAGGTCCTTCTAAAAAGTTGAAATCCCTAAAAAGGACCAACTTTGTGAGATGGAGGGAGCGTAATGTATGTATGGATACTTCCCACCTTTAATATGTGTACATTTTCATGAGTTACCGAAATTTAGATCAAACATGTGTACAATAATTGTTTGTATACATTACCATATATTTTCATAAATTACAGATCTTATCTAAACATATATATGCCTATAAATATAGGAGTATAAAACATTCACATATAGAATACCCAACGTATACATATTTATATTTATTTTAAAACTTCCTTATAAATTATCCAAATTCAATTAAAACTTAAACTCAAACTTTCATTAAATAAAATTTAATTCCTAATTTTTTTTTTTGTTTCGAGTGTAAATTTAAAAACAAAGTACAATTACAAAAGGGGCGTATGACTAGTGAAGCCATTTATTTCTCGTCACAAAGGTATCTCTTTAGCGACAAAACAATTTTCTTGTCACTAAATATAATTAAACTTTTTTTTTGTGACAATATTGATCTATTTTCACAAAACACAACCTTTTAATGACGAGTGACGACTTCACTATTGTCATTGGACGGATGATTTCAGTGACAATTTTTGAATTGCTATAAAGATATACGTCAAAAAAGCTCACTTTTCTTGTAGTGGATATCAAGACTGGCAGTTGGTAGGGAAAAAAAGTTAGGTGTTTGGATTTTTTGGTGGTGGATCTCAGGAGATCAGGGGTGGGTTTCGCAGTGGGACAATTTCTTTTGAAGGTTGAAGAAGAATGGGTGGGTCTTGAGAAACAGAAGGGTAGTTTAGGAATTAACGAGCCAAAAAACTATTTGGTGTGGAAACTGAGATATTATTAAGGTGTGAATAGAATTTCCCCTTTGACCCTTCAGGCTTTTAAAAGAAATACTAAGATTAATGCCCATATCTTGCATAATATGGGCCAGCTATATATCACCTCAACGTATTCAGGAAGGTTAAACCCTTCGTAACTATTTCGTCAACACGTATTGACTAATTCTTAGACCCACCAGTAATAATTCTTCAACAGGGAAAAACGGCATTGAAGAGAACTTTTTTTTATCGTTCTATGCATTGAACGGGTACAATGTTAGTGTCCGGTGCAAAAGATGACGCAAAAATATGTCGAAACCAATATTTTCCCTATTGTCCCACTCTATTTTTCTATTACACAAACGGATCGTGATCAACAATCCGTGAGCTAAAACAGGTCAAGTTGGAGGCAACCTTCAATCACAATTTTGATCTCGGCGATCTATGGTGTTGTCGATGAAGATAAAGGTAACACGATCTGCACGACTGTGTAAGCATTAATTTTAACAGCAGGGCTGGCATCTTAAGCCCCCCCTAAAATATGAATATTATTTTATATATAAGTTTTATATAAGACATGAATATTATTTTATATATAAGTTTTTTTGTGATTCAACGCATGCATGTTGAGTTCTTGCATTAGCGTTGCATGCTTTGCCAACTCAACACATCCATATATCCCTACTTCAAATTCTAGGCGAAGCTTCATTGCAAAATATGATTTTCTTATTTTTCTTTTAAATCTCAGTGTAAATAATTTATTATTTATTAAACGTCTCCTTTTTTGAGTTTGTCTTAAGCCCCCAAAATATCAAACCCGACTTTGCTTAAGCAGAGAGAGAGAGAGAGAGAGAGAGAGAGAGAGACCTGGATGGTTGAGTTGTTGGCATAGCTAGTTTCTCCATCGCCCGAGTTCATGCGAAGAACATTTTGGATTGTCATGCTTTCTTGGTTTGCAAAACTTCGTGTACCGGTGTATGATCACTTATATAGAGGCGAGGATGGCAAGTATTTATTTTCCACCAACTGGCAAGTTTTTTAAAGCCAGCATTGAATAGGGTGGTTATCAGCAGATTGGGTGGCTGATTTTGTCTGGCAAGTTGATTGCTTTCCTACACTGTTCCAGCTACCAGCGGCAATGGAGTAATTGCTTTCTGTCCGTTCATGGCTATAAGTTGCCTTCTTGTTTGTGTGATTTTAGAATCAGAAAATTGTTAGCTAGCTTTGTGCTTGTTGTTTCTGAAAAATTCGTATCTCAGTGGCAATGAGATAGCTGAGTGAGAGTGTGTGAGGCTCTATAAATCTTAGCTTGGGAGGTTTTTTCATGCTTTGTTTACGTTGGTGAATAAAACGGAGTTTTTCCTCAAATTGGTGTCTGGATTTTTGGTTTGATCTTTGTTTGGGGCACAACATAAACAAATTCAGGGAGTGTAAACTACAAACACAAAGGTTTCCCCCAATAGCAGCAATAAAATATTCATGCAGACAAGTAACGATTGGAGTAATTATTAGCACTCCAGCCGTGCCTACGTGTTACTCGTTACTATTTATGTAGCAATAAATTATCCAGACAATTATCCACACAGCGTGGTGAACGATCCACACATTTAGCAACAAATTATCCAAACAATTATCCACACACTGTGGTGAACGATCCACACAGTGTAGTGAACGATCTTTGAATGAACGATCTTTGATTAGGTGCTTAAGCACTACAGCTGCTACACACAATCCTGACCGTCCACAAGTGTTTTTCAACGGTTCGGATGCAAACAAACTATTCGTGCGAATAGTTCTTTTATTTTGTTTGATATCTGGGTCGCTTTTCCAAGCAACGAATGACCTAGATCGTGCACAGTAGCAACCCCGTCCTAGAAAGGTTGATGGGGGTGTGGATATGTATTTCAACAAAAAATCGACAATACACACCCTTTTAAGGTATATACGATATATATGCACCCATTATGTAGTTTATATTGCGTCACCTCATAAGAAATGCCTGGAGAACCGGTCATTCATAACATTTTTATGAGTTTCATAACTTTAATATAAGAATTCGTTACTTTTCAACAATATGATTCGTAACATTTTCTTGCGTCTCATAACTTTTTATGGGTTGGATTATTGATTATATCACCGATATTTGATGATGCAGTCCATGTACATATGTATATAGCAAGGTAGCTGTTAAGGTAATTTAGTGAGGGGCGTTTACGTCATTTCCATGGTTGATATTCCCCTTTCTGGCCTACCTGGGCATTTGTTGAGTTTTTGGAGTTTGGGGGTGTTTTTGAAAAGAATTTAATATTATGGGGTTGTAAGAGGAATATCCTGTCTCTTGGAGGGGTTAAGTGTAGTTTTGCTTGGCTTCTTAGAGAAGCCTCTTGACTTATTATAAAAGGGAGGATAGTCTACAGATTTGGGGACTTTTGTGCTGAGAAAACTTATGTAGAGCTTTGAGCTCCAAACCAGCTAGGGTTTTGAAGATTTGGAGGCTTGGGTCTTGAGGATTCGACCCCGTGGCGCCTACTAGTCCCTCTGCCGCTGCTGCACGCGCGAGGAGGCTAGCTAAAGCTGCTGTTACATCCTGTCAGAGCTGAGTATTTTCCAGATTCAGTCACCTTTGGTGTGCAAAAGCTTCTTCTATCTGATGAAACTCCACTAGATTTCAGTGTCTCTTCGCCCTAGAACCTTCTTCTCAGTTTGTAACACCTTTTGGTGAACTATTGTTGCCTTATATTCTGAATCTAAATGTTAAACACCTCAGTACTTTGGGTTGGTTCAGTTGGTCTTGATCTATAGCCTTGTTAGCTACATCTATTTGCATCAAATTGGTATCAAAGCAAGTTCCTTCCTCGGGGGCTGCTCATTAGTTGTATTTTGGGTATCTTGAGTGGAGTAAACATGGCTGCAAGAGGCGGAAGCGGAAATCATGGTCGCAGAGGGCGATATGCAACAGTTGAAATGTTTGAAGCACTGCAGGAACAAATTCAGAACCTTACTCAGGTTGTTATGCAAGCAAATAATGGTCGAAACCGTAGAAATGACAGTGACCAAGGATCAAATCGTGGTCCGGACCTTGAGAATGAGTTGAATCAACAATCTGGGGAAGAAAGTGATGGCTCGACCAATGTGGGAAGGTCAGATGGAAAGGAGCCTTTGCAAAACAACGAAAGACCTCCAAGATGGGAAGAGCGCATTGTATGTGCTCTACAGAATTCCAAGGAGTATGGTGTGCTGGTTAACATCTCAGAGTTTGATGGTGACATGGAGCCAGAAGCATTCCTGGATTGGGTAGACAGCATTGAAAGTTATTTTGATTGGAAAGAGGTGCCTGGTGAAAGGAAAGTGAAGTTGGTTGGAGCAAAACTAAGGGGTCCAGCTTCTACATGGTGGAAGCACTATCAGAATGATCGAGAAGTACGAGGAAAAGGAAAAATTAAAAGATGGGATAAGATGAAAGAGAAGTTGAAAGCTCAATTCTTGCCTCGAGACTATGAGCAAACATTGTATCAGAGTGAGCAAAACTTGAGGCAGCGTGGAAAGACTGTGAAAGAGTATACTCAAGAGTATCTGTAGACACCCCAATTTTAATCCCCTTGCATCCCCAATGATGAAAGAAATATTCAGCGGTACCTTGAACAAACTATTGTGGACTTCAGAATTTTTTTGGACGAAAATAGCCCTAGCCGTACGGTTCACTTTACAAGCCGTACGGTTCGTCCACCCCAAACTCAACCGTACGGCATACTTAGTTCAGCCGCACGATCAATCTTGTTAGCCGCACGGTTGTGTGTCAGAAAATATTCGCCAGCCTGTCCACAGAAGCATCTCATCATTTGGAACGATTTCGTACGCGATTTTATTCCCTTTTGCCCTATAAATAGCTTCCTTCTCTTTCATTTTCGAGAGACAACAATTCCGATACCACCCCGATACGCCGTCAAATTTCCCCGGTCATTTTCCGTCTAAAATCCCGTCCGAAAACTCCGTCCAGAACTTTCGCCTAAACCACTAATCATTCTCTTCTTTTCTACTTTCACCACCAGCAACCCCTAACCCACTTAAGAAAGCCTCCGTCCGAAGCTCGCGTCCAAAAATCTCCAAAGTTTCTAAAGTTGTTCAAAGTCTTTCGCGAAGGTACAACCGTGTCACTATAAGCCGGGTTCTAAACCTCGGCCTTTGAGGGGATCCTCCCGGGTCAAGAATGACTTTACTAGTCATCTCTAGGCTCGGGTGATCAAACTTTTCACAAAAATCAAGTTTTATAAGGAAAAAACAAGCCACTGTTCGAAAAACAAAATTTTGAAAATTTTTCCAAAAAGTGAACCATGCGGCTCACTTAAGTGAACCGTACGGCCAATATGAGTAAGCCGTACGGCTTACCTAAGCAGCACAAATTTTCCCCTGTTTTTCCTTGTTTGCACCCTGTTTTCTGATTTCCTGTAACTCATTTATTGCACTTTCACCCTCTTTACTATTATGTTTTTGCTATTAGATCCTTTCGTTTAATTTTATTTCCGTTACGGTTCCATTTTTATTTACTTGCTTATTTGATCAAAGTTTTCAATAAAACGTTTTCCGAAATCCCATAAAAATTTAGTAGATACTGGGAAATTCCTGGGCGAGCGGGGTACCAAAATCATTTTCCAAATAAATCCCGGGTGGCGACTCCCATTTTCTGTTTTCATCGAGCCGCGTGGATCCGACCGTCCACAAAATGGCGACTCTGCTGGGGATTTTTAAATTAATGTTTATTTTGGTATTTTACACTTGTAAAATGAACCCCCGAAAGCTTGACAAAAACAAACACACCCCGCGTGATCGAGAAAGGAATGGTGCAGTAACAGGGCTACGCCCGACCAATCCGGACTGGAGCTTTCCCGGTTGTTTTCTTAAGTAAAATTTCAAAATAAAAATTGATTTATTGGTGAGCCAAATTTGAAAAATATTTGTGGGATTTCGAAAACATTTTTATTGTTGAACTTTTGCATTGCACGTGCATCGATGTTGGATAAGCCCCGCCGCTGCGTCTTGGTTACCCTACCCGGCTTGCCGGTGTTAGGACATCCCAAGATTCTCGGCAACCCCGGACGATGATGAGTCAGCCTGCCGTTCGACCTTTGCCATGCAGTACACTTGGCACTGGGAGGCAAATATTGGCTCTAGTCTAGGGAACCCCTTTAAACCAAAACCCGGCCTCTGCATATAGTAAACCATAGTACCTTCCAACCTAAGACAGGGACCCGCAGGGTAGGATTACCTGTTATTCTGTTTGCCCGTCACCTATTATCCTGTATACCTGTTACCTTGTTATCTGTTTACCTGTTTATTAGTATGCCTTGTTTGCCTATCAATTGTTCATCCATTTTTGTATATATCGCTCCATGTGCATATCATCTTTATCCTGCATGCATACCTAGGATAGCTCAACCTTAGGTCATTACTTCATGATTCACATATGAGAGGATTACCCCGACAATCGCACATTGTGTTGGATAGACGAGAATTCCTCTCTTCAAAAAAAAAAAAAGAAAAAGAGAAAAAAACAAAAGCAAAAATTTTCAAAAAAAAATATACTGCAACTGGCTCCCTTTCCCAAAAGTGAAATACACATTTCCTTTATGGTAGAGTCATCATGTCTGGAGGACCTTACAAGCGATTCAAGTCCACCCTCACCACCCACCAAGGGGCGCCCGTGTGGATAATCGAAGAAGTTCAGCCCGAACAACCTCCATGCAAGCCAGAAGAGCCTCAACTGGGAAAACTCAACATAGAAGACCATATGGGGGAGGACCTTGATGAAAAACTCAGTCTGTTGGCCGAAGCTAACTTGCAAGGCGTGTCTCTCCAATGGGATGCAAATGAAGGATGGAAATTTTGCTTCCCAGAAGAGTCAAAGCCAATGCCAGAAAAGATCACCTTGATGATGGAACAGGACTATGGGGAGCTCACAACCATGCCACCCGTGAAATACTTTGATGCCAACGGCCAGCCCGTCTACTACTTCGAAGACCCAGTCACAGGCCACAAGTACTGGGACGAGTGCGAATGTGATGTGTGCTTTGCAGATTGCCTTCTCAACAATGATGGCATGACCCCACAGCAGCTTAGGGATCAGTGCCAGCAGGAGAAAAACAAGGACCCCAAAGGAAAAGGAAAAGCTGATGAAACAGGACCTTCCGCAGGGTCGACATCTTCGAATCATCCATCCTCTTAAGAACGGCTTTCAAAGCCAGAAATAATCATGCAATGATCAGATCAAACCAACAAGGGTTTCTTTTGAAGAATCAAGTCAATCTATGATTCTTGTTAATTATTGAGTCTGTTGCTATCAAATTTGTCGCCAGATGTGAATATCCGCTGACTTAATCCGGCCAGCAGGGCTTCTTTTGAAGAATCAAGCCAGCTTGCGATTCTTACCACCTGTTAATTATCGAGTCTGTTATCGAGTCCATCGTTGTTATCAAGTCTGTTGTTGTTTGATTATCGAATCTATTGTTGTTTGATTATCGAGTCTGTTGTTAGTTGTCAAATTTGTCATGTCGGTTTGTAAAAATTCCTTGCTTTTAATGAAAAAAAAAAATCTTTTGAGAAAAAGAGCCAAATTTGTAGTCCTGAACTACGTCACGGCCTGATTCCTCTCCATGGGGATACGTAGGCAACCTTCGGTCCGGCCGTTGTTTTCATAAATCATGGGAATTTGAATACATCCAACAAAATAAGAGGAAATTGGGGCAATCCTTTCATGCATCATGCATCATTTTCATGTACATAGATTCTCTTCCATTTTGCACATATTCTATACACTGCATCCCTGAGTTCCATTTGTGCATATCATCAGTACTAACCATTGGCAAAAAGAAGAAGAACCTTATACCGGGTTGGACTTGAACCCCTGAACAGCGATTGGTTCGAACTGAGTCAAGAACAGAACAGTCAATCGGGAGTTCAACTATGGAAGAAGAAAAAGATGAAATCCAACTTCTCAAGGATGCTTTGGAAGAGCAGAAAACCAACAACGCCAAGCAGATGGCCCAGATGATGCTCATGATTCAGAAATTAACCGCTCAGCTCCCCCCGCCGGTGGGAGCATCGAGCAGTCAGAACATGGAGTCAGTACTAACCAAGCTATCTAAGCTTGAGGAATCTGTCCAGAAGCAAGAGAAAATAGCAGCCACAGGGATTGATATAGAGAAATTATGCCTTTTCCCAGATGCAAAGCTCCCCGACAAATTCAAACCAATGGATTGGGACAAGTTTGATGGCAGTGGTGACCCGAAAGCTCATCTGCAGACCTATGTGGGCACTTTGTCCATGTATGACGTTGGAAAAGATGCAATGGGCCAAATGTTTCAGCAAACTCTAACTGGACCTGCACTCCGCTGGTTTCTGAATCTGGACATCTCTAAGAAAAGGACATGGGAAGATATTGGGGCCGCCTTTGTCGCCCAATACAATTACAACATTTAGCTTGAGATGACTGTTCGGGAGTTGGAGTCAACCAAGATGGGAAAGAATGAGTCTTTTGTCGACTTTGTTAAAAGATGGAGAGGAAAAGCCTCTCAGATGATGAAACGGCCTTCAGAAAAGGAACAAATGAGAATTATCACAAGGAATCTGGAACCGGACTTTGTCAAACACCTGGTGTTATTTCAAACTACTGCTGACTTCAAGACTTTCTATGAGGCCGGCCTGGCAGTTGAAGATGCTCTCCGAAGTGGCATATTCGAGAAAGGCGAATCTACCCCTAAACCAAGACGAGTTTACTCTGGCAACAATAACGCCTTGTTTGGACCCAGCAATTACAACCAAAACCAAGCCAGCTCTTCCAATCCCAAACCAGTCAAAACCGAACCTGTAAATCAGATTGCAACCCAGCCACGATTCCAGCAAACAACTCCCCCACCAAGAAGGGAATTTCACCCACTACCATTTCCCCTTGTCACAGTATACAAGAAACTCCTGGATAAAAACCTCATCCAACCACTTGAACCTCGAGAGTCACCAAAGACCTTCCTCCTAACCATAACCCAAACACCTATTGTGCCTACCACCAGATGCCCGACCATCACACCAACAACTGCATCCGTCTCAAGCATAAAGTCCAAGATCTTGTGGACAACGGAACCCTTCCACTTCCTAACCAAAAGCCTAACATCATTTCCAATCCTTTGCCTAATCACAAGCAAAACACCCAAATTGGCCAAATATCCCTCATCCCCACTGCAAAAGACCTTACCTTCACCAAATTCGACCCTAGCCTCTATATCATCACAACTACCGAACCAAAACCCACTGTCCCCCTGCCAGAAGATCTTGGGGTCCATTTCCTCTCATATGCTAGTACAGTTCAAGATTCAAGATGGAGTGATGTTGTGGAAGAAGAAGAATGGTCCATGAGCGATCAAGATTGGGAGGAATCCCGACAAACATTGTTCGGTTCTTTGCTAATCTCTAAAGACTCAAGCCACTTCGACATTTCCGAATTCCTCGATAAGCCTATTACAGAACATTCCCATGTCTATCAGATCGATACAACAAGAAGCACTTCCGAACAGAGCCAGGAAGAAAGAAATCCTCTAAAAGGAATGTTGACTCCAGACAAACATCCCGTGGATCATGTTTCACCACTCGCAAATTTTAAGGAAGAGGGCCGCTCTGTCATAGAAGCCGCCTTTGGGAATCAAGATTGGCTCCCACAGGCATACATCAGTAACGAATCTTTACCACGGCCGTCAGTACCATTCCCACCGTCATCCACGGTATCGGTACTAGTCGATGACCCTATGGCTGCCCTCTGGGATGAAGAAGCAGTAGTTGATATTCGAGTAAGCAATGATGAGGTGTGGACTGTCAATGAAGCCATGCTGGATCCGTCCTTTTGGCAAGATTCCGAAGTGGACGACCTCAAGGCAAAAATGGGAGCAGGCGAAATCGAGGAACAGAGGGTAAAAAATGATCTGATGAATTTCTGGACTGAAGATCAAGAAACCATGCAGAAAAGGGAAGCCATCAGGGCTGGTAAACGGAAGGTTAATGAGGAATACACGAATTTTTGGGGCGAAAATCAGGAGTTATGGGACGAAACGGTCAACCGAATAACCAGAAGTGGTCGAGTCTACCAGCCAGCCCACCTTCAAGGTGGGAATCCCTCCAACCATGCCACAACAGGAGATTTCGTTTGGGATGATTCCTTCCTCGAGGACACGATTCCTGACCATCCAGAAGTTGTCGTCCAACAGAACCCGGTTGCTAAATCGCTTTCGAAAGGTCCCCCGGTAACAAATGATCCAATTCAGAAACAACTTGAACGAACCCCAGCCTCATTGTCTATTTGGGGATTACTTTCTTCATCTCAAGAGCATCGTCAGAAGCTAATCAAAGCCCTATCAAATATGGAGGTACCACCGGACACTCCTCCGGAAACGATGGTGGCCCTACTTACACCCACTCGTGCAAAGCATGTTGTAGTCTTCACCGAAAAGGATCTACCACCAGAAGGAGCCGGTCATAACAAGCCATTGCACATCACTCTGAAGTGTATGGAAAAATGGGTCCCGGTTGTATTACTAGACAACGGATCTGCCTTGAACGTCTGTCCCCTGCGTACAGCTTATTGTCTGGGTTTCAAGAACAGGGATTTCCAGCCGTCTAATCTCGGAGTACGCGCTTATGATAATACTCGACGAGATGTGGTTGGGACCATTAAGATGGAAGTAATGATCGAGGATTTTAAGACTAGTGTTGAATTTCATGTGCTCGACATCCCCTCGTCATTTAACCTGTTGCTAGGCAGGCCCTGGCTCCACCGATCAGACATCATGGCTGTGCCTTCCTCTCTACATCAGAAAGATCAGCTTGGACTAGCCACAGGAACCTTAACCATCTATGGGGACTCTGGAATTCGTCCGCATGTTCCCGACAACGCTCCCTTACTTGAAATTGCTCATGGAGAGGAAGACATCACTCTCGGAGGATTTTCCTTTGATACTTCCAACGGGGTTCTCACTATCAAGATGGACGAGGATTTCTCAGTAAGATCAACTGCCCTGGACATGATGTTGAAAATGGAGTATTTACCCGGCTTAGGGCTTGGTCGCAACAATCAAGGGGTAGCAGAGTTCCCTAAGTTTATGACAAATAGTCACCGTTTCGGTCTTGGTTATAAATCAGCAAACAATGAATCTGGTCACAATCAGAAAGGGCAAGCACGTGCCGATCAAGGACCAATTCGTTTCACGAAAGCTCCAGAGGCTGTTTATCTGGGAGAGCCAGAACCATTCTGGGACATGGAGGCAAAAACCAAGCTGCCAGGATTCGAAATCTTTGCTGATAACACCTGGGATAGTGATGATGAGGCAGAAAAGTGGGAGGAACCAATTGAGATGCTCCATACTGACTGGATCACAGTTTTTGACTCAGGGAATCTTTCATCGCTGTTTGGGGAGGAAAGTCCGCTAGGTATGAGAGAGGACGAGCCTGCTGCGACGCTTACTGATTTGAAGCCTGTTGAGGATATGGAGCTGATGATGCTGGGCCAGGAAGCTCTGGAGGATGTTACCACCCTCATTACGGATGCCAATGGAACTTATAAAAATTGCACTTTTGTACCTAGAATCATTTGCACTGGCACTGATTTTGAATCTAAATATGAGTCTAGCACTGCATCTAGCATTGAGTCTGGTGTTGAGTCAGAGCTTGAATCTGTTATCACTCCGCGTCACCACTTTTCCTTTGAGTTTGAATCCACTCTCATGTATCATGCCCCTGGGGCCCCTTCCTTTGAAATAAATGAAATCGACTTTGCTTATCTTGCTGTGTCCGAAATAAATTGCATCGACCCCAATGATGAGGGGATCGAGTTTGAGGAAGAAATTTCAAAAGAACTCCGATCTCTAATCGAAAGGGAAGATGAAAGACATGCTCAGCTTATAAAAGAAGAAGTTATTTCTATAAATTTGAGAGATGAGAGTAATCCGCGCATGGTTCAAATCGGCTCCAGACTGTCTCCAGAAGAATTCAAAACTCACTCGGATCTCCTGAAAGAATTCGAAGATGTTTTTGCATGGTCACACGCAGATATGCCTGGTATCGATCCCGAAATAGTGGAGCATCGAATCCCCTTGTACGCCGATACTAAACCTGTCAAACAGAAACTGAGAAAAATGAGGCCAGATTGGGTGTTGGAAATCAAGAAGGAAGTTCAGAGGCAGATAGACGCGGGATTTCTGATAGTCACCGAGTACCCTCAATGGGTCGTGAATATTGTGCCTGTTCCTAAAAAAAATGGAAAGATCAGGATCTGTGTAGACTTCAGGGACCTGAACAAAGCAAGTGTGAACGGTCGAGCTCCCACGCCGGTTTGTTTGATTTTTGGTTTGAAAATAGAGTCGCCACCCGGGTTTTTGGAATATGGTTTAGGACCCGAGAAACCCATTTGAAAGTGATTGAGAAAATGATTTATAAAATAAAAAACAATTTGAAAACCAGAGATTCGTTTTGGATCCGGGAGCCAGGTTACGAACGGGGAAGGGTTTTAAGGCACCCCGTTCGCCCGATTAAAATTGGTCTTTACTAAACATTTGTGGGATTTTAGAAAACATTTTAAAGCCGAGCTTTAATATATAAACATTTAAAATCAAGTAAAGCAGACGATAATAATGAAAAAAAACAGATAGTAAGCAAACAATTAACCAAAGATTCAAACTGTTCGTGTAAGGCACTGATCAGAACTTTGCTTTTGCAAGAAAAATATGCCGTGCGGCACACTAGATGTACCGTGCGGTACAAAAAGTGTGCCGTGCGGCACTGTTCATCTACCCAACGGCCATATTTTCAAAAGAGTACCGTACAGCACTCCCAGTGTACCATGCGGTACAGTAAGAGTGCCGCGCGGCACTGTTGGCTACACAAACAGCTCAAACTTTGGTTTTCGAAAAGAATGAAGTGAAGATGCATACAAGGTATGAAACATGGTTAAAAATGAACTACTTTGAAGGAGAAAGCAGTATACTTGAATAAAAGATGTTCCTCCTCATTGAATCGCTCCGTACGAGGCGATGTTTTCACCGTACGACGCGACCGGGGGGTATGAAATAGAACTGGTCTTACTGTAACATGGGCATACCAAGCATGGAGATGATATTAGAGATCATCCCATACTTGGTACCCCTCCCCTCAGCGTACCAAACTTAAGAAATTCGGCGAAACGGGTTTATACCTCGGTTTTGAACTCTCGAATTGAAGTACTTCTGGAACTTTCTGAACTTGGTTTGGACTCTCTCTTGCCTCTAGCTTCAATCAGGTATTGTTGCAGAGAAGGTTGATGGCTTGGGTTTGAGCAAGTTTGGAATGACTTCCTCACGGGTTTGGAGTTGAAAACAGAGGGTTGGATTTTTTGATTGGGATTTGCCTTAGAGAAGATTGGGTTGATTTTCTGGAGGTTATGAATGAGAATGAAGATGGTTTTTCACCACGGTAATGTTTCTTGGCAGAATTTATAAGTAGAACTCCATGGTTTCTCTTGTAAAATTTTTTCGGGGGTCCTTTCTTCATCCGACATCGATCGGGTTTTATAGGCGTAGGAATCCTCTTGGTTTCCAAGTAAACTTAGTCTCCACTCAAGTAATCATGGCTATGAAGTAGCCTCTTCTGCTTGCAAGAAATCATCATAAAGACGGGGATCCGAATGTCAACAATTTGAGCTGCTGGGGATTCTGCAAAAGCTGTGTGACAAGTGACAGTGCCGCACGGCACACAAACTGTGCCGTGCGGCACACTAACTGTGCCGTGCGGCACACTTTACCGCCAAAATTCAAAAAAACTGCCGTACGTGACTGAGGCTGTGCCGTGCGTGAGAGATGAGTACCGTGCGGTACTGTTGACTGAGTTGACTTGGAGAATTTCGATCCGAGAGTTCTTCCGGGTATTTCCCTTCATCATCGGGGATTAAAATGTACGAGAGTCTCATTTTGGGGTGTCTACAGTTGCCCCTCTTTGACGAGGCTTACAATCATTTGTGTGATGAAAGTCACGTCAAAGATAGAAGTCACCCCTTGATGTGGACGTCTTCGTATGAAAACAAGCAAATATGATATATGTGGTCGTGCTCGTAAGAGCTGCCTACGTACCCCGTTGTAGGGATCAGACCAGCGTAGTTCTTCGGGGCTAATATGCATAATGCAAAATGGTGATTTACATAAGAGTTTGTAGAAAACATACCTTGATCGGCTTACGGGAATGGTCACTCTGTTTTGCGAAAGAGAAATCGTTGTTAATGCCGTTGAGGACTTATAGAACCAGTCGATGCTGAGGATAACCGTCGTTAATGCCATTGAGGACTTATAGAACCAGTCGGTGTTTGAGAGAACCGTTGTTAATGCCGTTGAGGACTTACGAAACCATTAGTGCTGATAAAACTTGATGTTAATGCCGTTGAGGACTTACGAAACCCTCGATGCCGATGAAACTTGACGTTAATGCCATTGAGGACTTACGAAACCTTCGATGTCGATAAAACTTGACGTTAATGCCGTTGAGGACTTACGAAACGTCGAAACCATTCTTGCGGTATCATAACTGTGCCGTGCGGTGAAGTAGGAGTATCGTGCGACAAAATTGGCAAAGGAATGTACCGTGCGGTACTCAAGGTGTACCGTGCGGCAGAGATGGTGTACCGTACGGTACAAGTGGTTTTTATAACCGCCCGAAATCGGTTTGTTTTCTCCCACTTCCAACACATTCAAACTTTCCAGTCGGTTTGTTTTGAGAGAGTAGGAGTTCGACAACTATTACCTCTCCCATTCTTCTTCTTTACCCAAATTTCTTCAATCCTTTGGTCAAAAATCTTCCAAAGCCCACACTCCCACTTCCGAAATACACTGGTTATGGCTAATTCCGGCGAGGGAGAGGGCGGCTCTGCCGCGTCTGCTACTGACTCGTCATCATCGGCACGTAGATAGGGCAGTACGACGTCCGGCGAGTCCGGGACTGACTCGTCCGTGGGTCTCTTGGCCGAGATTGGTCCATCTGCTACAGACCCGGTTCACGGATCATCTCGTACGACATCGGTTGGGGCCGAAGCAACGCCATTGGTACCGGACACAAGACCGACAAATCTTGGTGATGCTCAAACTGGTGAGACCTCCACTCCGGCAGTGCTACAGGGCACTACAGGCACCAGTGATGCCATGGTGACAGGCGGCGGTGATGTTGGTGGAGACCTGGGTGCCGCACGGCACACTGAGAGTGCCGTGTCTAATGTTGGGAGTGCCGCGGCTACGGATTTGAGTACCGTGGGTACTGTTGGTGATGACCAGAGTATCGTACGGCATGTAGAGAGTGCCGTGCCTATTGATCAGAGTACCGCGGCGACTTCTTCTGCTGTTCATGAGGGTCCAGATGCTATGGACATTGATCCTTCAGGTACAGATGCTTCACCTTCTGATATTGCTATGAATCTCAGTGGGATTGACGTTGTTGTCGAGAGAGTTGGTGCTCAGGAGAGCGGGTCTCAGACTGAGGGCATTCCGAGTGATATTCTGGAGGCTACTCTTGTAACCGAGATTGCTGTAGGTGGTAGGGATGTTGTTACTGAGGTACCAGTGATTAGGGGAGGTACCAGGGATGTTTTGGTGGAGGATGTTACTGGAGGGAGTAGTACTGAGAGTGAGGAGGTACCTTTGGTGAGACGGATTGCTCCAGGTCCGGCTATTGCCATTGGTACTGCTAGAGTGCCGGAGGAGAGTACTGAGAGAGAGACAGAGGCTTCAGAGCCTCCTTTGTTTACACCTACAGTTGGTTCTTCCCGTGGGTCTGGTTTGACTTTGGCAGACACTCTAGAGGGAGCGGGAGATGAGGACATAGCAGCGACTTTACAGGAGTTTCCTCGGTTTGAGAATATCCTGGTTCAGGAGGGCATGGCATCCATTGTTAGGGATGCTGAGCAGGAGGAGAGGGAGAGAGAGGCTGATGTAGCCGCCGGGGAGGGGCGTATGACTATAGTCCGGGAGGTTGAGCTGTCTTTGGATCACAGGGTCCCTTTTACTCCTGCCACTTACGTGCCATGGGTGCACTTCTTTGTTCCTCAGGGATGTGATACTTATACCCCCTTGCTGCCGGTGTACTTGGATACGAATGTGATTCGTGACCGCTCGACCCACATTGCTTACAAAAACCCTCTGGTATGTATTTCATTTATTCTTTATTGTATGTACCTGTTTGCTATACACTCATTTTGACAATGACTGATAGAGATTGCATCCTGTTTTTGTTTGCAGACTAAGAGATCCATGGGCGGTTACGGCGGTTCTGCGAGTTCTCTGGCATACTACCGTGCCTTGCCGTCGAGAGTGAGAGCCTTGGTTGATGCTTCTGGGTTCACCATCTTTATTCGGCTTTTGACAGTGATGAGGACAGATCGCAAGTTGATACGAGCCCTGGTGGAGAGGTGGTGGGATACCACCAATACCTTCCACTTCAGATTCGGGGAGATGACCATCACTCCCCTTGACTTTGCTGCGATTACTGGTCTGAGAGTTGGAGGTGAGCCGATCCCGTTTGACTCAGAGCTGTACTTGGACACTGCTGCTGTGGAGCACTACCTGGGGAGGAGGCCTGGAGGCATTGAGCCAGGAGTGAGGTATACGGTCTTAGTGGACTTCTAGGACCACGAGCCAGAGTCTGAGGAGGAGGCTAGACAGATGGCGAGGGCTTACTTGCTGTACCTCTTTAGTGCCTCCCTGTTTTCGAACAGGCTGGGCATGGTGCACTTGGGTTGGTTACCAGCGCTGGAGAGTTTGGAGACTGCCGGGAGGTTTGACTGGGGCGGTGCTGGCTTGTGCACCGTGTACTGCTTCTTGGGTTGCGTCTGCCGCGGAGTAGGCACGAGCCTTGGTGGTTATTGGAGAGTGTTGGAGGTAAACTGTGCATGCATTTCTTTTTTTATGTAAACCATGACAATGCCTTAACTACATTCCTTGACTTGATTGCTTTCTGAACATGCAGGTGTGGGCTTATGAGGTCTTGGGAGTATTTGCCCCGGCCAATTCTCATAGCAATGAGAATGTGCTTCCGCGTGCTGAGAAGTGGGGATTGGAGTTCACAGGGGCTGGTGACCATAAGGGAGACTTGAGGAGCTTTAGACTTTTCCTGGATTCTACTACAGGAGATACAGTAAGCCTTTTTGTGATCAATCTTTTTCCATTTTCCTGTCCTTTCATCTCTTAAAAAATGATGAACTTTCTTTCTTGCAGGTGAGGTGGAACGTTTGGGATAGGTCACGCAAGGACTATCTAGTTAGGAGCAGGGAGTGGACACGGAGTCGAGTGTTGTTGGAGTGTCCATACGGCTGGCGATGGTACTTGGGTGACAGAGTGTCACGTCAATCTCTCGGGATTGACCACTTTAGAGTGCCTTCGCCCCTTCCTTCGCTTGTTCAGAGGACTGAGGAGTATACTCGAGCAGAGATAGAGAGATATACAGTGCCGACAGAGATGATCTTCAGTGCCTCGATAGACTATGATGGTTACTTGCGTACCCATTTGGCATATGACCTGGACATGGAGAACCGTTTGAGAGCTGCCCCTGCTTTACCTGAGTTGAGGAGAGAGATTGAGGTAGTGACTGCTGATGGAGCGCTTGGAGTAGTGATGGTGCCTCTTATTACCCCCACTGTTACCTTTGCCACGACAGAGGTGACCTCTTGATTGTTGTATTTGCATTGATTGTTTTCTTGTAGCAACGTCTCATACATTATTGATGTACTTTTGTATTTCAGATTCCTGCTGAGTGGGCGACAGCTTCGTACCAGTTGGTGCAGGACTTGCAGGCCATGGTCCGTCAGTTTGTGATGGGCCTGGCTCCTAAGGTGCGTCCGCGAGCTGAGCCAGGAGTTGTACTTGGTCGTAGGCAGAGTACCACCAGAGGGAGGACACCGGCGCGTGGTACCAGGGAGGCTGGCAGAGGCACAGGCCGAGGTGCTGGAGAGGCTAGCAGAGGCCAGCCGTGGTACTCGCAGGAGGAGAGAGAGTACCGGTAGTGGGGGAGGAGCTAGCCGAGGGGCTACCCCTAGTGCCGGAGCTGCTGAGGTATACATTAGACTTGTCTTTCCTTTCTGTTGATCATGTATGCTTTTCATCATTCTTGACAGACTTTTATTACTTGTACAGGGAGCGTCAGGTTCCCGGAGTGTTAGGCGTTCCACGCCTCGAGCTACTTCAGTGACTCCACCTTCAGGCCGAATCCTCCGTTCTTCTAAGAGACTGAGAGAGAGTGTACCGCAGAGAGAGGAGCCTTCAGAGAGTAGTAGTACCGATAGCCATCCTTCCACACCAGAGGAGTACAGACACTTAGGACATGCGCCGCCGAAGCGCCCTCGTACCTGAGATAGCTTGTTAGTAGTAGCATTTTATTAGGTGGGGCCTGCGTGCCCTGTTTTGATTTGGGTGCCTGTTTGCCCTTCTGTATAGATGGCCTGCGAGCCGTGGTAGTTGATTTAGCATTGGGCCTGTTTGCCCTTGGACATAATTACGCTCATGATGTGGATGTTTTGATTTTATAAAAAACTTACATCTCGTCATGCTTTTCATTCACATTGGGATTGAATTTGAAAAATCAAAGTTTGCACGTGAGTACTTAATAAAAAAACGACTGAATTGAGACCAACAAACTTGTATGTGGAAAGCTTGACTCGTATTTGAGGTTGTAACTCTCAGAACTCAATGAAACAATGGAATTAACTTTTGGACTCGTATGTATAATGCATGGATTAATGACAAGAGAACAAAGCTTGCATGTGTCAGCATTGCCGTTTTGACAAGTGAACGGAGTGATGACATGACAAACATGAATTGATTATGTTCGTGAGATAACAACATCGCGAAGCGTTGCTTGTCGATGCTTCCAAGTCTTTTGGAGATACTTGATCATTGAAATTTGGTCGTGGTTGCCAACCAATCTCTCCATTAAGCCTCGTGCACATATTACGACTTGTATGTACTGGTTTTATGCCCAAAAGAAACACGAAATGAGCTCTGGACGCTCAAAACTCAAATTTTGCTGAAACTGGCCAGCTGTGCCGTGCGGCATCAAAACTGTGCCGTGCGGCACTCCTAGTGTGCCGTACGGTACTGGCCTGACAGTGCCAAAATTTTTGCAACTTGCAGCCGATTTCTGGTCCTCCCTTTTGGCCTTTCATCTCTCCAATGCACGTCCTAGGGTCTTGAAGGGCCATTGTGAGGCATCCTTTGAAGAGCTTTTGTAAATTTAGTATGATTCCTTGCGGTTCTCGAGTCGGCACGTCTTTCGAGATGGCCGTTCTTTGGAACTTCAAACTTCGTATCGTTCTTTATGCATGGTAGCTATAAAAAGGCTGTTCATTCCATCCCTCATTCGCATCCCAAATCTGTAAACTTCTTCTTTGTTCACCCCCTCATGATGGCAGTGAGTTTCTCAGCTTTGATGCGCCCTTGGCTTGATGATCTCGATGGCTTAGATTGGCTCCATTTTCGGGGTCACAGGCTGACTTCCCTCCGTTACATTCGAGACGTGTCCATACGTCCGGAGTTGTTGTGAGCTGCAACACAATTCTGGGACCCTGAGGTGCATGTTTTTCGCTTTGGCCTTCACGAGTTATGCCCCACCGTGGAAGAATTCCATGCATACATTGGAGGTTTTGACTTGGTGGAGCCCATCATCCCTCTCCAAGGAGTTGGTTTTGCCCCAGTGCTGTCTTCCAAACTGGAAATAAGTAACAATGCGGCCAAGTCCCTGATTCGGGGAGGTTTTCTGAACATTCCTCGTCTGATTGAAAGATTCCGCTCCAACGACTTTGCTTTGTGCTTGTGTTTATTGGCTGCCTTCTTGTTTGTGCACTCTGATGATCAAGCAAGCTCTTCCTTGGTTGGTGTAGCCATGCAAATTGAGGAGCGTAAGGATGTAGCTCCCATGGTTCTGGCTGAGACTTTGATGGGGTTAGATGGAGTTCATGCTGGTAGGACTGACGTCTTCGAGGGTAGTCCTCTGCTCCTACAGGTAGGTTTTCTCACTCAGCTCTCCTTTTTCCGGTTTTTCACTCGTTCTCGTTTTTACCTCGACTCTCAGTTTAAGGCTTCCTAAGGTTTCTTACTTGTTTTCTCTCTTTCACACAGCTGTGGTTATGTGACAAGGCTAATCTGCTTGAGTCTGTGCCAAGAAACCGGGTTCATGAAACACAAGGGTTTGTTACCAGGGACTTCAGGGAGGTTTTTGATGATGTGGGAGGTTGGGTTCAGGTTCTCTCCCAGCTCACAGAGGAGGTGATTTCTTGGCGCTTGAATTGGATTGATCTTCCAGACATGGCTGTTAGTAACATGGGGCGTCAGCGAATGGTTTTGGCAGGTTTGACTCGGTGGACTTTCTATATCCCAAACCGCATCCTCCGTCAACTTGGTGCTCGTCAGCTGTTGCCGCCTGTAGATCCCGAGAATTTCGTCGTGCCAAATTTCAACGTTGCCACATTCAGAGCTTACCAGAATAATTGGAGGGAGCGCATGACCATTCCCAGAGATCCATACCCCAGTGTTCTCCTTCCAGCACGTTACAAGAGATGGTTGATAAAAGACATCGAAACAAGAGCAAATGGAAACTAAGACAGACTTTAGACTCGATCTTACTATGCTTGAAATAAGTTGTGTACCCTGTGCTATAGACGTTGTTGTTGTTTGTTTCTTTTGAGAGTTTCATGCTCAGCCATGTAATCGAAGAAGTTTGTTCAAATAAAACTTGAGTTTTGAGAACTTTCCATTCTTGATTTTTACCAGTTCTGTCTGTGAGACATGAAATGCGCACAATGGCTTGGAATCAACTAGAAAGATTGTGACCGAACCTCAGGGTGAGGCTGCCTACGTATCCCTTATGAAAAGGAATCAGGTCATGACGTAGTTCAGGACTACAAGTGTTTGGTTAGGGTTCACTCGGGTATTTACACTCTCCTTTTGTGCTCTGAATTTTGCCTAGTACCGCCCTTTCGGGTTTTCGGCCTAGCGAGCTCTGATTTATTTAGCCTTATCTTTTGCCTAGGCTGCCCTTTCGGGTTTTCAACCTAGCAGACTTTTGCTCTAATTTTTGCCTGGCACTGCCCGCCCTTGCGGTTTTTAGTCCAGCGAGCTTCTCTCAGGGGTAATATTTCTTGAGTTGATCCAAGTTGACTAGAGTAGAGAATTCATTGCCGTCAAGATCGATGAGTTGCGCTGCTCCTCCAGATAAGATCTTCTTGATAATGTAAGGCCCGGCCCATTTTGGTCGAAACTTCCCACGCGGATCGAAAATCGGAGCTCGAATCTCCTTCAAAACCATGTCGCCTTCTTGTAAATCTCTGGATTTCACCTTCTTGTTAAAAGCACGAGCTATTCGACGCTGATATCCTTGAACATGATATAAGGCTTTGAGCCGCCTTTCATCAAATAGCATGAGCTCTTCGAATCTCGCGTTTTGCCATTCTGCTTCATCAATTCCTGATTCTGCCATGATCCTCAAAGACGGGATTTCGAGTTCGATGGGAAGAACAGCTTCCATGCCGTAAACCAGAGAGTAGGGCGTTGCCCCTGTTGGAGTTCGGATGGATGTCCGATATCCCCATAATGCCAATGGTAGTTGTTCGTGCCAATTCCGAGTGGACTCAGTGGTCTTCTCCAGTATAGTCTTGACGGTTTTGTTGGCTGCTTCCACGGCTCCGTTGGTTTGCGGTCGATAGACAGTAGATTTATGGACCTGAATCCCGAATTCCTCAAGAGTCTCTGCCGCTCTTCCTTTGAAATGAACCCCGTTGTCCGACACGAAGGTTTGAGGGACTCCATATCTATAGACGATATTTTGCTTGATGAAGTGAGAAACTTGGACCGCAGTGAGAGTCGTATAGGAAGCAGCTTCAACCCATTTGGTGAAATAATCAATTGCGACCAGGATGAACTTGTGCCCGTTTGATGCTGCTGGCGTGATTTTACCGATAACATCTATGCCCCAGACAGAAAAGGGCCAAGGCGAAGTCATGGAATGCAATTCTGACGGCGGGACATGCATGAGATTGGCGTGAATCTGACATTTGTGACAGCGTCTCACGTATTCAATACATTGAGTCTCCATGGTTGACCAATAATAGCCCTGCCTTAAGATCTTCTTGACAAGCATCATGCCGTTCATATGAGGACCGCAAACCCCTTCGTGTATTTCTTCCATGATCCGACTGGCTTCTTCTCCGTGCACACACAATTTGTGTGTTCCACAATGGGATCTCCGATATAGCTTTCTTCCGCAAATGATGTACTGAGATGCCAGTCTCCGAAGAGCAACTTGGTCCTTCTTATCTGTTCCTGTTGGATACTCGCCTTTCTCAATGAAGTTCCAAATGTCATGATACCAGGGTAGACCATCGTCCGGCTCGTCAATGGTCATGACATACTCGTAGACAGGCTTGTCTCGTTGTTCAATCACAATTGGCCTGAGTCGGACTCCGTTTGGTATCTCAACCATGGAGGCTAGTGTTGCAAGGGCATCGGCGAACCGATTCCTCAGTCTTGGCACATGCGTGAAGGTGACCATCTGAAATTGTGGAATTAAATCGTCCAAATCCTGTTGGTAAGGCTTTAACTTGTCTTCCTTGACCTTCCAATCTCCGTTTGCTTGCGACACCACTAAGTTCGAGTCTCCGACGACTTCCAGTCTTTTGACCCCAATTTCCGAGGCAGCTTCCATTCCTACGATGCAGGCTTCGTATTCTGACTGGTTGTTGGTGACTTCAAAGTTTAACTTGAAAGCAAGAGGGATGTGTGATCCTTCTGGGGAAATTAACAATACCCCGATTCCAAATCCTTTCTGATTCGCTGCCCCATCAAAATACAGCATCCAGACATCATTGGTGGTGGTCATCACTTTTTCATCTGGGAATTCAAACTCTACGTCCTCTGGACCTTCCACAGGTGATCGGCAAGGAACTCGGCAATGGCTCTTCCTTTTACTGACTTCCTGGTAACATATTTGATATCGAACTCTGCTAGCAGAAGTAACCATCGTGCTAACTTACCTGTAAGTGCGGGTTTCTCGAATAAATATTTGAGGGGGTCCATTCGAGAAATTAGCGTTACAGAATAGGCTAACATATAGTGTCTTAATTTCTTGGATGCCCAGACCAAAGCCCAACAAGTCTTTTCCAGAGAAGTGTATCGTTCTTCGCATCCGACCATCTTCTTGCTGATATAATATATGGCTTTTTCAGATCCGCCTTCTCCTTCTTGTGCTAGTAAGCATCCCATTGCCGATGGAGTGACTGATAGATACAAAACCAAGGGTCGCCCCGGTACAGGTGGCGTTAGAACCGGAGGATTTTGCAAGTATTTCGTGATTGTTTCAAAGGCTTTCTGACACCTGTCGTCCCATTTGAATGGTACACCTTTCTTAAGAAGATGAAACATCGGCTCGCAAGTTGAGGTTAACTTGGCGATGAATCTGCTGATGAACTGAATTTTGCCGAGGAAGCCTCGCACCTCCTTCTCTGTTTGTGGTGGCTCCATTTCGAGAATGGCCTTAATCTTAGATGGATCGACTTCAATTCCTCGGGTCGTGATCATAAAGCCCAACATCTTTCCAGCTGTAACTCCGAATGTGCATTTTTCGGGATTAAGGCGCAATCTGTACTTGCGAATCCTTTCAAAGAATTTTCTGAGGGCGTGCAAGTGCCCCTCTCTCTCTTTGGACTTGGCGATCATGTCGTCCACATATACTTCGACTTCTCTATGAATCATATCATGCAACAAAGTTGTAGCCGCTCTCTGGTAAGTAGACCCGGCATTCTTTAGCCCAAATGGCATAACCCTGTAACAGTAGGTGCCCCACATGAACTCGTCTGTTTTGCCATACCTCTTGAACTGTTTTAGCCAAAGAAGTTGGCACATTGGTATTAGCAGTTACTTCTTCAATCTTTGGAAATGGATCTGTGTCTATTCCCATGGTCTTTTCTGGAAACATAATCCTTCCTTTCTTAATTTGCTCCTGAACCCTGTCACGAAAAACATTACAATTCTTAGTTGAATGAGTCCAGGAAGCATGCCATTTGCAATAGTTCTTCCCTTTTGTTTCTTCCAAAGTTGGAAGTTTAACATTTTCAGGAAGTTTGATAAACTTTTTCTTCAAAAGGTAATCAAAAATTTCATCTGCTTTAGAAACATCAAATGAGTATACTTTGCTAACTGCTTTCTTATTAGTCCTTGGTGCTATAGAAGAATCCTTTCGAACTAAACATTCACACACACAAGGGTCATGCTCAAAAATTTCAGCAGCATCAATTTCATAAGTAGAGTCTTTATAATAGGTTGAATAAGAAGAGTTGTTCCTGTCGACATCTTCTTCTAACAAAGATTCATATCTAGAAGCTTTGTAAGTTAAGTCAACCAAATCTCTAAACTCTGTAGAATCGAACTTCTTCCTAAGTTCTCTACTCAAACCATCTTGTGCTATTCTCACAAATTCAACTTCTGGTAGTTGCAGTTTACATTTGTTCCTAGCCCTTTTAAACCTAGCAATAAAGTGAGCAGCCTTTTCATCAGGCTTTTGCTTTAACCTTGCTAAATCAGCCATAGTGACTTCAGGCTCAGTTTGATAAAATTGTGCATGGAATAATTCTTCCATCCTTTGCCAATTTGGAACTGACTCTGGTGTTAAATTAGAGTACCATTCGAAGGCTGTCCCATTATTGCCTAATTCTTTACATTGAGCCGTAAATCTGGCAATATGCTCTGTTGTTGATTGTTTTCCATCCCCATGGAACAAAGTAAAATCTGGGATTTTGAACCCCCTAGGGACTTCGAACTGCCTATCTATCCATTCTGGATAGGGCTTTCTATAAATTTGGGTTTGTACTCCTCGGTTCAAAGGTCCATATACCTCTTGCATGAGGCCTAATATTTCGTCTCGAAGGGCTGGACGTTCTCCTAGAGGCACTCTTGTATTAACAGGTGGCTCCCAAGTAGCATTTCTAGTCATATTATCTTCTGGAAACCTCTGAAAAGGATCATCAAAAAACCTATGTTGCTTAAAACCCCCTTCTTGCTTTGCAAGAGGTTCATATAAGTGGTTCGAATGTATCCTACCCATCTCTGGTATCCCTGCATACTTAGGAATTCCAATCTCTGGATTAAACCTTTTTGCACTGGTCCTATCTTTCTCAATAAAATGACTTCCAGGAGTGAATACATACTCATCAAACCCGTAATCATTGTTTCTAAAACCCTTATCCTCATTTAAACTATCAAAGTTTGGTTCGAATGGGACATTAGTGTTCTGTTTGTACACTTTCTTAGGTTTAGGAGCTTGATAATCATGAGTTTTTGCAGGTTCATACCAAGATTCTGGTATATCATCTACATTTATAGGCTCTTTTCCAGGCCTTGACTTAAATTTGCTTGTACTAGCTTCTCCTTTATCCTTCTCAAACGAGGGCAAAGGATCATGCCTAGTCACTAATTGCTCTTCTAACTTTTGTAACATAAGTTTCTGGGTTTGAGCCAGTTCTTTAAATGTGGCAATCATTTCAGCAAACTGATTAGATGACACACTTCCTCCAACTTCTGGATTCTTTGGGTCATCCACATGTACAGTTCTGTTACTCCTAGTATTCATTCGAGAACTCTGGCCAATCCCTGTATTTAAGTCTTGACCAGTACGAGTCTCTGGTCCTATTTGTAGGCCTTCGACTTGTTCATTCTCTTTAGAATTAACATTGTTCTCGTCTTCTGGCATTTGGCCAACCTGAGAATCATCCGCTTGCTTCCTAAGTTTTGGAGCCATTCAACACTTTCAGGTGTCCCACCGGGCGTGCCAAAAAATGTGTTTGGTTCTTTTTACTTCTTTGCAATGGAAATAATTGTGTGCGAGCGTGCCAGAGAGAGTTTCAATCTCCTCCCTCAGATTAACTTTGGAAAAACCAAATCTAATCAGGCGACTGTGTTTTATTGGTTCAATTACCTCAATTAAGAGGATTTTTTCAACAAGCGAAGAAATGAAACCAACAAACTTAGGAAATCGAAGAACAAAAAAGAAACAAGATACTTCGATTGATGAATCAAAGGTAAACTTACTTCGAAATTGTCTCCAACTTCAGATACAAGAACTTCAGACTGGTGATTGTTACAGGAACAATCGAGATTAATCCTAAACTACTTCCTAATCTACTTCCTAAACTACTTCGAACTGAGTTCGAGATCCTAAAACTACTTCGAACTGAGTTCGAATTCCTAAACTACTTTGCCAATGAACAAACCAAGCATCAGTTTTTTGATAGCTGTTTGTTGAAGATTTGTCCGGGGGCTTTCACTCTTCAATTTCTTCTATTTATAGACGCTGCTTGCAATTTGAACTTCCCGCTCAATGAATTTGAACATTGGCTTGTTTCGAACTCCAACTTCCATTGGCAGTTCCTTTCTCCTCCACGTTTGAACTTGAATCTTTCTAATTCTTCCTCCAGAAGCTCTGATTTTGAATCTGTGCAGTTTACTTAAACAAACTCGAATGACTTGTACGTTAAAGTGAATAACTGCCTCTTGATAAGTACTCCACGTGTTGTAACTGCCAATTTGCTTTTGTTTCCCAAGTTCACACGTGGAGTTTATATGTTTAAAAGTTAATATCATGGCTTCGAAACCACCTTTCACGTCAGTAATGGCTTGTAACTGCCAATAACTGTTTTTCATCTTTGACCATAATACGACATCGTATTGAGCCATTTATATTCCTTTAATCCGGTGTGTCTTTATCAACAGGTAATTGCCAACGTTTGGCATTTTCAATTACGTGTCAATCGATTATTGGATTTGTTAATTTTATATGTAAACACATTGCAAGCTCAATCAGGATACTAATGATGAGTAGGACATGAAAACAATTTTAATAAAACTTGGGCAAGCAGCATATTCAAATTGTAGTTGACATGGGTTAGGCTTAATTTGCATACTCTTCGCGCTAAGTGACGAAGATGGAGGGTTTTGATGAGGCTTTTTTAGGCCCCTGCTTTTAATTTTTTTACATGAAATGTCTAGGAAGGCATTTACAACAAAGAGCACTAATCTCTAAAGGATGAGGCATGATTTTGTTTTAATAGCAAAAATGAATTTATTAATATTTGGATGGAAAATACAAATATTAAGGGGACCTAGGGTGAAAAGCAATATTACGATGACAAGCCACCCTCAATTAAGGACTCGAGGCTTTTCGATGCACTAGGGAAACCCGACTCCAAAAGTTGTGAAAAATCACATCGCAAGCTTGATCTATTTTGTGACCTTCCAAAATATGGACATTTGTCAATAAAAAACATGAAATTTCGATTGTTTGCCATTATGGCGGCTTCTCTTGCGGTAACGCTCAAGATACCCAAATTGAAAAAATGAGATCACTTGAAGATAAAAAAATTGGGAATGGGAGATGTGGATCCCTTCCACCCATCATATGTTGATTCATATTTGGCTCACTAGCAAGTAGGGCCTCGATGATGTATTGAGAGAATAGCGTTTTTTTAACTTGGTGGAAGTACTTCTCTTGGTAAAATGAACCTTCTAGCCACTTCATGAAAATAATCTTTAGGAGCCAAAACACCGACGTGATTATCAAGGAACAAATACCTTTGATGACATATTTGTTTGCTAGTTTCCACTTTCTGGTATCTGGCAAAGCTAAATGGACAACCGAATCCACCAGCAAAGTTTAAAATGATATGAAGTACCAGAAGGTGTTCTATAAGGGATATAGATAATGTAGAAAAACCATAGAACACGCATACTGTTTGTCAACACAAACAACGAGGGTATGATCTCCTGAACGAGTACGCCCATTGCCCTTTAGAACACCTTCGGATGATTCATATCCGTTGTAACTTTACTGGTGGTTTGGCTGGTCCATTGCAGCCAAACTTTGCCAGATACAGAAAAGAGGAAACTAGAAGACGAATATGTCATCAAAGGTATTTGCTGCTTGATAGTTACGTCAGTGTATTGGCACCAAAAGATTATTTCTATGAAGTGGTTGAAAGGTTACATCATTGAGACCCTACTTGCTAGTGAGCCATGTACGAGTCAAAAGATGATGGGTGGAAGGGACATTATTGGAAACCAAATCCCAAACGGGAAGGTCGAGTTTTGTAGGACCGGATTACATTTTAGGAGAAGTGTGACATGACGCAAGCAAATTTAAATTCGAGGTGATTTCTCAATCTCATCATGATCATAAGGGACAAAAGGTGGGATGAACTACAAAATTTATGCTTCGTTTGTTTTGATGTAAAATGTTTTCCTATAAAATATTTTCACCATTTTCTGTTGTTTGGTTAGATAAAAATAAGTAAAATAATTTTCAAAGTAAAATCTTTTCCATCATACGAGCGAAAATGATTTCATTACTTCCAAATCTGCGGTAAGTCGTTTTACCCCACGGCCCAAAGTGTGGCAACCCTTTGCATTCCGAACAGTCAAAGGAAGATTGCTTCACCATTACTATATACCAAGCAAAAATGATAGGTACACTCCCCGGGAGCCACTCCCAGCCACACCCTCTCTTACATGGGGTGTGGGGCCCAGATCTGGGGACCACACCCCATGTGAGAGAGGGTGTGGCTGAGAGTGGCTTCCAGGGAGTGTATGTATCGCCGTTTTATACCAAGTTGGGATTCTCAACGAGAGTGAGAGAGAATCTCCGTACATATGGCCTAATGTTATGTACTTGTACATATAGTATTTTGTAGTCTTTGCAATATATTTCTCGGACTGTGTTTGAGGAATTGTTTGGTTATGAAATATTTTTTCTAATTGCCAATTAATCAAAGGAAAACAAAATAAGAAAAATTATTTCCTGCAAAATTATTTTTCATGGAAAATGTTTTAATTGAAGTGCAAAATATTTTACATTGAAACAAACGGAGCCTTAGAATGTGATACTCAACCACCAACTAATGATCTAAGCAAATGTGAAGCAAAGGGAATCACGGTGGGAGAGGAAATGTTCAAACGTGTATCTACTTATGGCTGGACCCAAAACTTTTCGGCTAGATGAAAAGAAGAATCAAGTTGACAAGAAACCACCCTAGAACAAAAAACCAAACCCGAAACCTAAATCCGCAAGGATAGCCCCTAAACAAAAACAAAAATTAACCAAGAGCAAATCAAACACCCCAAAACAGCAAAAACAAAAAACCCCAACACAGCAACAAACCTACCAAAGAACCTCCCCTTTCTTAAGTTCTCTAAAAATCACTTAGAAAAACCCAAAAAACTCTTCAAGCCCCCAAACCGGGGGAAAAAAAACCAAACCATAGAAAGCCCCCCCTGGTATTCCTTATCCTTCATTGCTTGTAATCTGTCATCGTCAATTTCTTTTAGCTGCGCAATACGACTAAATAACTTCACTATCAATTTCTTCTAGGCTGCTAGCTGAGCAGAGTAGTATTGAAACCTTTGTGTAGTTGGTGTCCTTAATGTTGGAGCAATTATAGGATTTGGATTAACTGTTCAAATTAAAATGTCTAACAAATAATAAAAAACCAAAATAGAAAATTAATATTAATAGAGAAAAGTCAAAATTAGGAGTGTCCACGGATCGGATCCGGACGGATCGGATACGGATCCGATCCAATCCGCTCAGAGCGGATTATGGTCAAAATAGCCTGTAGAGTGATGGTCGAGGCACGCGAATAGCGTGTTATGGATTCGCGTGCTTTAAACCCACAGACAAACACACACAATCGAAGAACAAACCAAGAACAGAAAACAATGAGAAGCAAGAAAGAACAAGACACAGAGATTTTACGTGGTTCCGACTTAAGCTGATTGCTTAATCGTACTCCACGGGGTGCTGGGGTGTTTCACTATGATGAATAATAATCAAAGTTACAAAGTTACTTTTGGGGGCTGCCCTAAGTGTCCCTTTTATAGTGTAAGGCGACACAATACATCAGAAACCCTAAAAAACGCAAAACCGCGCATTTTTTCCCGTGCGGACCGTCCGGACGGACTTGACCACCGTCCGGACCAAAAGCCAATCCCGTCCGGACCGACTTGACCACCGTCCGGACTAGAATTTCAGCAACTTCAGAATTGCACCAAAAACCTGCAGACAGCTTTCTGCACTTTCCGTCCGGACCGCCCGGGACCCCGTCCGGACCAAAACTTCAGAAATCTCTCTCTTGGTTTTTAGAACAGGTTTCATCCCAACAATTCTCCCACTTGAAAACTGTTCCTCGACACTCCCACCAAACGTCAATGGTGATCACCCATCACCATCATTCATCAACACCACCAGCACCCAGTCTCCCACTCAAGCTGAGAGACCCACAGAAGCTGAACAAGACTTCAGCTTCTCCACAGTAACCACCTTCGTGAACATGTCTGCCGGATTATCCGTTGTGTGAATCTTCTCCAAAGTGAACTGCCCATCCTCCAACAAAGAGCGAATAAAGTGATACTTTATATCGATATGCTTGGTCCTCGAATGAAAGGCTGCGTTCTTCGCCAGATGTATAGCACTCTGACTATCGCTGAACAATTTGGAATTGTCTTGCTCCTTACCCAACTCTTTCATGAAGCTCCTCAACCATACCATCTCCTTGCACGCCTCCGTGGCTGCAACATACTCCGCTTCTGTTGTGGAAATAGTCACTATCTTCTGAAGCCGTGAGACCCAACTGACTGCCGCACTGCCCAATGTAAACACATACCCTGTAGTGCTCTTCCTGCTGTCAATGTCCCCCGCTAAATCTGAATCCACAAAACCTTGCAGACAAATATCAGAACCCCCAAAACACAAAGCCGAATC